>CM056200.1:3871528-5071528 GCA_029692085.1 Gymnothorax javanicus
GGCGACCAGCACATGCGGTTTATGCTGGGTTTATGCGGTTTATGGACCAGCACATGCGGTTTATGCTGGCGACCAGCACATGCGGTTTATGCTGGCGACCAGCACATGCTGTTTATGCTGGCGACCAGCACATGCGGTTTATGCTGGCGACCAGCACATGCGGTTTATGCTGGCGATGCCAGCACATGCGGTTTATGCTGGCGACCAGCACATGCGGTTTATGCTGGCGACCAGCACATGCGGTTTATGCTGGCGACCAGCACATGCTGGTTTATGCTTATGCTGGCGTTTATGCTGGCACCAGCATGCGGTTTATGCTGGCGACCAGCACATGCGGTTTATGCTGGCGACCAGCACATGCGGTTTATGCTGGCGACCAGCACATGCCGGTTTATGCTGGCGACCAGCACATGCCGGTTTATGCTGGCGACCAGCACATGCCGGTTTATGCTGGCGACCAGCACATGCTGGTTTATGCTGGCGACCAGCACATGCTGGTTTATGCTGGCGACCAGCACATGCTGGTTTATGCTGGCGACCAGCACATGCCGGTTTATGCTGGCGACCAGCATGCTGGTTTATGCTGGCGACCAGCACATGCCGGTTTATGCTGGCGACCCAGCGGTTTATGCTGGCGACCAGCACATGCTGGTTTATGCTGGCGACCAGCACATGCGGTTTATGCTGGCGACCAGCACATGCTGGGTTTATGCTGGCGACCAGCACATGCTGGTTTATGCTGGCGACCAGCACATGCGGATATGCTGGCGACCAGCACATGCCGGTTTATGCTGGCGACCAGCACATGCGGTTTATGCTGGCGACCAGCACATGCTGGTTTATGCTGGCGACCAGCACATGCGGTTTATGCTGGCGACCAGCACATGCGGTTTATGCTGGCGACCAGCACATGCTGGTTTATGCTGGCGACCAGCACATGCTGGTTTATGCTGGCGACCAGCACATGCGGTTTATGCTGGCGACCAGCACATGCTGGTTTATGCTGGCGACCAGCACATGCGGTTTATGCTGGCGACCAGCACATGGGTTTATGCTGGCGACCAGCACATGCTGGTTTATGCTGGCGACCAGCACATGCGGTTTATGCTGGCGACCAGCACATGCTGGTTTATGCTGGCGACCAGCAAATGCCGGTTTATGCTGGCGACCAGCACATGCCGGTTTATGCTGGCGACCAGCACATGCCGGTTTATGCTGGCGACCAGCACATGCCGGTTTATGCTGGCGACCAGCAAATGCTGGTTTATGCTGGCGACCAGCACATGCCGGTTTATGCTGGCGACCAGCACATGCTGGATTATGCTGGCGACCAGCACATGCCGGGTTATGCTGGCGACCAGCACATGCCGGATTATGCTGGCGACCAGCACATGCCGGTTTATGCTGGCGACCAGCACATGCCGGTTTATGCTGGCGACCAGCGGTTTATGGCGACCAGCACATGCCGGTTTATGCTGGCGACCAGCACATGCCGGTTTATGCTGGCGACCAGCACATGCCGGTTTATGCTGGCGACCAGCACATGCCGGTTTATGCTGGCGACCAGCACGCGCTGGAATATGCTGGCGACCAGCAAATGCCGGTTTATGCTGGCGACCAGCACATGCCGGATTATGCTGGCGACCAGCACATGCCGGTTTATGCTGGCGACCAGCACATGCGGTTTATGCTGGCGACCAGCACATGCGGTTTATGCTGGCGACCAGCACATGCGGTTTATGCTGGCGACCAGCACATGCGGTTTATGCTGGCGACCAGCACATGCGGTTTATGCTGGCGACCAGCACATGCCGGTTTATGCTGGCGACCAGCATGCGGTTTATGCTGGCGACCAGGCGGTTTATGCTGGCGACCAGCACATGCGGTTTATGCTGCTGGCGGTTTACCACCAGCATGCCGGTTTATGCTGGCGACCAGCACATGCGGTTTATGCTGGCGACCAGCACATGCCGGTTTATGCTGGCGACCAGCACATGCGGGTTTATGCTGGCGACCAGCACATGCCGGTTTATGCTGGCGACCAGCACATGCGGTTTATGCTGGCGACCAGCACATGCCGGTTTATGCTGGCGACCAGCACATGCCGGTTTATGCTGGCGACCAGCACATGCTGGTTTATGCTGGCGACCAGCATGCTGGTTTATGCTGGCGGTTTATGCTGGCGGCGACCAGCACATGCTGGTTTATGCTGGCGACCAGCACATGCTGGTTTATGCTGGCGACCAGCATGCTGGTTTATGCTGGCGACCAGCACATGCCGGTTTATGCTGGCGACCCATGCGGTTTATGCTGGCGACCAGCATGCTGGTTTATGCTGGCGACCAGCACATGCTGGTTTATGCTGGCGACCAGCACATGCTGGTTTATGCTGGCGACCAGCACATGCGGTTTATGCTGGCGACCAGCACATGCTGGTTTATGCTGGCGACCAGCACACATGCTGGTTTATGCTGGCGACCAGCACATGCTGGTTTATGCTGGCGACCAGCACATGCGGTTTATGCTGGCGACCAGCACATGCTGGTTTATGCTGGCGACCAGCACATGCTGGGTTTATGCTGGCGACCAGCACATGCGGTTTATGCTGGCGACCAGCACATGCTGGTTTATGCTGGCGACTGGCGACCAGCACATGCCGGTTTATGCTGGCGACCAGCACATGCGGTTTATGCTGGCGATGCATGCGGTTTATGCTGGCGTTTATGCAGCAGCACATGCGGTTTATGCTGGCGACCAGCACATGCTGGTTTATGCTGGCGACCAGCACATGCTGGTTTATGCTGGCGACCAGCACATGCTGTTTATGCTGGCGACCAGCACATGCGGTTTATGCTGGCGACCAGCACATGCGGTTTATGCTGGCGACCAGCACATGCTGGTTTATGCTGGCGACCAGACCGGTTTATGCTGGCGACCATGCATGCTGGTTTATGCTGGCGACCAGCACATGCTGGTTTATGCTGGCGACCAGCACATGCCGGTTTATGCTGGCGACCAGCACATGCGGTTTATGCTGGCGACCAGCACATGCGGTTTATGCTGGCGACCAGCACATGCTGGTTTATGCTGGCGACCAGCACCATGCTGGTTTATGCTGGCGACCAGCACATGCTGGTTTATGCTGGCGGATTATGCTGGCGACCAGCACATGCTGGTTTATGCTGGCGACCAGCACCAGCATGCGGTTTATGCTGGCGACCAGCACATGCTGGTTTATGCTGGCGACCAGCACATGCTGGTTTATGCTGGCGACCAGCACATGCTGGTTTATGCTGGCGACCAGCACATGCTGGTTTATGCTGGCGACCAGCACATGCGGTTTATGCTGGCGACCAGCACATGCGGTTTATGCTGGTTTATGCTGGCGACCAGCGACCAGCATGCCGGTTTATGCTGGCGACCAGCACATGCTGGTTTATGCTGGCGACCAGCACATGCTGGGTTTATGCTGGCGACCAGCACATGCTGGTTTATGCTGGCGACCAGCACATGCGGTTTATGCTGGCGACCAGCACATGCTGGTTTATGCTGGCGACCAGTTTATGCTGGCCGGTTTATGCTGGCGACCAGCACATGCTGGTTTATGCTGGCGACCAGCACATGCTGGTTTATGCTGGCGACCAGCACCAGCGGTTTATGCTGGCGACCAGCACATGCTGGATTATGCTGGCGACCAGCACATGCTGGATTATGCTGGCGACCAGCACATGCTGGTTTATGCTGGCGACCAGCACATGCTGGTTTATGCTGGCGACCAGCACATGCCGGTTTATGCTGGCGACCAGCACATGCTGGTTTATGCTGGCGACCAGCACATGCTGGTTTATGCTGGCGACCAGCACATGCCGGTTTATGCTGGCGACCAGCACATGCTGGTTTATGCTGGCGACCAGCACATGGTTTATGCTGGCGACTGGTTTATGCTGGCGAGCACATGCTGGTTTATGCTGGCGACCAGCACATGCTGGTTTATGCTGGCGACCAGCACATGCGGTTTATGCTGGCGACCAGCACATGCGCTGTTTATGCTGGCGACCAGCACATGCTGGTTTATGCTGGCGACCAGCACATGCCGGTTTATGCTGGCGACCAGCACATGCGGTTTATGCTGGCGACCAGCACATGCGGTTTATGCTGGCGACCAGCACATGCTGGTTTATGCTGGCGACCACCAGTTTATGCTGGCACCATGCATGCCGGTTTATGCTGGCGACCAGCATGCATGCATGGTTTATGCTGGCGACCAGCACATGCTGGTTTATGCTGGCGACCAGCACATGCTGGTTTATGCTGGCGACCAGGTTTATGCTGGCGACCAGCACATGCTGGTTTATGCTGGCGACCAGCATTATGCTGGCGACCAGCACATGGTTTATGCTGGCGACCAGCACATGCTGGTTTATGCTGGCGACCAGCACATGCTGGTTTATGCTGGCGACCAGCACATGCGGTTTATGCTGGCGACCAGCACATGGGTTTATGCTGGCGACCAGCACATGCTGGTTTATGCTGGCGACCAGCACATGCTGGTTTATGCTGGCGACCAGCACATGCTGGTTTATGCTGGCGACCAGCACATGCTGGTTTATGCTGGCGACCAGCACATGCTGGTTTATGCTGGCGACCAGCACATGCTGGTTTATGCTGGCGACCAGCACATGCTGGTTTATGCTGGCGACCAGCACATGCGGGTTTATGCTGGCGACCAGCACATGCGGTTTATGCTGGCGACCAGCACATGCGGTTTATGCTGGCGACCAGCACATGCTGGTTTATGCTGGCGACCAGCACATGCGGTTTATGCTGGCGACCAGCACATGCTGTTTATGCTGGCGACCAGCACATGCTGGTTTATGCTGGCGACCAGCACATGCTGGTTTATGCTGGCGACCAGCACATGCCGGTTTATGCTGGCGACCAGCACATGCCGGTTTATGCTGGCGACCAGCACATGCCGGTTTATGCTGGCGACCAGCACATGCCGGTTTATGCTGGCGACCAGCACATGCCGGATTATGCTGGCGACCAGCACATGCCGGTTTATGCTGGCGACCAGCACATGCTGGTTTATGCTGGCGACCAGCACATGCTGGATTATGCTGGCGACCAGCACATGCGGGTTATGCTGGCGACCAGCACATGCTGGTTTATGCTGGCGACCAGCACATGCGGTTTATGCTGGCGACCAGCACATGCCGGTTTATGCTGGCGACCAGCACATGCTGGTTTATGCTGGCGACCAGCACATGCTGGTTTATGCTGGCGACCAGCACATGCGGTTTATGCTGGCGACCAGCACATGCTGGTTTATGCTGGCGACCAGCACATGCTGGTTTATGCTGGCGACCAGCACATGCTGGTTTATGCTGGCGACCAGCACATGCTGGATTATGCTGGCGACCAGCACATGCTGGTTTATGCTGGCGACCAGCACATGCTGGTTTATGCTGGCGACCAGCACATGCTGGTTTATGCTGGCGACCAGCACATGCTTTATGCTGGCGACCAGCACATGCTGGTTTATGCTGGCGACCAGCACATGCGGTTTATGCTGGCGACCAGCACATGCGGTTTATGCTGGCGACCAGCACATGCGGTTTATGCTGGCGACCAGCACATGCTGGTTATGCTGGCGACCAGCACATGCATGGTTTATGCTGGCGACCAGCACATGCTGGTTTATGCTGGCGACCAGCACATGCCTGGGTTTATGCTGGCGACCAGCACATGCCGGTTTATGCTGGCGACCAGACATGCATGCTGGCGACCAGCATGCTGGGTTATGCTGGCGACCAGCACATGCGGTTTATGCTGGCGACCAGCATGCTGGTTTATGCTGGCGACCAGCACATGCCGGTTTATGCTGGCGACCAGCACATGCGGTTATGCTGGCGACCAGCACATGCGGTTTATGCTGGCGACCAGCACATGCGGTTTATGCTGGCGACCAGCACATGCGGTTTATGCTGGCGACCAGCACATGCTGGTTTATGCTGGCGACCAGCACATGCGGTTTATGCTGGCGACCAGCACATGCGGTTTATGCTGGCGACCAGCACACATGCTGGTTTATGCTGGCGACCAGCACATGCTGGTTTATGCTGGCGACCAGGCATGCTGGTTTATGCTGGCGACCAGCATGCTGGATTATGCTGGCGACCAGCACATGCTGGTTTATGCTGGCGACCAGCACATGCTGGTTTATGCTGGCGACCAGCACATGCGGGATTATGCTGGCGACCAGCACATGCCGGATAATGCTGGCGACCAGCACATGCCGGATTATGCTGGCGACCAGCACATGCCGGTTTATGCTGGCGACCAGCACATGCTGGTTTATGCTGGCGACCAGCACATGCTGGTTTATGCTGGCGACCAGCACATGCTGGTTTATGCTGGCGACCAGCACATGCCGGTTTATGCTGGCGACCAGCACATGCGGTTTATGCTGGCGACCAGCACATGCGGTTTATGCTGGCGACCAGCACATGCCGGTTTATGCTGGCGACCAGCACATGCGGTTTATGCTGGCGACCAGCACATGCCGGTTTATGCTGGCGACCAGCACATGCGGTTTATGCTGGCGACCAGCACATGCGGTTTATGCTGGCGACCAGCACATGCGGTTTATGCTGGCGACCAGCACATGCGGTTTATGCTGGCGACCAGCACATGCGGTTTATGCTGGCGACCAGCACATGCGGTTTATGCTGGCGACCAGCACATGCGGTTTATGCTGGCGACCAGCAAATGCGGTTTATGCTGGCGACCAGCACATGCTGGTTTATGCTGGCGACCAGCACATGCGGTTTATGCTGGCGACCAGCACATGCGGATTATGCTGGCGACCAGCACATGCCGGTTTATGCTGGCGACCAGCACATGCTGGTTTATGCTGGCGACCAGCACATGCTGGTTTATGCTGGCGACCAGCATGCCGGTTTATGCTGGCGACCAGCACATGCCGGTTTATGCTGGCGACCAGCACATGCCGGATTATGCTGGCGACCAGCACATGCCGGTTTATGCTGGCGACCAGCACATGCCGGTTTATGCTGGCGACCAGCACATGCCGGTTTATGCTGGCGACCAGCACATGCCGGTTTATGCTGGCGACCAGCACATGCCGGTTTATGCTGGCGACCAGCACATGCCGGTTTATGCTGGCGACCAGCACATGCCGGTTTATGCTGGCGACCAGCAGCATGCCGGTTTATGCTGGGCACATGCGGTTTATGCTGGCGATGCCGGTTTATGCTGGCGACCAGCACATGCCGGATTATGCTGGCGACCAGCACATGCCGGTTTATGCTGGCGACCAGCAAATGCTGCTGGTTTATGCTGGCGACCAGCACATGCGGTTTATGCTGGCGACCAGCAGCATGCTGGTTTATGCTGGCGACCAGTTTATGCTGGCGACCAGCACATGCTGGTTTATGCTGGCGACCAGGTTTATGCTGGCGACCAGCACATGCCGGTTATGCTGGCGACCAGCCATGCGGTTTATGCTGGCGACCAGCACATGCCGGTTTATGCTGGCGACCAGCACATGCCGGTTTATGCTGGCGACCAGCACATGCCGGTTTATGCTGGCGACCAGCACATGCTGGTTTATGCTGGCGACCAGCACATGCTGGTTTATGCTGGCGACCAGCACATGCTGGTTTATGCTGGCGACCAGCACATGCTGGTTTATGCTGGCGACCAGCACATGCCGGTTTATGCTGGCGACCAGCACATGCCGGTTTATGCTGGCGACCAGCACATGCCGGATTATGCTGGCGACCAGCACATGCGGTTTATGCTGGCGACCAGCACATGCGGTTTATGCTGGCGACCAGCACATGCGGATTATGCTGGCGACCAGCATGCTGGTTTATGCTGGCGACGGTTTATGCGGTTTATGACCAGCACATGCGACCATTATGCTGGCGACCAGCATGCTGTTTATGCTGGCGACCAGCACATGCCGGTTTATGCTGGCGACCAGCACATGCGGTTTATGCTGGCGACCAGCACATGCTGGTTTATGCTGGCGACCAGCACATGCTGGTTTATGCTGGCGACCAGGCATGCGGTTTATGCTGGCGACCAGCACATGCTGGTTTATGCTGGCGACCAGCATGCGGTTTATGCTGGTTTATGCTGGCGACCAGCACATGCCGGTTTATGCTGGCGACCAGCCAGCGGTTTATGCTGGCGGTTTATGCTGGCGACTGGCACCAGCACATGCCGGGTTATGCTGGCGACCAGCACATGCGGTTTATGCTGGCGACCAGCACCATGCTGGTTTATGCTGGCGACCAGCACATGCGGTTTATGCTGGCGACCAGCACATGCGGTTTATGCTGGCGACCAGCACCATGCATGGTTTATGCTGGCGACCAGGTTTATGCTGGCGGTTTATGCTGGTTTATGCTGGCGACCAGCACATGCTGGTTTATGCTGGCGACCACCATGCTGGTTTATGCTGGCGACCAGCACATGGGTTTATGCTGGCGACCAGCACATGGTTTATGCTGGCGACCAGCACATGCGGTTTATGCTGGCGACCAGCACATGCGGTTTATGCTGGCGACCAGCACATGCGGTTTATGCTGGCGACCATGCATGCGGATTATGCTGGCGACCAGCACATGCTGGTTTATGCTGGCGACCAGCACATGCTGGTTTATGCTGGCGACCAGCACATGCGGTTTATGCTGGCGACCAGCACATGCTGGTTTATGCTGGCGACCAGCACATGCTGGTTTATGCTGGCGACCAGCACATGCTGGTTTATGCTGGCGACCAGCACATGCTGGTTTATGCTGGCGACCAGCACATGCTGGTTTATGCTGGCGACCAGCACATGCTGGTTTATGCTGGCGACCAGCACATGCTGGTTTATGCTGGCGACCAGCACATGCTGGTTTATGCTGGCGACCAGCACATGCGGTTTATGCTGGCGACCAGCACATGCCGGTTTATGCTGGCGACCAGCACATGCGGTTTATGCTGGCGACCAGCACATGCTGGTTTATGCTGGCGACCAGCACATGCTGGTTTATGCTGGCGACCAGCACATGCTGGTTTATGCTGGCGACCAGCACATGCGGTTTATGCTGGCGACCAGCACATGCTGGGTTTATGCTGGCGACCAGCACATGCCGGTTTATGCTGGCGACCAGCACATGCTGGTTTATGCTGGCGACCAGCACATGCTGGTTTATGCTGGCGACCAGCACATGCTGGTTTATGCTGGCGACCAGCACATGCCGGTTTATGCTGGCGACCAGCACATGCCGGTTTATGCTGGCGACCAGCACATGCCGGATTATGCTGGCGACCAGCACATGCTGGATATGCTGGCGACCACCAGCACATGCGGTTTATGCTGGCGACCAGCACATGCTGGTTTATGCTGGCGACCAGCACGCGGATTATGCTGGCGACCAGCACATGCCGGTTTATGCTGGCGACCAGCAAATGCCGGTTTATGCTGGCGACCAGCATGCGGTTTATGCTGGCGACCAGCACATGCGGTTTATGCTGGCGACCAGCACATGCGGTTTATGCTGGCGACCAGCACATGCGGTTTATGCTGGCGACCAGCACATGCTGGTTTATGCTGGCGACCAGCACATGCTGGTTTATGCTGGCGACCAGCACATGCTGGATTATGCTGGCGACCAGCACATGCTGGTTTATGCTGGCGACCTGGCACATGCGGATGCTGGCGACCAGCACATGCTGGTTTATGCTGGCGACCAGCACATGCCGGTTTATGCTGGCGACCAGCACATGCGGTTTATGCTGGCGACCAGGTTTATGCTGGCGACCAGGTTTATGCTGGCGACCAGCACATGCTGGTTTATGCTGGCGACCAGCACATGCTGGTTTATGCTGGCGACCAGCACATGCGGTTTATGCTGGCGACCAGCACATGCGGTTTATGCTGGCGACCAGCACATGCGGTTTATGCTGGGCCACAGCATGCGGGTTTATGCTGGATTATGCTGTTTATGCTGGCACCAGCACATGCGGTTTATGCTGGCGACCAGCACATGCGGTTTATGCTGGCGACCAGCACATGCGGTTTATGCTGGCGACCACCAGCACATGCGGTTTATGCTGGCGACCAGCACTGCCGTTTATGCTGGCGACCCAGCACATGCTGGTTTATGCTGGCGACCACATGCTGGTTTATGCTGGCGACCAGCACATGCGGTTTATGCTGGCGACCAGCACATGCGGTTTATGCTGGCGACCCAGCGGTTTATGCTGGTTTATGCTGGCTGGCGACCAGCACATGCGGTTTATGCTGGCGACCAGCACATGCTGGTTTATGCTGGCGACCAGCACATGCTGGGTTTATGCTGGCGACCAGCACATGCTGGTTTATGCTGGCGACCAGCACATGCGGTTTATGCTGGCGACCAGCACATGCCGGATTATGCTGGCGACCAGCACATGCCGGTTTATGCTGGCGACCAGCTGGTTGGTTTATGCTGGCGACCAGCACATGCTGGTTTGCTGGCGACCAGCACATGCTGGTTTATGCTGGCACCAGCATGCCGGTTTATGCTGGCGACCAGCACATGCGGTTTATGCTGGCGACCAGCACATGCTGGTTTATGCTGGCGACCACCAGACCACATGCCGGTTTATGCTGGCGACCAGCACATGCTGGTTTATGCTGGCGACCAGCATGCTGGTTTATGCTGGCGACCAGCACATGCGGTTTATGCTGGCGACCAGCACATGCTGGTTTATGCTGGCGACCAGCACATGCTGGATTATGCTGGCGACCAGCACATGCTGGTTAATGCTGGCGACCAGCACATGCTGGACAATGCTGGCGACCAGCACATGCTGGTTTATGCTGGCGACCAGCACATGCTGGTTTATGCTGGCGACCAGCACATGCTGGTTTATGCTGGCGACCAGCACATGCTGGTTTATGCTGGCGACCAGCACGCCGGTTTATGCTGGCGACCACCAGCACATGCGGTTTATGCTGGCGACCAGCACATGCCGGTTTATATGCTGGCGACCAGCACATGCGGTTTATGCTGGCGACCAGCAGCGGTTTATGCTGGCGACCAGCACATGCGGTTTATGCTGGCGACCAGCACATGCTGGTTTATGCTGGCGACCAGCACACATGCTGATTATGCTGGCGACCAGCACATGCTGGTTTATGCTGGCGACCAGCACATGCCGGTTTATGCTGGCGACCAGCACATGCTGGTTTATGCTGGCGACCAGCACATGCTGGTTTATGCTGGCGACCAGCACATGCTGGTTTATGCTGGCGACCAGCACATGCGCTGGTTTATGCTGGCGACCAGCACATGCGGATTATGCTGGCGACCAGCACATGCGGTTTATGCTGGCGACCAGCACATGCGGTTTATGCTGGCGACCAGCACATGCTGGTTTATGCTGGCGACCAGCACATGCTGGTTTATGCTGGCGACCAGCACATGCTGGTTTATGCTGGCGACCAGCACATGCTGGTTTATGCTGGCGACCAGCACATGCTGGTTTATGCTGGCGACCAGCAAATGCTGGTTTATGCTGGCGACCAGCATGCTGGTTTATGCTGGCGACCAGCAAATGCTGGTTTATGCTGGCGACCAGCACATGCTGGATTATGCTGGCGACCAGCACATGCTGGTTTATGCTGGCGACCAGCAAATGCGGTTTATGCTGGCGACCAGCCATGCTGGTTTATGCTGCACATGCTGGTTTATGCTGGCGACCAGCACATGCTGGTTTATGCTGGCGACCAGCACATGCTGGTTTATGCTGGCGACCAGCACATGCAGGTTTATGCTGGCGACCAGCACATGCTGGTTTATGCTGGCGACCAGCACATGCTGGTTTATGCTGGCGACCAGCACATGCGGTTTATGCTGGCGACCAGCACATGCTGGTTTATGCTGGCGACCAGCACATGCTGGTTTATGCTGGCGACCAGCACATGCTGGTTTATGCTGGCGACCAGCAAATGCTGGTTTATGCTGGCGACCAGCACATGCTGGTTTATGCTGGCGACCAGCACATGCTGGTTTATGCTGGCGACCAGCACATGCTGGTTTATGCTGGCGACCAGCACATGCGGTTTATGCTGGCGACCAGCACATGCCGGTTTATGCTGGCGACCAGCACATGCCGGTTTATGCTGGCGACCAGCACATGCTGGTTTATGCTGGCGACCAGCACATGCTGGTTTATGCTGGCGACCAGCACATGCTGGATTATGCTGGCGACCAGCACATGCTGGTTTATGCTGGCGACCAGCACATGCTGGTTTATGCTGGCGACCAGCACATGCTGGTTTATGCTGGCGACCAGCACATGCTGGTTTATGCTGGCGACCAGCACATGCCGGTTTATGCTGGGACCAGCACCAGCACCAGCACATGCCGGTTTATGCTGGCGACCAGCACATGCCGGTTTATGCTGGCGACCAGCACATGCTGGTTTATGCTGGCGACCAGCACATGCGGTTTATGCTGGCGACCAGCACATGCCGGTTTATGCTGGCGACCAGCACATGCCGGTTTATGCTGGCGACCAGCACATTGGTTTATGCTGGCGACCAGCACATGCCGGTTTATGCTGGCGACCAGCATTATGCTGGCGGTTTATGCTGGCGACCAGCACATGCTGGTTTATGCTGGCGACCAGCACATGCTGGTTTATGCTGGCGACCAGCACATGCGGTTTATGCTGGCGACCAGCACATGCGGTTTATGCTGGCGACCAGCACATGCGGTTTATGCTGGCGACCAGCACATGCGTTTATGCTGGCGACCAGCACATGCTGGTTTATGCTGGCGACCAGCACATTGGTTTATGCTGGCGACCAGCACATGCTGGTTTATGCTGGCGACCAGCACATGCTGGTTTATGCTGGCGACCAGCACATGCTGGTTTATGCTGGCGACCAGCACATGCTGGTTTATGCTGGCGACCAGCACATGCTGGTTTATGCTGGCGACCAGCACCATGCTGGCGACCAGCACATGCCGGTTTATGCTGGCGACCAGCACATGCTGGTTTATGCTGGCGACCAGCACATGCTGGTTTATGCTGGCGACCAGCACATGCGGTTTATGCTGGCGACCAGCACATGCTGGTTTATGCTGGCGACCAGCACATGCTGGTTTATGCTGGCGACCAGCACATGCGGTTTATGCTGGCGACCAGCACATGCGGTTTATGCTGGCGACCAGCACATGCTGGTTTATGCTGGCGACCAGCATGCATGGTTTATGCTGGCGACCAGCACATGCTGGTTTATGCTGGCGACCAGCACATGCGGTTTATGCTGGCGACCAGCACATGCTGGTTTATGCTGGCGACCAGCACATGCCGGGTTTATGCTGGCGACCAGCACATGCGGTTTATGCTGGCGACCAGCACATGCTGGTTTATGCTGGCGACCAGCACATGCTGGTTTATGCTGGCGACCAGCACATGCTGGTTTATGCTGGCGACCAGCACATGCGGATTTATGCTGGCACATGCTGGTTTATGCTGGCGACCAGCACATGCTGGTTTATGCTGGCGACCAGCACATGCTGGTTTATGCTGGCGACCAGCACATGCGCGGTTTATGCTGGCGACCAGCACATGCTGGTTTATGCTGGCGACCAGCATGCGGATTATGCTGGGTTTATGCTGGCGACCAGCAAATGCTGGTTTATGCTGGCGACCAGCACATGCTGGTTTATGCTGGCGACCAGCACATGCTGGTTTATGCTGGCGACCATGCATGGTTTATTATGCTGGCGACCAGCACATGCTGGTTTATGCTGGCGACCAGCACATGCTGGCGACCAGCACATTTATGCTGGCGACCAGCACATGCGGTTTATGCTGGCGACCAGCACATGCTGGTTTATGCTGGCGACCAGCACATGCGGTTTATGCTGGCGACCAGCACATGCGGTTTATGCTGGCGACCAGCACATGCTGGTTTATGCTGGCGACCAGCACATGCTGGTTTATGCTGGCGACCAGCACATGCTGGTTTATGCTGGCGACCAGCACATGCTGGTTTATGCTGGCGACCAGCACATGCTGGTTTATGCTGGCGACCAGCACATGCGGTTTATGCTGGCGACCCAGCTGGTTTATGCTGGCGCATGGTTTATGCTGGCGACCAGCACATGCTGGTTTATGCTGGCGACCAGCACATGCGGTTTATGCTGGCGACCATGCTGGTTTATGCTGGCGACCAGGTTTATGCTGGCGACCAGCACATGCTGGTTTATGCTGGCGACCAGCACATGCGGTTTATGCTGGCGACCAGCACATGCTGGTTTATGCTGGCGACCCATGCTGGTTTATGCTGGCGACCAGCACGCGCTGGAATATGCTGGCGACCAGCACATGCGGTTTATGCTGGCGACCAGCACATGCCGGTTTATGCTGGCGACCAGCACATGCCGGTTTATGCTGGCGACCAGCACATGCCGGTTTATGCTGGCGACCAGCACATGCCGGTTTATGCTGGCGACCAGCACGCGCTGGAATATGCTGGCGACCAGCAAATGCTGGTTTATGCTGGCGACCAGCACATGCTGGATTATGCTGGCGACCAGCACATGCTGGTTTATGCTGGCGACCAGCACATGCTGGTTTATGCTGGCGACCAGCACATGCCGGTTTATGCTGGCGACCATGCAGGTTTATGCTGGCGACCAGCACATGCTGGTTTATGCTGACCAGCACCAGCAGCACATGCTGGTTTATGCTGGCGACCAGCACATGCGGTTTATGCTGGCGACCAGCACATGCGGTTTATGCTGGCGACCAGCACATGCGGTTTATGCTGGCGACCAGCACATGCTGGTTTATGCTGGCGACCAGCACATGCTGGTTTATGCTGGCGACCAGCACATGCTGGTTTATGCTGGCCAGCAGCATGCTGGATTATGCTGGCGACCAGCATAATCCAGCGTGTGCTGGTCGCCAGCATAATCCAGCGTGTGCTGTTCGCCAGCATAATCCAGCGTGTGCTGGTCGCCAGCATAAACCAGCGTGTGCTGGTCGCCAGCATAAACCAGCGTGTGCTGGTCGCCAGCATAATCCAGCGTGTGCTGTTCGCCAGCATAATCCAGCGTGTGCTGGTCGCCAGCATAATCCAGCGTGTGCTGTTCGCCCAGCATAATCCAGCGTGTGCTGGTCGCCAGCATAATCCAGCGTGTGCTGGTCGCCAGCATAATCCAGCGTGTGCTGGTCGCCAGCATAATCCAGCGTGTGCTGGTCGCCAGCATAATCCAGCGTGTGCTGGTCGCCAGCATAATCCAGCGTGTGCTGGTCGCCAGCATAATCCAGCGTGTGCTGGTCGCCAGCATAATCCAGCGTGTGCTGGTCGCCAGCATAATCCAGCGTGTGCTGGTCGCCAGCATAATCCAGCGTGTGCTGGTCGCCAGCATAATCCAGCGTGTGCTGGTCGCCAGCATAATCCAGCGTGTGCTGTTCGCCAGCATAATCCAGCGTGTGCTGGTCGCCAGCATAATCCAGCGCGTGTGCTGGTCGCCAGCATAATCCAGCGTGTGCTGGTCGCCAGCATAATCCAGCGTGCTGCTGTCGCCAGCATAATCCAGCGTGTGCTGGTCGCCAGCATAATCCAGCGTGTGCTGGTCGCCAGCATAATCCAGCGTGTGCTGTTCGCCAGCATAATCCAGCGTGTGCTGGTCGCCAGCATAATCCAGCGTGTGCTGGTCGCCAGCATAATCCAGCGTGTGCTGTTAGCCCAGCATAAACTGGCGTGTGCTGGTCGCCAGCATAAACCAGCGTGTGCTGGTGCGCCAGCATACCAGCGTGTGCTGGTCGCCAGCATAATCATAATTCCCAGCGTGTGCTGGTCGCCAGCATAATCCAGCGTGTGCTGGTCGCCAGCATAATCCAGCTGGCGTGTGCTGGTGTGCTGGGCGCCAGCATAAACCAGCGTGTGCTGGTCGCCAGCATAATCCAGCGTGTGCTGGTCGCCAGCATAAACCAGCGTGTGCTGGTCGCCAGCATAAACCAGCGTGTGCTGGTCGCCAGCATAATCCAGCGTGTGCTGGTCGCCAGCATAAACCAGCGTGTGCTGGTCGCCAGCATAACCAGCGTGTGCTGGTGGCGCCAGCATAATCCAGCGTGTGCTGGTCGCCAGCATAACCAGCGTGTGCTGGTCGCCAGCATAATCCAGCGTGTGCTGGTCGCCCAGCATAATCCAGCGTGTGCTGGTCGCCAGCATAATCCAGCGTGTGCTGTTCGCCAGCATAATCCAGCGTGTGCTGGCGCCAGCATAATCCAGCGTGTGCTGGCGCCAGCATAATCCAGCGTGTGCTGTTGCCAGCATAATGCTGGCGTGTGCTAAGCCAGCATAATCCAGCGTGTGCTGTTCGCCAGCATAATCCAGCGTGTGCTGGTCGCCCAGCATAATCCCAGCGTGTGCTGGCGACGCCAGCATAAACCAGCGTGTGCTGGTCGCCAGCATAATCCAGCGTGTGCTGGTCGCCATAAATCCAGCGTGTGCTGGTCGCCAGCATAATCCAGCGTGTATGCTGGCGCCAGCATAATCCAGCGTGTGCTGGCGCCCAGCATAATCCAGCGTGTGCTGCCAGCATAATCCAGCGTGTGCTGGTCGCCAGCATAATCCAGCGTGTGCTGTGCTGGCGACCAGCATGTGCGTGTGCTGGTCGCCAGCATAATCCAGCGTGTGCTGTTCGCCAGCATAACCAGCGTGTGCTGGTCGCCAGCATAATCCAGCGTGTGCTGTTCGCCAGCATAATCCAGCGTGTGCTGCTGTTCGCCAGCATAATCCAGCGTGTGCTGGTCGCCATAAGCATAATCCCAGCGTGTGCTGGTCGCCAGCATAATCCAGCGTGTGCTGTTCGCCAGCATAATCCAGCGTGTGCTGTTCGCCAGCATAATCCAGCGTGTGCTGGTCGCCAGCATAATCCAGCGTGTGCTGTTCGCCAGCATAATCCAGCGTGTGCTGGTCGCCAGCATAATCCAGCGTGTGCTGTTCGCCAGCATAATCCAGCGTGTGCTGTTCGCCAGCATAAACCAGCGTGTGCTGTGCTGGCCAGCATAATGCGTGTGCGCGCCAGCATAATCCAGCGTGTGCTGTTCGCCAGCATAATCCAGCGTGTGCTGGTCGCCAGCATAATCCAGCGTGTGCTGGCGCCAGCATAAACCAGCGTCGCCAGCATAAACCAGCGTGTGCCAGCGTGTGCTGTGTGCTGGCCAGCATAATCCAGCGTGTGCTGTTGCCAGCATAATCCAGCGTGTGCTGGTCGCCAGCATAAACCAGCGTGTGCTGGTCGCCAGCATAATCCAGCGTGTGCTGGTCGCCAGCATAAACCAGCGTGTGCTGGTCGCCAGCATAATCCAGCGTGTGCTGTGCCTGGCATAAACCAGCGTGTGCAGCCAGCATAAACCAGCGTGTGCTGTCGCCAGCATAATCCAGCGTGTGCTGGTCGCCAGCATAATCCAGCGTGTGCTGGTCGCCAGCATAATCCAGCGTGTGCTGGTCGCCAGCATAATCCAGCGTGTGCTGGTCGCCAGCATAATCCAGCGTGTGCTGGTCGCCAGCATAATCCAGCGTGTGCTGGTCGCCAGCATAATCCAGCGTGTGCTGGTCGCCAGCATAATCCAGCGTGTGCTGGTCGCCAGCATAAACCAGCGTGTGCTGGTCGCCAGCATAATCCAGCGTGTGCTGGTCGCCAGCATAAACCAGCGTGTGCTGGTCGCCAGCATAATCCAGCGTGTGCTGGTCGCCAGCATAATCCAGCGTGTGCTGGTCGCCAGCATAATCCAGCGTGTGCTGTTCGCCAGCATAATCCAGCGTGTGCTGTTCGCCAGCATAATCCAGCGTGTGCTGTTCGCCAGCATAATCCAGCGTGTGCTGGCGAGCCAGCATAAATCAGCGTGTGCTGGTCGCCAGCATAAACCAGCGTGTGCTGGTCGCCAGCATAATCCAGCGTGTGCTGTTCGCCAGCATAATCCAGCGTGTGCTGGTCGCCAGCATAATCCAGCGTGTGCTGTTCGCCAGCATAATCAGCCAGCATAAACCAGCGTGTGCTGGTCGCCAGCATAATCCAGCGTGTGCTGGTCGCCAGCATAATCCAGCGTGTGCTGGTCGCCAGCATAATCCAGCGTGTGCTGGTCGCCAGCATAAACCAGCGTGTGCTGGTCGCCAGCATAATCCAGCGTGTGCTGGTCGCCAGCATAAACCAGCGTGTGCTGGTGGCGCCAGCATAAACCAGCGTGTGCTGGTCGCCAGCATAATCCAGCGTGTGCTGTTAAGCCAGCATAATCCAGCGTGTGCTGGTCGCCAGCATAATCCAGCGTGTGCTGGTTAGCCAGCATAAACCAGCGTGTGCTGCTGCCAGCATAATCCAGCGTGTGCTGTTCGCCCAGCATAATCCAGCGTGTGCTGGTCGCCAGCATAATCCAGCGTGTGCTGGTCGCCAGCATAATCCAGCGTGTGCTGGTCGCCAGCATAATCCAGCGTGTGCTGGTCGCCAGCATAATCCAGCGTGTGCTGGTCGCCAGCATAATCCAGCGTGTGCTGGTCGCCAGCATAATCCAGCGTGTGCTGTTCGCCAGCATAATCCAGCGTGTGCTGGTGTTCGCCAGCATAATCCAGCGTGTGCTGGTCGCCAGCATAATCCAGCGTGTGCTGGTCGCCAGCATAATCCAGCGTGTGCTGTCGCCAGCATAATCCAGCGTGTGCTGGTCGCCAGCATAAACCAGCGTGTGCTGTTCGCCAGCATAATCCAGCGTGTGCTGGTCGCCAGCATAATCCAGCGTGTGCTGGTCGCCAGCATAAACCAGCGTGTGCTGGTCGCCAGCATAATCCAGCGTGTGCTGGTCGCCAGCATAATCCAGCGTGTGCTGGTGCTGCATAATCCCAGCATAATCCAGCGTGTGCTGGTCGCCAGCATAATCCAGCGTGCGCTGGTCGCCAGCATAATCCAGCGCGTGTGCTGGTCGCCAGCATAATCCAGCGTGTGCTGGTCGCCAGCATAATCCAGCGTGTGCTGGTCCACGGCATATTCGGGCGTGTGTTGTTTGCCAGCATAATCCAGCGTGTGCTGGTCGCCAGCATAATCCAGCGTGTGCTGGTCGCCAGCGTGTAATTCGCCAGCATAATCCAGCGTGTGCTGGTCGCCAGCATAATCCAGCGTGTGCTGGTCGCCAGCATAATCCAGCGTGTGCTGGTCGCCAGCATAATCCAGCGTGTGCTGGTCCCCAGCATAATCCAGCGTGTGCTGGTCGCCAGCATAATCCAGCGTGTGCTGGTCGCCAGCATAATCCAGCGTGTGCTGGTCCCCAGCATAATCCAGCGTGTGCTGTTCGCCAGCATAATCCAGCGTGTGCTGGTCGCCAGCATAATCCAGCGTGTGCTGGTCGCCAGCATAATCCAGCGTGTGCTGTTCGCCAGCATAATCCAGCGTGTGCGCCCAGCATAATCCAGCGTGTGCTGGTCGCCAGCATAATCCAGCGTGTGCTGGTCGCCAGCATAATCCAGCGTGTGCTGGTCGCCAGCATAATCCAGCGTGTGCGTGTGCTGCGTGTGCCAGCATAATCCAGCGTGTGCTGGTCGCCAGCATAATCCAGCGTGTGCTGGTCGCCAGCATAATCCAGCGTGTGCTGGTCGCCAGCATAATCCAGCGTGTGCTGGTCGCCAGCATAAACCAGCGTGTGCTGGTCGCCAGCATAATCCAGCGTGTGCTGGTCGCCAGCATAAACCAGCGTGTGCTGGTCGCCAGCATAATCCAGCGTGTGCTGGTCGCCAGCATAATCCAGCGTGTGCTGGTCGCCCAGCATAATCCAGCGTGTGTGCGTGTGCTGTTCGCCAGCGTGTGCTGTGCTCGCCAGCATAATCCAGCGTGTGCTGGTCGCCAGCATAATCCAGCGTGTGCTGGTCGCCAGCATAATCCAGCGTGTGCTGGTCCCCAGCATAATCCAGCGTGTGCTGGTCGCCAGCATAATCCAGCGTGTGCTGGTCGCCAGCATAATCCAGCGTGTGCTGTTCGCCAGCATAATCCAGCGTGTGCTGGTCGCCAGCATAATCCAGCGTGTGCTGTCGCCAGCATAATCCAGCGTGTGCTGTTCGCCAGCATAATCCAGCGTGTGCTGTCGCCAGCATAATCCAGCGTGTGCTGCGCCAGCATAATCCAGCGTGTGCTGGTCGCCAGCATAATCCAGCGTGTGCTGGTCGCCAGCATAATCCAGCGTGTGCTGGTCGCCAGCATAATCCAGCGTGTGCTGGTCGCCAGCATAAGCCAGCGTGTGCTGTCGCCAGCTGCTGGTCGCCAGCATAATCCAGCGTGTGCTGGTCGCCAGCATAAACCAGCGTGTGCTGGTCGCCAGCATAATCCAGCGTGTGCTGGTCGCCAGCATAATCCAGCGTGTGCTGGTCGCCAGCATAATCCAGCGTGTGCTGGTCGCCAGCGTGTGCTGGTCGCCAGCATAATCCAGCGTGTGCTGGTCGCCAGCATAATCCAGCGTGTGCTGTTCGCCAGCATAATCCAGCGTGTGCTGGTCGCCAGCATAATCCAGCGTGTGCTGGTCGCCAGCATAATCCAGCGTGTGCTGGTCGCCAGCATAATCCAGCGTGTGCTGGTCGCCAGCATAATCCAGCGTGTGCTGGTCGCCAGCATAATCCAGCGTGTGCTGGTCGCCAGCATAATCCAGCGTGTGCTGTTCGCCAGCATAATCCAGCGTGTGCTGGTCGCCAGCATAAACCAGCGTGTGCTGGTCGCCAGCATAAACCAGCGTGTGCTGGTCGCCAGCATAAACCAGCGTGTGCTGGTCGCCAGCATAATCCAGCGTGTGCTGGTCGCCAGCATAATCCAGCGTGTGCTGGTCGCCAGCATAATCCAGCGTGTGCTGGTTCGCCAGCATAATCCAGCGTGTGCTGGTCGCCAGCATAATCCAGCGTGTGCTGCCAGCATAATCCAGCGTGTGCTGTTCGCCAGCATAATCCAGCGTGTGCTGGTCGCCAGCATAATCCAGCGTGTGCTGGTCGCCAGCATAATCCAGCGTGTGCTGGTCGCCAGCATAATCCAGCCAGCATAATCCAGCGTGTGCTGGTCGCCAGCATAAACCAGCGTGTGCTGGTCGCCAGCATAATCCAGCGTGTGCTGGTCGCCAGCATAATCCAGCGTGTGCTGGTCGCCAGCATAATCCAGCGTGTGCTGGTCGCCAGCATAATCCAGCGTGTGCTGGTCGCCAGCATAATCCAGCGTGTGCTGGTCGCCAGCATAATCCAGCGTGTGCTGGTCGCCAGCATAAACCAGCGTGTGCTGTTCGCCAGCATAAACCAGCGTGTGCTGGTCGCCAGCATAATCCAGCGTGTGCTGGTCGCCAGCATAATCCAGCGTGTGCTGTTCGCCAGCATAAACCAGCGTGTGCTGGTCGCCAGCATAATCCAGCGTGTGCTGGTCGCCAGCATAATCCAGCGTGTGCTGGTCGCCAGCATAATCCAGCGTGTGCTGGTCGCCAGCATAATCCAGCGTGTGCTGGTCGCCAGCATAATCCAGCGTGTGCTGTTCGCCAGCATAAACCAGCGTGTGCTGGTCGCCAGCATAATCCAGCGTGTGCTGGTCGCCAGCATAAACCAGCGTGTGCTGGTCGCCAGCATAATCCAGCGTGTGCTGGTCGCCAGCATAATCCAGCGTGTGCTGGTCGCCAGCATAATCCAGCGTGTGCTGGTCGCCAGCATAATCCAGCGTGTGCTGGTCGCCAGCATAATCCAGCGTGTGCTGGTCGCCAGCATAATCCAGCGTGTGCTGGTCGCCAGCATAATCCAGCGTGTGCTGGTCGCCAGCATAAACCAGCGTGTGCTGGTCGCCAGCATAATCCAGCGTGTGCTGGTCGCCAGCATAAACCAGCGTGTGCTGGTCGCCAGCATAATCCAGCGTGTGCTGGTCGCCAGCATAAACCAGCGTGTGCTGGTCGCCAGCATAATCCAGCGTGTGCTGGTCGCCAGCATAATCCAGCGTGTGCATCGCCAGCATAATCCAGCGTGTGCTGGTCGCCAGCATAATCCAGCGTGTGCTGGTCGCCAGCATAATCCAGCGTGTGCTGTTCGCCAGCATAATCCAGCGTGTGCTGGTCGCCAGCATAATCCAGCGTGTGCTCGCCAGCATAAACCAGCGTGTGCTGGTCGCCAGCATAAACCAGCGTGTGCTGGTCGCCAGCATAATCCAGCGTGTGCTGGTCGCCAGCATAATCCAGCGTGTGCTGGTCGCCAGCATAATCCAGCGTGTGCTGGTCGCCAGCATAAACCAGCGTGTGCTGGTCGCCAGCATAATCCAGCGTGTGCTGGTCGCCAGCATAATCCAGCGTGTGCTGGTCGCCAGCATAATCCAGCGTGTGCTGGTCGCCAGCATAATCCAGCGTGTGCTGGTCGCCAGCATAAACCAGCGTGTGCTGGTCGCCAGCATAATCCAGCGTGTGCTGGTCGCCAGCATAAACCAGCGTGTGCTGGTCGCCAGCATAATCCAGCGTGTGCTGGTCGCCAGCATAATCCAGCGTGTGCTGTTCGCCAGCATAAACCAGCGTGTGCTGGTCGCCAGCATAATCCAGCGTGTGCTGGTCGCCAGCATAATCCAGCGTGTGCTGGTCGCCAGCATAAACCAGCGTGTGCTGGTCGCCAGCATAAACCAGCGTGTGCTGGTCGCCAGCATAATCCAGCGTGTGCTGGTCGCCAGCATAAACCAGCGTGTGCTGGTGCCGTCAGCATAATCCAGCGTGTGCTGGTCGCCAGCATAATCCAGCGTGTGCTGGTCGCCAGCATAATCCAGCGTGTGCTGGTCGCCAGCATAATCCAGCGTGTGCTGGTCGCCAGCATAAACCAGCGTGTGCTGGTCGCCAGCATAATCCAGCGTGTAATCGCCAGCATAATCCAGCGTGTGCTGGTCGCCAGCATAATCCAGCGTGTGCTGGTCGCCAGCATAATCCAGTGCTGTGCTGGTCGCCAGCATAAACCAGCGTGTGCTGGTCGCCAGCATAATCCAGCGTGTGCTGGTCGCCAGCATAATCCAGCGTGTGCTGGTCGCCAGCATAATCCAGCGTGTGCTGGTCGCCAGCATAAATCCAGCGTGTGCTGGTCGCCAGCATAATCCAGCGTGTGCTGGTCGCCAGCATAATCCAGCGTGTGCTGGTCGCCAGCATAATCCAGCGTGTGCTGGTCGCCAGCATAATCCAGCGTGTGCTGTTCGCCAGCATAATCCAGCGTGTGCTGGTCGCCAGCATAAACCAGCGTGTGCTGGTCGCCAGCATAATCCAGCGTGTGCTGGTCGCCAGCATAATCCAGCGTGTGCTGGTCGCCAGCATAATCCAGCGTGTGCTGGTCGCCAGCATAATCCAGCGTGTGCTGGTCGCCAGCATAAACCAGCGTGTGCTGGTCGCCAGCATAATCCAGCGTGTGCTGGTCGCCAGCATAATCCAGCGTGTGCTGGTCGCCAGCATAATCCAGCGTGTGCTGGTCGCCAGCATAATCCAGCGTGTGCTGTTCGCCAGCATAACCAGCGTGTGCTGGTCGCCAGCATAATCCAGCGTGTGCTGGTCGCCAGCATAATCCAGCGTGTGCTGTTCGCCAGCATAATCCAGCGTGTGCTGTTCGCCAGCATAATCCAGCGTGTGCTGGTCGCCAGCATAATCCAGCGTGTGCTGGTCGCCAGCATAAACCAGCGTGTGCTGGTCGCCAGCATAATCCAGCGTGTGCTGGTCGCCAGCATAATCCAGCGTGTGCTGGTCGCCAGCATAATCCAGCGTGTGCTGGTCGCCAGCATAATCCAGCGTGTGCTGGTCGCCAGCATAATCCAGCGTGTGCTGGTCGCCAGCATAAACCAGCGTGTGCTGGTCGCCAGCATAATCCAGCGTGTGCTGGTCGCCAGCATAATCCAGCGTGTGCTGGTCGCCAGCATAATCCAGCGTGTGCTGGTCGCCAGCATAATCCAGCGTGTGCTGGTCGCCAGCATAATCCAGCGTGTGCTGGTCGCCAGCATAATCCAGCGTGTGCTGGTCGCCAGCATAATCCAGCGTGTGCTGGTCGCCAGCATAATCCAGCGTGTGCTGGTCGCCAGCATAATCCAGCGTGTGCTGTTCGCCAGCATAATCCAGCGTGTGCTGGTCGCCAGCATAATCCAGCGTGTGCTGGTCGCCAGCATAATCCAGCGTGTGCTGGTCGCCAGCATAATCCAGCGTGTGCTGGTCGCCCAGCATAATCCAGCGTGTGCTGGTCGCCAGCATAAACCAGCGTGTGCTGGTCGCCAGCATAATCCAGCGTGTGCTGTTCGCCAGCATAATCCAGCGTGTGCTGGTCGCCAGCATAATCCAGCGTGTGCTGTTCGCCAGCATAAACCAGCGTGTGCTGGTCGCCAGCATAATCCAGCGTGTGCTGGTCGCCAGCATAATCCAGCGTGTGCTGGTCGCCAGCATAACCAGCGTGTGCTGGTCGCGCCAGCATAATCCAGCGTGTGCTGGTCGCCAGCATAATCCAGCGTGTGCTGTTCGCCCAGCATAATCCAGCGTGTGCTGGTCGCCAGCATAATCCAGCGTGTGCTGGTCGCCAGCATAAATCCAGCGTGTGCTGGTCGCCAGCATAATCCAGCGTGTGCTGGTCGCCAGCATAATCCAGCGTGTGCTGGTCGCCAGCATAAACCAGCGTGTGCTGGTCGCCAGCATAAATCCAGCGTGTGCTGGTCGCCAGCATAAACCAGCGTGTGCTGGTCGCCAGCATAATCCAGCGTGTGCTGGTCGCCAGCATAATCCAGCGTGTGCTGGTCGCCAGCATAATCCAGCGTGTGCTGGTCGCCAGCATAATCCAGCGTGTGTGCTGTGTCGCCAGCATAATCCAGCGTGTGCTGGTCGCCAGCATAAATCCAGCGTGTGCTGGTCGCCAGCATAATCCAGCGTGTGCTGGTGCCAGCATAATGCCAGCATAATCCAGCGTGTGCTGGTCGCCAGCATAATCCAGCGTGTGCTGGTCGCCAGCATAATCCAGCGTGTGCTGCTCCCAGCATAATCCAGCGTGTGCTGGTCGCCAGCATACCAGCGTGTGCTGCGTGTGCTGGTCGCCAGCATAATCCAGCGTGTGCTGGTCGCCAGCATAATCCAGCGTGTGCTGGTCGCCAGCATAATCCAGCGTGTGCTGGTCGCCAGCATAATCCAGCGTGTGCTGGTCGCCAGCATAATCCAGCGTGTGCTGGTCGCCAGCATAATCCAGCGTGTGCTGGTCGCCAGCATAATCCAGTGTGTGCTGGTCGCCAGCATAATCCAGCGTGTGCTGGTCGCCAGCATAATCCAGCGTGTGCTGGTCGCCAGCATAATCCAGCGTGTGCTGGTCGCCAGCATAATCCAGCGTGTGCTGGTCGCCAGCATAATCCAGCGTGTGCTGGTCGCCAGCATAAACCAGCGTGTGCTGTCGCCAGCATAATCCAGCATGTGCTGGTCCCCAGCATAATCCAGCATGTGCTGGTCGCCAGCATAATCCAGCATGTGCTGGTCGCCAGCATAATCCAGCATGTGCTGGTCGCCAGCATAATCCAGCGTGTGCTGGTCGCCAGCATAATCCAGCGTGTGCTGGTCGCCAGCATAATCCAGCGTGTGCTGGTCGCCAGCATAATCCAGCGTGTGCTGGTCGCCAGCATAATCCAGCGTGTGCTGGTCGCCAGCATAATCCAGCGTGTGCTGGTCGCCAGCATAATCCAGCGTGTGCTGGTCGCCAGCATAATCCAGCGTGTGCTGGTCCCCAGCATAATCCAGCGTGTGCTGGTCGCCAGCATAATCCAGCGTGTGCTGGTCGCCAGCATAATCCAGCGTGTGTGCGTGTGCGCCAGCATAATCCAGCGTGTGCTGGTCGCCAGCATAATCCAGCGTGTGCTGGTCGCCAGCATAATCCAGCGTGTGCTGGTCGCCAGCATAATCCAGCGTGTGCTGGTCGCCAGCATAATCCAGCGTGTGCTGGTCGCCAGCATAATCCAGCGTGTGCTGGTCGCCAGCATAATCCAGCGTGTGCTGGTCGCCAGCATAATCCAGCGTGTGCTGGTCGCCAGCATAATCCAGCGTGTGCTGGTCGCCAGCATAATCCAGCGTGTGCTGGTCGCCAGCATAATCCAGCGTGTGCTGGTCGCCAGCATAATCCAGCGTGTGCTGGTCGCCAGCATAATCCAGCGTGTGCTGGTCGCCAGCATAATCCAGCGTGTGCTGGTCGCCAGCATAATCCAGCGTGTGCTGGTCGCCAGCATAATCCAGCGTGTGCTGGTCGCCAGCATAATCCAGCGTGTGCTGGTCGCCAGCATAAACCAGCGTGTGCTGGTCGCCAGCATAATCCAGCGTGTGCTGGTCGCCAGCATAATCCAGCGTGTGCTGGTCGCCAGCATAATCCAGCGTGTGCTGGTCGCCAGCATAAACCAGCGTGTGCTGGTCGCCAGCATAATCCAGCGTGTGCTGTTCGCCAGCATAATCCAGCGTGTGCTGGTCGCCAGCATAATCCAGCGTGTGCTGGTCGCCAGCATAATCCAGCGTGTGCTGGTCGCCAGCATAATCCAGCGTGTGCTGGTCGCCAGCATAATCCCAGCGTGTGCTGGTCGCCAGCATAATCCAGCGTGTGCTGGTCGCCAGCATAATCCAGCGTGTGCTGGTCGCCAGCATAATCCAGCGTGTGCTGTTCGCCAGCATAATCCAGCGTGTGCTGGTCGCCAGCATAAACCAGCGTGTGCTGGTCGCCAGCATAATGCAGCGTGTGCTGGTCGCCAGCATAATCCAGCGTGTGCTGTGTGCTGCTGGTCGCCAGCATAATCCAGCGTGTGCTGGTCGCCAGCATAATCCCAGCGTGTGCTGGTCGCCAGCATAATCCAGCGTGTGCTGGTCGCCAGCATAATCCAGCGTGTGCTGGTCGCCAGCATAATCCAGCGTGTGCTGGTCGCCAGCATAATCCAGCGTGTGCTGGTCGCCAGCATAATCCAGCGTGTGCTGGTCGCCAGCATAATCCAGCGTGTGCTGTGCCAGCATAATCCAGCGTGTGCATCGCCAGCATAATCCAGCGTGTGCTGGTCGCCAGCATAATCCAGCGTGTGCTGGTCGCCAGCATAATCCAGCGTGTGCTGGTCGCCAGCATAAACCAGCGTGTGCTGGTCGCCAGCATAATCCAGCGTGTGCTGGTCGCCAGCATAATCCAGCGTGTGCTGGTCGCCAGCATAATCCAGCGTGTGCTGGTCGCCAGCATAATCCAGCGTGTGCTGGTCGCCAGCATAATCCAGCGTGTGCTGGTCGCCAGCATAAACCAGCGTGTGCTGGTGCCAGCATAATCCAGCGTGTGCTGGTCGCCAGCATAATCCAGCGTGTGCTGGTCGCCAGCATAATCCAGCGTGTGCTGGTCGCCAGCGCCAGCATAATCCAGCGTGTGCTGGTCGCCAGCATAATCCAGCGTGTGCTGGTCGCCAGCATAATCCAGCGTGTGCTGGTCGCCAGCATAAACCAGCGTGTGCTGGTCGCCAGCATAATCCAGCGTGTGCTGGTCGCCAGCATAATCCAGCGTGTGCTGGTCGCCAGCATAATCCAGCGTGTGCTGGTCGCCAGCATAATCCAGCGTGTGCTGGTCGCCAGCATAATCCAGCGTGTGCTGGTCGCCAGCATAATCCAGCGTGTGCTGTTCGCCAGCATAATCCAGCGTGTGCTGGTCGCCAGCATAATCCAGCGTGTGCTGGTCGCCAGCATAATCCAGCGTGCTGGTCGCCAGCATAATGCGTGTGTTCGCCAGCATAATCCAGCGTGTGCTGGTCGCCAGCATAATCCAGCGTGCGCTGGTCGCCAGCATAATCCAGCGTGCGCTGTTCGCCAGCATAAACCAGCGTGCGCTGGTCGCCAGCATAAACCAGCGTGCGCTGGTCGCCAGCATAAACCAGCGTGCGCTGGTCGCCAGCATAAACCAGCGTGTGCTGGTCGCCAGCATAAACCAGCGTGTGCTGGTCGCCAGCATAATCCAGCGTGTGCTGGTCGCCAGCATAATCCAGCGTGTGCTGGCCAGCATAAACCAGCGTGTAATCCAGCATAAACCATGTGCTGGTCGCCAGCATAATCCAGCGTGTGCTGGTCGCCAGCATAATCCAGCGTGTGCTGGTCGCCAGCATAATCCAGCGTGTGCTGGTCGCCAGCATAATCCAGCGTGTGCTGGTCGCCAGCATAATCCAGCGTGTGCTGGTCGCCAGCATAAACCAGCGTGTGCTGGTCGCCAGCATAATCCAGCGTGTGCTGGTCGCCAGCATAATCCAGCGTGTGCTGGTCGCCAGCATAAACCAGCGTGTGCTGGTCGCCAGCATAATCCAGCGTAAGCTGGTCCCCAGCATAATCCAGCGTGTGCTGTTCGCCAGCATAATCCAGCGTGTGCTGGTCGCCAGCATAAACCAGCGTGTGCTGGTCGCCAGCATAATCCAGCGTGTGCTGGTCGCCAGCATAATCCAGCGTGTGCTGGTCGCCAGCATAATCCAGCGTGTGCTGGTCGCCAGCATAATCCAGCGTGTGCTGGTCGCCAGCATAATCCAGCGTGTGCTGGTCGCCAGCATAATCCAGCGTGTGCTGGTCGCCAGCATAAACCAGCGTGTGCTGGTCGCCAGCATAAACCAGCGTGTGTGCTGCCAGCATAAACCGCCAGCATAATCCAGCGTGTGCTGGTCGCCAGCATAATCCAGCGTGTGCTGGTCGCCAGCATAATCCAGCGTGTGCTGGTCGCCAGCATAATCCAGCGTGTGCTGGTCGCCAGCATAATCCAGCGTGTGCTGGTCGCCAGCATAATCCAGCGTGTGCTGGTCGCCAGCATAATCCAGCGTGTGCTGGTCGCCAGCATAATCCAGCGTGTGCTGGTCGCCAGCATAATCCAGCGTGTGCTGGTCGCCAGCATAATCCAGCGTGTGCTGGTCGCCAGCATAATCCAGCGTGTGCTGGTCGCCAGCATAATCCAGCGTGTGCTGGTCGCCAGCATAATCCAGCGTGTGCTGGTCGCCAGCATAATCCAGCGTGTGCTGGTCGCCAGCATAATCCAGCGTGCGCTGGTCGCCAGCATAATCCAGCGTGCGCTGGTCGCCAGCATAAACCAGCGTGCGCTGGTCGCCAGCATAATCCAGCGTGCGCTGGTCGCCAGCATAATCCAGCGTGCGCTGGTCGCCAGCATAAACCAGCGTGTGCTGGTCGCCAGCATAATCCAGCGTGTGCTGGTCGCCAGCATAATCCAGCGTGTGCTGGTCGCCAGCATAATCCAGCGTGTGCTGGTCGCCAGCATAATCCAGCGTGTGCTGGTCGCCAGCATAATCCAGCGTGTGCTGGTCGCCAGCATAAACCAGCGTGTGCTGGTCGCCAGCATAATCCAGCGTGTGCTGGTCGCCAGCATAATCCAGCGTGTGCTGGTCGCCAGCATAATCCAGCGTGTGCTGGTCGCCAGCATAATCCAGCGTGTGCTGGTCGCCAGCATAATCCCAGCGTGTGCTGGTCGCCAGCATAATCCAGCGTGTGCTGGTCCCCAGCATAATCCAGCGTGTGCTGGTCGCCAGCATAATCCAGCGTGTGCTGGTCGCCAGCATAATCCAGCGTGTGCTGGTCGCCAGCATAATCCAGCGTGTGCTGGTCGCCAGCATAATCCAGCGTGTGCTGTCGCCAGCATAATCCAGCGTGTGCTGGTCGCCAGCATAATCCAGCGTGTGCTGGTGGTCGCCAGCATAATCCAGCGTGTGCTGGTCGCCAGCATATCCAGCGTGTGCTGGTGCTGGTCGCCAGCATAATCCAGCGTGTGCTGGTCGCCAGCATAATCCAGCGTGTGCTGGTCGCCAGCATAATCCAGCGTGTGCTGGTGCATAAACCAGCGTGTGCGCCAGCATAATCCAGCGTGTGCTGGTCGCCAGCATAATCCAGCGTGTGCTGGTCGCCAGCATAATCCAGCGTGTGCTGGTCGCCAGCATAATCCAGCGTGTGCTGCCAGCATAATCCAGCGTGTGCGTCGCCAGCATAATCCCAGCGTGTGCTGGTCGCCAGCATAATCCAGCGTGTGCTGGTCGCCAGCATAATCCAGCGTGTGCTGTTCGCCAGCATAATCCAGCGTGTGCTGGTCGCCAGCATAATCCAGCGTGTGCTGGTCGCCAGCATAATCCAGCGTGTGCTGGTCGCCAGCATAATCCAGCGTGTGCTGGTCGCCAGCATAATCCCGTGTGCGTGTGCATAAACCAGCGTGTGCGGCTGTGCGCCAGCATAATCCAGCGTGTGCTGGTCGCCAGCATAATCCAGCGTGTGCTGGTCGCCAGCATAATCCAGCGTGTGCTGGTCGCCAGCATAATCCAGCGTGTGCTGGTCGCCAGCATAATCCAGCGTGTGCTGGTCGCCAGCATAGCGTGTGCTCCAGCATAATGCGTGTGCGCGCCAGCATAATCCAGCGTGTGCTGGTCGCCAGCATAATCCAGCGTGTGCTGGTCGCCAGCATAATCCAGCGTGTGCTGTTCGCCAGCATAATCCAGCGTGTGCTGGTCGCCAGCATAAAATCCAGCCAGCATAATCCAGCGTGTGCTGGTCGCCAGCATAATCCAGCATGTGCTGTTCGCCAGCATAATCCAGCGTGTGCTGGTCGCCAGCATAATCCAGCGTGTGCTGGTCGCCAGCATAAACCAGCGTGTGCTGGTCGCCAGCATAATCCAGCGTGTGCTGGTCGCCAGCATAATCCAGCGTGTGCTGGTCGCCAGCATAATCCAGCGTGTGCTGGTCGCCAGCATAAACCAGCATGTGCTGGTCGCCAGCATAATCCAGCATGTGCTGGTCGCCAGCATAATCCAGCATGTGCTGGTCGCCAGCATAATCCAGCATGTGCTGGTCGCCAGCATAATCCAGCGTGTGCTGGTCGCCAGCATAATCCAGCGTGTGCTGGTCGCCAGCATAATCCAGCATGTGCTGGTCGCCAGCATATTCCAGCGCGTGCTGGTCGCCAGCATAAACCAGCATGTGCTGGTCGCCAGCATAATCCAGCGTGTGCTGGTCGCCAGCATAATCCAGCGTGTGCTGGTCGCCAGCATAATCCAGCATGTGCTGGTCGCCAGCATAATCCAGCATGTGCTGGTCGCCAGCATAATCCAGCATGTGCTGGTCGCCAGCATATTCCAGCATGTGCTGGTCGCCAGCATAATTCCAGCATGTGCTGGTCGCCAGCATAATCCAGCATGTGCTGGTCGCCAGCATAATCCAGCATGTGCTGGTCGCCAGCATATTCCAGCATGTGCTGGTCGCCAGCATATTCCAGCATGTGCTGGTCGCCAGCATAATCCAGCATGTGCTGGTCGCCAGCATATTCCAGCATGTGCTGGTCGCCAGCATAATCCAGCATGTGCTGGTCGCCAGCATAATCCAGCATGTGCTGGTCGCCAGCATAAACCAGCATGTGCTGGTCACCAGCATAAACCAGCATACATGTGGCCAAAACACAACATATGCTGGTCATCAGTAAGACCAGCACATGCTGGTCTGTGCTGGTTTTTTCAGCAGGGTAATCCAATCCATCAACCGAATCCACTCAGTTCAGCCGTTTATTTGCGGCATCAAGCTGATTTTCAATCGGCGTAGACTACCTCTTTCAATCCGATCGAAAATTTAAACCGATCTGGGTGAATCGGATCAGCTAAGGTGGTTACATCAGACATTTTGAATCTGAATAAGCTGTCAATCCGATTATAAGTAGGATTTTTGGACCCATGTAAAGGCAGCCAGTGAGAGACAGAGAGACAAAGCCAGACAGAGAGACAGTGAGCTTGTATGATAGATAGATAGATAGATAGATAGATAGATAGATAAAGACAGAAAGAGAGAGAAAGTTGTTATGAGCTGCATCCGGTGTCAGGCTGATTTAGCATGTGTGAGTGTGGGGCTGTTTATAAAGGTGTTAACGAGCACCAGGCAACACCTGCGCGGTGTTTCTAAACATGAACGAGCAGCTGTGTCTGACTGCACCACACAGAGCAGTGAGATTGGGCTCGGTGCACCTCCCAAACGACTGCCAATTGTCAGAAAACCGTACCTCCTATCACAACATGAAGGTAATTTTGTGGGTCAGAAGACCTTCTTGAACGGGTTGATGTGCATTAAATATTGGTAAGGAAAAGGCTTGTCTTAAAATCGCGAGTTAGAAACAGGTGCCTTTTTTTCCCCAAAAAAAAATCAGCACTTCCTTTTGTATGCATTTCTATGGGACAAAAAAAAAAAAAGAAAAAGTGAAATATTTTAAAAAGTAAAAATAGTATGAAAGCCAGGGCGAGAAATAAACTTTTCTTTTCAGTCGTTAGCCGGGCAACCTAGAGTTTTTTAGGGTGGCAAAAACCATTTTAGGTGGTCAAGACATACCCTGTAAAAAAAAAAAAAAAAAAGCTTATATGATTGAGCACTCACAATGTATTTTGGTTACATTGGAAAGTTTATACTGCCTGGAATTGGATAAGAGCAGTTTGCACATGAGGCATGTCTGAGGAGTTTAAGTAATGCAACTCCTGGAAATCAGGGGTAGGATCGAACGTATCAATATTACTTAACCGTGTTCGAGTTCAGCTTGCCAGTGAATATTCATTTACTGATCCGGTGTGCCATCTAGTGACAGAATAATGTAACTGCGTGCATAAATAGAGCAGCTCCATGTCTGCTGTCATGAACATCTGCGCACCACGGGTTATGGATCTGATCAGAACGCACGTTAAAAAAAAAATAAATAAAAGAAAAAGGCCATTCGCAAGTATTTAACTCGCGCCATGAAAACCATAATGAGACATACAATACGAGACAGAGTTGTGAATGATTGAAAATATTTCAAGTGTTCATTTGATTAAATTAAACGAAATACATCGGCGTTTGCTGATGCGCCACTAAAAGAGCTTCAGTCGATGAGAGCTGCTATCGCAAGCAGAGGCAGCCGGTGGATAGAGAGCTCAACGTTCTCTGCGCGAATAAATCCTCGGAGGTTTAGATTATCTTAATGGTACCGCTGGCAAACAGATACTGTTGACTTACAGAGCCTGTATTCTAATCAGTGAGGACATAACTTCTGCGAATGAACGTAGTGGTAGACAAATACTAGTATTGCAAAGCAGTACATCCATTTAAGGGAGACTGCAAACAATGTCGTATCGCATTCATGAGCATATGTTTCTCTTTTTAACGTAGCATTTGTATCGAACTTGTCTTTGCGTTTGATTGACACAGAAAGCAACATTTTAGAATAGTGGGGCAGTAGCTGCGACCTGCAAATAGAAATAAGCAGCGTGGAGAATGAGCTGCAATAATTTCCCTAACCGCAAATGCTTTGACTCGATTCACTTCGTTCTTATGAAGACACCTGTGTTCTAACGAAAGCATCTGCATGGAAACTCAGCTCAGCTCACTTAGATGTAAAATGAGAAAATCACGACGCGGAGGGCAGTGGCAGGAGCGGTGTCCTATTACCAGTGAGAGCCAGGCATGTAAAGACAAGTGCACGCACAGGCAATCGCTGAGTCACTCAGCCTTGTTCGCGCACACCTCAAACTCTTGCTTCTCACGCAAAAACCGTTTATCCTGTCAGCAATGTAACCACATCATTCAAAGCACGAGACTTTGCTGAGTGTGCGGATGTCTTTTTTATTTCTCTGAGTGATATATTTTTGGAATAACAGCGATCTAAAAACTCTGGCCGTTTGCTGTTCTCCGAAAATTTTTTGGGTGATTTTTGAATGGAAGAGATAGCAAAGTTGGACGTGTCTCCTGTCCCTTGACTGTTCCCTGAGCTAAAACTATATACTTCACTGCTACAAAAATGATACTACTGTAACAAGAACAAATTTTCCTACATTTTTGTGAAATTTCATGAAGAGGGATTCAAATTTATGGAAGTTAGAGCGATAGAGAAAGAACTTTTTCATTCTGTCTGCTCTCAGCTCCCACTCTAGCTGTGACAGAAGAGTTTGAAGACTGTTTCATTGCATTTCTATGGGACAAAAAATGTAGAAAAAATTAATATTTAAAAAAGTATAAATAGTATGAAAGAGAAAAATAATAGCAATAACGTCCTGGAAAATCTAAACGTTTTGATATATGAATTGTCAATATAGCACAAAGTATGTAGGAGTAGTTTAATGGCGCGCGAAGAAGCTATAATAATAATAACTAAACAGGCAATTCCTGAAGAAATTGCAAGTGTGAATGCTGAAAGCTGAAGCCACACTGCGATGCTGTCTTGAATACTCTAAAGTTTGAATGATTTGAATGTTTGCTGACACCAGACTGAATAGCTGCCATGAAAATATAATATTTGAATTATGTAGAATACATGAATGTTTATCAAAAAAGTGAAAGAAATAAAGCTGAATAAAGAAAGAATGAAAGAACAATGCGAACCATGCCATCCACGTTACTCAGCTAACTTAGCAAATGTTAGCAGTTATGGTAACTGCTTACAATGCTAACCATGCGAACCCCGTTATTCAGCTAACTTAGCTAATGTTAGAGGTCGAATGAAGTGTCTAGAAGAATGCTGATGTTATAGAGGTTGAAAGTAGCACAAGAGTTTGAAGACTGTTTTAATGCATTTCCATGGGACAAAAAAAAGTGAAATATTGTAAAAAGTATAAATAGTATGAAAGGCAAGGCGAGAGATGAACTTTTCTTTTCCGTCGTTAGCCGGGCAACCTAGAGTTCTTGAAGGGTGGCAAAGACCATTTTAGGTAGAGATGACAAACGCTGTAAAAAAAAATAATAAAATAAAATAAAAAAATTGAATTAAAAAAATACTTATATGATTGAGCACTCACAATGTATTTCGGTTACTTTGGAAAGTTTATACTGCCTGGAATTGGATAAGAGCAGTTTGCACATGAGGCATGGCTGAGGAGTGTAATTAATGCAACTCCCTGGAAATCAGGGGTAGGATCGAGCGTATCAATATTACAAACCGTGTTCGGGTTCAGCTTGCCAGTGAATATTCATTTACTGATCCGGGTGTGCCATCTAGTGACAGAATAATGTAACTGCGTGCATAAATAGAGCAGCTCCATGTCTGCTGTCATGAACATCTGCGCACACGGGTTATGGATCTGATCAGAACGACGTAAAAAAAAATAAAAAGAAAAAAGGCCATTGGCAAGTAATGAACTCGCGCCATGAAAACCATAATGAGACATACAATACGAGACAGAGTTGTGAATGATTGAAAATATTTCAAGTGTTCATTTGATTAAATTGAACTAAATACATGTCGGCGTTTGCTGATGCGCCAGTAAAAGAGCTTCAGTCGATGAGAACTGCTGTCGCAAGCAGAGGCAGCCGGTGGATAGAGAGCTCAACGTTGTCTGCGCGAATAATTCCTCGGAGGTTTAGATTATCTTAATGGTACTGCTGGCAAACAGATACTGTTGACTTACAGAGCCTGTATTCTAATCAGTGAAGACATAACTTCTGCGAATCAACGTAGTGGTAGACAAATACTAGTATTGCAAAGCAGTACATCCATTTAAGGGAGACTGCAAACAATGTCGTATCGCATTCATGTGCATATGTTTCTCTTTTTAGCGTAGCTTTTGTAGCGAACTTGTCTTTGCGTTTGATTGACACAGAAAGCAACATTTTAGAATAGTGGGGCATTAGCTGAGACCTGCAAATAGAAATAAGCAGCGTGGAGAATGAGCTGCAACTATTTCCCTAACCACAAATAGCTGACTCGATTCACTTCGTTCTTATGAAGACACCTCTGTTCTAACGAAATCATCTGCATGGAAACTCAGCTCAGCTCACTTAGATGTAAAATGAGAAAATCACGACACGGAGGGCAGTGGCAGGAGCGGTGTCCTATTACCAGTGAGAGCCAGGCATGTAAAGACAAGTGCACGCACAGGCAATCGCTGAGTCACTCAGCCTTGTTCGCGCACACCTCAAACTCTTGCTTCTCACGCAAAAACCGTTTATCTTGTCAGCAGTGTAAACACATCATTCAAGGCACGAGACTTTGCTGAGTGCGCGGATGTCTTTTTATTTCTCTGAGTGATATATTTTTGGAATAACAGCGATCTAAAAACTCTGGCCGTTTGCTGTTCTCCGAAAATTTTTTGGGTGATTTTTGAATGGAAGAGATAGCAAAGTTGGACGTGCCTCCTGTCCTTTGACTGCTCCCTGAGCCAAAACTATATACTTCACTGCTACAAAAATGATACTACTGAAACAAGAACAAATTTTCCTACATTTTTGTGAAATTTCATGAAGAGGGATTCAAATTTATGGAAGTTAGAGCGATACAGAAATAACTTTTTCATTCTGTCTGCTCTCAGCTCCCACTCTAGCTGTCACAGAAGAGTTTGAAGACTGTTTCAATGCATTTCTATGGGACAAAACATGTAGAAAAAAATTAATATTTAAAAAAGTATAAATAGTATGAAAGAGAAAAATTAGAGCAATAACGTCCTGAAAAATCTGAACATTTTGATATATAAATTGTTGATATAGCACAAAGTATGTAGAGGTAGTTTAACGGCGCGCAAAGAGGCTATAATAATAATAATTATTATTATTATTATAAAGAAAATGGTGGCTAAAACAATATAATTACACTAATAATAATTATTATTATTATAAAGAAAATGGTCGACATGAAAAATGAACTAGAAAAGTGCAGTTCCAGGGGAAACTGCGTGGGCAAGCGGGAAGCTGGCGATAACGTGAAGCTTGGATTGCTGACAATGCGAGGTTAAAGCTGCTGGAAATGAGTTTAAAGCTTCTTAAAATTAAAATTATTAATGACAGTGGGATACTGTGTCGTTTAAAGGGATACTTCAGATTTTTTGACATGAAGTTGTATGAAAGCACTTATTTAGGATGACCTTCCCAAGATGCAACGTTACGACACATCAAACCTACTTCATATATTTATTTGACAGAAATTGTTGATGTTGCCTACTTAGACATTGCCATAAAAATACACGTGCTCCATAAGAAAAATATTCCATGAGAACGAAGTAGTCTGTTTATCGCAAAATTGCATCAAAAGGATATTTACACATATTGCTGAAGATTATGGGAATTATTTGGGCGCGACTTAAAAAAAAAAAAAGGAAAGACCTGGCTATCTGCCTCAAGCAGGGCCGTCAAGAGAATCAGTTCTGCCATTTTCCCAGCAGCTGGGCCAAAAGAGATTTAATTTTGTAATCCGCCCACTCTCTGAAGTTTTATGCGGAAGCGCTGCAGGGCTTAATAGCCTCTTCTAAAAAAAAAAAAAAAAAAAACAAAAAAACAACAAAAAAAAACCGCTAAATAAAAGGCTACACGTTTTTTCAGCTTTTTCAAACGAGTTCATTGATTTTCCATTCAATAAGAAGCAGAACTCCTTTTAAGATCACAAGGACATTTTAAATTGAAGAAAGGTTTACAGCTTCAGAATCATCACGCCCAATAAATATTTTGACCAATGTCATTAACTGGCATATATTTATATATAAATTATTACATCAATTTATTTTAGGTAACGTTATAGCTTAGGTAGGCAAGATGACTAGAACAACGAGCAGCAGTGTAAATTGGGGCGTCATCATTTATCAATGGAATCTTCCGTAAAGTGATTGGTCTCATGTTCCTGCATGAGTCAAGCGATAATGTAAAAAGTAGGCCTCATAATAATAACAATTATTTTTATTATTATTTAGCAAATAACGTTAGATCGGGGCATTGATCCATTTATGGAAAGCCGAACTACTAGATGCTACTGTGCTGTTGCAACCCGGTCTCACGCCCATTCGTGATATAGTCACGAAGCTTAATCTATTGATTCGTGCACTTAAGCACGAATTCTACCATTTTTTCGTGCTCTTCCAGCACGAATTTAAAATCAATGTATTTCAAATGAGGACGCGTTTCGCCGGTCTCCCGGGGTTTCTCTCATTGCGTTCCAACCACTCTACAGGTAAGTTGTGTGGCTAATGTCTGCTGACAAGTTTTGCATAAATCTTAAAATCGATGTCATTACTCGCATATTTTTTTTTACGTAGGGCAACCATTTAAAGCATGAAAGTGGTTTTGGCATTATCAGAGGAGGGGAAAAATCGTGCTGCTAGGCTGGCTGGCTAGCTAGCATCGAAAAATAAGCTAACGCTGGAGCATTAATAAAACGTTTGGTCTTAATCAATTTTAGGGATGCAAACTAGTCTGTGTTTTAGGTGAAAGTCACCTTTTTTATTCCAAACGGGGTACATATATTTAAATCATTTTTGTAAATGAACAATATTTATGTCTGCCATAGTTTTATTTGGCTGAAAGAATAAAGAATAAATGAACAATATTTACCTGTATTATTTGGCAAAGCTAAAGAATAACCTTACCTCTTTTACCAAATCGTTTTCGTTTTCGTTCAAAAAAAAAAAAAAAAAAAAGCGTTCGCATTCAGCTGTGCCTGCAAGTCTGACTCAGGTCTATACCTGGAAGAAACTAGTCGTTATATGCATATATGAATTTATATGTATGTTTTGTGTATGAAGATCGGAGCAACTTCATTCTGAAGTGTTCATACCTACTTGTTGTCTTCATTTAGTCTGTCTTTGCCCTGACACGATGGATAACAGGATGACATTGAGTGTTTCCCCAACTGGGATCAATGTAGAAGTCTCAAAACTAAAGTATGTAAATGAAACCGCGCCAGTTTCAGTTTCCGCGAATACACTGTTCATAATAAACGAATAAACTGAAGCCTTTTTTTGCCAGGTAATTTAACTGGCGCCTTTTAGCCAGTTATTTTAACTGTAATTTTACATTAAGTTTGCCACGGAGTTCAGTGCATGCTCAGTGTAAACCACGGTTAAGTGCGCGCAGGACTCCACTTACAGTTAAAATAACAAGGAGACAATGCGTTAATTTAACGGTTCAATTCAGTCAGTTTATAACTGTGTAGGAAAGCCGAACTGGCCTGGTGCAGGTCGGTGCAAAAATCAATAATGGCCTGTTGCAAATACCCACCTGGTTCTTATAAACGCCTGGGGTCCAAGTCCATTTTGCGAAATAAATTCTCGGGCTACTAAATGGTCATATACGGTATCTTAAATATGGATCATTTACGGTTCGATTCTGCCCTCTGCTGGCCTTTTTCCACACCTCAATCCTGCCTATCATTTTTAATGTTTCCAGCTAGGATTGGTTAAAATCATCTGTTCAGAGCATTCATATCTTCTAGAATAAGCTGACGCAATCTCGGTTATTTTTACATTTTTAGTGCAAGGCCTGTGAAGAGAAAAAAATTAACTGTCTCGAGACACTTCTACAGAAGTCCGGCACAAGGTCACCGATTGGCTGTACGCAAATGAGTTTCTGTTGGTGTCCGGAACTCTAGTGGGGAAAAAAACATTTCGCCTCCAGCTAAAGCAGATTGAGTGCAGGCGGGAAAGAACGGTGTTTTTGGTGGGTGCGTCCAAGACAACCCGTTACAGTAAAAATGGCAAAGCAGAAAAAACAATAGTTCGAGATCCTATTCCAGCATATAGCTACCAGCAACTGTTTTCATTCTTTCTTTGCTCAGCTTTCTGTTTTTTTTTAAATAAACATTCAAGTATTCGACATAATTCAAATATTATATTTTCATGGCAGCTATTCAGTGTGGCGTCAGCAAACATTCAAATCATTCCAACTTTATTCTATTCAAGACAGCATCGCAGTGTGGGTTCAGCGTGCAGCATTCACACTCGCAATTTCTTCAGGAATTGCCTCTCTAGTTTAGAATGTATATTCTAATGCATTTGGCAATATATTGAAAACGGCAATAATTTGTATATCAATCAATATATAGAGAATATATGTAGAAATATAGTTAGTCATAAATTTAGATACATATGATAATAACACTGATTCTAAATGTAAACCCTGTAACTTTTCATATTACTGTCATATTTAAGAATAAGGAAAAACTTTGCAATTTTGCCAGTAAATTTATTGAAAAAAAAAGGAAGAAACTAGAATATTAATATATTGGGTCTATATGAAAAATGTATTATTGTTCCACACGGCTGTGAAAATAAAATCCTAAAAACCTCTGGGCCTGATTGTTCAAAGCTCCGTTTGACACAGGGAGCGGCAGGACCCAATAGCAGCACAATCAGAACGAGGGGATGTTTACAGATCTTCAATGACTTTGAGGCAGGGGTAAACAGAAAGCAGTGCTGAGTGACTAGATGCAGAATGGGATCTGGAGCTTGTGGGTCTTGAGTGGAGCTCTTCTGGCAACCCGCTGGAGTAGGCGCCTATGGCGGAAATCGAACCCGGGTTGCCCACACCGCAGGCGGGAGAGTTAACACTGAGCCACCGGAGCAGGCTGGTTTGAGGCTGGGCAGGGGAGGTCGTATCCACACAGACAGGCAGTGGAGTGGCAGGACGGGTGGCTTGGACAGGGGCTTGGAAGATGGCAGACAGGAACCAGGAAGCACACAGACAGAACTCAGAGTCAGAGGCAGAGGGCAATCAGGTTTACCGGGGCAGGAGCGAGAGGACGTAGCCAGAGGCAGGCAGAGTCGATTCCAGGAAGTAAGAGCGAAGGTAAACGCTGGAGAGCAGTGCATGCTGCAATGACAATCTGGCAGTGAGTTAGTGAAACAGAGCTGCTTATAAACTGGCTGGGTAACGAGACTCAGCTGAGAGCAATAGCAATGGAAGGGGTGTGGCCAGCAGTGAAGGGGTGTGGCCAGGCAGAGGGAGAGACTGCAGCAGCAGACTGTGCCCCCGTTTACACGTACACAGTTATTTTGATAAACAGAGACATTTCCCTGCGTTTGTGCCCTTCATTTACAAGTAAACGGAGAATTCGCCTCTGAAAACGATTCTTTCTAAAAACTGCGGCCAGAGTGGAGATTTTGGAAAACTTCGGTAGCAAGTTTGCATGAAAACTGAGAAAAACGGAGTTTTAGGCAGCCGACGTCACAGTATGCGCCAGAACTTGCACCTGTGCCAAAAGTGCAACCTATGTTTACATTTTCATTTGGCTGTGGTGATCATGGATGATCGTGATTCATTTCTGTTATTGCTATTTTCGGGATTCTGATTGGCTAATGTGGGCTTGAGCTTCTTGTTACACTGCCACCTACAGGTTTGGCATGCTGTTGACGGCATATATACACGGGTACGTGTAAACAAAAACTTTTCTGAAAACTGATACGTGTGCATGATATTATTTTTGAAAACGGAAACGGTGAAATGTTTGTTTATGAAATTAGCCGGCCATGTGTAAACGGAGTGTGTAATACCGTTAATTTAAATTAGCGCTAACCACCTAACATTATAACCACTATAAGATTCTTGCGAATGCTCCTCAATCCTCAAACTACTTAGGGGGAAACTTACAAAATGTAACAAAAACATTCTAACATCTGTGCTTTTATCCAGAGATATAGATGCTGTGGTTTAGACTGAACCACTGGTTAAAGTTAACGAAGCTTTGAACAACCAGGCCCTGAGCATAACTTTTAATCTGCCTTCTAGAAATCTGTGAGCGTGAAAGAAACGTGAAGAATGTCTGTCAAATTCTGACACGTGACCCATTTTTACTCCTGGATAAGCAAAGTTGTGGAAGGAGTGTTGTGCTGAAACTCGAGCGTCACTCAATAATCAATCAATTTGCCATTAGCACGACCATGGGCGGTAAGATTCACAAACAGCTTATCCAGGAGTTAACAATTGTGTTGCTTTGATTCCTATTATTGTAGCTTGTTGCAGTGTGTAACTGTTCAATCTGTCTTTTACACAGAGCCTTTCACAGACAGTGTTTATTAAGTGAAAGGCCCAGTACCTTGGCACTCTAAAATACACCACATTACTTCAGTCTTACACTCCTGACAGAAATTACCGTGTGTTATTACCTCTGACAGATGGGAGTCCTGTCCTTGTGATTCCTCCATTGCAGCCAATACACTCATAAACCAGTAACCATCTCCAAACAGGCCACAGCTCTATCTAAGTCCCTGATGATGCCAACTTCAGCACATTGTTGTTACATATCAATCTTGACTTATAGCTGTTTAAATAATTTCACTACATGTCATTGATTCATTTGAAGATCTCCATGGACTTTCACTGACAAAAAGTATGGACGAAACCCAATAATTGAAGATTTCACCAATGTATATTTCTGACAGACACACAAAATGCACATAAACACTAAAAACAGTAATTCATAATAAAGTGTGTGTTTAAATTTTACTTCAAAATCCTGTGATTTCATAAATTTAATTTATATGGCCATAACATTATGCCCACTGATTCAATTTTGGATGAACAGAAGTCTGATTTTCTGGTGGCTGAAGATGCCATGTAACAAATGCCACAAATTGATGTCACTGGAAATGCAAAATTTGACAATGAATGTAAAGAGAAAGTAGAATAAAAGTTCATTTGTGAAAGTTATCTTGATACTACTGTTTATTAATGCCATTAGTCTTCAAATAATGGGGTCAAGAAATTATTGATATGATTTTTTTTTCATGGGCATTCATGATTTTGGTGGATATGTAACACATGGGCAAATTTTGACTCAGATCTCTCAGCTTTGATTATGTTCTCCTCTCTAAAACCCTAGTCACACTAGAGGCGGAATGAGCCGGAATGCCGTCGAAATGAAAATTCTTTGTATATTCCTGGATATCGGAAGTGCATTCTAAAAATTCTGACTGCATTCTGAGTGCATTCCAAATATTTGGGCCTGTTCTTGTGGCCGGCCCGAATGTTTTGCTCACGCTCAAAACTTTCCAGGTGCATTCGAAGTGGAGAAATATCGAACGGCATTCGAAGTGTGTTCTAACTGCACTCTGACTGCATGATACAAATTCTTACGGCATTCCAACAGCGTTCAAAACATTCTGATTGCATTCGAGGGAGAATCGAAACGGCAAGCCATGTCAAATCATGCCAGAATGCGCCTCTAATGAGCCAGAATGCACCTCGAATGCATCTTGATTGCTGCAGGAATCTATTTCGATATTAAAACAATTCACCTTAAAAATAATCCCTTAAAAATAATGATTGGTCATGACCCATTTTCAATCGTTCATTTAAATTACCATTACAGAAACTCTGAAAACTCTCAACATTATCAGGTGTGGCCAGTTTTCATTAATAACGCATAGCTCTTAACTCTCACGCATTCGGCATCAGTTTTGGTGGTATATTTATGTTCCCCTGCTGTAGTCAGCAATTACTCTAGCAACGCATATGGGACACTCGTGTTACATTCTAAGTACATTCTGGGTATTCGAGCGGCATTCTGTTTGAATTCTTGGACGTTCCAACCATATTCGGCAGCCAATCCGGGAGCGTTCTGACTGCATTCGAGGTGAATTCGTAGAGCATTCGAGGCACCTTCCAACCAGACTTCGGGTGGTGTTCCGGCAGCAATTGAACCTCACTCGTATGGCATTCAAAGTGTATTCTAAATATTCTGACTGCATTCTAACTGCATTCTAAATATTCCTACTGTGTTCCAACTACATTCAAGCTGCATTCGAGAGCTAATACACCCAGAATGTGCAAGAATCATTTGAGGCGGGTTCGAAGCGCATCCTAAGTATTCAAACGGCGTTCTTTCAAAGCAGTAAGAATTTTGGTCAATTTCAAATTACCGCCGGAATGTTGCGCAAATTCTTCATTCTGGTTGGTTCTGCTTGATTCCTGCTGATTTTGAAAAAGTGTGACGGGGGCATAAGGATCGGCATGGAAACCTACAGGACAGTAGACCTCCTGGAACAGATGCCAGGCTTTAGTGAAGTCTATGTAGCGAAAGTAAAGAAAAGTACTTGTAAACTGCAACTTCCTTATGGCCAAACATTTTGATGAAAGTCAAACTGTCACAAATGTACCTAATATTATCTGCAGAAATACATTTACTCTAACTGAGTGCTGAATTTCTTTTCTTTGTGAGGATGAAAGAGAATTGTTTGAGTGCTTTGATGAACGTTGTGGTTTCATGTGTAAGACCTTACACCAGGTTACACAGTCTCACTTGTGCACCAGCTGGCTGACTGCATTGCATCACTTGTTTGTCTGGGATGCACTTCTTGGATTGCATCACTGACAAATAATATATTGTTAGAACAGGGATAGGGGGGCACTCATCTACCCCTCCTTTTAGCCCCTCCTCTGTTTTACTGCAGATCTGTGTGTCACATCACAAACTCGCTCTGCAAACCAACCCCCTCTTGCACACCCACCCATCCTTAAATATAATCCTGTGGTGACAGGGTGTTGCACAGTCACTCCAAGTGCTGTTGCTTCCTCAATGGATTTGTGACTGGCTGTCATCTGCCCTGCTTACATACCACTCAGATTGATGTATTTTCTGAAGTGGAACGATATTGAATAAAAACATAATCCTCCTGGAAACAGGTGATCAGGATACAGACATTGAGGAGTGTGTGTCGAGCAATTGCAGTTACTCAGGTAAGTTACTAATTCTTTCTTTCAATCTGATGAACCACTCTTTCATTTCTTAAGCAGTGCTTGAGTGAGAGACTGTTGCAGACTGTAATACAATAGACCCAAAGGGCAAACCCTGTCTTCTGGGAACACTGTCTCCACCTCGGGAAGCTGTTTGAACTTGGAGTTTCTGTCAAGCTATTGCAGTTTCTCAGGTAAGTTATTCATTTTTTCAATTTGATAAACCACTCTTTCATTTCTTATGTTGTGCTTGAGTGAAAGGCTTTCGCAGACAGTAAAATATAGACCCAAAGGGCAAACCTTGTCTTCTGGGAACACTGTCTCCACCTCGGGAAGCTCCAGTGCAGTTTCAAAGAGTAAAGCTGGTGTCTCAGAGGAGAGAGAGTTTTCTCTGGATGGAGGTCGTCTTCCCAGAAAACAAAAACTATCCTTCAGTGTAACAATGCAACAAAATTTTCCAGGTCTTCTTTGACATGAATAACTTCTCAAAAGAGAGTGCTTAACTTTGTGCAAAATAGGCCAGTATAAGTGTTTCCATCTCTATTATGCAGTAAATGTGTTATGATGAGGAATACTTTGGAGAGAAGAATAATGTAAAATAATGCTGGAATCAGCTTAAGAACATAATTTAGCCTCGCAGTCAGTTTAAGTGGTGTGTTCAGTTAGGCTTGACCATGTAACTTACATTCACTCTCTTTTCTAAGGATCATCAACCCTCAAACCTGCTAGATAAAATAAAACCAAAATGAACAGCTCTGTCATCAATTCTAGCCGACCCTTCAACCACTCCTCTTCAGGATCCAGTCCCCAACTCTCCAACATATTAGTACCATGCATATACGGCCCTGCTGCGCTTTGTTTGTGTTTATTAGAAGGAGCATCAACATTGTAGTGGGCTACCCTGCCAACATCATGGTAATGTGGCTGGTGGCCAGAGAGAAGAGTGACTCTTCCACCTCCAATCACTTTATCTTCAGCCTGGCCCTCGCTGATGTATGGTTTTGCGTGATGAGCCCCATCTACTGCTTTGGTTTCAGCATACTCAGATATTTCATATATGTACTGAACTTTACCACTGGGATCAAATACGGCTCCCCACTCTTTCTAGCCTGCATTTGCCTGGACCGCGACGTGGCTGTGGTTCACCCCATTGTGTTCACCAGCATCAAGGATAAAAAGATCAGAGTTGCTATTTCCATGTTTGTTTGGGGGCTCGTGATGGCCTATGCCCTCTGCAGGTCAGTGCTCAGCAGCGGATCCTTCATCCAATTTCAAATCTACGTTGGGCTGATCCTGGCCGCCTTCACCATTATGTTTTACTGCAACGTTTCTATCATATGGAGTCTGAGGAAGTCGGTCTTGGGCAAGGAGAAGATGCACCCCATGAAAAAGAAAGCCCTCAGAACTGTGCAAATCTATCTGGGCATCATAGTGTTTCATTATCTGCCTTCAGTTGTTATCAGTTTCGCGCAGTATTATGCTATTTCCCCTGATGCCGTAGAAACAATGTGCACAATTAATATGATTATATTCAGCCTTGCGGACTACAGTTCCATCACTCACCCCCTTCTCTACCTCTCCCTGATTAAGCAGCTGCCATGGCTGAAAAAATTGCTCTGCATCTGCTGCCGAAGCCCTTCCCCTGAGCCACATAATGTAAGCACATGAGATGTTTGCTTGTGATTGTCTGTTACGTTGCATTTACTCTCGACATAAATTCGTGAAAATGAGTTCATGAAACAAAGCAAGAATGTTATCTGAGTTACAGGCAAATATATTATCTTTAATTTGATTGTAATTAGGAAAGAGATGATAATTACCACAACTATAACCATATGCATTGATTAAAAAGTGGAAATTATTTGAATCAACCACATGTCTATATCACAATGATTTCACATTATGCAAATTAAACTTTTTTTGATTATTTAAAAATGAGCATGTATGATCAATCAAAGAGACCAATTTTTTATGTCATGTGTAAATGAGACTAATCTCCATACTTACAAGACTGTTTTATTATGTCAATTTAATTTCATTATGCCAGCATGGGGTCTAGCTTTGCCCAGGAAACACCTGCAGTGACTACAGATTTTCTGGGAGCACAGCATATACGCAAATAAAAATGATAGTTTTGGCTATTCCTGTGCTTAATGCAGACAATCACTGAGCAAGTACCACATTCAAAGTATTTTAGACCACAAAATGATAAAATGCATGTAACATGAAACAATGTGAAATGTAACCAAAAAGACACAAAAAGAATTTAAATTAAATTTAAAGAACTTGAGCAATGCCTCTCTAAAATGTTCAAGGTCAACCATGAGGAAAAGTGTCCATCACCCATCATATACTAACCTCAGTCTCTGAATTCAGCAGGATGCTATAGTTTTGTGTGAGTTTAGCTGTTAGTTACAGCTCTGGGGAACAAAGGGAAGCACTGGGGTTTGTCATCAGAGACAAGGCCGACTTTGTTTCGATAATGGTGTACAGTTTTTGTTGAAACTGGTTGAGACATGAATTGATTCAATGCTGCAGTGATTTCTGGAGCTGTAATTTACTGGTTATTAGCAACTATCCAACAAAACTGTTTTTTGTGCTGTCATAATTGTGCCCTTCAGAAGTAAAGTGGGCTATCCCACATCTCGGTCAAATGAGTTGGGTGCACTACTGCATATTAAAGGTCAACGCAACTTCCCATGATACCAGCATTTTCAGGACTATGCTGTGTTGCCATCTAGTAAAAGTCATAGAAACCATTCTTAACATGTTGTGACAACCAGTGAGAGGCAGAGTGGGCTATCCCACATTCCAAGATGGCAGCCCCCATGCTGACTGGAGCTGAGGCAGTTCTGGAGAAGATTTTTGAGTCTGAAAGTGACCCCAACCCCCAGTGGAAGCCTACAGGTGAATCTAGTGACGACTCTTCTACAGGTAATAACTGTCCAGTTTTCAGGATTTAATTCTATGCCCAGAAAAAACAAGTTTTTCCTGGCAATGTTGAGGTGTCACCAGCCTTATGATGGTTTTTGGATTCACTGAAAAGTTTTTGACCCTTTCTCCAGCCAAGAAAGTTAAAGTGGTCTATTCCACATTTCAGCCATTTTCCTTAATTCAGTAAAAAGCTGTCTTGCACAAATTTTCCACAAACTAAGTTACACTTGGACAATTATGTAAACATGTATAATTATCATGGAGGCGGCATCCTGAATTTCTCAAACTGCTTGAACTTCAAATCTCATTTTCTCAAAACAATGGATTTGTGGGATAGCCCACTTTACCTCTCAAAGGCACAATTGTTGATGCAGTTCTTTTGCTAAATTAAAGACCTGTTTCTGACAACAACACACAAGCAAATTGGGCTCCAGCAAATTTACCCTTTTTGGTTTGAACCCCAATGATGTTTTTATGATTAATAATAAATAAAATCGAATGAGCAGGGGGCATTATGTCAACGCCCCCTCTGTCCGTCCGTCCGGGTGCCCGGCCGTAACTTTTCATTTACACGCAATAACTAAAGAACGCCCCGTCCGATCCATCTCATTTCTAGGTGGTGTGTGGGAGGTGGGTAGAGGAAGGTCCCTTTTGAAAAGCAGTGCCGTGTGATATCCAGTATGGCCATTACGGGCAGCCATCTTGATTTCAGTTTCCACGCAATAACTAAAGAACTCTTCATCTTCATCACAAAACCAGTTGTCTTTTAACAAATTTAGTTTTCAGTATTATTCACTCTCACTATTCACCATGCTAAACTGGCAACATATTCAATCTTTACCCCAATTAAACATCCGGGCGGGGGCATATGCCACGCTCTGCGTTGCTCTTGTTGAGACTTATCTTGCAAAGTACTGCTGGTTTGTCCTCTGTTAAACGCACCCCTACTGCTAATAGTGTTTATATTAATAGGAATGACACTGGCTTGTTCAGTAATTAGGTTTTGAGTCTTCAAATTGAAAGCCTTTTTTCAGTGGGACTTCAATATTTTGTCCATCCCCAATATCTGCAGTTAAAAGCTGAGAGGGGACTTCATACAGGATTACAGTACACTGATATAAATTTAGCATGTTTCACAGTCCAAATTCAACCTTATCATTGTTGATCCTCTATCTCTGCAGTCAGGCACACAATGGCTGTTTAAATTATGGAAATATCATTCCCCATCCATAGGCCATTAATTATATGAATTGGTTGGTTAAACCCAGGTGGGCTTATGGTCTTTTGATCAGATCTGTGTGCCTATTTTACCAAATCTTGCTGTTAAGGTGTTTGAGTGACCTGTATTGTAAGCATTGTATGGCCTGGAAAAGTGGCATTGCAGTATACCCAGCATTACAAGCACTGCAATTAACAACTAAATATGTCATTTAAGTAAACTCTCTGGGGATTATTAAGGGTTGACAGGCTTCCACTTTGCTGCAAAGGCTGTTTTTGTTTTAAAAAAAAAAAAACTTTTGCATCTTGTTTGGACGCGGTGCATCTCTATTGATTTAAAATAAACACAGCTCAGCTCAAGTTTACAAGCACTTGGTTAATGTTCTCGTCTTGCAGAAAAAAATCTTGAAAATGCGTTGTTAATCTTAATGTCGTGCTTTGTAAAATAGATATTAAACATTGCAAAACATGTAAAAGCCTTGAGTCATGCAATGTAGAGCATTTGTGATTGCTTTCAATTTCTCAAACGGTGACCTTTTACACGGAAACAGAATTCACAAATCCAGGAAGACTGAGAAAGCGAGGTTTGACCCATTCTACTCAGTGCACCCTGGCTTAATCCTTTGTACGTTTGCTAAGCCAGGCTAAGGAGTGGCTATGCCAAGCCAGGAATAACTTCTTGAGATAAGTGCGCATTCACGACTTTGTGAAATAGGCCACACAGCCGATAACAAATATAATTTCTTTAGTTATAAGACTTTATTTCAAACAAATAAGAATAAATAACAATGAAAAAAAACATACAGTATAATGCAATATACAAAATAAGGTTCTGACAAACTAGTCAGAGATGCTGAGCCAAAAGGACAACATTTCCTTCCTCAGTGTCTGAAAAGGAGGTAGAAGAAGCAGAATGCTTTTCAAGTCTAACCCTTTATTACTGTATCATTTTCCATTTAATGTTAATTTCATTTGTAATGAACTCGGAGTCGTGTGGCTCCTAAGCCCCCCGGGGTCCCAGGTGGAGAGTGTTTCTTGCTTCCTTCTTGGAGAGAGGAAGGGAGGGAGAGACACAGAAACTGGGTCTCACCTGCGGTCAGATCTCCTGGTTGCGTCCCGAAGATATCGTGGCTCCCCGAACGAAGTCTGTCGTCTCCACAGTTGGCTGTTACATTCGGCTGGCGACCAATGAAAACTCTCTGCCACCTCCTTGGCTGACCCGATCACCTCAGCCTCCGCCTTTTGCTCTCTGCATGGGTTCTCCTCCTCTCCGCCGACACCTGCTGTCCCCGGTCCACCTTCGCTTCCCGTGCATAGTCCTGGTATGCATAACGGCTATCCATCTTCATGCACCAAGCCCCAGCTAACTACTAATGCCAAGTCTCCAGCCACCACACTCGGCATCATGCTCCAATATTCATCTCAGCAGCTGCTGAAACTCAAGACTTTCACCATCCCACCTTGCATCTCAGTCATCGAACAACTCAGACTCCTGCGTGAGCCCCCGCTACATGCACAGAGGCTGTGGTCGTAGGTTCGTCATCCAGCACGTACACTCCATACCATCCATCTGGTCCACCGTGTGCACCATCAAACCTCTGACGCGTCATCAGAGCACAGCTGTTACTGGAACTCAGTAACGCAAAAAACATCGCGAGACTACAACGCGCCAACGTGGGAAACATCTCGAGATTGCAACTCGCCAGGCCAAACGGAAAACCTGGAGTGGATTTTAATGTTCTCCGACCTCTAAACTTGAAAATGGAACTTTTCAACGTTCAGTCACTCTCAAACAAAGCCAGCTTTATACATGATCACGTCCTGAACAAGGGGAGTGATTTAATATGCCTCATGGAAACCTGGCACCAACCTGAGGTGTACTCCTCACTAAATGAAGCCTGCCCGCCTGGTTTTAGCTATTTAGAGAAGGCTCGCACCTCTGGCCGTGGTGGGGGCCTGGCTGTCCTCTACCACAGCAAACTTGATCTATCCCCCATGTCATTGCCTAAGCTGTCTTCATTTGAGTGCCTAGCATTTAAATGCATATTCCCACTCCCTACAACCTTGCTTCTCATCTACCGTCCACCAAAACCAAACCCAGTTTTCATCTCTGAAATACAAGAGCTGCTTATGACATTTTGCACAACATCAGCCAATGTTGTCATACTTGGGGATTTCAACATTCATGTTGACTCCCCCTCCTGTCATTCTGTATCAGAATTTCTTCAGCTTCTGGACTTTCTTCACCTCAAACAGCTTGTCGATGCCCCCACACACACTAGGGGGCATACCCTTGACCTGGTTATCACCAACTCTGACCACATCACCAACCTCCACATCCACGACCTGGGTGTCTCTGATCACAGGGTCATCTCGATGGACCTGCTGCTATTGTCCCCTCATACCAAGTCCAAATGCCAAATCAGTTTCTGAAACCTTAAAAATATATACCCAGCCTCTCTAACCTCTGAACTCCAAAATCTTTCTGCCTCCACAGAACTGCTTTCTACTTCTGACTGATTCCCATGCGCCTATTAAGACAAGGACTGTAACTTTCACACGCTCCGCCCCCTGGTTCACTCAGGAACTACGGAGAATGAAGGAAACAAGGCGTGTCCTTGATCGGTGCTTCAAAGTGTCAGGGCTCACCGTTTACAATCTGGCTTACCGTGAGCATCAAAAAATCTACTCCAAATCACTAGCAAATGCAAGATCACAGTTTTACTCCTCCATCATTAGCAATAGCCCTGGAAACTCCAAGCAACTTTTCTCCACAGTTAATCATCTCCTAAAACCACACACCACCTGATTTTCTAACGCCACTGAGGAGCAATGCAATAACTTCATCTCTACTTTTACCACAAAGGTGGACACCATCCGTTCTTCTTCTACCCCCTCCAGCCTCCCACCTCTGCCTGTACTGGCCTCTGGAAACCCAGAGACAGTTTCTTCCCACATTTTCTCTGTTTCCATCGACATCACACAGAATGAGGTTTAAGCCATCATCCACAAGATGAAACCCACCACATGCATCCTGGAGCCCTTCCCCACATCTCTTCTAAAATCACATCTCCTGCCATAAGTCCCATCAAAATCATCAACCACTCTGTCCAAGGTGGCCATCTTCCATCTGCCCTTAAAGCTGCCATTATCAAACCCCTTCTCAAAAAGACCACTGTAGGCCCCGATGATCTGATGTCCTACAGACCCATCTCCAACCTCCCATTTCTTTCCAAGGTCATGAAAAAAGTAGTCGCTGCTCAACTCCACGACCATCTCCATGCAAACCACCTTTTTGAAAAATTCCAGTCCGGTTCCCGCACAGCCCACAGCACCGAGACACGACTAGTCAGAGTCACAATTGACCTGCTGATGGCAGCAGATGCTGGCTCTCCATCCCTCCTTGTCCTCCTTGACCTGACCGCTGCATTTTGATACCGTTGACCACAACATCCTCTTACATTGCCTACAGTACACCCTTGGACTCTCTGGCGCCGTCCTAAAATGGTTCCACTCTTACCTTACTGGAAGGACAAAGTTTGTTGCACTGGGGAACGCCAAATCCAGCACACACAACATCACCTGTGGGGTCCCCCAAGGACCGGTGCTCGGTCCAACCCTTTTCACAGTTTACATCCTCCCCCTTGGCCACATCATCAGGAAACACGGACTTTCTTTTCACTGTTATGCCAACGACACTCAGCTTTACCCTAAAACTGGTTCCGCCCCCTCTGCAACCACACAATCACCATCTGCACTTTCTATCTGCCTGGAGGAGATAAAGGCGTGGATGAATCACAACTTCCTACAGTTCAATAGTTCTAAAATCAAAGCCATTCTTGTCAGCACTCCCCACCAGATACATTCATCATCCATAACCAGCATTTCTTTCTCTGGGCACAACATCCCTCTCTCCAAAACAGTCACCGATCTGGGTGTTAAGCTTGACACCTACTTGACATTTGAATCTCACATTAAACAGCTCTGCAAACCTCCTTCTAACATCTACGAAATATCGCCAAGTCCCACCCCTCCCTCACCCTCCAAGACGCAGAAAAGTTCGTCCACGCCTTTTTCTCCTCCAGCCTCGACTACTGCAACGCACTCCTCATCGGGATCCCTGGCAAGAGCCTTCAAAAGCTCCAGTGTATACAGAACAGTGCTGCAGGATCCTGATGAGGGTGCGAAAACATGAACACATTACACCCATCCTCCGCACCCTCCACTGGCTTCCCATTCACCACCGAATAGACTATAAAATCTCACTGCTCACCTACCAGTGTGTTCCCCCGCCTACCTGAAGGACCTCATCGCACCCCAAATCTCTCAAAGAACCCTCCGCTCAGCAGACAAACATTACCTCAAACCCCCCAGAACAAAGCTCCATATAATGGGAGATCGGTCATTTCGATCCGCTGCCCCAAGGACTTGGACGCCCTCCCAGACCATCTGAGGGCCCCCCAGACCATAGACTGTTTAAAAAGAAATCTTAAAACATTCCTGTTCAGAAAAGCCTGCCCCTGATGTCCTGGTCTTTTAGAATTATAGTTGATTCCTCCTCATGTTATGATTCTGTTTTTAGCCTGTTTTTAGCCTCTTTTAACCCTCGTCCAACCAAGGGTTTTTCTACTACAACCCCGACCAAGGGGGGGCCCCCCCCGATTATTTCAAAATTAAGCGATAAACATCATCTTGTTTGGTATCAGTGTACAGCTACAGATGTCCTCTCTTCAAATCAAGTACAAACAAAACACATTTCAACATTATGATGTCATAGTGACGTCATAACTAACACCATATTAGGAAAAAACATCAAAATGACAAAAATCCATGTTTTTTTATATTTTTATTAGTTTTAGCTGAAAATAAGTAACTTTCTGTAACCTCTAGAACTACTGATACTACAATTAATATTTTAGGATTATTATAAATATTATGAACTCATGAGTAACATAAATTTGACATTACTATGATGTCATAAATAACTCATTTTGAAAAAAACACAGAAAAGGAAAAATAGTTTTCTGAACATTTTTCACATTTTCTTTACTTTGTTTTTCCCTATGATAGAACACACTTGCATAAAAGGTTTATCTATGAATTATGAGAACAACTTTATGAACAATCCTATGAACTTGTATAATAGTAGGCCCATAGCACAGTATAAAAATAGTATACAGTACAGTAACCAGTCAAACACACAAGTAAAAGTATGTCGGTCATGCACTTCTAATATTATTAGGTGAAGATCACTTCAAGGTTACTGGTAACTGCTGGTCATTGTAATTCCAAGATTTACTAATAGGCTACAAGGACAAGCTACATCAGTAAATCAATAAGGATGACAATCAGTGTGGTCTACAAAGTTCATTGAGCATGAAACATAATAATAGCATACTATTTGCAACTAATTTGTAAGCATATTTTCTGTCAAAAACAGGCAAAAATTGACGCTGGTAGCAACCACCCCCCTACCCTTCGACTTTGACGGCCTACCCTACCCCCGGGGGGTGAGGTACCCTCATCGTTTTTTCATGAAAATGAGCGCAAAGGATGAATAAACAATTACCTAGAAGCATTAGATCATATCTGTTAACGTTTTTGTGCGACAGGAAAAAAATCTGTTGGGGGTGTGGTAACCACCGCCCCCTTGGTTGGACGAGGGTTAAATTTAAATTTTTTATTTTTTTTGCAATTATTCTGTAAGCGCTTTGAGACTTGTTTTTCAGTTGAAAAGCAATCTATAAATAAAATCAATTATTATTATTATTATTATTAAACGAGACGAGCGGGGATTGTGGGAATGTAGGTGGTATATACAGCGCCCTCCATAATTATTGGCACCCCTGGTTAAGATGTGTTAAAAGCCTTAAAATAAATTCAATTTTTATTGCAGAAGCATACTCTCACACTGAAAATTGTAGAAAAATGTAACCTTCAACTCAAGTGAATTTTAAGGGGAAAAAAAATCCCTAAGAAATAATTATTTTTCATAAAATCACCTGTTCCACAATTATTGGCACCCCTAACAATTCCTAGGAAATAAATGTAATTGAAGTATTTCTGTCATTTCTACAGTAGTTTACAAAGTTGATCAGAGTATCTAGGAACATTTAATTAGTAATTCATCACTTGCTGTTTCCCTGGGGTATAAATATGACGTGACACAGAGGCCATTTCTCTTATCCACTCTTCAACATGGGAAAGACAAAGGAACACACCATTCAAGTTAGGCAGATGTGTGTCGACCTTCACAAGTCAGGCAATGGCTACAAGAAAATAGCTACTCGCCTGCACCTGCCCATATCTACTGTCAGAGGAATCATTAAGAAGTTTAAAACAACTGGAACAGTGGTAAACAAGCCTGGACGAGGATGCAAGGTTATTTTGCCACCACGCACAGTGTGGAGGATGGTAAGAGAAATAAAAAGTTCTCCAAAGCTCACTGTTAAAGAATTGCAACAAATGGTAGCATCTTGGGGACACAAAGTCTCCAAAACAACCATCAGGCGCTATCTACATGCCAACAAGCTGTTTGGGAGGCATGCACGGAAAAAACCTTTTCTCACTCACAATCATAAACGCAAACGTCTGGAGTTCGCTAAGCGGTACTAGGACTTCACCTGGGACCGTGTGCTTTGGTCAGATGAGACCAAGATAGAGCTTTTTGGCAACAAACACTCTAAGTGGGTCTGGCGGAACACAAAAGATGAGTATGCAGAAAAGCACCTCATGCCCACTGTGAAGTATGGGGGAGGATCGGTGATGCAGTGGGACTGTTTCTCTTCCAGAGGCCCTGGGAACCTTGTTAGGGTGCATGGCATCATGAACGCTTTGAAATACCAGGACATTTTAAATCAAAATCTGGTGGCCTCTGCCCGAAAGTTGAAGATGGGTCGTCACTGGGTCTTTCAGCAAGATAATGACCCTAAACATGTGGCCAAATCTACACAGAAATGGTTCACCAGACACAGAATCAAGCTCCTCCCATGGCCATCTCAGCCCCCAGACCTCAACCCCATTGAAAACCTGTGGAGTGAGCTGAAGAGGAGAGTGGAGAGGAGAGGACCCAGGTCGCTGGATGATTTAGAGATTGTGCAAAGAGGAATGGTCGAAGATCCCTCTTTCTGTATTCTCCCATCTTGTGAAACATTATAGGAGAAGATTAGGTGCTGTTTTGTTGGCAAGAGGGGGTTGTACAAAGTATTAACATCAGGGGTGCTAATAATTGTGGCACACATGATTTGATGTAAAAGAATTATTTCTTAATGTGGGATTTTTTTCCCACTGAATAAATGCACTTGAATTAAAGGTTGAATTTTCCTCTTTTTTTCATTGTGGTCCTATATTATTTCGAAAAAAACTGAATTTATTAGAAGCTAAAGAACACATCTTAACCAGGGGTGCCAATAATTATTGAGGGCGCTGTATAGGCGTAAGGACGAAAAGTAAGGCACATTGGGAGTGGTCCTGTTCATTAACCTACGTTATCGTAGGAACTCCCTAAAGTGAAAATAGATAGTCCAGTCGAAATACATCATCCATTATCAATATAATCTCCACAATTCATTAAACATTCAGTCATTTACAAATCAATCAATCAAGGAACAGAAACCATCATTTGGCAATACTGGTCTGCATTACATTCCCTTTCTTCTAGACTGTAATTCTCAAGAATAATTTGCTTGTACTTATTTTAAAAATTGTGTCACACTTTTACTGTATTTAATGTCATCAGGCAAACCATTCCACAATTTTACCCCACAGACAGAGATACACATACGTTTGAGAGTGGTGTGAATGCTGGGTTGTTTTAACTTTATTTCACCCTTTAAATTGTTCCCCATTCTCGTTCCCTGGAAAGTTTTTGTATGTTATTTGGTTGCAGATAATTTTTTGCTTTAAACTGTATTTGTGCAGTTTTAAGTCAAACCAAATCCATAGATTTCAATGTTTGTAACTTTAAAAACAATGTGTCAGTGTGGTCATAATAACCTACATTATTTATTATCCTTACTGCTCTTTTTTGATTTGTGCATAATGTCTGCAGTGTACTCTTGTAGGTGTTGCCCCATGCTTCAACACAGTGAATCAAATAAGGCAGTCCAAGTGAACAATGCAGGGTGAACATTACCTTCTGGTTAAGAATGCTCCAAGCTTTCCCTCAAACTCCAACGCTCCAAGCCAGCTTTAAATGCAGATATTTTACATGTGATTTCCAGCAGAGTTTGTGGTCAAGTATTACTCCCAAGAACTTAATTTCATGTACTCTTTCTCTCTGTACACTATCAATCATCATTTATATTTGTGTATTTATTTTCCAATTACCAAATAACATGAACTTAGTTTTTCCCAAATTCAATGACAATTTGTTTTTGTCAAACCATAATTTTAGTGTACTCATTTCTTTTGTGCCCACATCCAACAACAGTGTAAATCTTCTCCACTACAAAAAAATGACCAGAAGTCACCCACTTGCACAAACTGTTGTCTGTTTTTAATGGAACTGTGGTAGAAGGAGGCATTCCCCCCCCCCTTACCCATCATTCTGTCTGTACCTGGCTATTCATCCAATCAACTCCCATTGTTATCTTTTGAATGTCCCTCCACCCCCCCCCCCCCGTTGATCATTCATTGGTTTTCTCTGCCTTTCTGTATCCAATGAGTTCCATCTTTACTGTAAAGAACAGCCCACCTATTTTCAGTTTTATCTCTGGGCCTCCATCTTTAAGGCCTCTCGCTTGCTGGTACCAGACAGAGCCACAGAATTCAGCAGTTGGGTTTCATTTGTATTATTCAACCATTTGTCCAAAATTAATCTGTACGATAAATTTGATAAAAGAGTTTTGGCTTCAATTATTCGGCTTCTACGACAGAACTACTAAACAAATTTAACACCAGCCCCCTGACACCATAGTGCTCCATTTTTTCAGTAATATGTCGTGATCTATTGTGTCAAATGCTTTCTTCAATTCTTTGAACACTCACACAGCATACTTCGTGTTAACAATATAACTGGTAATCTCTTCAATTTAATCCATAAGTGCCATAGATGTTGATCGGTCTGTCCTAAACCCATACTAGCTGTCCATTTACAATTCATGTTTATCAATAAAACTGTCCAAACTCACAATAAAGTTTTTTCCAAAATCTTAGAGATGCAGAGATGAAGAGGGCGCGTGCAATATACTCTTCCCTGAGTGAGCAACAACTTCTCATGCAAAGGTGAAACATAAACAAGTAAAAAAAAAAAAAAAGGCATCAATTAAAAATAAAAAAAAAAAAATAGTTGAACAGAGAGAGAAAGCCTGGCAGACAATTGTGGACCAACTGAATGTGTAAGTAGTAAAAAGATATAGACTTACTAACCACTGCCTCACTGAGACTGCTGGAACTGTCATAATTGCAGTTCAAAGAGTTAATTGTCATTTTCACAAACAGTTGTACACTATGACTTAAAAGTGAGCAGTGGATGTTAATTTTATGTTGGACTTTTACCATGCAGACTAACTACTAACACTTATCCACAATGCAAAATTTACAACCACATAGTATGTGCAAATCTCTCTCTCTCTCTCTCTCTCTCTCTCTCTCGCTCAAATAGAGAACATTTGACGCATCATAAAACAAAAAATCCGGCAAAGAAGACCCAGGACTGTTGAGAAGCCAGAATTCTACATCTGACAAGAGTGGGACAACACTCCTCTCGCAAAACTTCAGCAATTGATCTCCTCACTTCCCAGACATCTACTACTAATCAATTGTAAACATGGCCCGATCCCAACTTTTTTGAGATGTGTTGCTGCCATCAAGTTCAAAATGAGCTAATATTTTTCATGAAATGATCAAATGTCTCACTTTGTTTATCACTTAATGAGATATATATATATATATATTGTGGCAGCCCCGCCTTTCAGCTGGTGTCCCACGTGAGCGGGAACATGCAGGAAAAGGCGTGGCACCACCTGGATAAGGTCCAGGGATTCAGCACCCTGGACAGAAACCGCAGCACGGGCGCAGCACCACGGACAGCACCACATTCCAGAGGAGGGTGGAAGAGTGCACACACCTGGAAGGCATCAAGAGGCAATCAGTGCGGGGCATAAAATGGGGTTGCTGCAGTGGAGAGGGAGCAGTCTGGAGCAGACAGAGGAAGTGTTTGGATGCTCTCCTGCCCGCTGACAAAGTTGCAACCATTAATCCTGTGCTTTCTTTACCCAGCCTCCAGCACCTTGGGGATACAGAGCAGGCGCTGAGGTGGACCCCTGTCCCAGAGCCAGTGGACCAGCCGTGCGGGACCCCTGACTTCGCGGAACCCCAAGTCTCAGTGCGGGTTCCTTACAGAGCCCAACGGGCCCATGTAATTGAAAGGAGTGCCTAATAAAAGGCTGTTTTTTGTTCTAAATCCTGTGTCTGGTAACGTTGCCCTACTTCTGTTCACACTGCCCATGCGAGATCAGGCTGGGAGGCCACAATATATACACAGTCATGCCCAAAATTATTCATACCCCTACCCATTTTTGGGTTTTTTCAAGATATTTTTTGACAAATCAAATTTATTCTTGCACAAATGACACAGTAAGTTGACATAAGGCTGTAAGAATTACAGTAAACAATTTTTCGAGAAATACAATACTTATTGGTATTTTATTTGACAGATTTACAAAAAATGCCATGTCCAGAATTATTCATACCCTTTTCTCAGTAATTGATGGCAAAGCCTTTATTCACGATTACAGCCTCTAAACGCTTCCTGTGGTTGATCACAAGGTTTCTACACGTTTCCACTGGGATTTTGGCCCACTCCTCTTTGGCGAACTTCTCCAGGTCCTTAAAGTTTAAGGGTTTCCTTGCCATGACCTTGGTCTTCAGTTCCCTCCACAGATTCTCGATAGGATTGAGGTCGGTGCTCTGGCTTGGCCGCTCCAAAATGTTCACTTTGTTGTCCACTAACCATTTCTTGACTGATTTGGCCGTGTGTTTAGGATCATTATCCTGTTGGAAGATCCATTCCTGCCCAAGACAAAGTTATTCGCCGGACTGCTTGATGTTTTCACTGAGGATCTGGATATACTGGTCCTGTTTCATGATGCCATTCACTTTAACAAGGTTTCCGGGCCCATTCGCTGAAAAGCAACCCCAGGGAATGATGTTCTCCGATCAAGCAGCTGTAACTGTGGAGTGCTCTCAGAGCGAACCTTCTGTTAATTATGAAAATGACTGAGAACAGGTCAGGACTAATAATTGTTTTAAGCGGAAGTTTTATGCACCCCAATTCTCTGTTTTTGTTCCGCAACTGTACTGAATTTAGCCCATGATTTATTCGCTGTTAGATCGCACATGGAGAGAAACCATGTCTTCGGTTGCCAATTACGATAATTGGAAAACGCATCAATAAAGGAAAATGATTGAGAACTACTAATTGCAGTCAAAAAGGGACGTGTCTTAGCACCCCCGCTGGCTACGCCACTGAGTTCGCAACTGAGCGTGGTGATTAGTGGTGATTTGTAATAGAGCGTGACAGCATTCGTAGTGTATTCTTGCCATTCTTTGAGCCCATACTGTCACGCGTCGTGACACCTCTGCCCCGAATCATCAAATTCAATTCAAATTTGTGATCGTCAGTCACAAATTTATATTCGTGGCATTCGTGACTTATCGTCGTTATGTGTAAACCCAGAATAAGTCGCTGATGATGCCAACTTCAGCACATTGTAGTTACATATCAATCTTGACTTATAGCTGTTTAAATAATTTCATTACATGTCATTGGTTCATTTGCAGATCTCCATGGACTTTCACTGACAAAAAGTATAAACAAAACCCAATAATTGAAAATTTCACCAGTGTAAATTTCTGACAGTCACACATAATGCACATAAACACTAAAAACAGTAATTCATAATAAAGTGTGTGTTTAAATTTTACTTCAAAATCCTGTGATTTCAGAAATTTAATTTATATGGCCATAACATTATGCCCACTGATTCAATTTTGGATGAACAGAAGTCTGATTTTCTGGTGGCTGAAGATGCCATGTAACAAATGCCACAAATTGATGTCACTGGAAATGCAAAATTTGACAATGAATGTAAAGAGAAAGTAGAATAAAAGTTCATTTGTGATAGTTATCTTGATACTACTGTTTATTAATGCCATTAGTCTTCAAATAATGGGGTCAAGAAATTATTGATATGATTTTTTTTTCATGGGCATTCATGATTTTGGTGGATATGTAACACATGGGCAAATTTTGACTCAGATCTCTCAGCTTTGATTATGTTCTCCTCTCTAAAAACCCTAGTCACACTAGAGGCGGAATGAGCCGAATGCCGTCGAAATGAAAAATTCTTTGTATATTCCTGGATATCTGAAGTGCGTTCTAAAAATTCTGACTGCATTCTGAGTGCATTCCAAATATTTGGGCCCGTTCTTGTGGCCGGCCCGAATGTTTTGCTCATGCTCAAAACTTTCCAGGTGCATTCGAAGTGGAGAAATATCGAACGGCATTCGAAGTGTGTTCTAACCGCACTCTGACTGGATGATAGAAATTCTTACGGCATTCCAACAGCATTCAAAACATTCTGATTGCATTCGAGGGAGAGTCGAAACGGCAAGCCACGTCAAATCATGCCAGAATGCGCCTCTAATGAGCCAGAATGCACCTCGAATGCATCTTGATTGCTGCAGGAATCTATTTCGATATTAAAACAATTCACCTTAAAAATAATCCCTTAAAAATAATGATTGGTCATGACCCATTTTCAATCGTTCATTTAAATTACCATTACAGAAACTCTGAAAACTCTCAAGATTATCAGGTGTGGCCAGTTTTCATTAATAACGCATAGCTCTTAACTCTCACGCATTCGGCGTCAGTTTTGGTGGCATATTTATGTTCCCCTGCTGTAGTCAGCAATTACTCTAGCAACGCATATGGGACACTCGTGTTACATTCTAAGTACATTCTGAGTATTCGAGCTGCATTCTGTTTGAATTCTTGGACGTTCCAACCATATTCGGCAGCCAATCCGGGAGCGTTCTGACTGCATTCGAGGTGAATTCGTAGAGCATTCGAGGCACCTTCCAACCAGACGTCGGGTGGTGTTCAGGCAGCAATTGAACCGCACTCGTATGGCATTCGAAGTGTATTCTAAATATTCTGACTGCATTCTAACTGCATTCTAAATATTCCTACTGTGTTCCAACTACATTCAAGATGCATTCGAGAGCTAATAAACCCAGAATGTGCAAGAATCATTTGAGGCGGGTTCGAAGCGCATCCTAAGTATTCAAACGGCGTTCTTTCAAAGCAGTAAGAATTTTGGTCAATTTCAAATTACCGCCGGAATGTTGCGCGAATTCTTCATTCCGGTTGGTTCTGCTTGATTCCTGCTGATTTTGAAAAAGTGTGACGGGGGCATAAGGATCGGCATGGAAACCTACAGGACAGTAGACCTCCTGGAACAGATGCCAGGCTTTAGTGAAGTCTATGTAGCGAAAGTAAAGAAAAGTACTTGTAAACTGCAACTTCCTTATGGCCAAACATTTTGATGAAAGTCAAACTGTCACAAATGTACTTAATATTATCTGCAGAAATACATGTACTGTAACTGAGTGCTGATTTTCTTTTCTTTGTGAGGATGAAAGAGAATTGTTTGAGTGCTTTGATGAACGTTGTGGTTTCATGTGTAAGACCTTACACCAGGTTACACAGTCTCACTTGTGCACCAGCTGGCTGACTGCATTGCGTCACTTGTTTGTCTGGGATGCACTTCTTGGATTGCATCACTGACAAATAATATATTGTTAGAACAGGGATGGGGGGCACTCATCTACCCCTCCTTTTAGCCCTCCTCTGTTTTATGGCAGATCTGTTTGTCACATCACAAACTCCCTCTGCAAACCCAACCCCCTCTTGCACACCCACCCATCCTTAAATATAATCCTGTGGTGACAGGGTATTGCACAGTCACTCCAAGTGCTGTTGCTTCCTCTATGGATTTGTGACTGGCTGTCATCTGCCCTGCTTACATACCACTCAGATTGATTTATTTTCTGAAGTGGAACGATACTGAATAAAAACATAATCCTCCTGGAAACAGGTGATCAGGATACAGTCCTTGAGGAGTGTGTGTCGAGCAACTGCAGTGTCTCAGGTAAGTTACTAATTCTTTCTTTCAATCTGATGAACCACTCTTTCATTTCTTAAGCAGTGCTTGAGTGAGAGACTGTTGCAGACTGTAATACAATAGACCCCAAGGGCAAACCCTGTCTTCTGGGAACACTGTCTCCACCTCGGGAAGCTGTCTGAACTTGAGGAGAGTATGTCAAGCTATTGCAGTTTTTCAGGTAAGTTATTCATTTTTTAAATCACTTTATCTTCAGCCTGGCCCTCGCTGATGCATGGCTTTGCATAATGAGCCCCATCTGCTTCAATGGCTACATAATCCTCGGCATCAGATATTTTGATTATTTAGTAGATTTTACCACTGGGATCAAAAACGGCTCCCCACTCTTTCTCACGTGCATTTGCCTGGACCGCGTGGCTGTGGTTCACCCCATTGTGTTCACCAGCATCAAGGATAAAAAGATCAGAGTTGCTATTTCCATGTTTGTTTGGGGGCTCATGATAGCCTATGCCCTCTGCAGGACAGTGCTCACCAGCGGATCCTTCATCCAATTTCAAATCTACGTTGGGCTGATCCTGGCCAGCTTCACCATTATGGTTTACTGCAACGTTTCTATCATATGGAGTCTGAGGAAGTCGGTCTTGGGCAAGGAGAAGATGCACCCCATGAAAAAGAAAGCCCTCAGAACTGTGCAAATCTATCTGGCCATCATAGTGTTTCATTATCTGCCTTCAGTTGTTATCAGTCTCGCGCATTATTATCCTATTTTCCCTGATGCCGTAGAAACAATCTGCACAATTAAAATGATTATATTCAGCCTTAAGGACGACAGTTCCATCACTCAACCCCTTCTCTACATCTCCCAGATTAAGCAGCTGCCATGGCTGAAAAAATTGCTCTGCATCTGCTGCCGAAGCCCTTCCCCTGAGACACATAATGTAAGCACATGAGATGTATGCTTGTGATTGTCTGTTACATTGCATTTACTCTCGACATAAATTCGTGAAAATGAGTTCATGAAACAAAGCAAGAATGTTATCTGAGTTACAGGCAAATATATTATCTTTAATTTGATTGTAATTAGGAAAGAGATGATAATTACCACAACTATAACCATATGCATTGATTAAAAAGTGGAAATTATTTGAATCAACCACATGTCTATATCACAATGATTTCATATTATGCAAATTAAACTTTTTTTGATTATTTAAAAATGAGCATGTATGATCAGTCAAAGAGACCAATTTTTTATGTCATGTGTAAATGAGACCAATCTCCATACTTACAAGACTGTTTTATTCTGTCAATTTAATTTCATTATGCCAGCATGGGGTCTAGCTTTGCCCAGGAAACACCTGCAGTGACTACAGATTTTCTGGGAGCACAGCATATACGCAAATAAAAATGATAGTTTTGGCTATTCCTGTGCTTAATGCAGACAATCACTGAGCAAGTACCACATTCAAAGTATTTTAGACCACAAAATGATAAAATGCATGTAACATGAAACAATGTGAAATGTAACCAAAAAGACACAAAAAGAATTTAAATTAAATTTAAAGAACTTGAGCAATGCCTCTCTAAAATGTTCAAGGTCAACCATGAGGAAAAGTGTCCATCACCCATCATATACTAACCTCAGTCTCTGAATTCAGCAGGATGCTATAGTTTGGTGTGAGTTTAGCTGTTAGTTACAGCTCTGGGGAACAAAGGGAAGCTCTGGGGTTTGTCATCAGAGACAAGGCTGACTTTGTTTCCATAATGGTGTACAGTTTTTGTTGAAACTGGTTCAGACATGAATTGATTCAATGCTGCAGTGATTTCTGGAGCTGTAATTTACTGGTTATTGGCAACTATCCAACAAAACTGTTTTTTGTGTTGTCATAATTGTGCCCTTCAGAAGGAAAGTGGGCTATCCCACAACTCGGTCAAATGAGTTAGGTTCACTCCTTAATTCAGTAAAAAGCTGTCTTGTATAAATTTTCCACAAAATAAGTTTCACTTGGACAATTAAATAAACATAAATAATTATCATGGAGACGGCATCCTGATTTTTTCAAACTGTTTTCACTTCAAATGTCATTTTCTCAAAATAATGGATTTGTGGGATAGCCCACTTTACCTCTCAAAGGCACCATTGTTGATGCAGTTCTTTTGCCAAATTAAAGAGCTGTTTCTGACAACAACACACAAGCAAATTGGGCTCCAGCAAATTCACCTTTTTTGGTTTGAACCCCAATGATGTTTTTATTATTATTACTTTTATGCCCCCGCCTCGAATGAGCAAGGGGCATTATGTCAACGCCCCTTACGTCCGTCCGTCCGGCCGTAAACTTCTCGTTTCCAAGCAATAACTAAAGAATGCCTCGTCCAATCCATCTCATTTATAGGTGGTGTATGGGGGGTGGGTAGAGGAAGGTTCCTTTCAAAAACTAGCGCCATGTGATATCCAATATGGCCACTACGGCAGCCATCTTGATTTCAGTTTCCATGCAATAACTAGAGAACGCCTTATCCGAGCCATCTAATTTCTTGTTGGTGTATTGGGGGTGGGTAGAGGAAGGTTCCTTTCGAAAACCAGCGCCGTGCGATATCCAATATGGCCACTAGGTCGGCCATCTTGATTTCAGTTTCCATGCAGTAACTAAAGAATGCCTTGTCCGATCCATCTCATTCCTTGGTTGTGGATGCGGGGTGGGTAGAGGAAAGCTCCTTTCAAAAACCAGCGCCGTGCAATGGCCATATTGATTTCAGTTTCCACGCTATAACTAAAGAATTCCTCATCTTCATTCCAAAACCAGTTTTCTTTTGACATGTTTAACTTTATTATTCACTCTCACTATTCACTATGCTAAACTAGCAACCTATTCAATCTTAACCCCAATTAAACATACGGGCGGGGGCATATGCCACGCTCGCGCTGTTCTTGTTGAGACTTATCTTGCAAAAGTACCGCTGGTTTGTCCTTTGTTAAACACACCCCTACTGCTAATAGTATTTATATTATTCGGAATGATACTGGCTTGTTCAGTAATTAGGTTTTGAGTATTCAAATTTAAAGCCTTCTTTCAGGGGGATGTCAATATTTTGTCCATCCCAATATCTGCAGTTAAAAGCTGATAGGGGACTTCATCCAGGATTGCAGTACAGTGACATAAATTTAGCATGTTTCACAGTCCAAATTCAACCTTATCATTGTTGACACTCTATCTCTGCAGTCAGGCACACAATGGCTGTTTAAATTATGTAAATATCATTCATATCCATAGGCCATTAATTATATGAATTGGTTGGTTAAACCCAGGTGGGCTTATGGTCTTTTAATCAGATCTGTGTGCCTATTTTTCCAAAATCTTGCTGTTTAGGTGTCTGAGTGACTTAACATTGTATGACCTGGAAAATCCTAAGTGGCATTGTGGTATATCCAGCAATACAAGCATTGCAATTAACAACTAAATATATAATTTAAGTAAAAATAATTAATTCCTCTGGGGATTACAAAGGGTTGACAGAATTTGAACCCGGGTCGCCCACACCGCAGGCGGGAGAGTCACCACTGGGCCACCGGAGCAGGCTGGCTTGAGGCTCGGCAGGCGAGGTCGTATCCACGTAGACAGGCAGTGGAGGGGCAGCACGGGTGGCTTGGACAGGGGCTTGGAAGGTGGCAGACAGGAACCAGGAAGCACACAAGCAGAACTCAGTCAGAGGCAGAAGGCAATCAGGTTTACCGGGGCAGGAGCGAGAGGACGTAGTCGGGGGCAGGCAGAGTCGATTCCAGGAAGTCAGAGCGAAGGTAAATGCTGGAGAGTAGTGCATGCTGCAATGACAATCTGGCAGTGAGTTAGTGAAACAGAGCTGCTTATATACTGGCTGGGTAACGAGACTCAGCTGAGAGCAATAGCAATGGAAGGGGTGTGGCCAGCAGTGGAAGGGGTGTGGCCAGGCAGAGGGAGAGACTGCAGCAGCAGACTGTGCCCCCGTTTACATGTACACGGTTATTTTGATAAACAGAGACATTTCCCTGCGTTTGTGCCCTTCATTTACAAGCAAACGGAGAATTCGCCTCTGAAAACGATTCTTTCTAAAAACTCCGGCCAGAGTGGAGATTTTGGAAAACTTTGGTAGCAAGTTTGCATGTAAACTGAGAAAAACTGAGTTTTAGGCAGCCGACGTCACAGTATGTGCCAGAACTTGCACCTGTGCCAAAAGTGCGACCTATGTTTACATTTTCATTTGGCTGTGGTGATCATGGATGATCGTGATTCGTTTCTGTTGTTGCTATTTTCGGGATTCTGATTGGCTAACGTGAGCTTGAGCTTCTCGTTACACTGCCACCTACAGGTTTGGCATGCTCTTGACGGCATCTATACACGGGTACGTGTAAACAAAAACTTTTCTGTAAACTGATACGTGTGCATGATATTATTTTTGAAAACAGAGACGGTGAAATGTTTGTTCATGAGAATAGCCGGCCACGTGTAAACGGAGTGTGTAACACCTTTAATTTAAATTAGCGCTAACCACCTAACATTATAACCACTATAAGATTCTAATGAATGCTCCTCAATCCTCAAACTACACAGGGGGAAACTTAGAAAATGTACCAAAAACATTCTATCATCTGTGCTTTTATCCAGAGATATAGGTGCTGTGGTTTAGACTTAACCACTGATTAAAGTTAACAAAGCTTTGAACAACCAGGCCCTGAGCATAACTTTTAATCTGCCTTCTAGAAATCTGTGAGCGTGTAAGAAACGTGAAGAATGTCTGTCAAATTCTGACACGTGACCCATTTTTACTCCTGGATAAGCGAAGTTGTGGAAGGAGTGTTGTGCTGAGACTCGAGCGTCACTCACTAATCAATCAATTAGCCATTAGCACGACCATGGGCGGTAAGATTCACAAACAGCTTATCCAGGAGTTAATAATAGTGTTACTTTAATTCCTATTATTGTAGCTTGTTGCGGTGTGTAACTGTTCAGCCTGTCTTTTACACAGAGCCTTTCACAGACTGTTTATTAAGTGAAAGGCCTAGTACCTTAGCACTCTAAAATACACCACATTACTTCAGTCTTACACTCCTGACAGAAGTTAACGTGTGTTATTACCTCTGACAGATGGGAGTCCTGTCCTTGTGATTCCTCCATTGCAGCCAATACACTCATAAACCAGTAACCATCTCCAAACAGGCCGCAGCTCTATCTAAGTCCCTGATGATGCCAACTTCAGCACATTGTTGTTACATATCAATCTCGACTTATAGCTGTTTAAATAATTTCATCGCAAGTCATTTATTCATTTGAAGATCTCCATGGACTTTCAATGACAAAAAGCATGGACGAAACCCAAGAATTGAAGATTTCAGCAGTGCAAATTTCTGACAGACACACGTAATGCACGTAAACACTAAAAACAATAATTCATAATTAAGTGTGTGTTTAAATTTTACTTCAATATCCTGTGATTTCATAAATTTAATTTATATGGCCATAACATTATGCCCACTGATTCAATTTTGGATGAACAGAAGTCTGATTTTCTGGTGGCTGAAGATGCCATGTAACAAATGCCACAAATTGATGTCACTGGAAATGCAAAATTTGACAATGAATGTAAAGAGAAAGTAGAATAAAAGTTCATTTGTGATAGTTATCTTGATACTACTGTTTATTAATGCCATTAGTCTTCAAATAATGGGGTTCAGACATTATTGATATGAATTTTTTTTTTTTCATGGACATTCATGATTTTGGTGTATTCGTAACACATTGGCAAATTTTGACTCAGATCTCTCAGCTTTGATTATGTTCGCCTCTCTGAGGATCGGCATGGAAACCTACAGGACAATAGACCTCCTGGAACAGATGCCAGGCTTTAGTGAAGTCTACGTAGCGAAAGCAAAGAAAAGTACTTGTAAACTGCAACCTCCTTATTGCCAAACATTTTGATCAAAGTCAAACTGTCACAAATGTACCTAATATTATCTGCAGAAATACATTTACTGTAACTGAGTGCTGAATATCTTTTCTTTGTGAGGATGAAAGAGAATTGTTTGAGTGCTTTGATGAACGTTGTGGTTTCATGTGTAAGACCTTACACCAGGTTACACAGTCTCACTTGTGCACCAGCTGGCTGACTGCATTGCGTCACTTGTTTGTCTGGGATGCACTTCTTGGATTGCATCACTGACAAATAATATATTGTTAGAACAGGGATAGGGAGGTACTCATCTACCCCTCCTTTTAGCCCCTCCTCTGTTTTACTGCAGATCTGTGTGTCACATCACAAACTCACTCTGCAATCCCAACCCCCTCTTGCACACAGGGGCGGATTTAGCCATTTAGGGGCCCTAGGCAAACAGAAGCATGGGGCCGTCCACCTTTTTCAAATCTCATTCAACAAACTCAAAACAAAGAAATATCTCGATCCTAGTTTTTAATTTTTCTTTTATACAGACAGCACTAAAACACAGTAAAGAAACTACAGTAAGTCTTATTTACCTTTTCATCAAAGTAATACAAAAAGATACAGAGCAACATAACACATTTTAATTTCTTAACCATTATGCCTTGATAAAGCCACCTTTCCCCCTCCCCCACCACCCATCATTAACCCCATTTACCAGATGTCGCCCCACAAGAAATGGGTTGTTACAGCGTTGCAACTGGCATTTGTAACGAGAGATCATACAGACCTTCTGAAGGAGTCTCACCGCGTGAAACATGTACCAGAGCTGCTGAAAACAGCCTGGAAAAAGAAGACCGTCAGTATCGATATGTTCCCAGGGTTCTAACGTTAGCCTCGAACGGATACGGCAGCCAAGAGAAATCAGAGGAAAGAAGAAGCTCTCGAGTTAACATTACTCTTAAGTAAATAACTGCGGTCAGGCCAGCATCCACGCCGAAAACACAGTCAAACTAGCCCCCACAGCCTGCCCGAATTAGCTCACTTAAATGTTACCCTATTAACTCAACACAAGATCCCATATCCCTATTCAAAAATGGTAGTGGTAGTTATCTAGGTTACTAACAACGAACAGCTACGACAACCAAGAGAAACCGGAGAAAGATAAAAGCTCCCTGGTTATTAACATTAGTCTTTAATTAATACTACCAAGCGGAATGAACAACTCACTTCCCTTGATTTATAATCACGTTATTCCAGAACTCTGGCGGAAGCTAGCTAGGTACCCAGCCAAGGCAGACATTATAGCCAAGAGAAACCGGCAAAACATAAAAGCCTTCTAATACGGGATTCTGAAGTCAGGGAAGTGAGCCGTTCTTTCGGTTTAGATGTAATAATTAAAGACCAATGTTCACCAGGGTGCCCTTACTCTTCTCCCGTTTCTCTAGATGATCATCGCAGCTGTTCGTTGTTAAGATAGCTGACGTAAGATAGACACCACTACAATTTTTGAGTAGGGATATGGGATCTCATGTTTAGTTATTGGGGAAACATTTAAGTTAGCGGTAAAATTGGGCAGGTTGTATTTGTTAAAGAGCAACGCTAACTGGAGAGCTTCTTCACGCCACTTATTTCTCTTGGTTGCCATAGCTGTTCGTTAGAACCCTGGTTAAATACTGGCAGGGTCTTTTTCCAGGCTGTTTTCAGCGGCTCTAGTACATGTTTCATGAGGCAAAACTTCACTCCCTCAGAATGTTTGTATGATCTCTCATTACAAATGCCAATCTCACAGATGTCACAACCTATCTCTTTGTAAATAACATCGCTTTTGATCAGCGTCAGATTTGCTGCTGAATGTGAACAACCTCGGTCGATCGTTAGCCTGTAGTCCATGATTTTCACCTGTGTAATTCCCTAGATGCGCTCTTGGAATAGTCCATTGTAATAAGACGGGGGGAGCTTAGCCCAGCAATTCGTGAATGATAAGTGCAACAGTTACTTTTCCTAGAAAACCAGTCAAAGGGAAAGGGGCATATGTGAGAAGAACTGCCTGGTTTAACTCTGAATGTAGACACAAAAGACGGGCGTATCTTAAAGCAAAGAAGAGACACAATCAGCTTAAAAGTTTTGAGAGTTTGGAGTCCTTAAAGACTAGAAGTAAAGAATATAAAAAAAGAAATGGCCAGGACACGGAAGGCATGCATTAATAATTTTAATAAGGAACTTAGGGAAATGAAGACCAAAAGCTCCAAGCAATACTGGAAAATGTTGTCTGACAGTAAAAATGATTTTGACGTCCCAGTGCAGCTAACAGATTTCTATGAGCACTTTAAAAGCTTAGCAGACAATGAACCCCAAAGGGAACAGTCAGAGCCAATAGTGGGCAATAGTGAAACTGCTTTTGACACTGTGGCTTTAAACTCGGACTTCACAGAGGAAGAGGTTATTGATGGCATTGCTAGCCTCAAAAGTGGCAAGGCTGACAGTATAGACCAGGTGTTAAATGAGTATATTAAGAGCACTGCCAAAATCTTCGTACCTGTCTATGTGAAGCTGTTCAACAAAATACTGTGCACAGGGGATATCCCCAAAAACTGGGTCATTGGACTTATTGTACCAAGCTACAAGGGGAAAGGGGAAACAGATGATTGTAATAATTATAGAGGCATCACTCTGCTCAGCTGCTTTGGTAAACTATTTACCAATCTACTGAACACTAGACTGTACAAGTTCTGTGAAGATAATAGTATACTGAATGAAAACCAGGCTGGGTTCCGGAATGGGTATTCTACCACTGATCATATTTTTGTACTAAAACATTTTATAGACCTGTTTATTCTGAAGAAAAAGAAATTGTATTGTAGTTTCATAGACTATAGCAAAGCCTTTGATCTGGTACGGAGAGACGCACTTTGGCTCAAACTTCAGAATGCAGGCATTACTGGGAGAATGTACAATGTCATCATGAATATGTATGATCATATCAAGTCATGTGTCTTTATTGATGGAGCTAAATCTGATTTTTTTGTGAGTTTAACGGGAGTAAGGCAAGGAGAAATCTCTCCCCAATATTATTTGCACTTTTTATAAACGACCTAGAAGAGTACCTGGTTCAAAACAAATGCGAGCCTGCTAGCTGTGGTGATAACATAATTGATAGTTACATCAAACTATTGGTCCTTTTGTTCGCGGACGACTCCATAGTTATGGCCACCTCAAAAGAAGGTCTACAAAAAGCTATAGATCAAATGTGCTGCTTCTGTAAAAAATGGAAATTGAAAATAAATAGTAGTAAAACAAAAGTCAATATATTTGGCCGTCGCAAAACTCATGTTAAGAATTATCATTTTTGCTGTGACGGGGAGGAATTAGAAGCTGTCCACAGCTTTAAATACCTAGAAGTTGTTTTTAATTTCAACGGCTACTTCAAAATAGCTATTGAAGACCTCTATAAAAGGGCCTCTAGAGCCATGTTTGCTTTACTGTGTAAATGTAGAAAATTTGACTTGCCTATTGATATTAGACAAGAACTTTTTGACAGACTTGTCTCACCCGTTATGCTGTATGCCTGTGACGTTTGGGGGTTTGAAAAAGCAGAAATCTCAGAGAAATTACATTTGAAGTTCCTCAAATATACTCTGGGGGTCAGAATGTCAACTTGTTCAAACATGGTCTATGGTGAATTGGGACGATACCCACTGTACATCGATATCAAGAAAAGAATGATTGGTTATTGGGGGAATCTGCTAAATGGTAAAGAAACAAAACTTAGCAAAGTGATGTATAATTGCTTGTTCAACTTAGCTATGTCGGGTATCTATACTGCACCTTGGATTAGGTCGGTGCGACACATTTTAGATGAATGTGGCCTATCCTATATCTGGATGGAGCAAAGTTGTGATAACATCAAATGGCTTAAAATGTTTGTTGAACAAAAGGTAAAAGACCAGTTTCTTCAAGGTTGGCATTGTGAGCAACAGAGTATGAGTTCATGTGATTTTTACTGTGAATTTAAGCAGGTTCTAAAGCCTGAAAAATATTTATTCATTGAGAATGTGAAGCTTCGGCAAGCTATTTGTAACCTCAGACTCTCAAACAATAGAATACCAAAGGTAATTTGGAGGTATAAAGGTATAGAGAGAAACAGGCGGTTCTGCAATCTGTGTACAGGGGACCTTCTCGGAGATGAATTCCATTTACTTTTTGAATGCACATATCCAACCATTTCCTCTTACAGAAAAATATTCCTGCCTAAGTATTATGTTAAACACCCTTCTGTGGTCAAATGTATAGATCTTTTACAAACAAACAAACAAAAACTATTGTATAAACTTGGCTCTTTTCTCTGTAATGTATTTCCATTGTTCAAATGAAAATGCCCATTGCTGATTAACCCTTTTTTTTTTTTTTTTTTTTTGGTTTGTCTTTACCACTAGGTTGTTGAGACATAATGCAATTTGTACTCCACACCACAATTGTGGTCTTTGAGTAATAAATCTGAATCTGAATCTGAAATTCTCTGACGCAATTTTAGCGTGTCTATTTTAGAATCACGTGATTAATAAAGAAAGAGTCAAAAATAAGCGAAACCATATATATTTATTGTAAAAAATTTTTTTAGGTCTACAGGGGGCCCCTTGGATGTTGGGGGCCCTAGGCAATTTCCTACCTTGCCATATGGCAAAGTCTGCCTCTGAATGTAAAAAAACATTCCGGAGAAGACATTTATTGATGGAGAGAATGTCTTGGTAGAAAAAGTCAAGTTTTCATGAATTAATGCGTTTCTGACCCCCAAATATTATTTGTAGCTAAAAAAAACCTTCCCATTTTTTAAATAATGATTGCACAAGCTACTGGGTGCGGTGGTATTTTATTGGTGAGGAATACAAATGTATCTAAAAGAAAATGAGACACCAAAATGTCAAAAAAATAGATATTGTACTGTCAAATTTTCGACATTTGACATTTTTTCATCAAATAAACGGCTTCTGTAGATTAGTCAATGATAGCAGAACTTAAAATGAATGATCTATGTCACCTTGCTGCTAATAATTTTAGAAAAAAACTACATTTATTCAATATTTTAGAATTTACCCGATTGTGAAACAGCCCATCAATACACCTCATCCAAATCAATGCACATGAATCATTGACAATTATTTTTTGTCTGTGATTTCATTGATTTATAAACGATTGAAAAGAAAAACGACAAATTAATTAAATGTATTCTTTTTTGAGCATATAGGGCTCTATCTTTCACACTGCCTTACCCGTTGCCACTACCCGCAACCCGTGAATTACGCATTTAGCAGCTTCCACTATCCCTAAACGATATCTTGCGGCCACACTACCCGCTATGCATTATGCCGAATCCTTTATTTGCGCCTGGAGGTGTGCCCGTGGGCGTGTTTATGCGCTTTCCCTAAAATTGCTATCTTGACCACACAGGTTAGGGGAAAGCGTATAGCGGGTCCTCAAACCACCCGCTACCCATTTGGCAATTGAAGACACGCTTCTCTCCCCTATGCGATCTAACAGCGACAAATGGGCTACATTCAGTTCAGAAAAATAATGAATTATAATTAGGTCTATGCACTGGCACTCAGCGGCGTAACTTTTTCCAGCGAGGCGGCATTTCAGAACTCTTCAGCGAATGAAGGTAATTCTGGTGACAAGTACGTGGTTTAGATCGTTTACATTTTCCAATCGGACAGCGGTCTATTTTTTACAGCAAGTTCGTGACCCTGCTGCAAAAACAGGTGTACGATTTTTCGCGAAATTACCTTCATTCGCAAAAGAGATCTGAAATGCCGCTCTCGCTGGAAAAAAAAATTACCGTTGCTGAGTGCCAGTGCATAGACCTATTTATAATTAAATTATTTTTCTGTACTGAATGTAGCCCATTATTTTGTCGCTGTTAGATCGCATGGGGGAGAGAAGCCGTGTCTTCAATTGCCACTTGATTATTCTTGAACTGGAAAACGTGTTAATAAGGGAAAACCATCTAGAATTAGCCAGGACTAATTGTAGTCAGTAAAGGGAAGGATATTTTCTCCCAGATTTTCAGGTCTACCGCCGGCCCTAAGTATTATTTCCCACAGAACGAGAACGCGTGACAAAACTGCGCCTCTCCCGTCAGGCAGTGACGGAATTATGTAACCTGGTTGCAGATGATGTAGACACCGCTGCCAACTGTCCGTATGCCTTGCCCGTTGCTGTTAGGGTTACTGTGGCACTATTTTTCTATGGTAGTAGGTCATTCCAACACCCACTCAGCTCAATTGGAGGCATGACCCAATCATGGCGAAACGCATTTTTTTCTTTTTTCTTTTTTTTTTGAAGTTTCCATCACAAAAGGGGTAGGCTTGATTTTTTTAATTATTATTACATACCAAACATTAATCAATATGTCAATGTCAAATAATAATAATAATAATAATAATTAATAATAATAATACAATTCATGATTAACTTAACAGAAACAGATCCTGCCCTGTCTGGATTTGACCTCATGCACGAGCAATTTGACTTCGTCTTCGGAGAAACGTGGCGACCTTCCTCTCTCCATCACGGGTTTCGGTTTGAGGATTTGGGATAGCGCAGCCTGCTCCTAAAGGCCATGGCACCTTGCACACTGATTGGTTTTACTGGCTTAACGCCCAAACCACGCCTATGCATAATACAACGCGTAGCGCAGGTGTTTTAGGGATATAGGCAGGTGTGCAAGATAGCAACTTTTGCGGGGGAACGCCTCTTACGCAATGCTAAATCCCCAAATAACGGGTTTAGGGACTCTGGCGCAAGATAGGGCCCATAGACTAAAACCCCAATTCTGAAATAGTTGGGACAACCGGACAGTAGAACAAAGCAAACTACACTAACAAGCTAAAGACGATACGTTAGACGAGCCCCTCAGGCTCCCACTAAAGACAATACCGTAGCCTGTTCATAACTAAATGTGCAGACTCGCGCTATAAGGACAAGCAACACAGGTATAAGAAACCCACTCTAACGGCTGCTGATGTCGTCGATTCTGACTGACTGGTGAGGATGATTGACAGCGGTGGCAGCCAATCTAGTATGAATTGGAGAACTTCAGAACCAACCACTTGTAGGAGATGTTTCCCTTGGTCAACTCGGGTAAAAAATATATAAAGACAAACTTTGAACAAAATGTTCGGACGAATAGTTTATTCAGCAAAAGGCATTATTCGTGACGTGCCGAATATGGATTTGGATTCGGGTGCATCCTACTGATTAGCATACCATGTTGAGGCTAATCGCTCAGAAGCAAGTTATCAGCTTAACAGTACACTGTGCTAAAAAACTGATGCAGTACAACTGATGCTTCATTTCATTACTGTACTTTACCTCTTTCTTTCTCCTGTTTTTCCTCCTCTTCTTTTTTTTTCTTCCCTGTGCTCCGGACATTTAGATCGTTTTGACATGTTTACAAAGTTCTCTGGGGTCACATCAATAAATTCGCCCCTCCTCCCACAGAGAGCAAGCAGGTACCATCAGCTGGCGGGGGGGGGGGATTTTTTGGTATTATCATTTGTAGTAATAGTAATTGGGCATTGCTTTACATTTGAATCTATGTTAGCTTTTCCATTTTAAGAGTTAATAGTAATAACTAGTTTTAATATAATTATATTGAAGGTAAATTTTTTCCCAATTTTGTGGCGCCCCCTGGAGGCCACGGCGCCCTTAGGATTTGCATATATTGCCAAATGGGCCAGCCGGCACTGATTGGTGTCTATGGAGCCGCTTCGCATTTGGCCACAAAATTCGCTCCAGTGGGAAACGCGGGCACAGGAAGCTAACATGCTAACTGGCTGAAGCAAAGGTACTTCCTCGTTCTCCCTGGTTCTATTATATATCTCTATGGCACAGATAGGTTATGGATCGGACTGGAAGCCATAAAAACCACAGTTGAAACCAGTGACCAAAAAAATTGCGAAACAGTACAAATCTTATTTCAACTGTATTTCATTGTGATTCCACAGTAGTTCTTTGTAAGTTTTCTTGATGCAAATAAAATTACTTCAGTTCATTTATTCATTCACTCATTATTCTTCGTAAATTATGTACGGCACAACAGGCTATTGGATTTGTTTCAATGATATATATTTTTTTTTAACAAGAATAGAACACAGTTAACAAAACACACGAAATGAGACAAAGTTGTCAAGGATTGAGAATATTTCAAATATACATTTCATGAAATGAACAGAGTAAATACATATCCATAGTGGGTGAGTACATTTTGCGACCCCTATTCTAACCAAATCATCTCCATGGAAACTCAGCTGGAGATGTTAGATATCAAATCAGCTAACCAAGGGCTATGCATTAGAGCTGATGAAACAGATGCTGATGACACCGGGATGCAAACTCACTGTCTTTATGTTGCTTTCAATGTAAAACATTCACATCATAATGCCCACATAGTGGGTGAGTGTACATTTTGAACATGGCCCTATTCTAACCAAACCTCAAACTCCTGCCATGCCAGGACTGGTTCTCATGCAAAAAAAGTTCATCCTGTCAGCAATGTAACCACATAATTCAAGGCCAGAGACTTTGCTGAGTGTGTGGATGTCTTAATTATTTCTCTGAGTGATATAATGTTGGAATTACAGCGATCTAAAAACTCTGTCTGTTTGCTGTTCTCCCAAAAATTTTTGGGTGATTTTTGAATGGAAAAGATAGAGAAATTTGACGTAATTCTTTTCCTTTGGCTGTTCCCTGAGCCAAAACTATGTATTTTTGTGCTACAAAAACTATACTGCTGTGACAAAAACAAATTTTCCTATGTTTTTGTGAAATTTCATGAAGAGGGATTCAAATTTGTGGAAGTTATAGCAATATGAAAAGTATTTTTTTTCAGCCTCTGTGCTCCCAGCCCCCACTCTAGGTGTGACATCACACGCTCTAGCAATGAGAACCCAACTCCCACTCTTTATAATGGGAAAATTTTTGTTAGTTTTTTGGGAATATTCCGGACACCGCACAACAAAACTCAACCAAAATCGATAGGACTCATCCTCTAACCACTATCAACCAGTGGCGGCTGGTGGAGCTTTCTCCAGGGGAGGGAGGGGCTATAACTCCAAAGTAGACATATACCAAAAAGCAAGCAAACATATACTAAGGTATTGCACCAGTGTATTTACATAAATGAAAACAACAAAAGTAACATTATAATGTCATTTAGCGTTCTACTTTCTGTTCATAAATTTTGCCCTTCTTTCCTTGAGAGAAGCAAATTTCTCAATGACTCTACGGTTAAAGTCAGGGATGGCTTTATTAATAATCTGGCATTTTAATAATAAACTAGTTTGTGACACTGAACATAATCCAATGAATATGAAGTATAAATAACCGAGATTGCATCAGCTTATTCTAGAAAATATGAATGCTCTGAACAGATGATTTTTATCAATCCTAGCTGGAAACATTAAAAATGATTGGCAGGTTTGGAAATGGCCACCGCATTTTCAAATGAAGGACACGAAGATTTAACAATTCAAAAACTCTTTCAAAGTATAAAATTATTAGGCTGTACCACACTCCTCTGCCTGAGTATTGCTATGGCCATCTACTTGAAATTATATTTCTATGATGCAGAAAGAAAGCATCATAATCAACGTATATTAACAGCCGACAGCAAACTGCGAATACAATTCATTAACATCACTTGCCAAACCAGCCGATATGTTTACGTTCAGTAGCTAGGCTAGATAAAAATAATCTGTCGGCCTACAGAGCATTCATATTTGGAAGAGGCTATTCGCCCCGCGGTGATTCAGCGCGAAAGATCAAAGAGCGGGGCGGATTATAAAATGAAATCTCTTATTGGCCCAACTGGGATGCAAATAGCAGAAGTGCTTCTCTTATCTGCCCCGTCCCGGTGCGTATTGCAGAACAGCTTCTCTTGTCGGCCCCGTTGCAGAGCAGATAGCCGATCTCTTTCCCCCAATTCACCCCGCTGCGGGGCGAATAGCCACTTCCTTCATATTTTCGAGAATAAGCTGACACAATCTCAGTTATTTCTACTTTATATTAATTGGATTTTGTTCAGTGTCACGAACTAGTTTATGATTAATATGCCAGATCAGTGCAGGATAATAAAGCGGCGAGCTGGGTATTGCTAGACTACATTGATTGTAGATGATAAAGTTCATCATCTACAAGTTAGCTAGCTACATTGGCCTAATTGATAAACCAAATGGCAACAGAAAACACAGTCACTAGCTGGCCACGTTCGGTTATATTCGGTGTCCAGTAATGCTCCATTTACATGAAAAAAAGCATGAGTGGAAAGTGAAGCAAAGAGCAAAGGCTCTAAGTTGAGGTCCAAAAGTACCTTAATTTGTACGAAGCAAAAAAAACTTTGAAAGTCACATTGGAATCATAAGCTAATATAAAACCCATAGATTAGCTGGGTAGCTGATGAAATAGCCATGGTTTAGCCTTGGAACCATAATTCTGCAGAATGAGAGAGCGAACAGGGACTCTGTGTGTACAGCAGTCCGTGGTTGGTCTCTGCTAAGCAACTTTCAAAGACAATTCTTATGCCCCTCTAGCTAGGCGTTGCTTTCAAGCAATCAATCACACCGTTAAACAAACGTTTCATTCTTTGGAAACATCTGCTGTTGGGATGAGCTTGGAGGGGTCGCATCTTGTGCTTAGGGGCTCAATTTCGGTACCTGGTACAGATATAAACAACTCTGTTATCTTGCTAAGTTGGTACATTTACCAGACATAAGTCGATAACTCCTACCCATAGACTGTATATAAAGATGGATGAAGCAACCGTGACGTCACCCATTGGTTTCAGCATAGCATTTAGGAAGCCTCGATTTTGGCAGCTTGAATAGCATCATTTTTTCATTTTGAAACCGGATGTGATTCCTATGAGGCCATCAGCTGAAAATCGTAGCGTTCAGTTTCGTTCCCACATCAGGGGGACGACTTTTTCTCTGCGGATTATTGTAGACAAGAACCACGTGGATCTTGCGTAAAAAGTTCTCCAAAAGATATCCTGCAGTATTTTGTCACGAGGCTCGCAAACCCACCAAAGTCGGGCAAAAAGTGCCATTTCTAGCTCTGAAGCAATATTGGGAGGTCTGATGCTCCAAAACTGTGTAAAATAATGCATTAGGCTTCTTCTCCTCCTAGATCTTGGTACTTACTATGAGTTTTGAAAGAGCTGTGCATTTCTGATGAGTAACCCCTGCGTAATCAGAACTGTAAAATAGCGTTTTTTTGTAAAATTGCTGTGGGAAGGTCTTTTGAAGGGGATTTTCTCAGGCTTGCTATTGTCTAAGGAAGTTATAAATCAAGGTTCTTATAGTTCTAGGAACTCTAGCTGGGGATCTTGATTGAGAAGTATTTATCTCAAGCCATTTATGATTTAGAAAGCTTTAAAAATGCACTTTTTGGCAATTTATGACGAAAATCCGTGCAAACATCGTCTCGGAAGGTGTTTTTGGAGCTTCATAGCGCCATAACCAGACAACCAAGAAACTGGACATTAATAAGATCTTCAGACAGTGGGACTTTTAACAGGTGTAAAGATTTGCACAGGCGTGACTCTTCTGGTTTGTCTGAATTAACCCTTTAAAAACGGAATTTTCTTTCTTCACCTGGTTATCCCATTACTTGCTAATGTTGATATGTTGCAGAAATTTCAGAAGTCCAGCAGTCTTCTAGTTCCAGGATATCAATGGAAAGGGGCTTCCACACACACAAGGTGATTTCCAAGCACCTGGCTTTTGTCTTCATCTAAAATTTAACCCCTTAAAATCCAATCCAGATTAGAGTTACAGGTCTCCAGTCTTGGACAACTGAAGTCTGTGTAGTGGCATCCTCTCTTTCCAACCTGCCTTTCTGTGATATGGCATTAGTAGAAAGAGATATTCTAACTTCCAATAAAAAGCTCTTTTTTATTTCATTTATTCTCTTTTTTAACCCTTAATAGATCCAGAGTGGTGTGTCATTAGCACCAAAGGCACGAGTTAAATATCTGAAAAATTGAGAAAATCACCAAACTTAACTGAACCTGAATGGAAAGTTCAGGAGGGCAAAGTGCCAAATTAATCTCCTCCTCCTTCATCCTTAAACACCAGAGACTGTCTTGAAAGAATGGGCCAATATCCCGCCAGACACAGTACAAAAATCACACTCAAGATTTTGAAGGCAAAGGGTGGGCCTACTATTGATGCTAAATATCACCTTATGCAAGGCTTTCTGACATTTTACACACCACTGTTTATTGGCTGATTATTTCCTTTAATTGTTGTTGGCATAAAATTTACATACACTGTTATAAACTTGCACCTTTTTTGCCAGTTAATTTAACTGTAATTTTATCACAAATTTACAAGAGTTCCGTGTATGTAAAGTGTAAATCACTGTTAACCCTCTGTTAACCAAGTACCTTTCCAACTGTGTAAAAATCATTTCCCTAGGCAAATATGTTGATTATGGGCCAATATTTGGAAAAATAGTAAAAAAAATTTAAAAATTTAAATTTAAATTTTTTTTTTGAATTTTAAAATTTTAACTTGACGGACCATTCAAGTTATTCTCAAATGTTTATTTGGCAATAAGAAACAAAACCAGCAGGGTGTCCAGGCTGTTAACCCTTTCACTTTATGTAGCAGATATGCTACGGTGGTTAATAGAGGGTTAAACGCGCTCAGGACTCCACCTACAGGTAAAATAACCAGGAAACAATGCACTGATTTAACGGTTAAATTCAGTCAGTTTATAACTGTGTAGGGTTTTTCCCCTTTGTAATGTCACGCTTCCGTCATTCAAACATGTCAATTTATTCTGTTTATTATTATTTATGTAAATATTCAACAGCAATACCTTCTGTTAAATAAGCTTCATTTCATGGATGCGTAAATTCCACCACTGAAGTTATAATGTTTGCAATGATAGAATTGAGGTCTGTAAAGCACGATGTAAAACGTTACAAATAGCCCGCCAATAGGTTTTATGAGATTGTGAGTTATTTATGAATTTATTTGCATATTCATTTGAATTATCATGTTTGCATCACATAATAAAAGCAATCCTTGTCGCCGTTTATGCCAACAAAGTCGGTTGTAGTGTATAGCGAAAGCGTGTTCACGAGCGGGGGAGTGGGACTTTGGCAGGGAGAGGAAAAATGGCACAACGCCTTTTACAATCCCTCCGATGACAAGTACAAGTGGACGAGGTTAAAATGCTTAAGAGTTTGTGACTGTCGAATTGTACACTTATGGAACAAAAATATATTACGATATATTGAAAAATATAATGTAATATATTATAAAATACATTTGAATATATGGTAAGGGGCAACATATCTTTGACTATATATATATATATATATATATATATATACATATACACAACCCCAATGCCGAAATAGTTGGGACGAAGTGTAAATTGTGAATAAAATCAAAATGCAATGACTTTCAGATCACATTAATTTAACATTTCAAATGATGAAACTGAGACATTTTACATTTTTATCCACAAAATAAACTTATTTCAAATTTTCTGGCTGCAACAGGTCTCAAAAAAGTTGGGACACAGGCAAAAAAGGGCCGTAAAAGCAATTAATATATGAGAATCAGCTGAAAGAATATTGGTCAAGTAATTACATTAACTGGAATCAGGTGTGTAACATGATGGGCTACAGAAGGGATGTCTTAGAGAGGCTGAGTCTCTCAGAAGTAAAGATGGCCAGAGGCTCTCGAACCTGTGAAGGCTTGCGTAAAAAAATTGTGGAATACTTTAAAAGCAATGTTCCTCAACATCAAATTGCAAATTCTTTGAAGGTCTCATCATCAACAGTGCATAACATCATCAAAAAATTCAGAAAAACTGGAAAAATCTCTGCATAAGGGACAAGGCCGAAGACCTTTACTGGATGCCCGTGATCTTCGGGCCCTCACATGCCACTGCATCACTCATCGGCATGATTCTGTCATTGACATTACTAAATGGGCCCAGGAATACTTCAAGAAACCACTATCTGTAAACACAGTCCACCGTGCCATCCACAGATGCCACCTAAAACTCTATCATGCAAAAAGGAAGCCATTGTTGAGCATGATCCAGAAGCGCCGCCGTGTTCTGTGGGCCAAGGCTCATTTAAAATGGACTGTAGCAAAGTGGCAAAGTGTCCTGCGGTCAGACGAGTCCAACTTTGACATTCTTGTTGGAAATCATGGGCGTTGTGTCCTCTGGGCTAAAGAGGAGAAAGACCACTCCTCCTGTTATCAGCGTTCAGTTCAAAAGCCAGCATCTCTGATGGTATGGGGATGCATTAGTGCATATGGTGTGGGACACTTGCATGTTTTAAAAAGCACCATGAATGCTGAAAGGTATATAAAGGTTTTAGAGCAACCTATGCTCCCCTCTAGATGACATCTATTCCAGGGAAGGCCTTGTGTATTTCAGCAGGACAATGCAAAACCACATACTGCAGCTATTACAACAGCATGGCTTCATAGTAGAAGAGTCCGTGTGCTGAACTGACCTGCCTGCAGTCCTGATCTTTCACCCATTAAGAACATTTGGCGCATAATTAAACGAAAAGTCCGTCAAGGAGACACAAAACTCTCCAGCAGCTGGAAGCCTGTATTAAACAAGAGTGGGATCAAATTCCAATGGCTAAACTCAAGAAACTTGTCTCCTCAATGCCCAGACACTCCACTTTGTGTTAAAAAGAAGAGGGGATGCTACACCATGGTAAACAGGCTCCTGTCCTAACTTATTTGAGACCTGTAGCAGCCATGAAATTTGAAATGAGCTCATTTTGTGGATAAAATTCTAAAATTTCTCAGTTTCAACATTTGCTTTGTTATCTATGTTCTATCGTGAATAAAATACTGGCTGGTGTGATTTGACAGTCATTGCATTTTGATTTTATTCACAATTTACACTTTGTCACAACTATTTTGGAATTGGGGTTGTAAATTAAATACAATGATGCTGTCCTAACTTAAAAACATAACATTGTCAACATACAAACTATTTTTACAGAATTATTATTATTATTTATTATTATTATTACATGAATGAATGTGAAGAAGAAATGTGACTTTAGGGCCATTTAGATTTTTTTCAATGAGACCATTGCATTATTTGGATTGATTCGGACTGAGTGTTTTTAAAAAAACGTTGCATATCTTACAGTCTCTAAAGGGCATATCATAGTCCACTAGCTTCAGAACCATAGTACTCACTGGTCTAATGACAGGTGATTCTGAACCTCAAGACAGGGCTTTGGAATGGAAAGATGGGAGAGTCTGACTGCATTCCAGGACAAAGTTCATTTGTCACCCTAAAACAATGCATCAATATGCATTAAATAGTAGGCTAATAAATTGTCCATCAGTGGGGTCGTTTTGTAAGCATAAGCAAATTTGAAATGAACACATACTTGCAATAGCCTATTAATTTGACATCAATCTTACTACTTCCGTGTCACGCTCCAAATGAAAACTGCTTGCCACATGAGGATCATCATGGCCAAGCAAGTCAATTTTTTGTCTTTGAGAGCCAGAGCCTCAAATGCCCACTTTCTTTACTCTTTAAGCTTTTCAGCTCTTCCGTTGCTTTTAAAGGAGACATATTATGCTGATCCATGCTTTTTGACATTCTGACAATTCTATAAGCTTCCACCTCCATGCGGAACGTCGAGAAAGTTGTCAAAAATGACACATAGGGGTTCTGCCATAATTCTCAAGCGATAATTCACGTGATTTCCTGCCTCTCGGAACGACTCGTAACGAGATTTTTTCGAGATCTGTCGAAATTCTTTCATCACGATTTCAAGCCAATCAAGAGGAATGTATAAAACCTGTGATGAATCAGGAAGAATCCGCTCTAAATGCACCCTCGACGCCCGCCCCCAAACCGCCGAGAAACACACGAGAAGCTGACCAAATCAGCTTCTCTACCGAGACAGCTGTAATCAAGGCCTCTATAGGCACGCAGTTTACACCCTCAGGATGCACCAGCAGATCCATAGTGACCCAGTTGGCTTATGGAAAGTTGAAACAACATGTGCAAAGTAAAGGTATGTCTGGAAACTTGTAACTGACTCACAGGTGTCCATTTGCTAAATCCAAAATCGTTGTTGGCTACTACACTTGATATAGCAGGGCTCTCAAGTTTTACAAGTGTTACATACCAATCTTGACTTATAGCTGTTTAAATCATTTCATTGTAAGTCATTAATTCATTTGAAGATCTCCATGGACTCTCACTGACGAAAATTATCAACAAAACCCAATAATTGAAAATTTCACCGGTGTAAATTTTTGACAGAGACACATAATGCATGTAAACACTAAAAACAACAATTCATAATAAAGTTTGTGTTTATATTTTATTTCCAAATCCTGAAATTTCATTTATTTAATTTATATAACCTTATGTCCACTGATTCAATTTTGGATGAACAGAAGTCTGATTTTCTGGTGGCTGAAGATACCATGTAACAAATGTCACAAATTGATGTCACTGAAAATGCTAAATTTGACTATGAATGTAAAGAGAAAGTAGAACAAAAGTTCATTTGTGATAGTTATCTTGATAACACTGTTTATTAATGCCATTAGTCTTCAAATAATGGGGTTAAGAAATTATTGATATGATTTTTTTTTCATAGGCATTCATAATTTTGGTGGATTTGTAACACAATGGCAAATTTTGACTCAGATCTCTCAGCTTTGATTATGTTCTCCTCTCTGAGGATCGGCATGGAAACCTACAGGACAATAGACCTCCTGGAACAGATGCCAGGCTTTAGTGAAGTCTATGTAGCGAAAGTAAAGAAAAGTACTTGTAAACTGCAACCTACTTATTGCAAAACATTTTGATGAAAGTCAAACTGTCACAAATGCACCAAATATTATCTGCAAAAATACATTTACTGTAACTGAGTGCTCAATTTCTTTTCTTTGTGAGGTTGAAAGAGAATTGTTTGAGTGCTTTGATGAACGTTGTGGTTTCATGTGAAAGACCTTACACCAGGTTACACAGTCTCACTTGTGCACCAGCTGGCTGACTGCATTGCGTCACTTGTTTGTCTGGGATGCACTTCTTGGATTGCATCACTGACAAATAATATATTGTTAGAACAGGGATAGGGGGTACTCATCTACCCCTCCTTTTAGCCCCTCCTCTGTTTTACGGCAGATCTGTTTGTCACATCACAAACTCGCTCTGCAAACCCAACCCCCTCTTGCACACCCACCCATCCTTAAATATAATCCTGTGGTGACGGGGTATTGTACAGTCACTCCAAGTGCTGTTGCTTCCTCTATGGATTTGTGACTGGCTGTCATCTGCCCTGCTTACATACCACTCAGATTGATGTATTTTCTGAAGTGGAACGATATTGAATAAAAACATAATCCTCCAGGAAACAGGTGATCAGGATACAGACCTTGAGGAGTGTGTGTCGAGCAATTGCCGTTTCTCAGGTAAGTTACTAATTCTTTCTTTCAATCTGATGAACCTCTCTTTCATTTCTTAAGCTGTGCTTTAGTGAGAGACTGTTGCAGACTGTAATACAATAGACCCAAAGGGCAAACCCTGTCTTCTGGGAACACTGTCTCCACCTCGGGAAGCTGTCTGAACTTGAGGAGTGTATGTCAAGCTATTGCAGTTTCTCAGGTAAGTTATTCATTTTTTCAATTTGATAAACCACTCTTTCATTTCTTATGTTGTGCTTGAGTGAAAGGCTTTCGCAGACAGTAAAATATAGACCCAAAGGGCAAAACTTGTCCTCTGGGAACACTTTCTCCACCTCGGGAAGCTCCAGTGCAGTTTCAAAGAGTAAAGCTGGTGTCTTAGAGGAGAGAGAGTTTTCTCTGGATGGAGGTCGTCTTCCAAGAAAACAAAAACTATCCTTCAGTGTAACAATGCAACAAAATTTTCCAGGTCTTCTTTGACATGAATAATTTCTCAAAAGAGAGAGCTTAAGTTTGTGCAAAATAGGCCAGTATAAGTGTTTCCATCTCTATTATGCAGTAAATGTGTTATGATGAGGAATACTTTGGAGAAAAGAATAATGTAAAATAATGCTGGAATCAGCTTAAGAACAGAATTTAGCCTCGCAGTCAGTTTCAGTGGTGAGTTCAGTTAGGCTTGACCATGTAACTTAGATTCACTCTCTTTTCTAAGGATCATCAACCCTCAAACCTGCTCGATAAAATAAAACCAAAATGAACAGCTCTGTCATCAATTCTAGCTTACCCTTCAACCACTCCTCTTCAGGATCCAGTCCCCAACTCGCTGATGGAGTAATATATTGCACAGTCCACCCTGCTGGGTTTGTGTTTCTGTTTATTGAAAGGAGCATCAACCTTGCAGTGGGCTACCCTGCCAACATCATGGTAATGTGGCTGGTGGCCAGAGAGAAGAGTGACTCTTCCACCTCCAATCACTTTATCTTCAGCCTGGCCCTCGCTGATGCATGGTTTTGCACAATAAGCCCCATCTGCTGCTTTGGCTTCAACATACTCAGATATTTACTAGGATATTTCATATATGTACTGGACTTTACCACTGGGATCAAAAACGGCTCCCCGCTCTTTCTCGCCTGCATTTGCCTGGACCGCTACGTGGCTGTGGTTCACCCCATTGTGTTCACCAGCATCAAGGATAAAAAGATCAGAGTTGCTATTTCCATGCTTGTTTGGGGGCTCGTGATGGCCTATGCCCTCTGCAGGTCATTGCGCACCATCATAATCATCATCCAACATCAAATCTACGTTGGGCTGATCCTGGCCGCCTTCATCATTATGGTTTACTGCAACCTTTCTATCATATGGAGTCTGAGGAAGTCGGTCTTGGGCAAGGAGAAGATGCACCCCATGAAAAAGAAAGCCCTCAGAACTGTGCAAATCTATCTGGGCATCATAGTGTTTCATTACCTGCCTACAGTTTTATCAGTCTCTTGCGTTATTATCCTCTTTTCCCAGAATTCTGCACGATTGAAATGATTATATCCATCCTTAAGGACTACAGTTCCATCACTCACCCCTTTCTCTACATCTCCCAGATTAAGCAGCTGCCATGGCTGAAAAAATTGCTCTGCATCTGCTGCCGAAGCCCTTCCCCTGAGCCACATAATGTAAGCAGATGAGATGTATGCTTGTGATTGTCTGTTACATTGCATTTACTCTGGACATAAATTCGTGAAAATGAGTTCATGAAACAGAGCAAGAATGTTATGAGTTATAGGCAAATATATTATCCTTAATTTGACTGTAATTAGGAAAGAGATGGTAATTAACAACTATAACCATATGCATTGATTAAAAAGTTAAAATTATTTGAATCAACCACATGTCTGTATCACAATGATTTCATATTGCACGAATAAAACTTTTTTTTTATTATTTTAAAATGAGCATGTACGATAAATTATTCAAAGAGACCAATTTTTCTATGTCATGAGTAAATGATATTCATCTACATACTTCCAAGACTGTTTCATTACGTCCATTTAATTTCATTATGCCAGCATGGGGTCTAGTTTTGCCCAGGAAACACCTACAGTGACTACAGATTTTCTGGGAGCACAGCATATACGCCAATAAAAATAATTGTTTTGGCTATTCCTGTGCTTAATGCAGACAATCAGTGAGCAAGTACCACATTCAAAGTATTTTTGACCACAAAATGATAAAATGCATTTAACATGAAACAATGCGAAATGTAACCAAAAAGATACAGAAAGAATTTAAATATAAAGATCTTGAGTAATGCCTCTTTAAAATGTTCAAGGTCAACCATGAGGAAAAGTGTCCATCAACATCATATCCTAACCTTAGTCTCTGAATTCAGCAGGATGCTATAGTTTGGTGCCATGGTTTAGGCGTGCGTTTGTTTTTTGGACCTTTCTTTGTTCTATCGTCTGTGACGATATCGGAGTTCTTGTCCATCTAATTCCTGGCTCAGCTGGCTGATTGAGCTGGGGCGGAGTTTTCCGGACTCTACATATATGACTGGGGGTTCGCCACGCCTATTGCTAGAGTGTCTGTTCGTTTCTAGCACTTCGGCCGGAGAAAATCTCTATTTAAATCTTCCTAGTGATTTGTTATATTCCTTTATCATTAGGAATTGCTTCTTTCAGAAATCTTCTCTCTTGTTGTTTATTTTTTCTCGCTCTGCTTCTGTTTTGCAGACTTTTATTTGTCCTTGGAAGCGCGAGCCTTTACCGGTGGTTTTTACCTCTTTTATGTTTGTCTTTTATCTGGGCTACTCAATGCTCTTTCTCTCTCTGGTCGCGGCACCTGGCGTCCTATCACCGCCCATTACAGTACACTGTAGCCAAACATGGAGTCGTCAGCCGCGGCTACGCTAGAGAAAGTTCTGGCTAATCAGCAAGCCACACTCTCAGGCTCTGGCGAGGGCTTGTCTACCCTTAACAGTCGACAGGCTGAGTTGGCGGAGCGAGTCCGCCATCAGGACGAGGCTTTACAAAAGCAGGAGAGCATCCTGTTAAGTCTCACTGAGAGCATTCGATCATTGTCCACTCAAATTACACAGAATGTTGCACAAACACTACACTCCCCCCATAGGCCTAAGCTCCAGCTACCTCCACGATATGGAGGTGAGGCAGGGAAATGTAAAAACTTCATCGCCCAGTGTGAAATATTTTTCAAAGCTCAGCCTTCGCGTTTTGTTAATGAAGAGTCTCGGGTTGCATTTGTTTTATCTCTGTTGACTGACACAGCCCTTACTTGGGTCAGGCCACTTATTCGATCTAATTCACCGGTTTTGAGTTCAGTGGAGACTCTCGTTAGGGAGATGGTGTCGGTGTTTGACCAAGATATGTGTGGGCAAGACGCGGCTACACGTCTAATGCATCTTAGGCAGGATTCCGAAAGCATTGCTGAGTTTTCTATAGCCTTTCGCTCTCTAGCTACAGAGACGGGCTGGCCAGAGGCGCCTCTAATGACTGTTTTTGTTCATGCCTTGGCGGAGGAGGTGAAGGACGCTCTGGCTACATTAGAACCCTGTACTTCTTTGGATTCACTGGTTCGCACTGCTATGCGAATTGATAATCGAATTCGTTAATGCAACAGAGAAAAACGTACTACTTTAGCTCTCGCGGACAACGGGGCTATTCTTACTCGTAATAAGCTTATAACTCCTTCTCCACCCACTGAAATTTCCGCTCCTGGGGAACCTATGCAGGTCGATGGCTCATATGTGAGCCGGGCTCGTAAGCCTGTTGGTAAACCAATTATTTGCTATAACTGCTACAAACCCGGACATATTCGCCCACACTGCCCTGATCTTAAAGGAAACGGGGAGGTCCCTATAGCTGTTTGGGGGGCGCTAGAGGGACAGACCCAAACTCCCTTTCATGATTTAGAGGATCTCTCTAACAGTGATTCGGTCATGGATATGGCAGGTCCCGAACAGGTGGAGAGTTTGGGGGCCGCTTTGAATTTTGATCTGCCTCCTAACGTTCCTCATGATTATGCTGATCTCGCCGAGGTTTTTAGCAAACAACGAGCCTCGACTTTACCTCCTCTTCGCCTGTTCGATTGTGAGATCAATCTCCACCCTGGTACTACTCCTCCTTGGGGTTCGCTATACTCGCTGTCAGGGCCTGAGCGTAAGGCCATGCAAGAATATATTCAGGAGGCTCTTGCTAATGGTTTTATTCGGCCATCCACGTCTCCTGCCGGAGCGGGGTTTTTTTTCCGGGAAAAAAAGATGGCAGTCTGAGACCCTGTATTGATTATAGTGGTTTGAGTAAGATCACCATTAAAAACCGATACCCCCTTCCGTTGATGAATTCCGCGTTTGAACGTCTGCAGGAGGTATCATTTTTTTACCAAGCTTGATCTCCGTAATGCTTATAACTTAGTTCACATTTGGGAGGGGGACGAATGGAAAACGGCATTTAATATGCATGACGGGCTCTCGGAATATTTGGTCATGCCGTTCGGATTGGTTAACGCCCCCTCGGTGTTTCAGGCACTCGTTCATGATGTCCTCCGAGAGATATTGGAGAAATTCGTCTTTGTTTATCTCGACAACATTCTGATTTTTTCCTCAACGGTCTCAGAGCATAAACAACACATCAGACGTGTGCTTGAGGCCCTCCTTAATGCCAAGCTTTTTGTCAAGGCTGAGAAATGTGTTTTTCACGCCAAGACTGTCTCGTTTCTTGGTTTCATTGTGTCGGAGGGGTCGGTCCATATAGACCCTGTTAAGGTGGCAGCGGTCAGGAATTGGCCTGCCCCACAAAACGTCAAGGAGGTGCAATGGTTTTTGGGGTTTGCCAATTTTTATAGGAGGTTTATCCATAATTTTAGCGTAGTAGCTGCCCCCATTATTGCGCTTACCAAGAATAATGCCTCCTCGCCGTTTGATTGGTCCCCAGCAGCTGAGGCTGCTTTTCAGGAGTTAAAGAAACGTTTTAGCTCAGTGCCCATTCTTGTTTTGCCCGATCCCTCCCTCCCGTTCATAGTGGAGGTAGATGCATCCAAAGTCGGAGTGGGTGCCATTTTGTCCCAGCGCCCCCTTTGGGACAATAAGCTACACCCCTGTGCCTACTTCTCCCGGTCATTGTCGGCGGCTGAACGGAATTACAGTGTTGGTGACCAAGAGTTTCTACCCGTTAAGCTGGCATTAGAGGAATGGTGCCATTGGTTGGAAGGGGCTGAGCATCCGTTTGTGGTTTGGACGGACTATAAAAATCTCCAATACATTCAACAGACTAAGCGATGTAATTCCCGGCAGGCGCGGTGGTCGTTATTTTTTAATTGCTTTAACTTTACGTTAACCTACCACTCGGGGTCTAAAAACACCAAGCCTGACGCCTTGTCGCGGATTTACGACCGCTCTGGTCACGACCCTATGCCGGAACCGGTTATACCGACTGATCAGATTGTGGGTCCCGTTAAGTGGGACATTGAGTCTGATGTGCGGGGGGCCTTAAGGTCAGATCCCGGTCCTGGTGGGGAACCACCTGGTTGTTTGTTTGTTCTGCCTTCAGTACGCACCAAGGTTCTCCAGTGGGGGCACTCTTCCCGTCTTGCGGTTCACCCAGGAGTTCATCGGACCAAACAGTTCTTGGCCCGACGTTTTTGGTGGCCCAGCATGATGGAAGATACTCGGGAGTTTGTAGTAGCGTGCGGCGTCTGTGCTAGAAATAAAACTTCCCACCTCCCTCCCTCTGGTTTGTTGCGGCCATTACCCGTCCCTAAACGCCCGTGGAGCCATATCACTCTTGATTTTATGATGTGTTTGCCTAATTCTGAGGGCAATATGGTCATTTTGGTCGTGGTTGACCATTTCTCCAAGGCCACCCATTTTATCGTACTGCCGAAGTTGCCTTCAGCACGGGAGACGGCCATTCTTGTTGTGGACCATATTTTCCACCTGCATGGTCTCCCGCAAGATGTGGTTTCGGACAGGGGCCCTCAATTCACGGCTAAGTTCTGGCGGGCCTTTTGCAGTCTGTTGGGGGCCACTGTGAGCCTTCCTTCTGGCTTTCATCCAGAGACTAATGGTCAGACAGAGCGGACAACCAGTCTCTGGAGAATACCCTTCGATGTTTGGCGGCTGATAATCCATCATCATGGAGTCGTTTTTTTAGCTTGGGCTGAATATTCCCATAATTCTTTGGACATCTCCTCCACAGGCCTCTCACTGTTTCAGGCTCAGTTGGGCTATCAACCCCCCCCCTTTTCCTGAGACTGAAAAGGAGTCTGAAGTCCCTTCTGTCAATTATTTTATTCAACGCTGTTGCTCTGTCTGGGCCAGGGTCCGGTCCTCTTTGTTGCAATCTAGGCAGAGACAGAAGACCACTGCCGATAGAAGGAGCAGGTTGGCCCCATCTTATCGGGTTGGCCAAAGAGTTTGCCTTTCTACTCGGGACCTTCCCTTCAAGGTGGAATCACGAAAGTTGGCTCCTCGCTTCATTGGCCCTTTGAAAATAGTGCGGAGGATCAACCCTGTTACTGTCAGGTTGAAACTCCCCAAGTCCTTGCGTATCCACCCCTCGTTTCATGTCTCTGGGCTTAAAACCAGTTAGCACTAGCGTCCTGGCTCCAGTTGACAAGCCTCCGCCGCCGCCACGGATAATTGAGGGGGGCCCGGTTTATACTGTGCATCGCATTTTGGCCGAGAGGCGTGTGGGTCGCGGAGCTCAATTTTTAGTGGACTAGGAGGGATATGGGCCTGAGGAGCGGTGCTGGGTCCCTTCTCGGGATATCCTCGATCCCAGCCTCATCTGAGTTCCGTGCACGGGGTTCTCGGGGAACTTCTGGTGCCGTCCCTTGGGGGGTCCTGTCATGGTTTAGGCGTACGTTTGTTTTTTGGACCTTTCTTTGTTCTTGTCCATCGAATTCCTGGCCCAGCTGGCTGATTGAGCTGGGGCAGAGTTTTCCAGACTCTATATATATGACCGGGGGTTCGCCACGCCTATTGCTAGAGTGTCTGTTCATTTCTAGCACTTTGGCAAGAGAAAATCTCTGGTTAAATCTTCCTAGTGATTTGTTATATTCCTTTATCGTTAGGAATTGCTTCTTTCAGAAATCTTCTCTCTTGTTGTTTATTTTCTCTCGCTCTGCTTCCGTTTAGCGGACTTTTATTTGTCCTTGGAAGCACGAGCCTTTACTGGAGGTTTTTACCTCTTTGTGTTTGTCTTTTATCTGGGCTGCTCAATGCTCTTTCTCTCGCTGGTCGCGGCACCTGGCGTCCTATCACTGCCCATTACAGTTTTGTGTGAGTTTAGCTGTTAGTTACAGCTCTGGGGAACAAAGGGAAGCACTGGGGTTTGTCATCAGAGACAAGGCCAACTTTGTTTCTATAATGGAGTACAGTTTTTGTTGAAACTGGTTAAGACATGAATTGATTCAATGCTGTAGTGATTCCTGGAGCTGTAATTTACTGGTTATTAGCAACTATCCAACAAAACTGTTTTTTGTGCTGCCATAATTGTGCCCTTCAGAAGTAAAGTGGGCCATCCCACATCTCGGTCAAAATGAGTTGGGTGCACTACTGCATATTAAAGGTCAATGCAACTTCCCATGATACCAGCATTTTCAGGACTATGCTGTGCTGCCATCTATTAAAAGTCATAGAAACCATTCTTAATATGTTGTGACAACCAGTGAGAGGCAGAGCAGGCTATCCCACATTCCAAGATGGCGGCCCCCATGCTGACTGGAGCTGAGGCAGTTCTGGAGAAGATTTTTGAGTCTGAAAGTGACCCCAACCCCCAGTGGAAGCCCACAGGTGAATCTAGTGATGACTCTTCTACAGGTGATAACTGTCTAGTTTCCAGGATTTAATTTTATGCCCGGATAAAATAAATTTTTCCTGGCAATGATGAGGTGTCACCAGCCTTATGATGGTTATCTACATTCACTGAAAAGTTTTTGACCCTTTTCTCCATCCAAGAAAGTTAAAGTGGTCTATTCCACATTTCAGCCATTTTCCTTAATTCAGTAAAAAGCTGTCTTGCACAAATTTTCCACAAACTAGGTTTCTCTTGGACAATTATGTAAACATGTATAATTATCATGGAGGCGGCATCCTGAATTTTTCAAACTGTTTTGAACTTCAAATCTCATTTTCTCAAAACAATGGATTTGTGGGATAGCCCACTTTACCTCTCAAAGGCACAATTGTTGATGCAGTTCTTTTGCCAAATTAAAGACCTGTTTCTGACAACAACACACAAGCAAATTGAACTCCAGCAAATTCAGCGTTTTTGGTTTGAACCCCAATGATGTTTTTATTATTATTACTTTTATGCCCCCGCCTCGAATGAGCAGGGGGCATCATGTCAACGCCCCTTCCGTCCATCTGTCTGGCCATAAACTTCTGCCATAAACTGCCAAATCCCCCTCCCGAATGCGGCCATAAACTTTCCAGGCAATAACTAAAGAACTCCTCGTCCGATCCATCTCATTTCTTGACGGTGTATGCGGGGTGGGTAGAGGAAGGTTCCTTTCGAAAACCAGCACCGTGCGATATACAATATGGCTACGGCTGCCATCTTGATTTCAGTTTCCATGCAATAACTAAAGGACTCCTCATCTTCATTCCAAAACCAGCTTTCTTTTAACATGTTTAGCTTTCAGTATTATTCACTCTCACTATTCACCATGCTAAACTAGCAACCTGTTCAATCTTCACCCCAATTAAACATACGGGCGGGGGCATATGCCACGCTCCGCGTTGCTCTTGTTGAGACTTATCTTGCTAAAGTACTGCTGGTTTGTCCTCTGTTAAACACACCCCTACTACGAATAGCATTTATATTAATAGGAAATCAATTCAATTCAATTTATTTGTATAGCGCTTTTCACAGAGACTGTCACAAAGACGCTTCACAGTGAGAGATTAAATAAATGAAAGGGCAGTGCCCAGCCTATTCCCCACTACAGCAAATGAGGCAAAAAAAAAAAAAACTCCCAGCAGGGAGAAAAATCTTCAAACAGTGGTGAGAAAAAACTCCCCAGTGGGAAGAAATCTCAGGAGGAACCCGGCTATAGTGGCGAAGCCCATCCTCCGCGGGATGGCTAATTAATAAGAAGATAAAGCAAACTAGGATAAAGTGGCAATGGAGTTCCATTAAAGTCCATCTAAACAGTGGCATCGGTAGCTCCAGGGAGTGGCATGCCAAGGATGGAGCAGAACTGGATCAGGACCAGATCAGGACAGCAGGACAGCAGCAGCCAGCGGTCATGGTGAGGGACAGGGCTCGGACGGTCCAGGACTCAGGGTTGTGGAGGGAAATTATCCTCGGAAAGAGACATAGAAAAAAGTGGGGTGAGGCACTGGATAAAACTACTGCATATTAATAAAAATACAGTCCTGCATCATGTGCCAAGTGAGAAATTATTAGCAGACTGGTCAGGAAACAGTCAACACCCCTCCATCCACTTCCTGCAGCACAGAGGCCCTACACTTACACCAGGCTGCAAGATCACCTTTGATTTTCTAAACACTAGTACCATATGGACCTCCCCGGTGACTAAGGTTGTAGCAAGCCCCACTGGCACTGTTGATGCATGCTCAGTGTCACCGGTTCCACATGGATTTGCTTAACACTACACCAGTACCATATGGACCTCCCCGGTGACTAAGGCTGTAGCAAGCCCCACTGGCACCGTTAATGCATGCTCAGTGCCACCGGCTCCACATGGATTTACATAACACTGGCTTCCAATATCTAGTGAACCTATCATAAAACAAGGTTGTAGTCAGTCCCACCAGAGCCAAATAAATGTTTATACATAACTAATCATGAATTAATCATAGGCTTGACTAAAAAGATAAGTTTTCAGCCTACTCTTGATCATGGTCACTGAAGGAGCAACAACTCCGAACAGCGACTGCACGCAATACAGGCAATACAGGAAAACAACAGAGTCAGGAGAAAAGCTGAGTGATAAACTTTCTCACAAACTCTGTAATAGAGCCCTTTTTTTCTGAACTAAGAAAATGGGTAAAACGGGAAGAAGCGACAAACCAAGCCCGCCGGATCTTACATCAATTGTGGAGACCCTCGAAGAAATGAGAAATGAAATGAGGGAGAGGTGGGACAGTATGAAGGAGCAGCTGGACCAGCTTTTGAAGGAGAACGGTGATCTCAAAAAAGAGATTGCCAAGAAAGACACACAGATTAAATCTTTATCAAACAAACTGGAGGAGCTGGAGCAACAAGAGAAACGTAATGATGTAATCCTGACAGGGCTCAAAATCAAACCCAGGAGTTATGCCAGGGCAGCAGCGAATGACGACGATGGAGGCGAGGAGGACAATAAATCTGTGGAAATGCAGGTGATGGAATTCCTTCGGTCCAAAAGTATTTCTCTGGACCCCAGCAATGTGGATTCATGTTATCTGCTACCGAATTGGAGTGGAAGCGGAGACCGGAGTGCAGCAAGGGCCGTGTTATTACGACTTACAAGCAACAAGCACAAAATCTCTCTGTTGAAGCAAGGGAAAAATCTCAAAGGATCCAATGTTTTCATAAATGAAAACCTCACCAAGCACAATGCAACCATCGCATGGAAAGCTCGTCAACTAAAGAAAGCGGGGAAGATACACAGCACTTGGTCGGCTAACTGCAGAATTTTCATCAAACCAAATGGGTCTTCACCGGAAACTACCAGACCGGTGCTGATCAAGATGATGCGGGATCTGGAGAATTTTTGACCACTGAGGCAGGTTAAAATCCCTGACAAATCTCTATGAGCAGTTATCTGATGAACCAAACTGTAGATCAGGAAACTGGCTTTTTAACAACAAGTCACCAAAACTCAGGAATAGACCCTAATGAAGAAATTGATCCGGATAACCATTTTTTCTACAACGAAACAAACGCATGCGGATACTTTACTGTAGACAAATTTAACAAGAACATTAAAATGGAAGGGAGTTTGTCCATTATCCACTTCAATAGTAGGAGTCTATATGCAAACTTTGAACAAATAAAGGAATACCTTCTGTCATTTGCTAATCCGTTCAACATCATCGCATTATCGGAAACTTGGATTAAAGAAGAAAAGGACAAGGACTTCTACATGGAGGGTTACAACTTCGTGTGTAAGAGCAGACTGAATAAAGCTGGTGGGGGTGTTGGACTATTTATTGATGAGGCCATAAACTTCCAGGTACTAGAATGCAAATCAAATGTTGTGGAAAATGTAATGGAATGCCTTACAATTGAGATTCCTAGGTAAAAAAAAAAAAAAATACGGTTATTTGTTGTGTGTACAGAGCACCGGATTCGCAAATTGATGTTTTTAGTAAATGTATGGGTGAATTACTTGTCAATATGAACCAGAAAAATGTTTTTTGTGTGGGGACTTTAATATTGACTTGATAAATCCAAATAATAGCTCTATAATAGAGGATTATATTAACACCATGTATGCCATGGGTATGCAGCCATTAATCACAAAACCAAGCAGGATTACTAGACACAGTCCTTGATAGATAATGTGTATACTAATGTATTAGATTCTGAAATATTTAGTGGCATCATGATAAATGACATTACTGATCATCTACCAGTTTTTGCTATTTGTAACTGCAAATTAGATATAAGGGACCAGGCTAGATCGAAAACCCTGGAACACACAAAAATCAGAATTAAAAGTGAAAAAAGGCTAAAGACACTAGAATCAGATATGTTGAAGCAGAATTGGGATCATGTATTAGCAGAGAGCGATCCAAATAGAGCCTATGAGGCTTTTCTATGGACAGTAAACTCCCTGTATGATAAACACTGTCTAGTCAAAACAACGAACAAACTGAAGCAAAACAAAGAGAGAAAACCTTGGGTTTCAAAAGTACTGGCAAATGCCTGTAAGAAGAAAAATACATTGAATAAACAGTTTCTGAGAGAAAGAACTGAGAAAGCAGAAATTAGGTACAAAAATTACAGAAACAAAATGACACATTTACTAAGGAAACATAAAAAAGAGTATTATGAAAAGCTTTTATTAGAAAATAAACATTACACCAGAAATCTCTGGAATATAATAAAGAACGTCTCTGGGAGGACACCGAGGAGGGAGTACCCTGCATTCTTTAATATAAATGGCAAAAAGGTAGAGAACATGGAATTGGTCATGGAGAATTTTAACAGTTATTTTGTGAATGTTGGGCCAGAACTAGCAAAGGGTAATAAATCCTCACACCTAAGATGGGACTACCTTGACAAGGATGAGGAAATCCAAGACACAATGACACTAACTCCTGTTACCGAATCTGAAATCAGATCAATTCTGAAAAATTGTACAGCTAAGACATCTGTTGATGTAAACCAATTAGATATGAAATTACTGAAAACACTAACTAACGCAATTGTAACTCCACTTACGCATATATGCAATCTATCCTTCTCCTACGGAGTGTTTCCAGATAAAATGAAGATAGCGAAAGTTATCCCTCTCTACAAAAGTGGGGATAAATATGATTTCTCAAACTATCATCCTGTCTCGATTTTACCTCAATGCTCGAAGGTCCTAGAAAAGCTCTTCAATGACAGATTGGACAAGTACATTGATAAACACAAACTACTGTGTGACAGTCAGTATGGGTTCAGGAAAAAGCATTTGACAGCACTAGCCCTAACAGAATTTATTGAAATGATTAAAGATTCACTAGATTCAAACTTATATTCTATAGGCATATTTATTGATCTGAAGAAAGCATTCGACACTATAAATCACGATATATTGATTGAAAAACTTTACAAATATGGATTAAGAGGGACCGCATTAAAATGGATCAAAAATTACTTTAACAAGTAGGACGTTTTAATTTGTGCAGATGGGCAATAGCAAATCGAATTGCTTGGACATTACCTGTGGAATTCCTCAGGGCTCGGTCATAGGTCCCAAGTTGTTCATAATTTACATAAATGACATTGTTAAGGTGTCCGATATCCTAAAACTAATTTTATTTGCAGATGACATGACTATTTTTTGCTCAGATGTCGATCTCAAACAATTGACAAAATTGGTTAATAAAGAAATGTCTAAACTTCACACGTGGTTTAATGTAAACAAATTATCATTAAATCTTACAAAGACCAAATTTATGATATTTGGGAAAAAAGGCCTAAAGGACGACATAGACTTAAAGGTAAATGGTACCAGCATTGAAAGGGTAAACGAATATAAAGTTATGGGAGTTATGTTAGATAATCTCTTAAGCTGGAAACCACATGTAAACTTGGTTCAAAGAAAGTTAGCTAAAAGCGTGTCTATTCTTTGGAAAATGCAGAAATTATTAAAACACAAGCCTCTTAAAATAATCTATTCAGCACTCATAGCACCCCACTTACACTACTGCGCTGAAGTATGGGGACACACTTATAATAATACAATAGAATCATTGTTTAAACTCCAAAAAAGGCCCTTAGAATTATTCATAACGTTCCCTATGGAACTCATACAAACGATTTGTTTATTAAGGCAAAGTTTCTTAAATTGCAGGATATAATAAAATTCAACTCCTTGCAAATTGTATATTTAGGATACCACAAAGAATTGCCTAGAAATATACAATGCCTATTTCTCCAGCGTGAATGTATTCATGACCTAAGAGGCAGAATGTTGTTGCAAACGAGAAGGGTCAAATCGACTCGGAGTGAGCACTCCTTATCTGTGGCTGGGGTCAGTGCATGGAACATACTTGAAGACAATATTAGAATGGCAGACAATCTGAAGGACTTTAAGTATCTTTTGAAATGTGCATGTTTGAATAACTATAAACTTATCCAACAAAATGGCATTGGATAAATTAAACGGAACCATAACGGGCATAAACAATAGGGGTTGTTTATAGACACTCAGCTTTATTGTGATTAAAATTCTTCATGATGTTCATAAATCTCTATGATCTTATGTTGTGACGTTTAAATCGTAGTGTAAATGGACACTCAGCTCTGTTGTGATTTATAAATCTTTATGATATCTTAACCATAATCAAACTGTTTTTCTGGGAGTTGGGGGCAGGACTTTGACAAGCGATTTCGCTTCTCCCGTGACCCTTTCGGTCATGATACATGTTGAAATTGTCATGGAACGACTGTACAATCATGCCGAAATGAAAAAACAAATAAAAAAAATAAATAAAAAATAACTCTTGAAGACAGAGAGTGTGTCTGAAGCCCAAATTTGTCTTGGGAGATTGTTCCATAAAATTGGTGCTTTGTAAGAGAATGCTCTGCCTCCAATTGTAATTCTAGATATATTTAGAATTTTCAAGTACTCAACACTTTGTGAATGAAGTAATCTTGGCGGGGAGTAAGGAATGAGAAGACTGCAAAGATATTCCCGGGGCCAAGTTGTTTTAAGCTTTGTAAGTTAGTAGTAGTATTTTGTACTCAATTCTGAATTTTACAGGCAGCCAATGAAGATTTTTGAGCACTGGGCTAATGTGATCATATTTTTAGTCCTAGTCAGAACCCTAGCTGCAGCATTCTGCACTAATTGAAGACATTTCAGGGCCGAGCTAATGCAACCAGACAGTAAGACATTACAATAGTCCAGCTGAGAGGACACAAAGGCGTAAACCATTTTTTCAGCGTTTTTGAAGGGACAACATTTTTCTGAGTTTAGATATGTTTCGAAGATGGAAAAAAGCCACTTGAATGATATTGTTGATGTGAGCCTGGAAAGAGAGTTCTGAATCAAGGGTCACTCCAAGGTTTTCAACGACAGCTTTGGCAGAAACAGAGAGGCCATCTAAGTTAAGAGAAAACCTAATGAATGAGTCTCCAAGAGATTTGGGACCCAGTACCAATATTTCAGTCTTATCTGGGTTTAGTGAAAGAAACTTTTGCGTCATCCAAGCTTTAACAGCTTTAAGACACATCTCTAATCTAGTAACCAGATCATTTTCACCCGGCTTAAAGGATATATAGAGCTGCGTGTCATCTGCATAACAATGGCATTTAACATCAAGTCTACTGATGATATTTCCAAGGGGAAGCATGTATAGAGAAAAAACAAAGGGCCCAGAACAGATCCTTGAGGTATTCCAAAGTTAACCTTGGAATACTCTGAACATTTGTTATTTACCCAGACGAACTGAGATCTATCAGACAGATAAGACTTAAACCACGAAAGTGCAAGTCCAGAAATACCAACTAATTTTTCTAACCTACGAAGAAGAATATGGTGGTCTACAGTATCAAAGGCGGCGCTTAAATCGAGAAGGACGAGAACAGAGATGCGGCCACTATCCATGGAGAGAAGTAGATCATTTACTACAACAGTGAGAGCTGTTTCAGTGCTATGATGCTTTCTGTAGGCAGAATGAAAACTGTCAAATACCTCATTAGTAGGAATGACACTGGCTTGTTCAGTAATTAGGTTTTGAGTCTTCAGATTTAAAGCCTTTTTTTTCAGTGGGATTTGAATATTTTGTCCACCCCCAATATCTGCAGTTAAAAGCTGAGAGGGGACTTCATACAGGATTGCAGTACACTGACATAAATTTAGCATGTTTCACAGTCCAAATTCAACCTTATCATTGTTGATATTCTATCTCTGCAGTCAGGCACACAATGGCTGTTTAAATTATGGAAATATCATTCCCCATCCATAGGCCATTAATTATATGAATTGGTTGGTTAAACCCAGGTGGGCTTATGGTCTTTTGATCAGATCTGTTTACCTATTTTACCAAATAGGTGTCTGAGTGACTTAACATTGTACCAGCATTACAAGCATTACAATTAACAACTACATTTATCATTTAAGTAAAAAATTTATTCCTCTGGGGATTATAAAGGGTTGACAGGCTTCCACTTTGCAGCAAAGACTGTTTTTGTTAAAAAAAAAAAAAAAAAAACTTGATTATGCATCTTGTATGGATGCGGTGCATCGCTATTGATTTAAAAGTAACACAGCTTAGCTCAAGTTTACAGGCATTTTGTGAATGTTCTGGTCTTGCAGAAAAAATCTTGAAAAAAGCTTTGCTAATCTTAATGTTGTGCTTTGTAAAATAGATATGAAACATTTCAAAACATGTAAAAGCCTTGAGGCATGCAATGTAGAGCATTTGTGATTGCTTTCAATTTCCCAAATGGTGAGCTGTTGCACAATAGCAGAATTCATAAATATAATAATGTTGAAATTTATTTATTTGGATAAGCCCCTTGAGATACACTATCTCGTTTTCGAGGGGGTCCAAACATATATCACATCATAGCAACATAGAGTCCACCAACAAAACAAAAAACAGAACAAGACAAAAGAGAAAGAGAAAAACAACCCAGAAAAAGACCAAAAAAAAAAAAAAAAGAAAACCAGACAAACCACAGTTAATGCCATAAGGAACAATAATCTAAATCCAGGAAGACTGAGAAAGCAAGGCTTGCCCCATTCTACTCCGTGCATCCTGGCTTAATCCTTTAGTCGTTTGCTAAGCCGGGCTGAGGAGCGGCTATGTCAAGCACCTGTCTGGCTTGATGCATGCAAGAGAGTCTGCTGGCTTGGCTAACTAACCATAACTTCAGACAACGAGTGTAATATAGCAAACTGTAAGTTAGAAATACACAAATTTTGAGTTGGCTAGGTCACTCAGCGAACATTTTTCCCGTTTTGCCTTCAATCGTGAAACCTTGCTTTTCTTATTGCCAATAAAACTTACATTTTCTGTCAAATGTGTCTGTAGCTGCGTTTACATAGATTGTTTTCCTCAATCTGATTGAAATCAAAGGGATTAAATGAATCTGATTCGATCTGTAAACATGAACTCTAAGTTCAGCGATCTACGTTCAATCCGCGTATAGATGGCCCCAGCTGAAACCGATTACAGTTTCTTTGACATGCGCAAAAGGTTTTGACTTTCCCCACGAACGTCATTACGTGACTCCTTCGTACTAGGGAGCGTATGCGCAGACCGAATAACCCAGTCCATCAACCAAATCCACTATGTTCAGCCGTTAATATGCCGCATCAAGCTGATTATCAATCGGCGTAGACTACCTCTTTCAATCCGATTGAAAATTTAAACCGATCCGGGTGAATTGGATCGGCTAAGGTGGTTACATGAGACATTTTGAATCTGACTAACCTGTCAATCCGATTGTAAATAGGATTTTTGGACCCATGTAAACGCAGCTACTGTGTCTCTGTTTGCCATCGTATACCTGCTTGAAACATTGTAGCTGGCAAGGTGTTCGTAATAACAAGGTGCTATAGATCTCTGAAGAAAAGCAAGGAACTTCATAAACTCGAGGTCAATAAATCTGCGATGTGACATGTTTTACTGACATGTAAGTATTACTATTACTGAACGGAATTCTTTGCTTCGTTATGTTTACAGTAAAATCTGAGCACATAAGCGAGGCAAACCCTTAATATTGCGCTTAATTCATCCATCATTACATATTATTATGTGTTCGGACTCTCTGTGATAAAGCAAATTTACTGTGCTCTATTTTTTTTCCTTTTGTTTGCGGGATTGGGGGTCAAAACCGAAAAGAATCAAAGACTTCTCAGTTATCATATTGTCGCTAGACACATTGGGGTCGAAATGTTCTTGTTTAAAGTTTGTTCGAAACCTGCCAGGGACTGCAAGCAAAATGATGACACAGTTTGAGATATAACTGCTGTCCAGCATAAATTCTTACTTCTATCTACAATAATTTATTGTCCTAGCTTTAAGACAATTCTCTGATGCCATCATTTGTTAGTAGGCAGTGGCTATATTTACAGCGCCGTGAACGGTGATTCGAGGCTATATTTACGGCAAGTCGGAGTAGGCATGCGTGGAGGCGTCTCTGGGCAAATCCAAGATGACGGACTCGCGTTTGACAGTTGTAGGGAGCAATTTTGATGATTTAGCCACTGAAATTCAGTGAAGAAAATTTCTAGTTTATAAAAACGTATCAGTTCCTGCTTTTCACTGGAGTCATTTCCTGAACTGACACATTTTTATTTAAACAATCGTTATAGTCTCGTACCATAATTGAAAGGGAAAGACGCATTTTTTAGGCTGCACGAAAGAACAGGCAGCCGATATCGCAATTTGGCAAAAATAGAAAAAAACTTGGGCATTTATGCTAAGTGGCGAGCAAAATAATGCTCTGAACAGATGCAATACTTGGTCATATGCACAACTCTGCATTGTGTTTCACAGTGAAGGCAAATGTCCAGCTTGCAGTCCAAATTTTAGATTAATATTCAGAAGAGCCATCAGTATTGAGGCTTGGGCGTTGAGTGAATACGACGTTTGTCTCATCATCAAGCTATCTAATTATGGTAATTACGGTGCAGAATTAGCCAGTTTAATTATGCTGACAGCCTTCGTGTGACTCTCATCATTGATCATGTAATACGAGCCATTGTATACTGAAACACAGAAAACGCAACGCCTAATTTTTTAAATTGTAGCTGATTTTTTGGAAGCCATCAAAATTACCACAGAATAAATATCGTGCTATGAAGGTAAAAAGCTGGAATTTGTGCAAGTCCGGGTTCAAACCCAATTTGTGCGTCTGTCAGGGGATCACTTCTCCAAAACACAACTTTGCCATGCCATTAGCAGTGTTATGTTCACCTTAATATGGGAACTACTTTTAGTTTAGTTAAGAATCGTAAGTCATGCGCATGACACATTGAAATGTAGTGCTAAGCAGCGCATTGATCCAGTGTAGTAGAACGGCGTGCACACGTTAAATAATGGACTGTAATGCCAACAGAAAAACCCAGTAAAGCATCGTTGACTTTACTCCAGTGTCCATTGGATGTATGTTGTGAAAGTGTGAAAACACAACAAGCTGCAGGTTGAATGCATCACTTGATTAACATGCAAGTGCAAAGCAAGACATTGGACGCATAAAAGGCACAGTGTTTCATTCCCATCAGCATCAGTGTCAGAATGCCACGGCTCACAGAACAGCAGAGGTTGTGAGCTTTGGGGATGCTGCTCGGGGGAACATCTCAAAGAGAGGTAGCCCACCGGTTCAGGGTCAGTCCATCCACCATCAACAGACTGAAGCATCGATACCAACATCGCTACCATATACTAGTGTGAATGGCACTAATATGTATTTAAAGTTAATGTCAAATGGTTTATAAGAGGTACTGTACAAAATTTGCGATCTCTGACATAATTACAGAGCTGTCAACAAGACCTGAAGATATAATCGAGAATTAGCATTCCAATATAAAACATAATTGTAAAAATTCATATTTGGAAAAAGAGAAAGAACACCATCACAATTTTTGAATATATCATTAACAAAAACCTGCTCTTTAAGGTGAACTTGATTTGGATTTGATACATGGTGTCATTCAACGGGAATATAGCTTCAAAGTTGCAGGAAAATGTGTTTTTGCTCATTTTTGATCGGCATTATCTCAGATGCTATTTACTTCACTAGTCCAAAAGACACCCCCTACAAAATATCAGCCCCCTGTCATAAAAACTGATGAGTTTACAGGCCCTTAAAAGTGCTGCCACAGTTCGGGGCCTTTTACTGCATGTTACACATGAGCTAGACTGCTGAAAGTTAAATTATGTACAGATGTAGCACCAGATATTTGACATACAAACTTTGGAGGTCCTAGCTCAAGTAATTTTTAAGATATTCCAGCTCAAAATTAGAACTTCAGAAGGCGATGCTAAAAAAAAAGGCTAAAAATCGCCCAAAACTTTGTCCTTCTAATAATTTTTTGTGGTCAAACTATTGGCGGTAGAGACCTACAATTTTGGGATTATTCTATTAAGAAGTGAATCCACCAGTATGATTTTTTTCATGAAAATCTGAGGGGGTTATGCGGAAGCCATTCTATGAATTGACACAGAATGACCCTTACATAAACAAGGTCCTCCCGCTCTGACAAAACGTTAACCTCTGACAACAGACCTCCTCTCTCACTGCATCCCGACGCTGTGTACAGGGTACCATTCTCCTGTTGGAAAACATGGGTGCCAATAGCAGATAGGCCCTTGGAAGTTTTGCACATTGTGGAGGGCCAATACACAACCTTGTCTGGCCCCAATGCTTCTTGTATATAATTCCTTGATCATTTCCTTTGTGTGTTATCCTCATCACCCTTCAGCCCTGTGTGTTAACCTCATCACCTCTCAGCCCACACCCCAATTTCCCCTCACCTTGTTTGTGTCTCCCCCCCCCTCCTATCACTTTAGGCAAATTACCATTTGTTCCTCTGCATCCTTTGAACTTTCAGCTATAAGTGTTCACATTTTCCCTCAGTTGTTGGTTCTTGTTCATCTGTACTTGGGGAACAGACCCACTAGTTCCTCTACTCTATTAAACTATCCACTTTGCAACTAAGAAGTGCCTGCATTTATTTTTCTACTTACAAAAGTACGGAGGAATACAGCAAACTCTCTTTAAAATCCCACATTATTGGCGAGCCAGCCCAAATCCGTCGTTCTTGTTCCGTTTTTAAAAAAAAAAAACTGGGGAGGTTGATTACGGTGGGATATTTTTTGATACTGGACTACAGGGAAGCGGACTTCACTTTTTTTGATATCAACACCGCAATCAAAAGAGGAATACGGCAAGAGGAATACATTTGGAATCCATTCACCTACCCCGACTGAGGAGTAACAGACTTGAGGGCACGGACGAACCACGTACATTTGTGAGTATGAAATATTTCTGCATGTAATATTGTAGAGGAATAGTTACGAAAATTGTGTAATGTTTTAAAATACAAGTGGCTAGAATTGACTGTGCATGTGTGCGGTGTTCTAAGCGGGGGCTTGTATAAAGTTACACAGACCTTGGACAATTTTCAAGTACCAAAAGTAAGTTTGTCCATTGTATGAGGAGTTTAAGAATGGCTGAAAAGGATTGGAAATCGTGGGCCGCAGGATATTTGGCCAAGCATTGCAAGGAGAATTTTTATAATGTACCACAGGAAGTGGATGTTGTTGAATATCTTCAAACTGCATGCGAAAAAACGCAATGAAACTGAGAAAAAACAAGAAAAGGCGAAAAGGCTAATTGTATGATGGCTATGGTCCAAACAATTAAGTTACTGAAGGAGAAAGTCGTGCAGATTCCTGATTTGCTAAGTAATATTGAGAGTTTGGAAAGCAAACTGGAGATAAATTCAGGGAGTTGCAGGCCTCTGCTGCTGAGCGCATGGTACATGCCACACGTCTCATTTAGAATTTCGAAAGGAAATTTGTCAGTTGAGGGAGAAATTGAATGTCACGTCTGCGGAACTGGGTAAAACTCAGGAACAACTACGGGATCATAAAATAGCATATAGAGAGTTATGGAATGTGTCCGGGGAAAATAAGGATCGGGCCATTGTTCAGAAGTTAAAATTGATGAAGGAAAAAATGTCGCAGCAAAAGCAAACAAATTTGGCAATGAAACGCCGAATAGCAGCTCTTGGTTTGGGAACTTCAGTGGGGCACAGCGAGTCAGATGATGATGATTGGGAACTTAGACAGGCAGAGGCAGCTCCCTGTTGGATGTGGCTGAGCAAGACTGTGAGAATGAAAGTACTGATGAGGAACTGGAATGGCATACCAAATCTAACGCAGCTATCGCTGACTCGCTTCACTCCAACTGCCGAAAAACGGTCCCAAGAAATGCTAGACCTCCGAAAGGCACTAAATCAGTCAAGACAAAAAGTGCTAAAATTGCTCCAATAGTCACTCGCAGAGTACGTACACGGGGGGCACATAATCCCGTGAATGGCGCGATCACGTATGAATATGAGGACCGAGAGATGTGTCGTGACCTAACTCTGTCAGAATTGAGTACGCTGCAGCAACAGCTACCTGCATGGGATGGAGTTAGCGACCCGACCGCAGTTGTTGACAAGGTGCAAGTGCTACAGCGAATGCACTCTCTAACAGATAAAGACTGTTGTAAATTATTACAATCAGTGCTTCCTCCATCAGTTTCGATTCCGTTGGAATTTGTGCATGGTCACGGAAGTCCTGTTATTTTTCCGAATCACGAGACTAGGTTGAGATTAATGTGCGAAGCTGTTAATTATCGCGTGGTTGCAGACATGACCAAAATCCTTGAATTTGTACCAAAGGAGGGCCAGCATCCTACCGACTTTCTAAGAACATTTGTTGGTGTCTACAATCGGAACAGAATTGGAGGGGCCAGAGCAGAGCTGACTGGTGATGACCCGGCTTTCTGGAGTTTGGTAATCAATAAATACAAACATCACGTGTCCCCTACTTGCCAACATTTATTATTACAGTTTAATAGGGAATTGGGTGCACAGCCAATCAGACAGCACATAGGGAGAGATATCCAAGACTGTTTAATGGCATGGAATGAGTCTCAAATCTGTGAGTCCCACAACAAGTCAAAGAAAAAGATTGCTGTGTTGTCATATAATAGGGACCAGGTCAGATGTTTTAACTGTGGGAAGCTAGGCCACATTCAGAAGGAGTGTAGCAGTCCCCGTGTGTGTGTCAATTGCCAGCGTGTTGGCCATTCCAAGCGACAGTGCTGGTCAAAGGGAGGGGGGAAGGAAGGAAAAGGACCAAAACAGTTGGGTGTACAGGAGCCTCAGACAGAACAGTCTCAGACTGATGGCTCCCCCACATTTACAGATCTACTGTCTGCTGTCAAGGTTATGGGGAACCTACTACTACAGCTCATGTCTTGTGGGAACAGGTGTTCTCGCAATGGGGATTTCCAAAATGACTAGGAAGGGACAATTATGCATAATTCATCACCAGAATTCTGCAGCACTTTGGTCCTATCAGAGGGCAATAAATTCCTGTGCCATATTCGCAATCGTTCACAATCAAATTCTAAGATATTTGAGAAGTCATGGACAAACTTAGGGAAACAAATTTGAAATTGGCGATACTAGTAGTAGGGCAGACCAAAACAGTATTTGTGGTATCATGTGGATCAGTGTAAAATGTACAGTAAACATGAACTGGATACCAATGCCAATGTAAAAAGGTAATTAAACTGCATAGGAATATACACTCGCACTTGATCTTTGTCTCCCCTACAGAATAAATGGAGATGAAAGTTTTGTCCCTGATGCCCTGCAGCAGGCTCTTATTGGACATCAGCACCAAGAGGGAGGTTCCTGTGAATTTCATGGCCTGTACGTGATGTCAAGCAAGGACTGTATCGCTGGCTGCAGTTTGGACATCAGACTTAAGGGAAAAATGGTGAAGCATCTGCCACACAAAACACAGGCAGTGTCTCAGGTGAACTGTATGAACACGCACCACTGAGGACAAAAAAAAAAAAAAAAAAAAAAAAAGGACTGAATGGACACATTGTCACAATGTAATAATGCTGTTTTCTGTAAGGGGCAGTTTAACATGGGGAGACGGGTCTTGAAGCATGAACTAATATATTTCATTTGTCTAACAATGATGCATCTAAATTTATACGCTCATGACAATGAGAAATAAGAATATAGAAATTCAACCTCTGAGGAAATGGGAAAAATCAAGCAGCTGGACTGGTGCTCAGGTGGGTAACCCTACCTTCTTAACACACAAGTATGTGTTTTTTCAAGTCAAAGAATAAATAAATTTGGGGAAAAAAATGCTGTAAAAGAACACAGTTTTGGAACATGAAAAAAAAAAAAAAAAACAAGCTTGTTGAAAATGTTCTTCTGCTCCCTATTCCCAGAGAAGGCATCATTTTTGGACCTTTAAAAAAAAAAAAAAAAAAAAAAAGATGGGATGATGATGTATATATTTTTTTTGGGTCTCATGCTATTTTCATGAAGTTTATTGGATCTCATATCATTTTTGGTGTCTCAAATTACACTGCTGTGCATGATCAGCATTGCGAAAGATATTACGATTTGGACAGATTACACTGACCAATATGGTGAAAGGTTTGAACTGTTTAAAATTGATTTATGTTATTGGGTCTCATATTATTTTGTTGTATGTTATTTGGTTTAACACCATTTTTGATTTCTCTATACACTGTTCCGTATGATAATTATTTTGAGATATTTAATATCTGAAAGGTTTGGACAAATTACATAGTTTGGCGCTGTCAGTACTGCAAATTGTTTAAAGGTTGGAGTTGTTTAAATTGTCTGTGTTAACTGACCTCCTTTGCAATCTGCGTTCAGCCAAAAGAGGAGATGGGAGGGGGTGCGGGGATGTAGGTTTCAGTGGTGTATTCTGAGTCAGCTCACAGGATTTCCATTTAATAATATGTGATGTACGTCACTCCCTGTATCCTGTTTCGCACCAAATTTCACTGTTTAGATGGGGATCACTCATACATTAATACACTAATACACTGTGTGTATAGTGTACAGCCATACACTAATGCCAGTGAGATCAGCATACTGACCCTGTGGGATGATACCCAGCTGTCTATTTCATCAAATGTGTGTGCAGGTATCCATACTCAGAGGAAGAGCCCTCTCATAGAGAGTGATTTTGTGCAAGGCTCAAAGCAAAAGCAAAGGTGAGCTCGGCCCAGGCAGAGGCCACAGTTCTGAGGCAATATGGATGGTCTGCTGAAAACTACAGTTTGAAACTTGAAAATTGTGGCAAATATAGTTTCCCCAGGAATCATATTCAGTGTTTCTGGTGTCATAATCAGGAAAAAGCAGTTGGAGTAGCCATTGATAGCAAAGAAAGCTGTGGGATGGCTCAGAAATAACCTCTTGAGATTTTTTGATGTTTAGCCTGTTTTTTCTTTTACCACTTATATTCTCCATACATTTTGGTGTAAAAGTTTATTTTTGTTATATTCTTATTGGTACACCCCTCTAAAAAAAAAAAAAAAAAAAAAAAGTAGGGAATGTTGGAAAACATGGGTGCCAATAGCAGATAGGCCCTCGGAAGTTTTGCACATTGTGGAGGGCCAATACACAACCTTGTCTGGCCCCAATGCTTCTTGTATATAATTCCTTGATCATTTCCTTTGTGTGTTATCCTCATCACCCTTCAGCCCTGTGTGTTAACCTCATCACCTCTCAGCCCACACCCCAATTTCCCCTCACCTTGTTTGTGTCTCCCCCCCCCCTCCTATCACTTTAGGCAAATTACCATTTGTTCCTCTGCATCCTTTGAACTTTCAGCTATAAGTGTTCACATTTTCCCTCAGTTGTTGGTTCTTGTTCATCTGTACTTGGGGAACAGACCCACTAGTTCCTCTACTCTATTAAACTATCCACTTTGCAACTAAGAAGTGCCTGCATTTATTTTTCTACTTACAAAAGTACGGAGGAATACAGCAAACTCTCTTTAAAATCCCACATCTCCTTCCACGGATTCCTATCTAGAAGCCATGTTCCTATTGGCCCTCTTAGGTTTCTTGAGATGTTCTGAGTTCACTCCGCTCTCCGCTAATTATAATTCTTCTCGTCACACCAGCCTAAAAGACATCTCATTCTACTTATGTTCAAGATAAAGAGAAGTAAAACAGATCAGTTCGGCATTTCTCAGCCTATTTCATATTTCACCTAGACTCTGCCCTCAGTCCGTTCGAGCCAATATCAAACTACGTCACCTCGAGGTACAATAACCATGCTTCTCCCCAAGACCCATTATTCTCGACCGACACGGGTCCGTCACCACTCGCACAGGTTACTCTACCATTTCCGCCATGTTCTAATTAGATCCAATATTCCACCTAAATACTTCTCCGGGCATTCCTTTAGCATTTCCAGTATTTCCAGTGCTTCGAGAAGGTAGCTAAGAGTTGTCAGTGGCCAAAGGAACACTGGCCTCTGATGTTGCAAACTGTCCTCAAGGGTAAAGCTCAACAAGCCTATTCGGCTTTGTCTGCAGATGATTCCTCTGATTATGAGGTTGTCAAAAAGGTCATTTTGACAGCTTATGAGTTGGTTCCAGAGGCTTACCGACAGAAATTCAGAGGTCTGAAGAAATCTAACAATCAGACTTATGTGGAATCTGCTAACGAGAAGAAGGTTTGCTTTGAGCGCTGGTGTACTTCTATGGAGGTCAAGGATGATTTCAACTCACTAAAAGAGATGGTGTTAGTTGAAGAATTCAAGAACTGTGTCAAGGATGATATTAAGACCTACCTTAATGAGAAGCAAGCACTGAATTTGCAATCAGCTGCCAAGTTTGCAGACGAATATGTTCTCACACATAAGTCCAAATATACATATATACAAGTGTCTACTTAACCATTTTTGTATTGAAAAGAAAAATTTTGCCTTTATGAGTCAAAATTTTTCCCTTGTGGAATGGAGGTATAATGTGGGAAAAAGCCACTAGATGGCAGTATAGACAATTTTTTTTGTTAAGCCTAGTCTGGAGCTAGTTTTTGGGCATGTCCTGGGCATGCCTCAGAGGGGGCTGGAAAAGAGTATATAAGGAGAAAAATTGAGAGAGTGAAAGGGTAGTAGGAGAAATTGCAAGGAGAAATTGTGGAAGGATACATTTGACCAGACCTGTCACTCTTTTCAAGACCTGTGAAGCTTTTTGTGGATTTTTGCCTGTGTTGGAGCATTTTCCTGTCCCAGGACATCACAACATAGCAGCCCATCTCAATTACCAAGGGACTGTAAATATCTCATCTTTTTTTTATCAATCTTGGTCAGTAGATGTAGATTGTAGATTAGTTCAAAGTGTGTGTTTAATTAAATCTGTTAAAGTTTTAAAATTTTGTCTGTCATCCCTTGCTGTCCGTGACGTCATAACAAGTTGGGGCCATAACAATACACATCTGGGAATGTGTTAATTACAGCATTTGTCATAGGTTAAACTCTAATCTGCGATTTGTTGCATCATCTGAAGAGACGACAAGACTTTTGTCCTAGCAAAAACAGATGTTATGGGCTTAGCTAAGGTGTGAACATCAGAACACTTTTTGACGGTTTCATTTTGCACCAAATTATTAATGTGAAAGCCCTTGACATTAAAATGGACCATTTATTGTAACAATTGATTGGTTTGAAATAAAGTTATATGCTATTTTTACTTACTATGTCCTTATGCGACAAGACTTTTGTCAGGCACTGTATATATACCGCCTACATTCCCACAATCCCTGCTCATCTCATTTCTACGTCCCTCCCACCCTTCCCCTCTCCAAGAAATAAGCAAGAAACAGTTACCACCTGGGACCACGGGGGGCTTAGGAGCCTACAAGGACTCCGACGAGTGACGCAAACCCCACGCCGAGTCTCGCCACCTGGGGCTCCCAACATTCGCTCAATCACAGACTAAGTCCATACAACATCTCATTCGCCCCGATCTCCTATCCGTCGTTTACCTAATACTCTCCTCCACTTTGGGAGTGGTCCAAAATTCATTAACGCTGATTTAAATGCTCGAAAGTGTGCGTCGGCATCGCCTAACGTTGACGGGGAGAACTAGCAACGCCTGATACTGTGGAGTGTTTTAAAAGTGAATGTTCTGCTAATTTAGAAAATGATTGAGCACAAGTCAGGGTTAATAATTGCTTTAAAGGGATGCTGTGTCCCAGTTTAGCTTCCACTTTTGATGCCGACACTGCCTCGAGCTGACGTGATTCTTCGCTCTTCCCAAGAGATCTTTAGCACCTGGCTCTTACGAACACCATGCCTGCAACAATGTTGAGATTAGGCAGTTATACAATGGCAAACAGAAACACACAAACACATTTGTCAGAATTTTTAAGTTTTATTGGCAGTAAGTAAAGCAAGATTTCACAACTGCAGATGAAAAAATGTTGACTATGACCTGGCCACGCTTACCACAGCTTTCTACGCTATGTCCATTGTTGTGAAGTTATAGCTAATTATCGGTAAGCTTAGCCAAGCTGGCGCCCTCTTCTGCTGGCAACAAACCAGACTCGCATAGCTACCAAGGTTTCCCATAGCTGCACAATGGACTTCTAAGAAACTATTATAACCACATTAGTGGAGTGAAAGAAGGCATTTAGAGAAATGTCCCAGGCCCATGCAGACCAGTCCTGTACTTGAACAACAGCTACAGATGCTAACCGGAAAAATAAGGCACCCACATCCGTTTTACAGACCCGGAAATGTGAGATAGGCCTATTCCGGACAGCAACCCAAACTGATCATGAGACTAATCATTTTTTTTTGATGCAGTAGCATTTTTTTTTTTTTTTGCTTTATGTAGGCTATTCAACACAGCCAAAAGAACAAGTGTCACTGAACACATCAAACAGCTCAATGTTTGTAATTACTGAAGTGCTTGGTGCGTTCACGTGGCGCGCGTCAGGATTACAATACCACACGCTTTTCTTTATTTCCACTCGTGCCTCACTGGAAAAGCAATAAAAATCAATTCTTCTATTTGCTGCAAATACAGTACATACCTCACCGTTGCGTTTTTAATGGCATTAAGTATAAAAAGAACACAAAATGAAATATTTAAATAATTATCTCATCATTTTAATTAATATATTGGCAATGTAAACGCATTATACGTTACCCAGAGGGAAATGCAGACTGCCCTGATGGAAGCTGACAGCGTTACATGCACTATTGATGATATACTTTTAAAGCAACAAAGCGTAGTGAGGGGCTTGGAGCAGCGGGCACATGGGAAATCGAAGGGGAAGAGCGTTCCTGATAACCTGAAATGGTTTTATCTAAATGCAAGAAGCATTCAAAATAAATTTCCAGAACTTGAGGCCGTTATGATTAGTGAAGGCTATGACATAGTTGAGATTACAGAGACATGGCTAAGTGGAGAGGATGGAGATGAATATAATGTAGAAGGTTATAAGCTCTTTAGGAAGGATAGATGCAATAGGTGAGGAGGGGGTGTAGCACTTTATGTGAACGAAAACATAAATGTGCAGGAAATTCCTGAAATTGAACATTCCTTGCCTTGCGAAGATATCTGGGTCAGGCTCACTGGCAAACACGAGACAGGTTTAAACATAGGAGTATGCTATCGGCCACCAGCTTTGGACAGTACAGTCAATGAAATGCTCTTTAAGAGGATTACGGAAGCTTGTAGAGGAGGAGGGACTATTATTATGGGAGACTTAAATTATCCTGGTATCGATTGGGAAATGATGAAAGGATAGGGTAGGGGGGAGGAAGAATTTCTAGATGTTATAAATGATAATTTTTTGGTGCAGTATGTTAATAAACCTACAAGAGAGAAGGCAATTTTAGACTTAGTGCTCTGTAATGACCCAGATAGAATTAGCAATGTTGAGGAACTGGAGCCTCTTGGGACAAGTGATCACTCTACTGTTAATTTTGAGGCTTCATGGGAAGTTAAAAAGGTGTCTTCAAAAACAAAAATTTTCAATTTTAGGCGAGCAAACTTTGACAGGATGCGCTCGTATCGAAGTGAAATAAAATGGGAGACACTCCTGGACTGTGAGTCTGTAAATGAGATGTGGGAAAGATTTAAGAGGGTTTTACTTGATTCACGATGCAAATTCATTCCAAAGGTGTCCAAAAGTAAGCTGAAAAAGCAGAATCCTCAGTGGATGACCACAGCTATTCGTAGGAGTTTGAGGGAAAAGAGGAATCTTTATAAGATGTACATAAAGGATAACAATGAGAACACTAAGGCTGAATACTGTAAAATGCGGGCTGTGGTCAAAAAAGAACTGAGGAATGTTAGAAGACTGTATGAAAGACAAATTGCAGAGGGGGCAAAAACTAACCCTAAGCGCTTCTTTCAGTACTGTAGCAGAAAAAGGAAAGTCAAAGAGCAGGTTAAGTGCATAACGAATAAAAATGGATCGCTACTATATGATAACAAGGATATTGCGAATACCTGAAACAGTTACTTTGTTGAGAATTTTACCTCAGAGCGGGTCTTTATTCGGCCAGAGGGCATGTCCAATGCTCAAGATTATTTAGTGGAAATTGAGGTTTGGGATAACGAAGTATTAGACAAGTTGCATAAACTAAAAGCAGATAAGGCGGCGGGTCCTGATGGCCAATATCCTAGAGTGCTCAGGGAAGTTAGTGAGATCATCTTTAAGCTGCTATCCACCATCTTCAGACGGTCTTTAGAAACTGGAGAAATACCAATTGATTGGAAACAGGGCAATATAATACCATTATATAAGAAAGGGACCGTACTGAGCCAGGAAATTACAGGCCAGTCAGTTTAACTTGCATTGCGTGCAAAATATTGGAATCTATCATAAAAGATGAGCTGGACTTATTTCTTGAACGTAACAATATCTTGAGGGATGGCCAACAAGGTTTCCGTAAGGGAAGGTCATGCCTAACAAACCTTCTGGAACTTTCTGAAGAGGCCACCAAGACTTATGACCAGAGCAGGGCTTATGACATCATAAACTTGGATTTTTAGAAAGCATTTGACACAGTATCGCATAAGAAACTAATTTTTAAAATGAGCCCATTGGAGTTACAGGAGGTATTCTGAAGTGGATTCAAAACTGGTTGCAGGACAGAACACAAAGAGTGGTATGTCAGTGGTATCTCATCTGAGCTAGGTATAGTGGGGAGTGGTGTCCCCCAGGGATTGGTGTTGGGACCCCTGCTGTTCCTCATCTATATTAATGACCTTGATAGGAATATTGAGAGCAGATTAGTTAAATTTGCGGATGATACTAAATTGGAAGGTTTGGCAAATAGTTTAGAGTCCACTAAAGTGATTCAGGATGATTTGGATAGAATCCAGAATTGGGCAGAAATGTGGCAAATGAAATTTAATGTAGCGAAATGTAAAGTTGTACATGTAGGTAATAAACACATTAGACGGGATTACTTCATGGGAAGTTTTAAATGAATGAATGAAATGAGGTTTTTGAATGTGCTCCACACGAAAAAGATCTGGGAGTGATTGTTGATCAAACCCTCACAGGCTCTAGCCATTGTGCCGTAGCAGTTAAAAAAGCCAATCGGATGCTGGGATACATTGCCAAAAGTATTGAGTACAAATCCAAGGAGGTGATACTTCTATTGTACAACACATTTGTCAGACCACATCTGGAGTATTCTGTACAGTTCTGGGGACCATACTTTAAGAAAGACATAGAGGCTCTAGAGAAAGTTCAGAGAAGAGCCACTAAGCTAATTCCGGGTATAAAAGATGAAAGCTATGAGAAGAGGCTGAAGATCCTTAATCTCTTTAGTCTTAGGAAAAGGAGACTAAGGGGTGATCTGATTGAGGTCTTTAAATATGTTAAAGGGATTAACAAAGTGAATTATGTAGGATTCCTTCAACCAAGTGTTGTTAGTAGAACTCGGGGTCACAAATGGAAGTCAATAGCATTGATATTCGGAAATATTTCTTTACCCAAAGAGTAATTTCGATGTGGAATAGCTTGCCTGACCATATTGTTGAGGCAGAGACCTTGGGAGTTTTCAAGAGCAGGCTTGACTTAAAGCTAGATACCATTGAGTCGTTGAGTATCTGAAGTGATACATTCACAATAGTATAAAGAAACTGGCGAGCCTAGTTGGGCTGAACGGCCTGTTCTCGCCATTCATTTTATGTTATGTTATTATGTATTTAAAAATGTCCTCAAATACATTTCTACATAAATGACTAGCTATATTTTAGAATGTATGTTCTCATACATTTGGCAATAAATTGAAAACAGCAATAACTTGTATATCAATCAATATATAGAGAATATATTAAATGTAGAAATATAGTTAGTAGTAAATTTTGATACATATGACAATAACACTCATTCTAAATGTGAACCCTTTTTAGCGTTTGATATTACTGTAATTTTAATTATACCAGTTGTATTATTAATATTTAATTTCTGTCCTGGGAAAGACAATAAACTGCAACCGGAGGTGAGGCTTCAGTGCGGGAGCTCTTAAGTTCTGAGGACAGTGGAGTCGCCCTTAATCACCATCACTCCCAGGTTCACTCTGAGCCGGAGTGATCGTCACTCCCAGGTTCACTCTGAGCCGGAGTGAAGTTCTGAGGAAAGTGAAGTCACCCTTAATCACCATCACTCCCAGGTTCACTCTGAGCCGGAGTGAAGTTCTGAGGAGAGTGGAGTCACCCTTAATCACCATCACTCCCAGGTTCACTCTGCGAGGAGTGAAGTTCTGAGTGAAGTTCTGGAGTCACCCTTAATCACCATCACTCCCAGGGGAGTTAGAGTGGAGAAGTTCTAATCACTGAGGAGAAGTTCTGAGGAAAGTGGAGTCACCCTTAATAATCTCCCATCACTCCCAGGGTTCACTCTGAGCCGGAGTGAAGTTCTGAGGAGAGTGGAGTCACCCTAAATCACCATCACTCCCAGGTTCACTCTGAGCCGGAAGTTCTGAAGTTCTGAGGAAGTGGAGTTCACCCTTAATCACCATCACTCCCAGCTCTGAGGGAAGTGGGTCACTCTGACTCTGAGCCGAGTGAAGTTCTGAGGAGAGTGGAGTCACCCTAAATCACCATCACTCCCAGGTTCTCTGAGCCGGAGTGAAGTTCTGAGGAGAGTGGAGTCACCCTTAATCACCATCACTCCCAGGTTCACTCTGAGCCTGAAGTTCTGAGGGAGTGAGGGAGGAGTTCACCCTTAATCACCATCACTCCCAGGTTCACTCTGAGCCGGAGTGAAGTTCCTGAGGAGAGTGGAGTCACCCTAAATCACCATCACTCCCAGGGTCACTCTGAGCCTGAGGAGAGTAAAGTTCTGAGCCGGAGGAAGTTCTGAGGGAGTGGAGTCACCCTTAATCACCATCACTCCCAGGTCACTCTGAGCCCAGGAGTCACCCTTAATCACCATCACTCCCAGGTTCACTCTGAGCCGGAGTGAAGTTCTGAGGAGAGTGGAGTCACCCTTAATCACCATCACTCCCAGGTCACTCTGAGCCGGAGGAAGTTCTGAGAGTGGATCACTCCCAGGAGTCAGCCCTTAATCACCCATCACTCCCAGGGTCACTCTGAGCCGGAGTGAAGTTCTGAGAAGTGGAGTTCTGAGAGGAAGTTCTGAGGGGAGTGGACCCTTAATCACCATCACTCCCAGGGTCAGCCTGAAGTTCTGAGCCTGAGAGAGTGAAGTTCTGAGGAGAGGGTGGAGTCACCCTTAATCACCATCTCCCAGGGTCCTCTGAGCCAGAGTGAAGTTCTGAGAGTCACCCTTAATCACCATCACTCCCAGGGTCACTCTGAGCCGGAGTAAGTTCTGAGGAGAGTGGAGTCACCCTTAATCACCATCACTCCCAGGTCACTCTGAGCGGAGTGAAGTTCTGAGAGGAGAGGGTCACTCTGGAGAGTGAAGTCACTCTGAGTTGGAGTCACCCTTAATCACCATCACTCCCAGGGTCACTCTGAGCCGGAGTGAAGTTCTGAGGAGTGGAGTCACCCTAAATCACCATCACTCCCATCACTGAGCCCAGGGTCACTCCCTCTGAGCCGGAGTGAAGTTCTGAGGAGAGTGGAGTCACCCTTAATCACCATCACTCCCAGGGAGCCAGAGTCTGGAGTCACCCTTAATCACCATCACTCCCATCAAGGTTCTGAGCCGGAGTGAAGTTCTGAGGAGAGTGGAGTCACCCTTAATCACCATCACTCCCAGGTCACTCTGAGCCGGAGTGAAGTTCTGAGGAGAGTGGAGTTACCCTTAATCACCATCACTCCCAGGGTCACTCTGAGCCGGAGTGAAGTTCTGAGGAGAGTGGAGTCAGTTCTGAGGAGAGTGGAGTCACCTTAATCACCATCACTCCCAGGTTCACTCTGAGCTGGAGTGAGCCTGAGGAGAGGTCACCCTTAATCACCATCACTCCCAATCACCCTTAATCACCATCACTCCCAGGGGTCACTCTGAGCCGGAGTGAAGTTCTGAGGAGAGTGGAGTCACCCTTAATCACCATCTTAATCACCATCACTCCCAGGGTCACTCTGAGCCGGAGTGAAGTTCTGAGGAGAGTGGAGTCACCCTAATCACCATCACTCCCAGGTTCACTCCCAGGGTCAGGTGGAGTCACCAGGTTAATCACCATCACCATCCTCCCAGGTTCACTCTGAGCCGGAGTGAAGTTCTGAGGAGAGTGGAGTCACCCTTAATCACCATCACTCCCAGGTTCACTCTGAGCCGGAGTGAAGTTCTGAGGAGAGTGGAGTCACCCTTAATCACCATCACTCCCAGGTTCACTCTGAGCCGGAGTGAAGCTCTGAGGGAGTGGAGTCACCCTTAATCACCATCACTCCCAGGGTCACTCTGAGCCGGAGTGAAGTTCTGAGGAGAGTGGAGTCACCCTAAATCACCATCACTCCCAGGTTCACTCTGAGCCGGAGTGAAGTTCTGAGGAGAGTGGAGTCACCCTTAATCACCATCACTCCCAGGTTCACTCTGAGCCGGAGTGAAGTTCTGAGGAGAGTGGAGTCACCCTTAATCACCATCACTCCCAGGTTCACTCTGAGCCGGAGTGAAGTTCTGAGGACTCTGAGCCGGAGTGAAGTTCTGAGGAGAGTGGAGTCACCCTAAATCACCATCACTCCCCTTAATCACCATCATCTCCCAGGGTCACTCTGAGCCAGAGTGAAGTTCTGAGGAGTGAAGTTCTGAGGAGAGTGGAGTCACCCTTAATCACCATCACCCTAAATCACCATCACTCCCCACTCTGAGCCGGAGTGAAGTTCTGAGGAAAGTGGAGTCACCCTTAATCACCATCACTCCCAGGTTCACTCTGAGCCGGAGTGATCATCACTCCCAGGTTCACTCTGAGCCGGAGTGAAGTTCTGAGGAAAGTGAAGTCACCCTTAATCACCATCACTCCCAGGGTTGAGCCAGAGTGAACTCTGAGTGGAGTGACTCCCAGGTTCTGAGGAGAAGTTCTGGAGTCACCCTTAATCACCATCACTCCCAGGGTCACTCTGAGCCAGAGTGAAGTTCTGAGGAGAGTGGAGTCACCCTTAATCACCATCACTCCCAGGTTCACTCTGAGCCGGAGTGAAGTTCTGAGGAGAGTGGAGTCACCCTTAATCACCATCACTCCCAGGTTCTGAGTCACTCTGAGTGAAGTTCTGAGGGAAGAGTCACCCTTAATCACCATCACTCCCAGGTTCACTCTGAGCCGGATCACTCCCAGTTCTGAGGTTCTGAGGAGAGTGGAGTCACCCCTTAATCACCATCACTCCCAGGTTCACTCTGAGCCAGAGTGAAGTTCTGAGGAGAGTGGAGTCACCCTTAATCACCATCACCCCAGGGTCACTCTCGGAGTGAAGTTCTGAGGAGATCACCCTTAATCACCATCACTCCCAGGTTCACTCTGAGCCAGAGTGAAGTTCTGAGGAGAGTGGAGTCACCCTTAATCACCATCACTCCCAGGTTCCTCTGAGCCGGAGTGAAGGTCACTCTGAGCCTGAGTGAAGTTCTGAGGAGAGTGGAGTCACCCTTAATCCATCTGAGCCGGAGTGAAGTTCTGAGGAGAGTGGAGTAATCACCATCACTCCCAGGACTCTGAGCCGGAGGAAGTTCTGAGGAGAGTGGAGTCACCCTTAATCACCATCACTCCCAGGGTCACTCTGAGCCGGAGTGAAGTTCTGAGGAGAGTGGAGTCACCCTTAATCACCATCACTCCCAGGGTCACTCTGAGCCGGAGTGAAGTTCTGAGCTGGAGTCACCCTTAATCACCATCACTGAAGTTCTGAGCTGGAGTGAAGTTCTGAGGAGAGTGGAGTTACTCTTAATCACCATCACTCCCAGGGTCACTCTGAGCCGGAGTGAAGTTCTGAGGAGAGTGGAGTTACCCTTAATCACCATCACTCCCAGGGTCACTCTGAGCCGGAGTGAAGTTCTGAGGAGAGTGGAGTCACCCTTAATCACCATCACTCCCAGGGTCACTCTGAGCCGGAGTGAAGTTCTGAGGAGAGTGGAGTCACCCTTAATCACCATCACTCCCAGGGTCACTCTGAGCCGGAGTGAAGTTCTGAGGAGAGTGGAGTCACCCTTAATCACCATCACTCCCAGGGTCACTCTGAGCCGGAGTGAAGTTCTGAGGAGAGTGGAGTCACCCTAAATCACCATCACTCCCAGGGTCACTCTGAGCCAGAGTGAGGTTCTGAGGAGAGCGGAGTGATCCTTAATCACCATCACTCCCAGGGTCACTCTGAGCCGGAGTAAAGTTCTGAAAGTTGGCAAAAAGAAAAAGAGTTGAGCATTGGCAGTAAAAACAAGAATTTAGATCAAAATTTGTGGAAAGAATAATAAAATAATAATACCCGTTTTCAGCCTTTTTTTGTTTGACAAGTGCTTATGGTGTCCTTTTCGCAGGCTGCATTTTTTTTTTTTTTTTTCTGTACTGTTGATGCGTCACAATTTCAAAGACAAAGAAAAAAAGTTCCCTAAAAGGAAAAGGCAGTTGCTACGGGTACGGCAGTTTTCCAATGCATTTCAATGTAGAGAGGTACAACCCTGCCCCAACCTAACCCTAACCATAATCCCTAATCCTTATCAAATCCCTTCAAATCGACTGCCGTACCCATAAAACTGCCGTATCTCTAGACACTGTGAAAAGAAAACACTTTCGCACGACAGATTACATTCAAAGTCAATGCAAAGACGCGAATACACGCGTTTTCGCGAGTATCCGCATCTTTGCATTGACTTTGAATGTAATCTGTCGTGCGAAAAATTAGTTTCGCGTCCAGTGTGAAAGCGACTTTAGGATGTTAAATTCATTGGCATGCTAGTTATAACATTAAAGATATCGATGTCTCTTTATCTTGCTAGCTAGGTGGCCAAATAGCTCGCTTGCGAGTATTCCATTGTAAGCGAACTGTAGCCTTTTTAGCTCGCTAGCCAGTTGGCCATGTAGCTAAATACATTGGCATGCTAGCTATGACACACAGTTCGATATCACTTTGGCTTGCTAGCTTGGAAGCCAACTAGCTCGCTAATGAGTATGACAGTGTACGCAAACCATAGCCTTATTTTGCGTAATTATTTCTGAGAATACTTCGGTCATTGAGTAGCGAATAGCGACGCACTAATGGAACGTCGAGTTCTTCCATTGTCACTGTCAGATGGTCCGATTGCGGCAGTGGATGATTGACTAGAGTGCGCATTAGTGATGTGTCGGTCGCGAACAATCCGGCTCTGAGAGCCGGCTCTTTGAAGTGAACGACGGGAGCCGGCTCCTCATTGGGAGCCGATTTAGTTTTTTTCCTCCGCTTTTTTTTGGTGAAAGCCGCACGTGATTGGTTAAGATTCATTTTCATTTTCCTTTATTTAACCAGGTGAAAGCCTCATTGAGATTAAAATCTCTTTTCCAAGAGTGACCTGGCCAAGAAAGCAGCAAAGACAAAAATTACAAACGATTCCAACAAATAAAGATAAAACTGACACACATTGCAGACAAGTGAACATAAAATCTACTTAAAATCCAGTAGGATGTGAGGGCCATCTGCGTGTCCACTGAGCAGAAGGGGGGAGGGGACAGGGAGGGCTTACAGACACGCACAGCGGTGAGCACACGCACAGGAGGGAGGGAGATGAGAGCGAGGGAGAGAGAGAACTTGAGCTACAGATGAACGGACTTTATAATTTATTTTTGTAGCACTCTGTTCAAGGTTGAGTATGTTCAGAAAAGAAAGCCATATAAAGGATAAACATTTGATATAATGTATGTTTTTTACATAAGTAATTAATTTTACACAGTTTTGCATTATTTTTGGTGATAAATTACTTTAAGCAACAGAAAATCCAAGGAGCCATTTGGGAGCCGAAAGAGCCGCCTCTTTTTAGTGAGCCGAGCCAAAAGAACTGGCTCTTCAAAAAGAGCCGAAATTCCCATCACTAGTGCGCATGCGCGTATGCAAATGAGGACAAGAAGTTCGTAGGGAAAAAAATTTCGCTACCGGGAGACACGGTAGGGGATTTTCACTTCGTCCCGCCCAATCCAATGACAGAATAAAACAATGAATCTGATCCATTGGATGTGATGTGATATAGTATATCCAGTGTTGGGGAGTCGTGAACTACATGTAGGCTAGTTAAACTACTAGCTTAAATACATTTTGCAGCTGTTTCAGAACTGACGAGACAACAGGCCCCTTTTTTATTTCCTTATCTAGACTTTCATTGTTTTCATTTGTTATTTGTTAACAAATGCTATTTTATTTTTAGATATTTTTATTTATGTGTGAACTGTGAGGAAAGAAATTGCACTTATAGTTTAATTGCAATGAACTGGCAATTTCTTTTGCTATAATTTTATATCATATGTTCATTGTCAATTTGTCAGTAGTTTGAACATTTTTTTCTAAGTGGCTTTAGTTAACCAAACTAGATTTATACCTAGAGTAGCTTTGCTGTAGTTTAACTCCTTCCAGCAATAAAGTAATGGTAGTTTGGAAAGCTATACTTTCAAAGTAGCTTCACCAACACTGTTTTTTAAAAAAAACCTTTTAATCATGCATTATAAATTGCTTGAAGTCAATATGCTACGTGAATTGGTTAATGTAGGCACACTAAACATATACTTAATATATACATATATGTGTGTATATATATATATATATATATATATATATATATATATATAATGTTAATTTTGTGTGCTTAAGTATGCCTTCACAACAGAGGCGGTTGAAGCAGAGAGAGAAAGACCTCAAGAAGTCGGCTAAAAAAAATTCAACATTGCAGAGCTGGGTAAAAACTGCCAGCAGGCCAGCTGCAGGAGGTGAAGTATTTTGATAAAGATAAGACACCATCCTACACAAGTTACAAACACCGCACTATACAGTATTCAGTATGTGTTTTGCATTGTATTGTGAATGTATAAATATGTTCTGTAACCCTGAAAGCACCTGTCCATGAGAGCATTTGAGAGCCTAGTGATCAAGTAAAATGGCTGTAGTGAAATATGGGATGGTAAGGCCAGATAACAGGTTCACAAAGGCTTTATAATATATTGTGATTGTTCTATATACAAGTAGGCAACATACTTTTATATATTTTTTTAAATAAATAACTAGATATTCTCCAGTGTAATTCCTGGGCTTCACCAGAATCATTGAATGAAGCCACATTATATGGACATTCAACTGACTGCCATAGAGGTTTCAGTAGTCAGTGCATTTTTTTTATCAGTGAAAAGTACAGTATACTGTATAAGTTACTTATTCAGATTCTAATCATTCTATTTAAGATGAGGCCCAACCACAAGGCTCCAGACCTGAGAGTTAGGGTGAGCATGCAGAACATTACACAACACATCAGACAGGTGGCCTACGTAGTGAGGGTGATAAGCTGAGTGTTACAGAGTTACTATTAAAGAGCCATGTCAAGAGTGTGATGAGGAGAAATACAGATGCTGTTGACAATAGTGTCCTTAATTTAAAGGTACATGATAGAACTTGTGCTGAATTATATTAATTATTATATTGGAGACAGCTCCATCTTCAAACTCTCCGCTGAGCTTGCACATACCTTCGTAGTGAGATAAGGAAAAATTTAGATCTTGCATTGATCACAACAATAATAACACTTTTTTATTTGAACACTTACACTCTTAATTGTTTTGTATAGGTGAGCCAAACGATAATGCCCAGAACAGTGCACAGTCAGAATATGAAGAAAGGACACAGAGAGAATCAGGAATTGAGGAGACAGAGACAGTAAATGAAGAGAAAGAGACAGGAATTGAGGAGACAGAGACAGGAAATGAGGAGACAGAGACAGTAAACGAGGAGAAAGAGACAGGAATTGAGACAGAGAGACAGAAATGAGGAGAAAGAGACAGGAATTGAGGAGACAGAGACAGTAAACGAGGAGAAAGAGACAGGAATTGAGGAGACAGAGACAGGAAATGAGGAGAAAGAGACAGGAATTGAGGAGACAGAGACAGTAAATGAGGAGAAAGAGACAGGAATTGAGGAGACAGAGACAGTAAACGAGGAGAAAGAGACAGGAATTGAGGAGACAGAGACAGGAAATGAGGAGAAAGAGACAGGAATTGAGGAGACAGAGACAGGAAATGAGGAGAAAGAGACAGGAATTGAGGAGACAGAGACAGGAAATGAGGAGAAAGAGACAGGAATTGAGGAGACAGAGACAGTAAATGAGGAGACAGAGACAGGAAATGAGGAGAAAGAGACAGGAATTGAGGAGACAGAGACAGGAAATGAGGAGAAAGAGACAGGAATTGAGGAGACAGAGACAGGAATTGAGGAGACAGAGACAGGAATTGAGGAGACAGGAGACAGAGACAAATGAGGAGAAAGAGACAGGAAACGAGGAGAAAGAGACAGGAATTGAGGAGACAGAGACAGGAAATGAGGAGAAAGAGACAGGAATTGAGGAGAAAGAGACAGGAATTGAGGAGACAGAGACAGTAAATGAGGAGAAAGAGACAGGAATTGAGGAGACAGAGAGGAACAGAGAAAAGACAGGGAGAAAGAGACAGAAATGAGGAGAAAGAGACAGGAATTGAGGAGAAAGAGACAGGAATTGAGGAGACAGAGACAGTAAATGAAGAGAAAGAGACAGGAATTGAGGAGACAGAGACAGTAAATGAGGAGAAAGAGACAGGAATTGAGGAGACAGAGACAGTAAATGAGGAGAAAGAGACAGGAATTGAGGAGACAGAGACAGGAATTGAGGAGACAGAGACAGTAAACGAGGAGAAAGAGACAGGAATTGAGGAGACAGAGACAGTAAACGAGGAGAAAGAGACAGGAATTGAGGAGACAGAGACAGAGAAAGAGACAGGAATTGAGGAGACAGAGACAGGAATTGAGGAGAAAGAGACAGGAATTGAGGAGACAGAGACAGGAAGACAGAGACAGGAATTGAGACAGAAAGAGACAGAGACAAATGAGGAGAGAGACAGGAATTGAGGAGACAGAGACAGGAATTGAGGAGACAGAGACAGGAAATGAGGAGAAAGAGACAGGAATTGAGGAGACAGAGACAGGAAATGAGGAGAAAGAGACAGGAATTGAGGAGACAGAGACAGGAAATGAGGAGAAAGAGACAGGAATTGAGGAGACAGAGACAGGAAATGAGGAGACAGACAGGAATTGAGGAGACAGAGAACGAGGAGACAGAGACAGGAATTGAGGAGACAGAGACAGGAGGAGAAAGAGAGACAGGAATTGAGGAGACAGAGACAGGGAAATGAGGAGAAAGGAGAAAGACAGGAATTGAGGAGACAGAGAGAGACAGGAAAGGAGAAAGAGAGGAGAAAAGGAGAAAGAGACAGGAATTGAGGAGGAGACAGGAGACAGGAAATGAGGAGAAAGAGACAGGAATTGAGGAGACAGAGACAGGAAATGAGGAGAAAAGACAGAGACTGAATGGGAGGATATGGATTTAAATGAGGAGAAAGACAGGAATGAGGAGATGGAGAGACAGAGAAGAGGGAGCAACATCAGACTCCACAAGGGCACAAGCACCCGCAGATTCTGATTTTTTGCTTCAGTTGCCAAACCCCACTGATCCAGCCCATGTTCAGAAGAACAATATCAAGTACAATGAGGCCTTTGTCAAATTCTGCAATTCAGTTGGACCCTGTCGTCCTCTTGTCCAGTTCCCAAAAAATCAAGATGGGCGGTCTTTTCAGGGCCACTGGTATGATACAAACTCCTGGTTGGAGTATTCTCCAAAGAATGATGCCATGTGCTGCTTCAGCTGCCGTGTTTTTCTAAATGATGAAAAGTACAAGAGCAGGTCTGCATGGAAGTCTGGGGGTGGTAAACATGTGGAGGCAGGCCAAAGTCAGAATGAAGGAGCACTCCTGCAGTGAATCACACATGATTGGCATGATCAGGTGGAATGAATGGAAAAGAAAGCCATTGGACATGGCTTTTGCAGTGGCAGATTCTCAATTGCAAGCAGTGAAAGAAAGGGAGAGGCAGAAGAACAAAGAGATCATCTTCCGCAAGACAAGGCTTGGTGTTTAGGGGTAGAGATGAAAGCTTGCTAAGTTCAAACCGAGGAAATTTTCTGCATCTGGTGGATTTGCTAGCCCAGTATGATAGTGTCCTCAAGCTTCATCTTGATGTAATCAAGGAAAAACAAGCATCAAATAAAAAACCCCAAGTGTCTCTCCTTTCTAATAGAACACAGAATGACCTTATTAAAGCACTCAGTAATTACGTAAAAAGATCCATCCAGAAGGAAGTTAGGGAAGCCTCAATATTCTCAATTATGCTTGATGAGACCACTGATGTGTCGCACATTGAGCAAGTGTCATTTGTTGTTCGCTATGTGCATGACATGACCATAAAGGAGCGCTTCCTCCAGCTCTGTGATGTACAGTCAACAACCAGCGAATCACTTGAAAATCTAGTAATGAAGTTACTGGAGGACAACAAGCTCAAAGTGGAAGACATCCGTGGACAGGGATATGACGGGGCAGCTAACATGAGCGGTGCTTACAAAGGGCTACAGTCCAGAACACAGAGGCAGAATAGAAAGGCACTGTACGTCCACTGCCACACACATTGTTTGAACTTAGTTTTAGTGGAGAGTGCAAAGTCAAGCATACATTTTGTGGACTTTTTTGCAGTAGTTGAAAAACTTTACACCTTCATTGCAAACTCCACAAAGCGCCATGCAGCATTCATGAGGACACAGAATGTCCTAAATCCAGGTCAGCGCCCCCTTGAGTTACAGAAGCTCTCAGACACCCGCTGGACCTGCAGAGAAAATGCACTGAAGACCATCAGAAAAGTACTCCCTGCTGCCATGCAATTCCTGGAGGATCTGAGGAAGTGTGTGCCACCTGATTTGGCTGCAGGAGACACAAAAATCCAGCTAAACTGCATAAATTTTGAATTCCTCCTCTGTTTGGAGATAACAACACCAGTTTTCCTGGAAACATCAATTGCTTCCAATGCTCTCCAACAGAAAGACCTAGACCTGGCAGCTGCTTACACTGTTGTTGATGGTGTCCTGAGGCGAGTGAAGGAACTGAGGACTGATGACCAATTCAAAGAGATTTTCCAGAAAGCCACAACAGCAGCAGAGGCACTGGACATTGACATTCCAGAACAGATTCCAGGCCAAGGAAGACGCCGGAAAGTCCCAGGAAAATTTAAGTACAGCTCCACCTCGGCAACTGAGGACTACCATGTCCAGACACTGGAGGAGTACTACAGGGGAAAGCTGTACTATACCTTCCTGGACACATTAAGGCAGGAGCTTGAGAGGCAGTTCAGAGGTGAAGGACAAAGCAGCAGTGACATCCTAATGTCACTGCACAGTCTCACTGACCCAGCTCAGTGGAAGAACACTGGTCAAGGTCTTAATACTGTTCATTCACTGTGTGAATTTTACGGCTTGCAGGGAGAGGAGACCACTCTCCAAACAGAACTCAGAGTCTTCCACGCAACATACCAATGTCCAAAGAAGACCGCCAAGGCGATGCTGGATGTATTTAAAGAATTTAATGCCCAGACTGTCTTTCCCACACTGTTGAAGCTTGTTAAAACCTATGCCACTCTACCTGTCTCAACAGCAACAGTGGAACGCACTTTTTCAAAGCTGAAACTGTTGAAAACAAGGCTGAGAAATCTATGTGGTCAAGAATGTCTCTCTGATCTCCTCCTACTGGCTGTTGAAAGGGAGGTGCCTATTGATAACAACGAGGTCCTGAAGATTTTTGCAGATATGGTCCCCAACAGGAGGCTTCTCCTGAAAAATTTGGAACTTTACCTGAACTGCAGGGGGATGGGGGTAATTAATTTTGGCACCTTTTTTTTCCCCCTATTTAGCCTTAGTCCTGTGACGAAATGTCCAATGTAGTTTGTTGTGTGTGTGGGGGGGTGCCCTTTTTTCCAGGTTAGAGCAATAGCCCCTCCAAATGTCTGTGCACGTCCCTGCTTTAGGATGTTTGTGATAGAGTGGCTACTCTGGAATATGTCTGGCTTGATAGCCACCTTAAGAACAGGGGCTCCGGTCAGAGAGCACGGGCACAGAGAGTTCATCCAAAGGAAATTTAATGATTTCGTTGGACATACATTTGGTAGAAGGCAGTAGGAGTTTGTAAGTGGGTGTGGTTCTAAAGCAAATAAAGAAAATAAACAGCACAATTACTCTCGAGGTCTACTACAATGCATACACATTAATAAACATTAACATTAATAGGCGTGAGTAATTCGCAGATATATCGGATAAAAGCAAGCCAAAATTCTAGTCTTATCTGCCGCACAATGACTAAAACATATTAAACCTCTGTTACAGGCCGAAATGAACCATTATTAAGGCAATATTGCCATCTGGTGGCAAAATAAATCACTGCATGTTGTAATGCGGCTACATAGCAGTCCACCGCGAGTGAAAATAAAAAACATGCAATCATAAACGAACGGCGGTAATTACTCAACATATTGACGCCTAAGTGCAAGATTACTTAATTCGAAACTTATATTAACAGTGTTTGTTATCTATCAACTAAAGCTTGACTTACATTTATGCATGAACGACACAACAACTGCGTTTTTACTGCATCCATGGCCACACATCACAATGGAAGTAACTTGAGACAAGGAAGGTACGTCATCAATGGAACTCTAGGACAAATTAAAACTCAAAGTGGTAATTGGGGCCTGATTACAATGACATTAAAACAGAAAAACCAGTAGACTTTCTACAGAGGCCCCCAAATTTAAACATTAAATTTGTAAAAATAGAGGAAAGTCTACTTCTGACTTGATTTTGTGTCTTCATCATCCTCCCCACGCTAAAACCAGTCTGGCTACAGGCCGGAGATACGCCTGTCCTTTGATCTTCACCTCTGCTGCTCTAAACGCGACCGTCCACACCTGGACAAACCTTGATGACCCTGCCGATGGGCCACTGAGCTCGGGGTAGTTGGGAATCCACCACCATCACAACTTGTCCCGAGGTAAGATTGTCAGTGTCCTCAGCCATTTCTGTCGTTTCTGGAGATCAGGCAGATGATGACGGATAAAGCTGGACCAAAAATGGTCTGCCAGAATCTGACTATGTCGCCATCGTGCCTTCCTAGTAGGTCACTGGAAGGTAGATTGCTTTGGAAGCGATGCATCACGACGCCCCATAAGTAGTAGGTTTGGCGTGACCGGTCGGGTCAGCTACATCCGACGAAATGTATCCAAGTGGCTTGGCATTGAGTATTCCCTCAACTTCCACCAACACAGTCTGTAAGACTGCCTCTGTGACTGTTTGGTTTCCCTAGCACGACCTGGAGCGCTTGTCTTCACCGATTTTATTTCCCCGCTCCCAGGTACCTCCGAAATGTGGGCGAACCTGGGGGTTGAATTGAACTCGATCTCTTGTTCTGCCAACCGTTCTTTGATGGGAGTTTCGAGAGCTGCAAAACTCATCTGGAGCTCAGCTGCCCCTCCACGAAAAGTTGGTTCCTCTGTCGAAAAAAAGAATCTCAAATGGCTTACCGCGGCGTGCAATGAATCGACGTAAAGCCATTAGAAAGCATCAGTGTCCATACTCTCCAACAGGTCGAGGTGGACGCAACTAGTTGTCATGCATTTAAATATGATTCCCCACCGCTTCTTCTGTATGTCGACCCACCTTGATGCTGTAAGGACCGAAGCAGTCTACACCATAGACCAAAACGGCAGCTTGTACAGTCGGAGACGTGCAGGGGTAATCTGCCATTTGAGGTATCTCGGGTTTCGCCGCCACCTCTGACACTCACCACAGTTATGCTGGTGCTTCTTGACCGACTCTCTTCCGCCAAGAGAATCCAATATTTCCTTCAGATCTCACCAAACACCTGCTCAGGGCCAGCGTGTAGGAGCTTGGAGTCATACTCCTTGATTAGGAGACGAGTAACATGGTGCTTTGGATCTAGGATTATAGGGTGTATAGCATCTGGATCCAAACCTGCAGCTCTCCGGAGTCGCCCCTCCAACTCTTATTAGGCCCGTGGCAGCATCGTACTCAGGAGCGAGCATAAACAGGTGACTCTGCTTAGCTATAGGCTTACCAGCAACCAGAGCTTGTACCTCTTCCGGAAACTATCCCCTGCGCCTGTCTTAGGAGATGCAGCTCGGCCGCTGAAGCATCTGCGGCAGTCATAGCTGGACTTAGGTCACTGGCCGCCCCGTGAAGGGACAGGTGGGTAGCCTTAATGAGTTCACCCCAGTTGCTTGTGTTCGCTATGGGTATAGTGTTCTGCCCATTGCCAATGGTGTTTCCGCAGAATGTTGCTCGCTTAACCTCAGCCATATCTTCCTCTTGGGCCTCTAACTGATGCGTTGGCCAGGTGTTTGAGGGCTGGCGGAGAAACTGTGGGCCCTGACCCCAACGGTTTGGTTGACTGAGTTCGCGGAGAGTTCTCCCACGGGTAAGGTCATCGGCTGGGTTATCTGTGGTGCTGACATATCTCCAGCTTGCCTCTTCAGTAAGGTCTTGGATTTCCGCTATTCGGTGCCAACAAAAACCTTATAGAAGGCACTAATCCGATCTGAGCCATGTCAGAACCGTTGTTGAGTCAGACCACAGCGTGTTTTGACTGGGGTTAAGAGACAATTCAGTGGACAGAACCCTGGCCAACTGTGCTCCGGTGAGGGCTGCGCAGAGCTCTAGGCGAGGTACGGAGAGTTGTTTACGTGGGCTGACCCTTGACCTTGCCATCACGAATGCCACATAGATGCTGCCAAGGCTATCGCATGTTCGCAAGTAAGCAACTGCGCCATAGGCTCTTTCAGAGGCATCACAGAAAATATGAACCCTCTTTTGGCATTGTCTGTGTCTGCACTTGGTGGGATATAGCATCTTGGCATCTCTACTTGCTGGAGGTCCGTTAGTTCAGCCTCCCACTGTCTCCATCTGTCCAGTAGTGTCTTGGGTTGTATCTGCTCATCCCAACCAACCCCTGCTTTCCAAAGATCTTGGACGAGGATTTTGGCTCGAGGGAGTACGGTATAAGATATCCTAGGGGTCATATTGGGATGCCATCACCCTATAGACATTTCTCAATGTTGGTTGGGAGTATTCTATAGGGCGATGTCTGTATCCGAGGTGGTCAGTAAGGCAGTTCCAGCGGAGACCTAAGGCAGGCCTCAGGAAGCTGAGCATGTTGAGTGAGCCACAGCTCCGTACTGGCTGCTCTGGCTTCTGCAGGAAGGTGCACCACTACAGATGGACTATTGCTGGCCCACTGTCTGATCTCAAACCCACCTGCTGATAGTAGCTTGCATGATTCGGTCAATGAGGTTCCTCGCTTCATCAGTCGAGGTGAGACTGTGCAAACAATTGTCGACGAGAAGGCCCCTCTCAATCACATCCAGGATGTCGTCATTGCCCTGACTGTTGTCCTTACATGCCTCTGGAGTGCATATGTAGCAACAGGGACTGCATGTTGTTCCAAACGGAGGACCTCCCATTCATAAACAATCGGTTCCTCCCCCTTTGTGGTCCTCCACAGGAAACGAAGTAAGGGTTTGTCCTCCGCAGCAGGCGGATTTGGTGGAACATTGCTTTTTATGTCACCACTTATCGCTACTGTGTGTTCCTGAAGCGGAGGAGGACCCCGAGCAGAGATGGTCCCAGTATTGGACCGGTCAGCAGCTGGCTGTTCAGAGACTGTCCCTCAAATTGGTATGAGCAGTTGAAGACGAGGCCTAGCCTTGCTATTGTGATGGACCAAGTGATGAGGTAGATACCACGACTCACTGGATGAATCCACCATCTCAGGGAGAGCGGTTTGACATAGCCTGCTTGCTCGAGTTTCTGCACTTCTTGACAGTAGGTCTCTGCTTCCTTCACATCCTTAGCTATCCCACGCCTGTACTCCGTAGCAGAGGGAGTAGCGCAGTCTTGGGCGCTTTCAGGATGGGACTATCCACGGCGGAGGAGAGGTGTTGCATATCTTTCCATGCCATCCACATCTATCTTAGTAGTGCGCTGCTCCAGTAGTTCAAGGGCCTGCTGATCCTCCTTAGACCGTATAGCAGATTTTATATTGACATATGGCAGCACGTCAATCTTTCCACAACCTTTCCACATTCTGGAGAAGGTCAAGGGATGGAGACATGGTGAAAAGGCACTGTTGATCCTCAGGAGGAAGCTGAGGCAGGGGGCAGGACCTTGAAGGGCCCATCCCAGGCGTGTGCAAACTGCTAGCGGACCTCCAGGAGGGCCAGATCTCACAGGTTGCGTGGGGACTAGCAGGTGGGCGTAAATCGAGCCGATGAGCACCAGCGGACGACCTTATCCACTGGTAGGAGCGTAGTCCCTGCAGGTGTGGGTACCTTTGCACGAAAGTGTTTTAACTGGGTAACTGTGTTCAGATAGGCCCAGTTCCTTGGCTGTGAAAGCATGATGGATTTTGTACCTTGATTCGGGAGCCTGCTCAGGTGATATTTCAAAGGAGACTGATGCCCCTTGCAGGTGGACCACATCATGGCGCACTGTTCGCAATAGGGAGTGTCTCTGGCTCTTGGACCAGATGAAGGTGTTGGACCGCTGATGGGAGGATAATGGTCCGCTTCAGACCCATCATCTAATACAGCAAAGGCTTCTACGGAGAACTCGGCATTGTGTAAATGGACTTTCACTATTTTTAACATCACTCTTGGGGAACGGTTTGGATGGTCAATGTAAATAGTGTCTGGAGTGGCACTAACCATCAATACCTTTTTCGGCATCTGTTCGCAGACATTGTGGAGAACAGTAAGGTGTTGCTGTTTGCAGACTTTACAGAGCTTCTTCAAAGTGCAGGCTTCAGGTGCATGATTCCTGCCACAGCGCCAGCAGCCTTTGTCTCTGATCCACTCTGCTATTTGAGTTGTGGACAGAGTCTTGAATCCAGGGCATAAACTGAGGTAATGGTCCCTAGTCTTGCAGTACGGGCAGTATGGTTTTATTTTAGACTTAGTACTAGTGGCTGTGGCACTACTTTCGGTAGCTGGTGCAGGCGCCTTATCGGCTATGCTATCTGTGTTGTAGTACACAGCAGAGGGAGGTCGTGGCGCCCTCTGATCTCTCTTAACCTGCTTAGTCTGCTCCTGGAACATGACAACTGCTCTACTGGAGATGCGCTTGGCTTGTGATTTCACCTGCAGCCACGCAGAGAAGTCAGGGAGTGTATATGTCTTGTCCGTTCCAGTTCTCAGGATACCATGGCTTAGGCTGTACTCCACAAATGCATCACGATAGCTGGGGGGTAGTTTAGCCAGCAGCCTATCAACATGAGAGCCGCATCGCAGTTCATAGCCATTCTCGCCCTCTAAAGACCGGAGCATCCCTACTAAGGCATGTACTGACAAAGCAAAGTTGTCAAAGGCTTCGGGGTCCCCTATTTTGATTGGTGGTGAGTTCAAAATAGCACCAAGCTCACTCTGGACAAGTTGGCGGGGTTGACCGTATTTGTCCTGGAGAGCCTGAAGTGCTGAGGTATATGGCCTGAGATCATGCATATATGCTTGGGCTAATTTGTAAGCACTAGGTAATTGTAAATGCTCCAGAAGTATTTGGTACTTAAACTGCTCTGTCAAATGTGTATGACCACTGAGCAAACTGTCTAAGGCCATTTTGAGAAGGGCGAAGTCAGACTCCTTCCCACTGGTAAAATAAGGTAAAGTAGGCTTTGGGATCCCAAATGAAGTAGCAATTAGCAGCTCCATCAAGTTATTGCCAGGCATCGTTCTGGTGTCGGGATGTGGCATCATAATCCCTGGAATTTCAGATGGTTGGACGGGACCTTGACTTGGAAGCCTGACGGCATATTGATGCCTCGGCTGTTGGATAGGGTAAGGCGACGTGTAGCAGGGTAACACATCTCGCCTAGATGGAGGTGCTTGCTGAGGTAGTGCCTGGCTGTGAGCATTTGGTTGCATGCCAAATGTAGCGTTATGGCTATCCTGCATCTGGGGTGGAGCAGGAAGAAGGTGGGTGGTAGTATGAGGGTTCACAACTGTCTGAGAAACATTATGGGGGTCCGCAATGGGGGGACCCGAGTGACGGAGAATAGGCGAGCTTGGGGGACCCGGATGAGGTTATGGGAGTAGAGCCCATGGAAGCAGTCCATACCTGCTGATGAAAGGGGGGCAGTCATCTTAGTAGTATCAGCCACAATGTTGGGAGGTGGCTGCGTGATGTTGGCGGAGCTTGTGATGTTAGGTTGCATTACCTGAGGCGTGGAGTGGTGAAGGAATGCCTCCGCCTCCTCAGTGACGCGCTGCGCTTGTTGATTCAGGTGGGGTGCGGGCGCCGCTGGCGGATCTGGAGGCCCAGATCATACTCACAAGTGCTGCTCGGTCTTGATGAGGTTGTTTCCTCCTTTTGATCCTTCAGAAAGGTTGTAATAAGGGAAGCTCTCTCCAGCTCAATTTCTTTCTCCTTCAGACGCCGCTGCATCAATAGCTGCTTTGTAAGTGCTGCTCTTGCTTCATGCGCTTATGCGAGCCTCCTCATCCAGCTGACGCCTCTGTCGCTCCTGTTCCCTGAAAAAAGGTCTTCCTTTTCTCTAAGGCTTCCCTTGCTTTTGCATCTAGATACTGATACTGCTCCTCCACCTGGCTTTCCTCCGCCATCTGCCGCTTTCATCTCTTCCAGTTCCAGGCGTTTTACTCTCTCCTCCAACATTGCTGCTTGAAGGTTAGTTAAGCCATCAATGTTGAATGGCTGGATAGGGACCTGTCACTGACCTGGGTCCGAGGTTTACCGCGTTGTGAGGCTGAAGCACATGACCTCAGGAGGATGGGCGTTTATGGGTGGAAACACGGTCTCTGGTCACATCAGCTGCTGCTACTGAACTTTCAGGGGCTTGGGTAGCTATTTTAGGTTGATATCCAACTTCATAATCATCAAAATAGGCAGGGGGATGTCTCTCTCGCTGGGTTCTAGGACGCACTGACATGTCGGTGATGTCACGGTGCTCTGAATCCATGTTGTCCTCAAGGTGATTATCCATCCGGCTCGAAGGACCATGTGATAGAGTGGCTACTCTGGAATATGTCTGGCTTGATAGCCACCTTAAGAACAGGGGCTCCGGTCAGAGAGCACGGGCACAGAGAGTTCATCCAAAGGAAATTTAATGATTTCGTTGGACATACATTTGGTAGAAGGCAGTAGGAGTTTGTAAGTGGGTGTGGTTCTAAAGCAAATAAAGAAAATAAACAGCACAATTACTCTCGAGGTCTACTACAATGCATACACATTAATAAACATTAACATTAATAGGCGTGAGTAATTCGCAGATATATCGGATAAAGCAAGCCAAAAATTCTAGTCTTATCTGCCGCACAATGACTAAAACATATTAAACCTCTGTTACAGGCCGAAATGAACCATTATTAAGGCAATATTGCCATCTGGTGGCAAAATAAATCACTGCATGTTGTAATGCGGCTACATAGCAGTCCACCGCGAGTGAAATAAAAAACATGCAATCATAAACGAACGGCGGTAATTACTCAACATATTGACGCCTAAGTGCAAGATTACGAATTCGGAAACTTATATTAACAGTGTTTGTTATCTATCAACGAAAGCTTGACTTACATTTATGCATGAACGCACACAACTCGTTTCTGCTACTGCACATCCATGGCCACAGCAATACACAATGGAAGTAACTTGAGACAAGGAAGGTGACGTCATCAACTACGGAAAGTACTCTAGGACAAATTAAAACTCAAAGTGGTAATTGGGGCCTGATTACAATGACATTAAAACAGAAAAACCAGTAGACTTTCCTACAATGTTAAATACATTGGCATGCTAGCTATAACATTATAGATATCGATGTCTCTTTATCTTGCTTGCTAGGTGGCCACATAGCTCGCTCGCTCGCGAGTATTCCATTGTAAGCGAACTGTAGCCTTTTTAGCTCGCTAGCCAGTTGGCCATGTAGCTAAATACATTGGCATGCTAGCTATGACACACAGTTCGATATCACTTTGGCTTGCTAGCTAGGAAGCCAACTAGCTCGCTAACGAGTATGACAGTGTACTGTAGCCTTATTTTGTCGGCATAATTATTTCTGAGAATACTTCGGTCATTGCATAGCGAATAGCGACGCTTTAACGGTACGTTGAGTTCTTCCATTGTCACTGTCAGACTGTCCGATTTGCGGCAGTAAATGATTGACTAGAGTCTGCATGCGCTTATGCAAATGAGGACAAGAAGTTCGTAAGAAAAAAAATTTCGCCTCCCGGTAGCTGCATGGTGTTTTGTGCCACAAACGCAAACTAGAAGGCAGCGCTGCATGGAAGACACTTCCCGCCCCCACACACTAGCAAACACACACACACACAAACACATACACACGTTTCAACCTTAGTGAGGCGACTCATTAAATTAATGCATTCCCTAGCCCCTTACCTTAACCTTAACCATCACAACTGAATGCTTAACTCCAATCCTGCGCTGACTTGAAGGCTCCGTTGGGGGAAAAAACCCCATTCAGCCTCCCCATGTTATTAGCTTCCTTTAGTTCCTGTTACTAGCATACAGGCTAACGTTAATAAAAGGCAATGTTGCGTGACGTGAGGCAAACGTTAAGAACTGCTCATTATTCGAGGCCAGGTGGACACTTTTTAGTATTATTCACAGAGCATTTGTGATCTCCATAACTTCTAAAACTCACCTGACTGACCACCTCTCCCTCTCCTACACCTACAAACTGTATTGCGCAGCCGCAGTGTTCAGTGTGTCAGAAAGTCACGTGACGAGGGGCAGCGGGCATCACTGATGTTGTCAAAATAAAATAACTTTTTGATTACAGAAAAAAAGTTTGAATTATAAGGCGATTTAATTTGTTTTAACACTTCTGCTTCGGGCTTCTTGTATTGATATAGACACAGCAGCAAAAAAAAAAAAAAAAAAAAAAAAAAGGCAATCTCTCCAGAGGGGCAGCTCAGCTGCTAAGGGCAAACGGGCTGTTGCCCAAGCAACAATAGCCCGTACCTGTGCACGTCCGTGCTACTGACTATTGATTGTAGAGGGTGACGACCTGACCATTCCCCAAATATTAGCGATCAAACGTTGAACTTAAAATTGCACTCTCATAACTACCTAACCCGTTAGCTAAGTTAAGCAGCTTGCTAGAAAACATCAGTAATGTTACAGCCGTCCCGCTAGATAACATCAGCTGATAAATTATAGCTAATGCCATGGTATAAGCATAGACTGTATAAATCAGTCTATGGGTCCAAGTCCAGATTTCCTTCATTGCACATGCACATACGGAAGCTCGTAAGAATAGCTAATTGGAGTAAGATTATGACTGGTGTAAAAATAGCCACTGCCTTTATTTATTAATTTATTTTTCGCTTTGGAATATGCCGCCTTCAGAGTTTTCCAGCGATGCTGAACTTGGTTGGCAGTTCTCACAAAACCAGCCTCTCTCCACTTTTTGCACATCTTAAAGATATCGTTGTTACGGTGCTTCAATTCGCCCATCGATATATATTAATGTGTTTCGTTATCTGAATGCACACAGTCGTCTCCTCTTCGCTCAAAAAATGCTAATTCCTTGCAAATTGAACAGGCGCAGACGTAATTGAATGTTCTTTTCAGGGGCATTTTCCGATTACGGTGTATACATGACCCAATATTCCGATTAAAACAGGCATTTGACAGGGGTCTTATTCGGAATATTTTGATTCGGAAAATGACCTTAATCTAGCTATTGCACGTGTTTACATGACAGGTACGCAATCAGAATAATCTCGTATTCGAACTGATACAGGAATAATGGTGTACATGTAAACGTAGTCAGTGTTTCCACTAAATAGTTAGGCCTAGATGTAGTGCCTTTGCACTCGCCCATTTGTTAAGAATGGCGTCAAATGAAATGGGGGGGGTCCTAATCAGTAATGTGCCTCTGAGTGATGATCATATCATTTACAAATGCGAAAAAGCTGTTAAATACTGAAAATGCATGCTTGAAATAATTTTTCTCCCATTGCTTTGGCGCCCCCCTGGTGCAGCGGCCCTATGCGCCGCATATAATGCACGCCCACTTTTTGCGCCGCTGCTAAAAACCTCCGCCCGGAGGGGAGAGACTTAAAATCGCTGTGCAAAGGGTGGGAGCCGTCCTTTAAAATGGAGGAAGCTATCTGCTGTAGTTGCTTCGTGTGTAGGGACGCTGGGTAGAGCTGTGACTCCCCAATCAGCCTACTGGACCATTTCACTATCTGGTTAAGGGAATTCCTCTCCTTTAATGACGTATGTCCAAACCATGACACCAAAGAGGAGGATAAAATCGATTCAATAAAAGCACGATAAAACATAGTCATAATGGTTCGGTCAATATGAAAGTATGCGACAACAGGGCCGTGGCTAATATCATTATCTTTAAGCAGACTAACAATTACAGAATCATCTGCATACTTTATAATGGTTCTATTATCATGTCTGCTCTGACACATATTTGAGTAGAGGATGTAACGTAAAGGTGACAGCACACACCCTTGAGGAGAACCTGTGGATGAGCACTTCTGATCAGAAAAAACACCATTTACCCTCACTCTCTGAGTCCTGTTTGTTAAAAAGTCAAGAATCCAGTCCACCAGATTGTTACTCAAGTCTAAGTGTTCTAATGGCCTTCTGGTTAATACATGGGGCTGGACTGTATTAAAAGCAGAGGAAAAGTCTACAAATAAAAGTCTGGCATGAGTCCCATTTCCATCCAGATGTTTAAAAGCATGTTTAGCAGAGTTATAGTAGCATCCTCCCCTCCCCTGTGAGGCCTGGATGCAAACTGCACAGGATCCAATGCATGTTCAGTTTGCTTCACAATCTCAGAACTGACCAGTTTCTCAAAAATTTTCATTGCAATTGAGGTCAAAGCAACTGGCCTAAAATCATTCAAGGTTGTGGGGCAGCTGGATCTAGGACCAGGAACAACCACAGAGTCTTTCCAGAGCTTAGGGACATGTTGTGCTCCTTGGAGGGACTTATTAAAAATACAGTGAAATACGGGACTCAGTTCTTTCGCACAAGATTTAAGTACACGGCCAAAAATGTTGTCAGGGCCATGTTTTTTCTTGAACAAAGTGAAAGGCTTTTTCAACATCATTAAGATGAATTTTAAAGTGCTGACTGTCCTTCAATCTATATTTCATCTCCTGAATTTCACAACTAAAATCAAGAGTATCAAAGCGACAGTAAAAGCAATTAAGAGCGTTAGCGAGTTCCTTATTAGAGTTTAAACCATTCAATAAGACATGAGTTCTGCGCTTTGTATTCTGAGGGCCTGCTATAGTTTTCATGCTCTCCCAGGCTGAGCCGAGATTATTTGCAGCCAGCTTGCTCTCCAGTTCGAATTTGAACTTTTTTTTTGCTTTTAAAATTTCAATCTTAAGCTCTTTTTTGGCTGAGCTAAGATCAGCTGCTGCTCCCAGTTTAAAAGCAAGATTCATTTCAAGCAAGCAGGATTTGACAGATTTGGTAACACATGGTTTATTGTTGGGATATATTTTTACAGGCTTTGAGGGGATGATCATGTCCCGACAAAAGGCCACATATGAACACGTGACATCCACCAGCGAATCCAAATCATCTCCACAGGACGGAGTAAAAATGTCCCAATCAGTGCAATCAAAGCATTCTTTGAAACAAAGCACAGACTCCTCTGACCAGACCTTTATGTCCTCGGTGTGTGTTCTCTCTCTCTTTAGAGCAGTGTTGTATATGGGCAGTAGATGCACACAGCTGTGGTCAGAAGAACCCAGAGGAGGAAGAGGCAGAGATGTGTGGTTCCAGCACCGAAGACTGTGCACCCCAGGGAGCCCAACCACTCCAGACCTGTAGCTTTAACCTCTCACCTGATGAAGGTTATGGAGAGGGTCGTCCTCAACCATCTCAGACCCCTGGGTGGCCTCCATGCAGTGGCATCGTGGCAAGTCTGGTGTGCCTGGGGCGATGGGTTACCTCTGCAGCGGGGGGTGTGCCTGTGGGCGATGGGTTACCTCTGCAGTGGGGGGGTGCCTGGGGGCGATGGGTTACTTCTGCAGCGGGGGGTGTGCCTGGGGGAGATGGGTTACCTCTGCAGCGGGGGTGTGCCTGGGGCGATGGGTTACTTCCGCAGCTGGGTGGGTGCCTGTGGCGATGGGTTACTTCTGCAGCGGGGGGTGTGCCTGGGGGCGATGGGTTACTTCTGCAGCGGGGGGTGTGCCTGGGGGAGATTAGTTACCTCTGCAGCGGGGGGTGTGCCTGGGGGCGATGGGTTACTTCCGCAGCTGGGTGGGTGCCTGTGGTGATGGGTTACCTCTGCAGCGGGGGGGTGTGCCTGGGGGCGATGGGTTATCTCTGCAGCGGGGGGGGTGTGCCTGGGGGCGATGGGTTATCTCTGCAGCGGGGGGTGTGCCTGGGGGCGATGGGTTACCTCTGCAGCTGGGGGGTGCCTGGGGGTGATGGGTTACTTCCGCAGCGGGGGGGTGTGCCTGGGGGCGATGGGTTATCTCTGCAGTGGGGGGTGCCTGGGGGCGATGGGTTACCTCTGCAGCGGGGGGTGTGCCTGTGGAGATGGGTTACCTGTGCAGCGGGGGGGTGCCTGTGGTGATGGGTTACTTCTGCAGCTGGGGGGGTGCCTGTGGCGATGGGTAACCTCTGCAGCGGGGGGGGTGCCTGTGGCGATGGGTTACTTCCGCAGCTGGGGGGTGTGCCTGTGGCGATGGGTTACCTCTGCAGCGGGGGTGTGCATGGGGGCGATGGGTTACCCCTGCAGCGGGGGGTGTGCCTGGGGGTGATGGGTTACCTCTGCAGCGGGGGGGTGCCTGGGGGCGATGGGTTACTTCAGGGCCTGGGGTGTGCCTGGGGCGATGGGTTACCTCTGCAGCGGGCGGTGTGCCTGGGGGCGATGGGTTACCTCTGCAGCGGGCGGTGTGCCTGCGGCGATGGGTTATTTCTGCAGCAGGGGGGTGTGCCTGGGGGCAATGGGTTACCTCTGCAGCGGGGGGGGTCCCTGGGGGCGAGGGCCTACCTCTGCAGCGGGGGGTGTGCCTGGGGGGATGGGTTACCTCTGCAGCGGGGGGTTACGATGGGTTTCCGCAGCTGGGTGGGTGCCTGTGGCGATGGGTTACTTCTGCAGCGGGGGGTGTGCCTGGGGCGATGGGTTACTTCTGCAGCGGGGGGTGTGCCTGGGGAGATTAGTTACCTCTGCAGCGGGGGGGTGTGCCTGGGGGCGATGGGTTACCTCTGCATTGGGGGGGTGTGCCTGGGGGAGATGGGTTACTTCCGCAGCTGGGGGGGTACCTGGGGGCGAGGGCCTACCTCTGAAGCGGAGGGTGTGCCTGGGGGAGATAGGTTACTTCCGCAACCGTGGGTGTGCCTGGGGGCGATGGGTTACCTCTGCAGCGGGCGGTGTGCCTGCGGCGATGGGTTATTTCTGCAGCAGGGGGTGTGCCTGGGGGCAATGGGTTACCTCTGCAGCGGGGGGGTGCCTGGGGGCGATGGGTTACCTCTGCATTGGGGGGTGTGCCTGGGGGAGATGGGTTACTTCCGCAACCGTGGGTGTGCCTGGGGGCGATGGGTAACTTCCGCAGCGGGGGGTGTGGCTGGGGGCGATAGGTAACTTCCGTAGTAGGGGTATGCCTGGTGGCGATGGGTTACTTCTGCAGCGGGGGGTGTGCCTGGGGGTGATGGGTTCCTTCCGCAGTGGGGGGTGTGCCTAGGGACGATGGGTTACTTCCACAGCGGGGGGGTGCCTGGGGCGATGGGTTACCTCTGCAGCGGGGGGTGCCTGCGGGTGATGGGTTACCTCTGCAGCGGGGGCTGTGCCTGTGGTGATGGGTTACTTCTGCAGCTGGGGGGGGGTGCCTGTGGTGATGGGTTACTTCTGCAGCGGGGGTGTGCCTGTGGTGATTGGTTACCTCTGCAGCGGGGGGGTGCCTGGGGGCGATGGGTTACTTCTGCAGCGGGGGGTGCCTGGGGCGATGGGTTACCTCTGCAGCTGGGGGGGTGCCTGTGGTGATGGGTTACTTCTGCAGCGGGGGGTATGCCTGTGGCGATTGGTTACCTCTGCAGCGGGGGGGTGCCTGGGGGCGATGGGTTACCTCTGCAGCGGGGGGGTACCTGTGGCGATGGGTTACTTCTGCAGCTGGGGGTGTGGCTGTGGCGATGGGTTACTTCCGCAGCGGGGGGTGTACCTGTGGCGATGGGTTACCTCTGCAGCTGGGGGTGCCTGTGGCGATGGGTTACCTCTGCAGCTGGGGGGGGTGCCTGTGGCGATGGGTTACCTCTGCAGCTGGGGGGTTTGCCTGTGGCGATGGGTTACCTCTGCAGCTGGGGGTGCCTGTGGCGATGGGATACCTCTGCAGCTGGGGGGGTGCCTGTGGTTATGGGTTACCTCTGCAGCTGGGGGGGTGTGCCTGTGGCGATGGGTTACCTCTGCAGCGGGGGTGTGCCTGCGGCGATGGGTTACCTCTGCAGCTGGGGGGTGCCTGCGGCGATGGGTTACCTCTGCAGCGGGGGTGTGCCTGTGGGCGATGGGTTACCTCTGCAGCGGGGGGGTGCCTGGGGGCGATGGGTTACTTCTGCAGCGGGGGTGTGCCTGGGGGAGATGGGTTACCTCTGCAGCGGGGGGTGTGCCTGGGGGCGATGGGTTACCTCTGCAGCTGGGGGGTGTGCCTGGGGGCGATGGGTTACTTCTGCAGCGGGGGGTGTGCCTGGGGGCGATGGGTTACTTCTGCAGCGGGGGGTGTGCCTGGGGAGATTAGTTACCTCTGCAGCGGGGGGTGTGCCTGGGGGCGATGGGTTACCTCTGCATTGGGGGGTGTGCCTGGGGAGATGGGTTACTTCGCAGCTGGGGGGTACCTGGGGCGAGGGCCTACCTCTGAAGCGGAGGGTGTGCCTGGGGGAGATGGGTTACTTCCGCAACCGTGGGTGTGCCTGGGGGCGATGGGTAACTTCCGCAGCGGGGGGTGCTGCTGGGGGCGATAGGTAACTTCCGTAGTAGGGGTGTGCCTGGTGGCGATGGGTTACTTCTGCAGCGGGGGGTGTGCCTGGGGGTGACGGGTTCCTTCCGCAGTGGGGGGTGTGCCTGGGGACGATGGATTACTTCCGCAGCGGGGGGGTGCCTGGGGCGATGGGTTACCTCTGCAGCGGGGGCTGTGCCTGTGGTGATGGGTTACTTCTGCAGCTGGGGGGTGTCTGTGGTGATGGGTTACTTCTGCAGCGGGGGGGGTGTGCCTGTGGCGATTGGTTACCTCTGCAGCGGGGGGTGCCTGGGGGCGATGGGTTACTTCTGCAGCGGGGGGTTGCCTGGGGGCGATGGGTTACCTCTGCAGCTGGGGGGGTGCCTGTGGTGATGGGTTACTTCTGCAGCGGGGGGTGTGCCTGTGGCGATTGGTTACCTCTGCAGCGGGGGGTGCCTGGGGGCGATGGGTTACTTCTGCAGCGGGGGGGTGCCTGGGGGCGATGGGTTACCTCTGCAGCGGGGGGGGTACCTGTGGCGATGGTTTACCTCTGCAGCTGGGGGTGTGCCTGTGGCGATGGGTTACCTCTGCAGCGGGGGTGTGCCTGGGGGTGATGGGTTACTTCTGCAGCTGGGGGTGTGCCTGTGGCGATGGGTTACCTCTGCAGGGGGGGGGTAACTGTGGAGATTGTTTACCTCTGCAGCTGGGGGTGTGCCTGTGGCGATGGGTTACCTCTGCAGCGGGGGGTGTGCCTGGAGGCGATGGGTTACTTCTGCAGCTGGGGGTGTGCCTGTGGCGATGGGTTACCTCTGCAGCGGGGGGTTACCTGTGGCGATGGGTTACCTCTGCAGCGGGGGGGTGTGCCTGGGGGCGATGGGTTACTTCTGCAGCTGGGGGTGTGCCTGTGGCGATTGGTTACCTCTGCAGCGGGGGGTGTGCCTGGGGGCGATGGGTTACTTCTGCAGCGGGGGGTGTGCCTGGGGCGATGGGTTACCTCTGCAGCGGGGAGTGTGCCTGGGGGTGATGTGTTACCTCTGCAGCCGGGGGTGTGCCTGGGGGCGATGGGTTACCTCTGCAGCGGGGGATGTGCCTGGGGGTGATGGGTAACCTCTGCAGCGGGGGGTGCCTGTGGTGATGGGTAACCTCTGCAGCGGGAGGGTGCCTGTGGCGATGGGTTACCTCTGCAGCGGGGGATGTGCCTGGGGGTGATGGGTAACCTCTGCAGCTGGGGGGGTGCCTGGGGGTGATGGGTAACTTCCGCAGCGGGGGGTGTGCCTGGGGGCGATGGGTTATCTCTGCAGTGGGGGGTGCCTGGGGGCGATCGGTTACCTCTACAGCGGGGGGTGTGCCTGTGGTGATGGGTTACCTGTGCAGCGGGGGGGTGCCTGTGGTGATGGGTTACTTCTTCAGCTGGGGGGTGCCTGTGGCGATGGGTAACCTCTCCAGCGGGGGGGGTGCCTGTGGCGATGGGTTACCTGTGCAGCGGGGGGTGCCTGTGGTGATGGGTTACTTCTTCAGCTGGGGGGGTGCCTGTGGCGATGGGTTACCTCTGCAGCGGGGGGTGTGCCTGGGGGGCGATGGGTTACCCCTGCAGCGGGGGGTGTGCCTGGGGGTGATGGGTTACCTCTGCAGCGGGGGGGTGCCTGGGGGCGATGGGTTACTTCTGCAGCGGGGGATGTTCCTGGGGGCGATGGGTTACCTCTGCAGCTGGGGGGTGCCTGGGGGTGATGGGTAACTTCCGCAGCGGGGGGTGTGCCTGGGGGCGATGGGTTATCTCTGCAGTGGGGGGGTGCCTGGGGGCGATGGGTTACCTCTACAGCGGGTGGTGTGCCTGTGGTGATGGGTTACCTGTGCAGCGGGGGTGCCTGTGGCGATGGGTTACCTCTGCAGCTGGGGGTGCCTGTGGCGATGGTTTACCTCTGCAGCTGGGGGGTTTGCCTGTGGCGATGGGTTACCTCTGCAGCTGGGGGGTGCCTGTGGCGATGGGTTACCTCTGCAGCTGGGGGTGTGCCTGTGGCGATGGGTTACCTCTGCAGCTGGGGGGGGTGCCTGTGGCGATGGGTTACCTCTGCAGCTGGGGGGGGTGCCTGTGGTTATGGGTTACCTCTGCAGCTGGGGGGTGTGCCTGTGGCGATGGGTTACCTCTGCAGCTGGGGGGGTGTGCCTGTGGCGATGGGTTACCTCTGCAGCTGGGGGGGTGCCTGCGGCGATGGGTTACCTCTGCAGCGGGGGGGTGTGCCTGTGGGCGATGGGTTACCTCTGCAGCTGGGGGGGTGCCTGTGGTTATGGGTTACCTCTGCAGCTGGGGGGTGTGCCTGTGGCGATGGGTTACCTCTGCAGCGGGGGGTGTGCCTGCGGCGATGGGTTACCTCTGCAGCTGGGGGGGGTGCCTGCGGCGATGGGTTACCTCTGCAGCGGGGGGTGTGCCTGTGGGCGATGGGTTACCTCTGCAGTGGGGGGGTGCCTGGGGGCGATGGGTTACTTCTGCAGCGGGGGGTGTGCCTGGGGAGATGGGTTACCTCTGCAGCGGGGGGTGTGCCTGGGGGCGATGGGTTACTTCCGCAGCTGGGTGGGTGCCTGTGGCGATGGGTTACTTCTGCAGCGGGGGGTGTGCCTGGGGGCGATGGGTTACTTCTGCAGCGGGGGGTGTGCCTGGGGAGATTAGTTACCTCTGCAGCGGGGGGTGTGCCTGGGGGCAATGGGTTACCTCTGCATTGGGGGGTGTGCCTGGGGGAGATGGGTTACTTCCGCAGCTGGGGGGTCCCTGGGGGCGAGGGCCTACCTCTGAAGCGGAGGGTGTGCCTGGGGGAGATGGGTTACTTCCGCAACCGTGGGTGTGCCTGGGGGCGATGGGTAACTTCCGCAGCGGGGGTGTGGCTGGGGGCGATAGGTAACTTCCGTAGTAGGGGTGTGCCTGGTGGCGATGGGTTACTTCTGCAGCGGGGGGGTGTGCCTGGGGGTGACGGGTTCCTTCCGCAGTGGGGGGTGTGCCTGGGGACGATGGGTTACTTCCGCAGCGGGGGGGTGCCTGGGGGCGATGGGTTACCTCTGCAGCGGGGGCTGTGCCTGTGGTGATGGGTTACTTCTGCAGCTGGGGGGGTGTCTGTGGTGATGGGTTACTTCTGCAGCGGGGGGTGTGCCTGTGGCGATTGGTTACCTCTGCAGCGGGGGGTGCCTGGGGGCGAGATGGGTTACTTCTGCAGCGGGGGGTTGCCTGGGGGCGATGGGTTACCTCTGCAGCTGGGGGGTGCCTGTGGTGATGGGTTACTTCTGCAGCGGGGGTGTGCCTGTGGCGATTGGTTACCTCTGCAGCGGGGGGTGCCTGGGGGCGATGGGTTACTTCTGCAGCGGGGGGGTGCCTGGGGGCGATGGGTTACCTCTGCAGCGGGGGGGGGTACCTGTGGCGATGGTTTACCTCTGCAGCTGGGGGTGTGCCTGTGGCGATGGGTTACCTCTGCAGCGGGGGTGTGCCTGGGGGTGATGGGTTACTTCTGCAGCTGGGGGTGTGCCTGTGGCGATGGGTTACCTCTGCAGCGGGGGGGTAACTGTGGCGATTGTTTACCTCTGCAGCTGGGGGTGTGCCTGTGGCGATGGGTTACCTCTGCAGCGGGGGGTGTGCCTGGAGGCGATGGGTTACTTCTGCAGCTGGGGGGTGTGCCTGTGGCGATGGGTTACCTCTGCAGCGGGGGTTACCTGTGGCGATGGGTTACCTCTGCAGCGGGGGGGTGCCTGGGGCGATGGGTTACTTCTGCAGCTGGGGGTGTGCCTGTGGCGATTGGTTACTTCTGCAGCGGGGGTGTGCCTGGGGCGATGGGTTACTTCTGCAGCGGGGGTGTGCCTGGGGCGATGGGTTACTTCTGCAGCGGGGGTGTGCCTGGGGGCGATGGGTTACCTCTGCAGCGGGGAGTGTGCCTGGGGGTGATGGGTTACCTCTGCAGCCGGGGGGTGTGCCTGGGGGCGATGGGTTACCTCTGCAGCTGGGGGAGTTCTCTGCTGCTCTGGGCACCTAGCACTGTTCCAATCAACCGCTCTGCACATGCTATACTCTCGCAAACACATCGACTGCTTGGAGCACATAAAGATTTCGTGCATTTTTTCAAGTTTTGAGAAAAACACAATGTAAAACTTTGAAACAATGTGGAAAAATATGATTTGCATCCAACTAACTTCTTTCTTTGCAGGTGACTGTATTACATTAACATGCTTCAGGTCAGTTTAATTTTGCCTCAGTTTGACAAAAAGCACATTCTTTCAGCAAAAAATTTACTTCACACTTACACTACTGGTCGAAAGATTTAGGACAACCCAATTTTTCACATAGAAAATTATGCAGTTTAATTTTCATTGTATTCTGGAATGAAAGCACAGACATGATAGAACAAATCAACAATTGAAGTTGAAAAAGAAACCATGGAATCATTTTATAAACCAATATGTGTTTTAAACTTTTGACTCAAAGTAGCCACCTTTGGCAGATATAACAGCTGAACACACTCGTGGCATTCTTTCTACAATGGAAATCAAATATTCTTCAGAAAGTTCTTCCCAACTCTGCTACAGAAGTTCCCATAAATGTGGGGCACTTGTAGGTTGCTTTGCTTTCACTCTTCTGTCCAGTTCATCCCAAACCATCTCGATGGGGTTTAAGTCTGGAGACTGTGCTGGCCACTCCTGTTAAGAAATGAGGTCAGGTGGACACCAGGCGCAGGATCCAGAAGTGTTTATTGCAACACAAACACACTTGGAGGAAGTAGGCGCACAGGCCAGAAACAAAACACCGTGCACATGGACTGAACAGCAGGAGAAACTAAGGTACACTGCCCTAGGCGGGGGGGAACAGAAGTACTCACTCAAGGAGTGGCTAGACTAAGGAAACAAAAACTGGAACTAACTAAACTGAACTGACGGGAACACTGGGAGGCTTAGACAAAGGGCAGACAAGACATGGACGCAGCAAACACGAGGCTCGGGGAAAACTCAGGAAGCAAAACAACAGCAAACAAAGTCCCGTCTGACGGTCTCTTCAATCTTCCCTGCTTAAATACACATGGGAGGAGGCAGGGATACGGAAGGCAATCTCAGGTGGAAACAGAAACACATGAGATTAATAAAACAATTACACGAGAACTGGGTTAACAATAATGACTCGAGACAATCACGCAAGCTAGACAGTTTAGATTGAGATAATCTGACCGTGACGAGTAAAAAGGAACCCCGAGAACAGCAAAGGAAAGCATAGCTTTAAATGCAGTTAATTAGGTAAAGCTTAGGAAGGAATTTACAAAAGCTAGAAACACTTGCACTCGCTAATGAGTTAATTAGGTTAGTTCTATGTGACACTTTATACACACCCTTAAATAACTACTAGATACCCTGGATGTAACTCCAGTTCTATGAGTACGTGCGTAGCCCTCTAACGGGCTTCGCTATTGGTTACCCCTCCGAGGCCCCGCCTCGGTGCCTGAGAAAGAAAATTGAACTCACCTGCTCCGTGGGAGTGGGTAGCAAACTCACCTCCTATAAAGCCTCAGTGCTGCCAATGCTCGTATCCCTTTGAAACTCAGCATCTCACACTCGGGGCCAGCTGGGCAGGCTGTTAGAGGGCTACGCACGTACTCATAGAACTGGAGTTACATCCAGGTAACCAGTAGTTCTATTTCGTACGTGCTCCGCCCTCTAACGGGCTTCGCTATTGGTTTACACCTAAGGCGAAGGCCGTTAGGGATGGATGTACTCCCAGGTGGACCCCGACTACACAGATCCATTCAAAACCAAGAGAAACCCATCCACGCACTGGGGCGAGCACCGCCAGACTGCGTACCCCGCCCCAGGTCATGGCACAGAGAAATAACACAAAACACAAGTTGGTGTCAGAAGGGGACCCCACTGATAGGGCCCCTTTCCAGACTGAATGGGAGGGCTTGCTAGCCTCCATCTTCCAATGAGAAATCCCCACACACCCAGGCGAGCACCGCCAGAGCGCAAAGCCTCAGGTCGTGGCACAACACAGAAACAGAAGACAAATCGATGTTGGAAGGCGACCCCCCCCTTGATAGGGTCCCTCCCCCAGAATGAATGGGAGGGCTTGCTAGCTTTCATCTCCCTGTGGAAGCTTCTCACCACAGGCGAGCACCGCCAGAGTGCCTCGCCTCGGGTCGTGGCACCAACATCAACAAACGACGAGTCGCTGTTGGAAGGGAACCCCTCCCCTGATGGGTGTCCCCTCCCAGACGACTGGGAGAGAGCGCCAACTGTCATTCCCCCATGACAAACACCTACACTTGTAGGCGGGGCGCCCCCGGAGCGCCTCGCCTCAGGTTGTGGCCATGATCCACTACTAGTTAGTGTTGGAAGGGGAGCCCTCTGATAGGGTCCCTTCTTAGAATGAATGGGAGGGCTTGCTAGCTGTCATCTCCTAACGAAAAACACCCACACCCACAGGCGAGCACCGCCAGAGTGCATCGCCTCAGGCAGTGGCATGCCACAAGAATAGAAGACCAGTTGAAGTTGGAAGGGAACCCCCCTCTGATAGGGTCCCTTCCCCAGACTGAATGGGAGGGCTTGTTAGCTGTCATCTCCTGACGACAAGCCCCCACACCTGCAGGCGGGGCGCCCCCAGAGCGCATCGCCTCAGGGTGTGGTAATACACTAGTGAGTGTTGGAGGGGAACCCTGCTGACAGGGTTCCCAGGGCTGAATGTGCGACCGTGCTGGCTGTCATATTCCTGAGATATGAAGGCGCAAAGTTCGATGCAGAAGACCAAAAGGCCGCCCTGCAAATCTCTTCTACGGATACGCCCTTCAAAAGTGCTGTTGAGGATGCAATCCCGCGGGTAGAATGTGCAGTCAATCCTGCTGGGGCACTGAGACCCGCGGCTGAATAGGTTCTGCAGATAGCATCATAGATCCAGTGGGTGAGGCGCTGTGCTGACAGAGGGGCCCCCTGAGCCCGTCCAGCATAAGAAACAAACAACTGATCCACTTTCCTAAGATTTACAGTGCGTTTTATGTAAAGACAGAGCGTGCGCACTGGGCACAGCTTGTGCATCCGTTCCTGCTTGCTGGTGGCATGAGGAGGTGGACAGAAGGCCTGCAGTCGAATGATGACTTGAAAGCTATGGTGATGACCTTCGGCCGGAAGGACGGGTTAGGACAAAGCTCCACTGAACCCTGGTCCTCTCTTAGGGTCAAACATGAAGGGTGCACAGAGAGGGCGTGTGACATCTCAGGAGCCGTGGAGCCAAAATGGCGGACAGCTCCACTTCCGCGCAACCCGGAAGAAGATGGAGCATTCTGAGGTGTGCTAACCACGCCGCTGGAGCCAGCCCAGCGAGCAGTGTTAGGAGTTGCTGGAAATATGTATCAGTTCATGAACGTTTCCTCACTGGTGCTGCATCAGGACGAAACGAGTGAATCGAATCGAAGGATTTGGCGTGAACCCACCCGCTAGTGTATAATGGGAGGGTATCACCGTCAGAATTCAGATTAGCCACATTGTTTGATCGTGTACTACCCCCGCGGGTAGAACAACGCAAACTTCGCCGGAGCTTAGCTAGCCAGTGTTTCATAAACAGGCTATAGCTGGTGAAGCGCCGATTTGCTGATCTGTGTCGAGTGGAAATGCCGAGAAAACACGAGCCTCATGCACCGTGTCCCTCTTATTCACCCCTTCAACGGAAGGGAGAGCCACTCTGCTTCCCCCGGTAGGGTATCCCAATGATCATGAATGCTAACATCTGAAACAGTCAGAGTGTCTAGCATGAGAATATAATGACCCGAATGCCATATTTCCCGGAAGATGGAGCATGCTGACGTGAACTAACCATGCCGCTGGAGCCAGCCCAGCGAGCAGTTATGAAGTTGCTGGTAATCTGCATCAGTTCGTGAACGTTTCTTCGCTGGTGCTGCATCAGGACGAAACGCGAGCCGAATTGAAGGATTTGGTGCGAACCCACCTGCCACAGTATGACGGGAGGGTATCACCTTCAGATTTCAGATTAGCCACATTTGTTTGACAGTGTACTACCCCCACGGGTAGAACAACGCAAACCTCGCCAGCGGTAAGCTAGCCAGCATTTCATAAACAGGCTATAGCTGGTGAAGCGCCGATATGCAGATCTGTGTTGAGTGGAAATGCTGAGAAAACACGAGCCTCACGCACTGTGTCCCTCTTATTAATCCCATCAACGCAAGGGAGAGCCACTCTGCTCCCTCCCGGTAGGGTGTCCCAAATGACTATGAATGCTAACATCTGAAACAGCCAGTGTGTCAGTGTGTTTAGCATGAGAATCATAACGATCCTGAAGCCTTTTATTTGTAAACTTTTCAGAAGCAGGGCAACCAGAAGCTGCACCCCTGGTTAGGCTCTGGCAAGGCTGTAGTGGCGGTAGACGGGGGCAGGAGCCCGCAGATGACCGGTCCTCTGAAGACCTGTGACGGCGGCTGCTGGCGAAGGCGCAACATCTTCGGACACACTACCCGGGGCCATGGTCATCACTTCGGCTGGGCCAGCAGTCCGATGGTGAAGTCGTCACTCGAGCACGGGAGGGAGCTCGTCGTCCCGGAAGAGGGCCGTTGCCAAGGCTTCAGACGGACTGCCGCCACCGCCGGCTCTCAGGCTGGCCCCGAGCCAGCCTGGAGGGCGCATAAACCGTACCTGCCGCTCACGCTCCTCCCGGGGGGAGCGCTTGCACAGGCGGCACAGGAAGCAGCCTCCGTCTGGTGCCGCCAGCCCAGACAGATGAACAGTCATCGTGCTGGTCCGAGGGCGCCATGGGGGAGGCATATTGAAGACAAACTTTATCCATATCTTTCGCGACACAAGATATTGACTGAAATTCGCGAGAGTCCAAACTTTCATCAGGCAGAGTGAAAAAGGGAGACGAGCATTGGCAGCACCGAGGCTTTACAGGAGGTGAGTATGCTACCCACTCCTACGGAGCAGGTGAGTTCAATTTTCTTCCTCAGGCACCGAGGCGGGGCCTCGGAGGGGTAACCAATAGCGAAGCCCGTTAGAGGGTGGAGCACGTACGAAATAGAAGTGCAGGTTAGTATGGGTTGGTAATGGCCCTATCAGAGAACGCATTCACTCAGAGTTTTGCGAGACCCAGAATTAAGCACAGGTGGAAGCAATGAATGAAATACCACAGCCGAAACCGAAAGTGGATTGGACCACGAGACTCAGGCATGCTGAAGGCTGTCACACGACACCACAGGAGTCAGGGCAAGAGGGGATCAATGGTCAGACTGTGGGAATGGAGCTGAAAAACAAATCAAGAGGCACAGGGGAAAAACACACAAGCACAAACAAGCACACGAGGCAGAACCATAACAACTCCATGTTTTCAAGCTTACCATCTTGTTCTTTTTTCCTAAGGTAGTTCTGGCAGAGCTTGGACTTATGTTTTGGGTCATTATCTTGCTGTAGGATGAACCCCTGACCAACTAGGCGCATACCAGATGGTACTGCATGGCGCTGCAGGATGCTGTGGTAGCTGTTTGGTTCAGCCCAGGATGCCTGTCACTCTTTAAGTCACTGACTGGATCCAGCAAAACAGCCCCAGACCATCACGCTTCCTCCTCCATGTTTGACAGTTGATGTCACACACTGAGGAACCATCCTTTCACCTACTCGACAGCGAGCAAAAAACCTGGGTAACCTTACCTCTTGTTTAAAACTTCTGACAGTTCACCACTTACCAATAGTACCATGTACTATTCCTTGGACTGGAACTGCATAATTTTCAATAAAAAACTGGAAAAATTGGGGTGTCCTAAAACTTTTGACCAATAGTGAATGTGCTCCAAGCAGTTGACATGATGACGCATGCTCTCAACCAACATCATCCCAATATTTTTTTCCCTGCCACAAGCACCTCAATTTTACTTCAATGTCTATTCTTTCACATTTCCTTCCTTTCCTTGTCTGCCCTTTCATCCTTCACAGTTATAAACTGACTAAATTTAACAGTTAAATTAACGCATTGTTTTCTGGTTATTTCAACTGTAAGTGGAATCCTGCACGCATTTAACTCAACATGTAAGGGTTGGTCCTTACAGCCCCTCCCCTTCTGCATTCTCGGCCAGTAGTCCAGTCGGAGAGCAGCAGTCCAAGTCCGGTTTCTCGGTTTCTTGGTGGCCAGGGGTGCCCCCGCCCGCCCGTTGTAAGTTTCATATGCCTCAGGTTTTTCAATGTAAAACAAAAGTGTGCTTTAACGTCATTTGAGGTCACATGCACTAACATGGTCAGAGCCAAAGCCATCCTAAACAAAAATTCATTGGTCATTTCATTCAACCTATAAGGGAAAGGTTTCCATGACAAATTCAAAATAATGAATTGATATTTTAAATTTGGAGTTTACCTTTATTTAATAAATAGAAAACAGCAAAATAGCTTCCAGTAAAATGGACGCCATTTTAATTTCTTTGGATTTCATATTGCGAGAAATAAAATAAGATATCGTTTTTACTAGGTATCACTCGAGAGAAATTAGTGCTGAAATTGGGGTCGTTCTTTGTCTTGTTTGGCTGCTCCAACGACCCGTACGGCTGGAACATAACTCAACTAATAAAATCGCATCAAAATCCAAGTCGCGGCTGGCTTGACCGGGCTTCCACGAACGATGGCTCACTTGACCGCAGTCTTTTCAGCATGGGTACGGGCAAGCTCCAGAGAGCTAGACTGAAGATAAGAATTCAGTTTGGTGCGCTACATTACAAGGGAATAAATATCTCACTAATGTTAGTTAAATTCACAACCAATTTGAAGTGTGACATGACCACAATAACGTGTTCGTGTTGTTATCCTCATTCCAACCGATTGGAAAAACGCACAGAGGCTTTCCCTGTTAACGGTTGGTTAGGTACCCATTAGGCTAGCTAGGACAGCGTAAGCATCCTGAGATAGGATTAGTACAATGCCCATGGGCACAAAACCGCTTTACGGCCATGTTCCCTGAAGGCTATTCACCAGTACCACGCGTTTGACCATTCAGAGTCCGATGTGAGGCATATATTGACAAACCAGTGCCTTAATCGTTGATTAAAAACAACTCCTTATAACTTAGTTCTCGAAAAGTGTCAACCAAAATTGCGCCTCGATTCATTTTTTAATATGTGGCAGTGTATATGGTGGTTTCTGTTCCTTGATTGATTGATTTGTAAATGACTGAATGTTTAATGAATTTTGGAGATCATATTGATAATGGATGATATATTTTGACTGGACTATGTATTTTGACTTTAGGCAGTTCCCGATAACGTAGGTTAATGAAGAGGACCACTACCAATGCGCCTTCCCATTCGTCCTTACGCCTATATATACCTCCTACATTCCCACAATCCCCACTCGTCTCGTTTAATAATAATAATAATAATAATAGGTTTTATTTATAGAGTGCTTTTCACCTGAAAAAAACAAGTCTCAAACCGCTTACAGAAAAATTGAAAAAAAAAATTAATAAAAAATTAAAAATTGAAAAGAGGCTAAAAACAGACAGAATCAAAACATGAGGAGGAATCAACAAGCATTCTAAAAAACCAGGACATCAGTGGTAGGCTTTTCTGAACAGGAATGTTTTAAGATTTCTTTTTAAACAGTCTATGGTCTGGGGGGCCCTCAGATGGTCTGGGAGGGCGTTCCAAGTCCTTGGGGCAGCGGATCGAAATGACCGATCTCCCATTGTATGGAGCTTCGTTCTGGGGGGTTTGAGGTAATATTTGTCTGCTGAGCGGAGGGTTCTTTGAGAGATTTGGGGTGCGATGAAGTCCTTCAGGTAGGCGGGGGCATTTCCATGAACACACTGGTAGGTGAGCAGTGAGATTTTATAGTCTATTCGGTGGTGAATGGGAAGCCAGTGGAGGGTGCGGAGGATGGGTGTAATGTGTTCATGTTTTCGCACCCTCATCAGGATCCTGCAGCACTGTTCTGTATACACTGGAGCTTTTGAAGGCTCTTGCCAGGGATCCCGATGAGGAGTGCGCTGCAGTAGTCGAGCCTGGAGGAGACGAAGGTGTGGACGAGCTTTTCTGCGTCTTGGAGGGTGAGGGAGGAGCAGAGCTTGGCAATATTTCGTAGATGGTAGAAGGTTGTTTTGCAGAGGAGTTTAATGTGGGATTCAAATGTCAAGTAGGTATCAAGCTTAACACCCAGATTGGTGACTGTTTTGGAGAGAGGGATGTTGTGCCCAGAGAAAGAAATGCCGGTTATGGATGATGAATGTATCTGGTGGGGAGTGCCAACAAGAATAGCTTCGGTTTTAGAACTATTGAGCTGTAGGAAGTTGTGATTCATCCACGCCTTTATCTCCTCCAGGCAGATAGAAAGTGCAGATGGTGATTGTGTGGTTGCAGAGGGGGCGGAACCAGTTTTAGCGTAAAGCTGAGTGTCGTTGGCATAACAGTGAAAAGAAAGTCCGTGTTTCCTGATGATGTGGCCAAGGGGGAGGATGTAAACTGTGAAAAGGGTTGGATCGAGCACCGGTCCTTGGGGGACCCCACAGGTGATGTTGTGTGTGCTGGATTTGGCGTTCCCCAGTGCAACAAACTTTGTCCTTCCAGTAAGGTAAGAGTGGAACCATTTTAGGACGGTGCCGGAGAGTCCAAGGGTGTACAGTAGGCAATGTAAGAGGATGTTGAGGACAATGGTATCAAATGCAGCAGTCAGGTCAAAGAGGAAAAGGAGGGATGGAGAGCCAGCATCTGCTGCCATCAGCAGGTCAATTGTGACTCTGACTAGTCGTGTCTCGGTGCTGTGGGCTGTGCGGAAACCGGATTGGAATTTTTCAGAAAGGTGGTTTGCATGGAGATGGTCGTGGAGTTGAGCAGCGACTACTTTTTCCATTACCTTGGAAAGAAATGGGAGGTTGGAGATGGGTCTGTAGGACATCAGATCATCGGGGTCTAGAGTGGTCTTTTTGAGAAGGGGTTTGATGATGGCAGTTTTAAGGGCAGATGGAAGATGACCACCTTGGAGAGAGTGGTTGATGATTTTGATGATTAGGGGACTTATGGCTGGACATGTGATTTTAGAAGAGATGTGGGGAAGGGCTCCAGGATGCATGTGGTGGGTTTCATCTTTCGGATGACGGCTTCAACCTCATGCTGTGTGGTGTCAATGGAAACAGAGAAAATGTGGGAGGAAACTGTCTCTGGGTTTCCAGAGGCCAGTACAGGCAGAGGTGTGTGGCTGGAGGGGGTAGAAGAAGAACGGATGGTGTCCACCTTTGTGGTGAAAGTAGAGATGAAGTTATTGCATTGCTCCTCAGTGGCATTAGAAAATCAGGTGGTGTGTGGTTTTAGGAGATGATTAACTGTGGAGAAAAGTTGCTTGAAGTTTCCAGGGCTATATTTGATGATGGAGGAGTAAAATTGTGATCATGCATTTGCTAGTGATTTGGAGTAGATTTTTTGATGCTTACGGTAAGCCAGATTGTGGACGGTGAGCCTTGACACTCTGAGGCGCCGTTCAAGGACACGCCCTGTTTCCGTCATTCTCCGTAGTTCCTGAGTGAAGCAGGGGCGGAGTGTGTGAAAGTTACGGTCCTTGTCTTAATAAGCGCATGGGAATCCAGGATGAATTTAAGACAGTTATTGTAATAATCCACTGAGTCAGAAGTAGAAAGCAGTTCTGTGGAGGCAGAAAGATCAGAGGTTAGAGAGGCTGGGTTTATATTTTTAAGGTTTCAGAAACTGATTTGGCATTTGGGCTTGGTATAAAGGGACAATAGCAGCAGGTCCATTGAGATGACCCTGTGATCAAAGAAACCCAGGTCGTGGATGCGGAGGTTGGTGATGTGGTCAGAGCTGGTGATAACCAGGTCAAGGGTATGCCCCCTAGTGTGTGTGGGGTCATCAACAAGCTGTTTGAGGTGAAGACAGTCCAGAAGCTGAAGAAATTCTGATACAGAATGACAGGAGGGGGAGTCAACATGAATGTTTAAATCTCCAAGTATGACAACATTGGCTGATGTTGTGCAAATTGTCATAAGTAGCTCTTATATTTCAGAGATGAAAACTGGGTTTAGTTTTGGTGGACGATAGATGAGAAGCAAGGTTGTAGGGAGTGGGAATATGCATTTAAATGCTAGGCATTCAAATAAAGACAGCTTAGGCAATGACATGGGGGATAGATCAAGTTTGCTGTGGTAGAGGACAGCCAGGCCCCCACCACGGCCAGACGTGCGAGCCTTCTCTAAATAGCTAAAACCAGGCGGGCAGGTCTCATTTTGTGAGGAGTACACCTCAGAATGGTGCCAGGTTTGTGAGGCACATTAAATCAATCCCCTTTTTCAGGATGTGATCATGTATAAAGCTGGCTTTGTTTGAGAGTGACTGAACGTTGAAAAGTTCCATTTTCAAGTTTAAAGGGCTAGAGTGTTTTAACAGAGGTTGGAGAACATTAAAATCCACTCCAGGTATTCCGTTTCGCCTGGCGAGTTGCAGTCTTGCGATGTTTTCCACGTTGGCGCGTTGTAGTCTCGCGATGTTTTTTCGGTTACTAGTTTCAGTAACAGTTGTGCTCTGATGATGCGTCAGAGGTTTGATGGTGCGCACGGCGGACCAGATGGATGGTATGGAGTGTACGTGCTGGATGACGAACCTACGACCACAGCCTCTGTGCATGTAGCAGGGCTGACGCAGGAGTCTGAGTTGTTCGATGACTGAGATGCAAGGTGGGATGGTGAAAGTCTTGAGTTTCAGCAGCTGCTGAGATGAATATTGGAGCACGATGCCGAGTGTGGTGGCTGGAGACTTGGCATTAGTAGTTAGCTGGGGCTTGGTGCATGAAGATGGATAGCCGTTATGCATACCAGGACTATGCACGGGAAGCGAAGGTGAACCGGGGACAGCAGGTGTCGGCGGAGAGGAGAACCCATGCAGAGAGCAAAAGGCGGAGGCTGAGGTGATCGGGTCAGCCAAGGAGGTGGCTGAGAGTTTTCATCGGTCGCCAGCCGAATGTAACAGCCAACTGTGGAGACGACAGACTTCGTTCGGGGAGCCACGATATCTTCGGGACGCAACCAGGAGATCTGACCGCAGGTGAAACCCAGTTTCTACGTCCCTCCCTCCCTTCCTCTCTCCAAGAAGGAAGCAAGAAACACTCTCCACCTGGGACCCCGGGGGACTTAGGAGCCACACGGACTCCGAGTTCATTACAAATGAAATTAACATTAAATGGCAAATGATATAGTAATTAGGGGTTAGACTTGAAAAGCATTCTGCTTCTTCTACCTCCTTTTCAGACACTGAGGAAGGAAATGTTGTCCTTTTGGCTCAGCATCTCTGACTAGTTTGTCAGAACCTAATTTTGTATATTATATTATATTGTATGATTTTATTTTCATTGTTATTTATTTTTATTTGTTCAAAATAAAGTCTTATAACTAAAAAAATTATATGTTATCGAGTGTGTTGCCCATTTCACAAAGTCGTGAATGCGCACTTATCTGAATAAGTTACACCTGGCTTGACATAGCGGCTCCTCAGCCCGGCTTAGCAAACGTACAAAGGATTAAGCCAGGATGCACTGAGTAAAATGGGTCAAGCCTCGCTTTCTCAGTCTTCCTGGATTGATGAATTCTGCTTTCGTGCAAAAGCTCATCATCTGGGAAATTGAAAGCAATCACAAATGCTCTCCATTGCATGACTCAAGGCTTTTACATGTTTTGAAATATTTAATATCTATTTCACAAAGCACAACATTAAGATTAACAAAGCATTTTCAAGATTTTTCTGCAAGACCAGAACATTAACTAAGGGCTTGTAAACTTGAGCGAAGTTACTTTTAAATCAATAGCAATTCATCGCGTCCAAACAAGATGCATTGTCAAGTTTTTTTTTTTTTTTTTTGAATCAAAAACAGTCTTTGCAGGACAGTGGAAGCCTGTCAACACTTAATAATCCCCAGAGGAATTAAATGTTTACTTAAATGATATATTTATTAGTTAATTGCAATGCTTGTAATGCTGGATATACTACAATGCCACTTTTCCAGGCCATATAATGCTTACAATACAAGTCACTCAGACACCTTAACGACAAGATTTGGTAAAAACAGGCACACAGATCTGATCAAAAGACCATAAGCCCACCTGGGTTTTACCAATCAATTCATATAATTAATGGCTTATGGATGAGGAATGATATTTACATAATTTAAACAGCCATTGTGTGCCTGACTGCAGAGATAGAGGATCAACAATGATAAGGTATAATTTGGACTGTCAAACATGCTAAATTTATATCACTGTACTGCAATCCTGTATGAAGTCCCCGCTCAGCTTTTAACTGCAGATATTGGGGATGGACAAAATATTGAAGTCTCCCTGAAAAAAGGCTTTAAATTTGAAGACTCAAAACCTAATTACTGAACAAGCCAGTATCATTCCTATTAATATAAATACTATTAGCAGTAGGGGTGTGTTTAACAGAGGACAAACCAGCAGTACTTTGCAAGATAAGTCTCAACAAGAGCAACAGCGTGGCATATGCCCCCGCCCATATGTTTAATTGGGGTTAAGATTGAATAGGTTGCTAGTTTAGCATGGTGAATAGTGAGAGTGAATAATACTGAAAGCTAAACACGTTAAAAGAAAACTGGTTTTGGAATGAAGATGAAGAGTTCTTTAGTTATTGCATGGAAACTGAAATCAAGATGGCTGCCGTAGGGGCCATATTGGATATCGCACAGCGCTGGTTTTCAAAAGGAACTTCCTCTACCCACCCCCCACACACCACCTAGAAATGAGATGGATCGGACGGGGCGTTCTTTAGTTTTTGTGTGAAAACGAGAAGTTTATGGCCGGACGCCCGGACGGACGGACTGAAGGGGCGTTGACATAATGCCCCCTGCTCATTCGATTTTATTTATTATTAATAATAAAAACATCATTGGGGTTCAAACCAAAAAGGGTAAATTTGCTGGAGCCCAATTTGCTTGTGTGTTGTTGTCAGAAACAGGTCTTTAATTTAGCAAAAGAACTGCATCAACAATTGTGCCTTTGAGAGGTAAAGTGGGCTATCCCACAAATCCATTGTTTTGAGAAAATGAGATTTGAAGTTCAAGCAGTTTGAAAAATTCAGGATGCCGCCTCCATGATAATTATACATGTTTACATAATTGTCCAAGTGTAACTTAGTTTGTGGAAAATTTGTGCAAGACAGCTTTTTACTGAATTAAGGAAAATGCCCAAAATGTTGAATAGACCACTTTAACTTTCTTGGCTGGAGAAAGGGTCAAAAACTTTTCAGTGAATCCAAAAAACCATCATAAGGCTGGTGACACCTCAACATTGCTGGGAAAAACTTATTTTTTCTGGGCATAGAATTAAATCCTGGAAACTGGACACTTATTACCTGTAGAAGAGTCGTCACTAGATTCACCTGTAGGCTTCCACTGGGGGTTGGGGTCACTTTCAGACTCAAAAATCTTCTCAAGAACTGCCTCAGCTCCAGTCAGCATGCAGGCTTTCTATGACTTTTAAGCACAGCATAGTCCCGAAAATGCTGGTATCATGGGAAGTTGAATTGACCTTTAATACGCAGTAGTGCACCCAACTCATTTTGACCGAGATGTGGGGTAGCCCACTTTACTTCTGAGGGGCACAATTATGGCAGCACGAAAAAACATTTTAGTTGGATAGTTGCTAATATCCAGTAAATTACAGCTCCAGAAATCACTACAGCATTGAATCAATTCATGTCTCAACCAGTTAAAAAAAAAAACAAAAAAAAAACGTACACCGTTATCGAAACAAAGTTGGCCTTGTCTCTGATGACAAACCCCAGTGCTTCTCTTTGTTCCCCAGAGCTGTAACTAACAGCTAAACTCACACCAAACTACAGCATCCTGCTGAATTCAGAGACTGAGGTTAGTATATGATAGGTGATGGACACTTTACCTCATGGTTGACCTTGAACATTTTAGACAGGCATTACTTAAGTTCTTTATATTTAAGTTAAATTTGTTTTGCGTCTTTTTGGTTACATATCACGCTGTTTCTTGTTATGGGGACCTATCGCTAAGCAAAATGCCAATTTTGGTTCAAAATTTTAGTTTTGAGGTAAGAACATGAAGTGGTCCTTCAAATAGTGTACTTTCAGGACATATATTTACTTTCTGCCTAATTGGTTTTAAACTTGCTCTAAAATTGCTCTGAAAGCACTCTTTAACACTAAAAACTACTTTAAAACCTTAATAAAAATACAGACGATTTTCAAAAATAAAATGCAGATTTCTCAGCAACTGTAGAGCCAATTAACTTCATCTTTGGCAGTTTTCTTCATTTTGTGATGATCTATGTCTGTACACAGCTCTTTTTGCAATATGTACCTCTGAATATGAGTAAATCAAAATATGCATATTTAATTAGCTATTTCTCGCCGAAATTGATTTTGGGGGGTCAAAATCAGTACTAGAACATAGAAACCTGAAAAAAAAAGCTCTTCAGTGGCATGTTTTTTCCTTCACATTACAGCTGAAATTATAACCAAACACTGTTTATTTATCTAAATAACTGTGTTTCTCTAAGTATCTATATATTCATTAGAACAGTCGTTGCCATGGCAACCACTGATGTGATGCTACAGAAACTCAGTGTTTTAAGTTGCAATTTCAAATAGAATTAATTGATAATAATTCTTAGTTTAAAAGGTGAAGATCTTGGAAAAATGTTTGCTGAACTATAAGTCCCCTGAAATGCATTTTATCATTTTGTGGTCTAAAATACTTTGAATGTGGTACTTGCTCACTGATTGTCTGCATTAAGCACAGGAATAGCCAAAACAATCATTTTTATTTGTGTATATGCTGTGCTCCCAGAAAATCTGTAGTCACTGTAGGTGTTTCCTGGGCAAAACTAGACCCCATGCTGGCATAATGAAATTAAATGGACATAATAAAACAGTCTTGGAAGTATGGAGATAAATATCATTTACACATGACATAAAAAAAATTGATTTATCATACATGCTCATTTTTAAATAATCAAAAAAAAGTTTAATTTGCATAAAATGAAATCATGGTGATCTAGACATGTTGGTGATTCAAATAATTTTCACTTTTTAATCAATGCATTTGGTTACAGCTGTGTTAATTATCATCCCTTTCCTAATTACAGTCAAATTAAAGATAATATATTTGCCTATAACTCAGATAACATTCTTGCTTTGTTTCATGAACTCATTTTCACAAATTTATGTAGAGAGTAAATGCAATGTAACAGACAATCACAAGCAAACATCTCATGTGCTTACATTATGTGCCTCAGGGGAAGGGCTTCGGCAGCAGATGCAGAGCAATTTTTTCAGCCATGGCAGCTGCTTAATCAGGGAGAGGTAGAGAAGGGGGTGAGTGCTGGAACTGTAGTCCTTCAGGCTGAATATAATCGTTTCAATTGTGCAGATTTCTGGGAAATCAGGATAATAACGCAAGAGACTGATAAGAACTACAGGCAGGTAATGTAACACTATGATGCCCAGATAGATCTGCACAGTTCTGAGGGCTTTCTTTTTCATGGGGTTAATCTTCTCCTTGCCCAAGACCGACTTCCTCAGACTCCATATAATAGAAACGTTGCAGAAAAACATAATGGTGAAGGCGGCCAGGATCAGCCCATTGTAGATTTGAGTTTGGATGTCAGATTTGCTGGTGAGCACTGACCTGCAGAGGGCATAGGCTATCACGAGCCCCCAAACAAGCATGGAAATAGCAACTCTGATCTTTTTATCCTTGATGCTGGTGAACACAATGGGGTGAACCACAGCCACGTAGCGGTCCAGGCAAATGCAGGAGAGAAAGAGCGGGGAGGCGTTTTTGATCCCAGTGGTAAAGTACAGTATATAATCGAAATATCGAATGTAGAGTGTAATGTAGTTAAAGCAGCCGATGGGGCTCATTATGCAAAACCATGCATCAGCGAGGGCCAGGCTGAAGATAAAGTTATTGGAGGTGGAAGAGTCACTCTTCTCTCTGGCCACCAGCCACATTACCATGATGTTGGCAGGGTAGCCCACTGCAACATTGGTGCTCCTTTCAATAAACACAAACGCAAACCCAGCAGGGTAGTATGTGCATGGTATAAATGTGTCCGAGAGTTGGGAACTGGATCCTGAAGAGGAGTGGTTGAAGGGTAAGCTAGAATTGATGACAGAGCTGTTCATTTTGGTTTTATTTTATCTAGCAGGTTTGAGGGTTGATGATCCTTAGAAAAGAGAGTGAATGTAAGTTACATGGTCAAGCCTAACTGAACTCACCACTTAAACGGACTGCGAGGCTAAATTATATTCTTAAGCCGATTCCAACATTATTTTACATTATTCTTCTCTCCAAAGTATTCCTCATCATAACAGATTTACAGCATAATAGAGATGGAAACACTTATACTGGCCTATTTTGCACAAAGTTAAGCTCTCTCTTTTGAGAAGTTATTCATGTCAAAGAAGACCTGGAAAACTGTGTTGCATTGTTACACTTTAGGATAGTTTTTGTTTTCTGGGAAGACGACCTCCATCCAGAGAAAACTCTCTCTCCTCTTGGGCTGTCATATAAATATTCGAAATTCGACATAAAGTCGACTTAGGGGAAACATGCAAAATCGATCACAGAATTGTACAATCAAACGTACCGCTTGGCGCTCAATTCACTTACTGAAGTCAGAAAATAAATATTTTTCGTTACCGTTGTGCTTGTTCTTGACATTAGGCGGCGAGCGCCCTCTTGTGGATAACTGTAATTACCAGTTCTGATATGGCAAACATCATATGCGTCATATTCGATATAAAATATAATAATAACCTAAATCGACTATAGTCGATTTTCTGACAATTTTTAAGAGCTAAATTCCAATATAATTTCTGAGCTAAATTGACAGCCCAACTCTCCTCTTAGGCACCAGCTGTACTCTTTGAAACTGGACTGGAGCTTCCCGAGGTGGAGACAATGTTCCCAGAAGACAAGGTTTGCCCTTCTATATTTTACTGTCTGCAAAAGCCTTTCACTCAAACACAACATAAGAAATGAAAGAGTGGTTCATCAAATTGAAAAAATGAATAACTTACCTGAGAAACTGCAATAGCTTGACATACACTCCTCAAGTTCTGACAGCTTCCCGAGGTGGAGACAGTGTTCCCAGAAGACAGGGTTTGCCCTTTGGGTCTATTGCATTACAGTCTGCAACAGCCTCTCACTCAAGCACATCTTAAGAAATGAAAGAGTGGTTCATTAGATTTAAAGAAAGAATTAGTAACTTACCTGAGAAACTGCAATTACTCGACACACACTCCTCGAGGTCTGTATCCTGATCACCTGTTTCCAGGAGGGTTATGTTTTTATTCAATATCGTTCCACTTCAGAGAATAAATCAATCTGAGTGGTATGTAAGCAGGGCAGATGACAGCCAGTCACAAATCCATTGAGGAAGCAACAGCACTTGGAGTGACTGTGCAATACCCTGTCACCACAGGATTATATTTAAGGATGGGTGGGTGTGCAAGAGGGGGTTGGTTTTGCAGAGTGAGTTTGTGATGTGACAAACAGATCTGCCGTAAAACAGAGGAGGGGCTAAAAGGAGGGGTAGATGAGTACCCCCCTATCCCTGTTCTAACAATATATTATTTGTCAGTGATGCAATCCAAGAAGTGCATCCCAGACAAACAAGTGACGCAATGCAGTCAGCCAGCTGGTGCACAAGTGAGACTGTGTAACCTGGTGTAAGGTCTTACACATGAAACCACAACGTTCATCAAAGCACACGCAAACAATTCTCTTTCATCCTCACAACGAAAATAAATTGATCACTCAGTTACAATAAATGTATTTCTGCAGATAATATTAGGTACATTTGTGACAGTTTGACTTTCATCAAAATGTTTGGTAAAAAGGAGGTTGCAGTTTACAAGTACTTTTCTTTGCTTTCGCTACATAGACTTCACTAAAGTCTGGCATCTGTTCCAGGAGGTCTGTTGTCCTGTAGGTTTCCATGCCGATCCTCAGAGAGGAGAACATAATCAAAGCTGAGAGATCTGAGTCAAAATTTGCCAACGTGTTACTAATACACCAAAATTATGAATGCCAATGAAAAAAAAAATCAATAATTTCTTGACCCCATAATTGGAAGACAAATGACATTAATAAACAGTAGTATCAAGATAACTATCACAAATGAACTTTTATTCTACTTTGTCTTTACATTCATAGTCAAATTTTGCATTTCCAGTGACATCAGTTTGTGACATTTGCTACATGGCATCTTTAGCCACCAGAAAATCAGACTTCTGTTCATCCAAAATTGAATTAGTGGACATAATGTTCTGGCCATATAAATTAAATTTATAAAATCACAGGATTTGGAAGTAAAATTTAAACACATGCTTTAAAATGAATTATTGTTTTTAGTGTTCACGTGCATTACGTGTGTCTGTCAAACATTTATACTGGTGAAATTTTCAATTATTGGGTTTTGTTGATAATTTTCGTCAGTGAAAGTCCATGGAGATCTTCAAATGAATAAATGACTTACAATGAAATGATTTAAACAGCTATAAGTCAAGATTGATATGTAACACTTGTAAAACTTGAGAGCCATGCTATATCAAGTGTAGTAGCCAACAACGATTTTAGATTTAGCAAATAGACACATGTGAGTAAGTTACAAGTTTCCAGACATACGGTCGGCTGAGAATTAACTTGGTCTATCTGCATTTTTGTGAATATTTGAGATATTCTGTTACAATGATTTTTAAGTTAACAAGGTCTATTTTAGGTTATGACCCTGCTTAGATATGCACTCAGTTTATGTCAAAGGTCAATATTAGAACGCTCTATTTTCAAATTTTCCGCTTCATCAAGTTTTAGGTAGGTCTATGCGCAATTATCCAATAATATTAGAGGGATCACATCATGTGACCTCAAGCCTCAGAGAAAGAATGGTTGCCAAGAAGAAATTTACTGAAGCAGAGTTGACAGAGTGCTTGGAGAAGTCAGATTGAACAGTGTTATTTGCTGAAACTTAAATGATTTGCTGAAATATTACAACCCCAATTCCAAAATAGTTGGGATGAAGTGTAAATTGTGTAAAAAAATCAAAATGCAATGACTTTCAGATCACGAGCCAATATGTTATTTACAATAGAACATAGATAACATTTGAGATGTTGAAACTGAGACATTTTACATTTTTATCCACAAAATGAGCTTATTTCAAATTTTCTGGCAACAACAGGTCTCAAAAAAGTTGGGACACAGGCAAAAAAGGGCTGAAAAAGCAATTAATATATAAGAGAATCGGCTGAAAGAACATTTAGCAAGTAATTCAGTTAACTGGCATCAGGTGTGTAACATGAGTGGCTATAAAAGGGATGTCTTAGAGAGGCTGAGTCTCTCAGAAGTAAAGATGGCCAGAGGCTCTCCAACCTGTGAAGGCTTGCATAAAAAAAATTGTGGAATACTTTAAAAACAACGTTCCTCAACGTCAAATTGCAAAGGCTTTGAAGGTCTCATCATCCACAGTGCATAACATCATCAAAAGATTCAGAGAAACGGGAAAAATCTCTGTGCGTAAGGGACAAGGCCGAAGACCTTTACTGGATGCCCGTGATCTTCGGGCCCTCAGACGCCACTGCATCACTCACCAGCATGATTCTGTCATTGACATTACTAAATGGGCCCAGGAATACTTCAAGAAACCACTGTCTGTAAACACAATCTGCCGTGCCATCCACAGATGCCACCTAAAACTTTATCATGCAAAAAGGAAGCCATTGTTGAGCATGATCCAGAAGTGCCGCCGTGTTCTGTGGACCAAGGCTCATTTAAAATGGACTGTAGCAAAGTGACAAAGTGTCCTGTGGTTAGACGAGTCCAAATTTGACATTCTTGTTGGAAATCATGGGCGTCGTGTCCTCTGGGCTAAAGAAGAGAAAGACCACCCCTCCTGTTATCAGTGTTCAGTTCAAAAGCCAGCATCTCTGATGGTATGGGGATGCATTAGTGCATATGGTGTGGGAAACTTACATGTTTTAAAAAGCACCATGAATGCTGAAAGGTATATAAAGGTTTTAGAGCAACATATGCTCCTCTCCAGACGAAATCTATTCCAGGGAAGGCCTTGTGTATTTCAGCAGGACAATGCAAAACCACATACTGCAGCTATTACAACAGCATGGCTTCGTAGAAGAAGAGTCCGTGTGCTGAACTGGCCTGCCTGCAGTCCTGATCTTTCACCAATTGCGAACATTTGGCACATAATTAAATGAAAAGTCCGTCAAAGAAGACCCAAAACTCTCCAGCAGCTGGAAGCCTGTATTAAACAAGAGTGGGATCAAATTCCAGTGGCTAAACTCAAGAAACTTGTCTCCTCAATGCCCAGATGCTTCCACTCTGTGTTAAAAAGAAGAGGGGATGTTACACCATGGTAAACAGGCCCCTGTCCCAACTTTTTTGAGAGCTGTAGCAGCCATAAAATTTGAAATGAGCTCATTTTGTGGATAAAATTGTAAAATTTCTCAGTTTCAACATTAGCTATGTTATCTCTGTTCTATTGTGACTAAAATACTGGCTGGTGTGATTTGAAAGTCATTGCGTTTTGATTTTATTCACAATTTACACTTTGTCCCAACTATTTCGGAATTGGGGTTGTACAATATCCCTTACCTAACAGATAGAGGCAGCTGCAGACAACAACTCCCATGTCCAGTAAAATTACGGTTTTTGCCGACGGAGTCTGGTTGGGTAGAGACATATTTGGCTTTTACAATGGCGGTTTCCTGTTGCGAAAAAGGATGATAGAAAAAGACGTGCAAAAATATCATCATCTTATTCCTGAACTAACCTGATCTTCTTTAAAAAGAGAAGCCAATGTTCCACCATCTTGCAGATGACAGGTTCAGACTCCAGCACCTCTTTTCCTCTCAGTGCAGACATCAGGTCTATCTTCTCTTTCACAAGCAGTCCATTTGGTGTTCTCTTCTGCATTTCATCAATCAAGTCTCTGCGGGCACCTCGAGAGTGACCTGATTAAACCCCTCCGGAAAGTTGGGCAAGTAGTTGAGCTCGCCTTTCTTTGTCTTCTTGATATTCTTGTTGGCTGGTTCTCCTTCGGTTGAATGCCCTCCTCGCTAACCTGCATTTACTGCTACGTCAAGGCAACCTGATCTTCTGCGTTTTGTTCTTTAGTTAGCTATTTTATATTTTAGACTATTTTTCCAGCCACTACAGCGACTGGCTGAGCCTCGCTCCTGGAGACAGGGGTGCTGGCTTATGAGTGCTCGTGCAACACTTTCGAACTGAGCATTATTTGGGTATGCTGTGTAGCTATACATGCTCTCTGCCAATCTTTCAGGGATCTCGTGTTTCAGCTCTTTTGATATTTTCAGGTGTGTACCATCACGAAGAAACAGCAGATCTGCTTGCCTAAGTCTATATGCTACATCAACAGAAAAATCTGGGAAATCAAAAAATTCTGGCCACTGTTTGTGTCGCTCCTGTGATGATGTGGAGAGGATCTCTGCATCTGCTACACTGGGTGTGTCACTCAAGATTTCATCTGATGTTGAGACAGGTACCAGCTCAAGTACAGGGAGGACTTTGACTGTTGGTTTTTCTGGAAGATCTTCCATATCAGTCATATTGCATAGTTCGTCACTGAATTCAGGATCTTGGTATTGGAGACTGCAGTTGTAATTAAATCCCAGTGATTCTTTAAGCTTGCTTATCAAATCCTCCACTGTTGTACGTCTCGTGTTCAGGATGACCTTTCTTATATCGGTCTCTGTGAAAATGACCCTCAAGGTCATCTTCAGGGGTGCTGCCATCTTGGAAAAAAAATAAATAAAAAAGATTAGCTCAAGAGAAATATACATGTTCTCAAGAACATTTGGATGCTGAGCCATTGGGCATCACTAGGTAGGTGATAGGATTAGGACTCAACAATTATTTTCATTATCGACTAGTTGTTTGGTCCATAAAATGCCAGTAAAATGGTGAAAATGTCACCGTTTACCAAAATCCATAGATGATGCCCTCAAAAGTCTTGTTTTGTCCACAACACACAGATATTCATTTTACTGTCAAAGAGTAGAAGAAGAAACCAGAAAATATTCACATTCCGGAGCCTGAAATCAGAATTGAGAATTTCATAGTCGATTAATGACCAATTAATCGATTATTGATGTACTGCACCTGTCACATTAAACACTTTAGCTTAGAGCTGCAACAATTGATTAATAATCAAATATTAATCATGAATTATTTTGATAACTAATTTAGGATAACATGTCCAAACTGTAAGATTTAAAGTTTCTAAAATGCGTTTATTTTCTGGTTCCTTTATATTATTTCTATTACTCCCCTCTGACTAACTAAACTGACTATCTTTGGGTTTTGAACAAAAGACATTTGAGGATGTCACCTTCAGTGACCAACATTTTTCACCATTTTCTGATATCTGATGGACCAAATAACTCATTGATTAAATGCGAAAATTGAGATTAATTAATAATGAAAATTAGAGACTTAAAGCACATCCTTCAAAAAAAAAAAAAAAAAAGACACAAAATATGACCATTCAGGCTTACATTTAGACTTCATCCGGAGCCATGTTGTTTGGATTGACCAACTACCACACTTGTGGTTTCTCAACACAGAATATAGCGAGTGAGCGTCACAATTGAATTGTCTCCAAATCTGTATGCTGACAGAGGGAAGCATCATTCAGCTCTTTTAGTTGCGCCACACAAAGAGGGATTAGTGCTGCCACAGAGTTCAAACGATCTGAAATGTTCATGGTACCATGCAGTCATCGTGTTGCAGACAAACAAGATCTCTGTGTTTATTGCCACAATCTGCTTGATCTGTTTAAATTTTGGCAGCCCTGAGCGCAAACCAACATAGAGTATCATATCAGCACAATATCTAATTCCATCTACAGAGACTGAAGATCACGAAGCTCCTCACTGCTGGACTCTTCACTGTCCTCTAAATCAGGGGTGTCATCTGGGGGCCCGTGTTCCTCTTCCAATTCGTCAGTTTCACTACCAGACACCATTTCTGGTTTGAACATCCTCCAATTGTCTGTTCTGTACTGTTTACTTCTGTGTGCATTGAATGTGGAGTACACAGCAGTATGAAAGTTACATCCTTTATATCATAGGTCGGCAACAGCCAGCCCCTGGGCCAATTTTGGCCCGCGAACGATTTTCATTAGCCCACCAGATGATTCCGATGACAGGTTTTTTTTTCTCTCCAAGCATTTTTTTCCCCAAACGCAGGCTATTCCTGCAATTCCTGCCTATAGCCTGCCAGGCACCTGATGTTAAGCAGAAACGAGAGAATACCAGAGCCAGGATTTGCATTCTTAATCTTAGTTGTCTTTATTTCACTTTCTTCAACTAAAAAGGAAAAGTAGCGTTTTTGACATAATGGGGCGGTCTATGAAAAGATGCGCTGTCTTTAACTGAACTTCCGCCGACAGTCGTGCTGCAATAAAATATTTGCGTCAGAGCGACACAGGAAACTAAGTTTATATTTTATTTAACAAGCCAGTAACTGTGGCATAATCCAGAAGGCTTTTACGCAAACTAAGTGAAATAAAATAAAATAAAATGATGATCGGGCAGTCGCGCAATGGCAGAGGTGGTGGACACGGATGCTCCTGAAATGAAACGCATGAGAAATAAACATTTCAGACCAATTTTTACTAACTGACGTTCAAGATTAATTTTCCTGTGATTAAGATTAATTAGGATACTCACCTAATGGGAAAATTGGCATCCTCCAGTCTTCACAATGTTTTTAATGTCTTGCGTTACAGACATCACTGCGATCCGCAGGCAGTTTTCATTTGTGAGTCGATTCCTCTCGTATGTCTTGATTGCATTCATTGATGAGAGGGCCGACTCGCATGTGTATGCTGAGGGAATCATTGTCGCAGACAAAGTACATCAAATTTTATTTTTTTATTTATTTAACCAGGGAAGTCCCGTTGAGATTGAAATCTCTTTTTCAAGGGAGCCCTGGGGGTTGAGGTGGGGAGGGAGAGGGCAATTTGCACAGCCAATTGGATTAGGGGATGATTAGGCGGCAGGTGGAAACAGCCAGGTTGGGACTTTAGCCATGACACCGGGGCACCCCCTACTCTTATCGAAATATGTCATAGGATCTTTAATGACCACAGCGAGTCAGAACCTCAGTTTAACATCTCATCCGAAAGACGGCGTCTCCTTCAGTAGTGTCCACGTCACTGCACTGGGGCATTGGGGATTATTCCACCAGAGGGAAAACCACCACCTACTGGCCACCAACACCTCTTCCAGCAGCAACTTGGTTTTCCTCGGTGGTCTCCCATCCAAGTACTGACCAAGCCCACATCTGCTTAGCTTCAGCCACGTGGCTGGAGCAGATAGAATAGTGGTATGGCTGCTGGCAAATTACAAAACATTTCTCATGTACTCCCAGTACAAGGGCAGATGACTAGAGTCTTTGTTGGAAAACTGAAGGCTTAGAAGTCAAGATGAACAGCTATTGAATGTATTATTGAATTCTGGACCACTCCCAAAGTAGAGGAGAGTATTGGAAGGGATTCCGGATAGGAGATCGGGTGGATAGGAGATTGGGGCTGGTGTGGTGTTGGACTTAGTCTGTGATTGTGCGGACGTTGGGCGCCCCCCCGGGTGGTGAGACTCAAGGTGGGGCTCGCATCTCTTGTCGGAGTCCGTGTGGCTCCCAAGCCCCAAAAAGTGTAAATGTATCAATGAGAGATGGGCTCTACGTATGTCGTCAACATTATTCTGAATATAGCTTGCATACGAGTTCGATGTCCAGCGGCTAAGGATTTTAATCAGGTGGTGCGGCACTCCTCGCTTGAATGCTGTGGTGGCAGCGCCGATGCGGAAAGAGTGCCCAGAGAAGTATTTGGGGGGAATGTTGGATCTAATTAAAACTTGACGGAAATGGTAGAGGAACCAGTGGCGAGTGGCTTCGGCCCCAGGGTCGATCGTGAATAACGGGTCTCGGGGAGAAGTGCGGTTATTGTATCTCGAGGTGACGTAGTTGATATTGGCTCGAACGGACTGAGGGCAGAGTCTAGGCAAAATAGGAATATGGGCTGAGAAATGCCGAACTGATCTGTTTACTACTCTTTATTTTAAACATGAGGCAGTCGGTGGAGTAGAATGAGATGTCGTTTAGGCTGGCGTGACGAGAAGGATAATTGTTAGCGGAGAGCGGAGCAAACTCGGCATATCTCAAAAACCCAAAGAAGGCCAATAGAAACACTGCTTCGAGGGTGGAATCCGTGTAAGGAGAATCGTACCCTGAATGCAGCATCTGGATGCAGTGAGAGAGGAGGTCTGCCGTTAGGGGTAAACGTTTGGTCGGAGCGGGAGGTCCTTGTTTACGTAAACCTTTCAGCAGTGTTTACATGTGAGAGTGGGAAAAAGATGAACACGGATAACCAGTGGCCAATTTGACGAAGTTGATGCCACATAGGAAGACTTGTACTGGGGCTGGTCGAACGTGGTGTATGGAGTCGTAAGGGAAACGACGTTGAGTGTCGGGAATGGCAGTCAGAGGGCTGAATGGAATTTCTTGAATTGCTTCCATTCTGCGAGGTACGGGGAAAGTAAGCGTGGAGCGAACCCATTTAGAATGGTATCTCAAGATAAAACGGTAAATGGCTCGGGTTGCTGTTTCAGGGGTCGACGGTCGCTGAAAACGGAGGAACCGGAGTGGAGCGAATGTCCAAGTGCTGTGCTAAGCCTCTGATTCTCTGCCAGGAGAAACGAGGAGGGCCGTCAGCGATGGCATTTTACGGTCGGGAATATGAGCGGCTTTGAGCATGGACTGGTGTTTTGCTGAAATTAGGGTTAGTTTCCTGAGGAACGCCATGAACGAGAAGGAGCGGGAACGGCCTTTGTTTATGGTGTCTACTGTGGTCGGTTGTCATAATGTACGGTTATACATTTGGCGGCCCGTTCGTGACCCCGAATGAGGGGGGGGGAAGTGTAAAACCTCACAGCAATACCAACGACAGAAATTGCCGTAGGCGAAGGCTCAGCGCGTTCTTCTCAACTGGTGTGACCCAAAAGGAAACACTGATCAACATCTCTGTTCATTAGAACAGGGCACAAAAGCACAATAGTTACGATTAATCTGACTCCATAGTATTAATTCCAAATATAAAATTTCTTTATAAATGTGTTGAGTTTAGAATCATAATACCATACTTGGTCTTTTGCAAATTTTACACGATTGCACTTCCGGACCCACACAATCGCAAAACCTTAGTTCGGGGAGCCTAGCATTGGTTAGCCAGCAGCCACCGTAATATGAGAGTACCTTTCCCTCGCAAGAGTTACGGACCCGGGTCAACTAGTATGATACTAATAGTATCTATCGGGCTCCTTAAGGAGAATTTCACAAGAACCAGCGTATTACGCCCATGGGTCCTCTTAAGACCAACCTCCAGAGCCAATACCCCACCAATCCCGTTAGCAGTCAAATGAGGCCCGTTCTAACTTACCAGAGCTCCCTTAAAACTTTGTCTGCAACTGGCCTCTGACAGTAGGTCTCAGTCAGCACCCGTTTCCCCTAAGTATTTAACCGTAATTTCAACTAAAGAAACCAAGATGGATTCAAAATCATAAAAACCACACAAATCACAAGACGACAATTTATTAATACGAAAGAAAGTTTTATTAAACAGGTAGGAAGGTCCACATAATAAAGTTCATTAGTCTGTGACATAATTCAGAATTTTTAAAGAATAATTGAATGTAAGAGTCTCTTACCAAACCTGTTTTGGCTACACACGGCATAGAGATGCACTTGTGGGAAGTTGTCTGCGATCTTCCATAACTATAGGCTACACATGCACTGACGTACGCGGGAGAGACCGGATACGATCTTCCCAGAATGGATTGTCTGTCTTTGCTTTAAGCTAAATCACGTCTTTGATTCAGGCGGCATGGCCATAAATTACCTGGAAGGGGGGTCGAATCTGGATTTTGGGTTTCCACCATTTGTAGGAGGTAATAAAACAATTTAGCAGAGAGAGAAGAACAGAATGATTACCCGAGAGGATTCTGACCAATTTTCAGGAGTTTCCAAAAGGGAATGAACCATAATTCCAATGGGAATGAAACATACTCCATTCAACTCCTTGGATTCCCCTGAGAATAACAAGACCAAACATGATATGAATATGTACTAATATGACGCAGTTGTCATGAAAAGCTCTTACACTGGATTATTGTATCAGCAATTTTGGTTATGAGCACATAAGTATTGCATTCTGGGGAGTCAGCGGACCACTCATCCTAAGGAAGGCCAAACAACTTATTGTCATATTGCAGGCCACATGAGTCCTTTGAAGTTTAGGATGAGCCTCAGTTCCTGGGCTCCCCCAGTTTGTCAGCCCTCTGCCGTGTCCCTACTGGATTTCCCGTCTTACAGAAGCGATGATGGGATACGGTGAGGCGAACAGCGAAGTAATAAGGCTTCTTCCCAGAAACGCCAAAGGAACCCTCAAAAAAAAAAAAAAGTGGGTCGAGTGGGATGGCCCTAAGCATTTGCGATGTCGGCTTTATCTAACCAGGCGCCGCTACTGGTGAGGCGGATATGAGTGGTGAGACGGAGGACAGTCAGTAAAGGGTTAACCACTATTGGGCAAGCAGCCAGTCGGATTGCATGAAGCGAGGTGCTTGAGCGTGGAGACGGCAGATGGACGGTGTGCAAGCGGGGCGGAATGATGGATTGCGGGACTGAAAGTTGGCCGAGAGCATGAACCTTGCCACTGTGGGTGGCCGTGAGGTGGAGACGCGTAGTTCTCGTGAATGGTCGCCGGAGAGGCGAAGTGCACCAACAACCAAAGCGCTAGTGGGCTGCGCCACTGCGAGTGGCTGTGAGGAGGATGCGCGCAGTATCAGTGAATGTTTGTCGGCGAGGCAAAATGCACCAATAACCAAAGCGCTAACAAAGCGTTAGTGGGCTGCGCCACTGCCAGTGTCTGTGAGGAGGATACGCGTAGTATCCGTTAATGTTTGCCGGCGAAGCAAAGTGCACCAATAACCGAAGCATTAGTGGGCTGCGCCACTGCTAGTGGCTGTAAGGTGGATACGCATGTAGTATCCCTGGATGTTTGCCGATGAGGCAAAGTGCACCAATAACTGAAGCACCAGCGAAGCGCTAGTGGGCTGCGCCAATGCGAATGGCCGTAAGGTGGATGCGCGTCAGTATCCATGAATGTTTGTGAGTGGTCGCGAGGTGGATACATAGTATCACTGAATGTTTGCCGGCAAGGCAAAGAACATTAGCATTTGTAATGATTTTACAATTTTGGAATAAATGTTGCCATCATTCAACAGCACAGTAAGTGTGGCATTTAATTTGCGAAGAACACGACGTTCGTATATAGCAAGAGTTGCTTGGACTAAGAAATTATGGCATTTTCTTCCGCACATCGATGACTACGAAAAATATCAGTAAGTCTTTGTTATTCCTATGCTGGTGTAGTTCGTGAAAACAACGCAGATTCGCGTAAATAAGTCTGCGAGGCTCATAGAGCAATAAGCCAAGAGAATCCGTTCAACAGTCTGAATGAAGTGGCAGCTAAATGGCGTTGTTAGGTACGATGCACAGCTGAGTGATGGCGAATATAATTGCTGCGAAGTCAGCGAGAGTTTCGGATTTGCAGATTATCAACAGGCAGTTGCTTACCGTACAGCCGAAGCATAAAGCGAGATCGAGAACGAGCGTAAAGTAATCGTCCAGATCTTGCCTCTGATGAGTGAAGGACTGGGGGATTGTGTCTCAATAGAATGGGGCGGCGAATGGTGAACTTGGTTCGCGTGGGCTCCCCGGAACAAGCGGGGTTCGGGTGCCTGTGTTGTGCAGGGTCGATGACGGCTAGGATTTTTTTAATTTTTCATTTTAAATATACTACGCAAATATGAGTGCAGGCTCGGGCCGGAGTAAACGTGGTATGGTAAATTCTTGCACTGCTGAAACGAATAGCGAGATTGAAAAGTGGTTCAAGATGCTGCGACTAATTCTTGCTTCCGAAGAGGCACGGACTGATGGATAGTGTTGGTTAAGTGGAATGAGGAATGGAGAACACGGTTCGCTTTTACTTCTCGCAACGAAGGGGGTGGGGTGTTTGAGCTGTGCGAGGTCAATGACGGTTTGGATTTTTTTTTTTTCTCACGACTAAAATATGAATGCAGAAATAAGATGGTTGAATGAGATGGGCCAGGTCGACGTGCATACCCGATAAAGTCTGTTGTCTAAGTGTGGGGGATAATGGCGAAGGGTTTGGAATAGGCTACGAGGGGCATAATGGGAGGTAAGGCGTGGCTAGTGTGTGCTGAAACTAAGGTGAGGGGGAAACTGCGAGGAGCTGAAGTAGTTGATGGGAGGGGCAGACCTGTAGGAGGAAGCGCAGAATTAGTGACATGGGAAACGGGGAGGAGGCGGGGAAAGATAGTGCGGGAGGGAAGAGACGAGCTGATGAAGCAACAGCGGGTGCTTCTTTGGGTGTAGGTGGGTTAGTGCGGGAACTGCTGGAGCCTTGGAGAATTCTGTTGTGTGCAGCATGAGCGTAGAAGCCATGTTTCGTCCGGCAGAAGCGATGGGGGGGACGGGACGCATGTGCACGGGGCAAAGGTGCAGCCTGCGAACACAGGGACGAAATAGGGGACGAAAAGAGACCAAAGAGGTCGTAAACAGAGGGAGCAGGCACGGGGGAGGACTGGCTGGTTTGCGGAAGGAGTGACTTCCACCGAATCTGGAATGGGGATGGCGTCGCCAAGCATGATGACGCTGGCGCTGGGGACATTGAGCGCGGAACCTGGAGGTGCTGTGTGGTCTGTGCACATCTGGTCTGCATATGGGGAGGATCAGCTACATTGCTGAAAGAGTCGGTGTATAATTTTAGTAGTCTGGCCTTGTTGTCAGAGTGGTGGAGGGGGACTTTCTTCTGCTTGACTGCCCGATGGAGTCTGGCGACGGTCCGACGTGGAGCCTCGGATGGGCTTGGAGTGTGAGCCGTGGTAAGCCTTGCTGGGGAGCCTCGGGCTCTCGCTTCTCGGCACCGCGGTTAACGAGGAGCGTAACTGGAATTCCTGCGGCACGGAGCCCGAAATAGGGAAATAGCTACGGTCGTCATCGCGGGGGGGAGCGTGGTCCAGTATATGGGCACTCCGCTTGAGGCAAGCGGATGATGTTTTGTGGCGGCGGTACGAAGATGGCGGAGCGCAGGCGGGTGCGCGGAGGAGAAACGGAGTTGCGGGAATGGATTAAGAAGATTCCTCTGGAGCATCGGAGCCTTGGAATTATTCTGCGCCCAAAGGACTCGGTTGGATTTCGGATTTCGAGCTTCGGGTGAGCGAACTCTTGCAATACGCTGGCTGTCTGGTTAGCGAGTGAACGAGGTAGAAATGAGACAAGCGGGGGATTGTGGTGTAGGTACAGCAGCTGAAAAGGGCATTAAATGGCTATCCAATGTAATTAATAACTAATAAAATTAGTAATTAATTATTTATTAAAACTTTAATAAAAATATTAAAGTTCCTCCCACGAGGCATCAAGATGTGTCGGGGAATATGCCTTTACAATACGCCAAATAGCGAGGATGGATAATTCAGACGTTTCGTCCGAATAATCCTTCCCGCAAGATAACGATTTGATTCAGCAGGAAACCTGCAAATATAGTAACCAATCTCATAAAATTACTAATATAACCAAAAATATGGAATTTTAATTAATAATTAAAATAACCAATATTAGTGATTAAAAAAAGATTCAATGAATAATCTGAAGGATTTTTGGAGTTCTACATAGGCTATTTTGATTCAGACTCCCACGTGTTACAGCACCAAAACAGACACCAGCTTTAATAAATGAATTTATTCAACAAACAAACACAGAACATACATGGGCTGATCAACGGAAGGACTATATACGAACTAGAGAGAGTAACCATGGTGTGTGTGTATGTGCTAGTGTGCATGTGTGTGCTGGCACGCACGCAGGCACGCGTGTGTCTGCGGGCGTGGCAGATGCGCGTGTGTGCTTGTGGGCACGAGTTCCTTTGTCTAGGGACAGTCTTTCAGCGCGGGGCCTGCTTAGAATTTCTAAATGTACAGGCGAGCCGATGTGCTGCGGGATAAATCAATTTAGCTTCAACAAATTGCGAGAGGAGTTTGCTTCAGCTCATATGCAATTTGTATTACTAATTGAGTTATCGTACATACTGAGGCATGCGTGTAAGTTAACTACAGCATTATAAAGTTAGCCAGAAAAAGATTATGCATGTGAGCACAAACAATCAATGGCTATTTCAGGGTTCCCCCTGGGTTCTGAAAACTATTCTTCACTTTATCATAGTCGTCATTTTTTATTAGACACTCATGGACTTCATAAAACTTTGAAAAGCCTTCAAAGCGGACAAAGTGCATGCAGCATGAACAAGGTCAAACCTCAAACACTTGCGTTATAACAGGTCTCTCCATTATACTTTCGATTGTATATATAATTTTGGGTCCATTCAAGTCCAGCCTCTAATAATGGGGACCCTGTGGACTATAAAAGCTAAATTGAAACCTCTTGAGCATTTAGCATGGAATTCGTTCAAAACACAGGCAATAGAAATCCCTTTAAACCCTTAATTTCTTTTTTTTTTTTCCATAACATTTTTATCAATGCAGCCATTTTTGGCATCCCAAAATGAAAAAGGGACACACCCTTTAAGGGCAATAGAGAGGCCTGACAAAAATGCTAAATTGGACTTGAGGTGAGCTCAAAATTTTGTGCTGTTGGAATCAGAATTAGTGGATTTCGTCAAATGTTTATTTAAAATGTTTAACTTTTAAGATTTCCAACCGATTCCAAATTGAACTTTAGGTGACCTAAATGTTTTGTGCACAGTTAATTGGAATCCTAAATGTAAATCTCAAATGTTTAGGGTTTCAAATGTTAAACAGCTCAGATAATCACTAATTCTGATGCCAGCAACAAACAAGTCTCAGTACTGGCACCCTCATCCACTTCTCTCAAGGAAGTGCTTTCTGGTTACCGTACTGTCCGAAACCACCATGTGATGCTAAGCTGGTAAATCCATAGCCCACCTGCGGTAGCAAGCGCCACGGGATTTACATAATTCAGTCAAACATTAATATATAATTGGCAAAACATCAATATTATCATTCAGTATCCTTTAGAGACATCCATTTTTGATTACCAAGTCGCTGTTCCTGTCAATAAATCATAAGCCAAGAAACATTTTAAGAGTGGTGTTCATTCACTTTTATTTGGCCAGAACATGTCATAGTAAATGGTCAAGGATCATAATAATCCAAGAGACAAGGTTTCGAAAGAAAGACCTTTCGGATATTTTTTTTCCTCGCGGTTCATTTATTATTTTCCGAAGGCGAACGCAAGGTAAATTGCACCGAAGATTGCGCATTTACTTTCAGCGCTGTATAAATCCACTAGACTACAACCTAGAGCTTAATTTACACTTTCACACTTGTAGCTGCCATCAAGTCAGAATAAATAAATAATAGATTAATAAATATTCAGTTAAAATATTGAGCTCATTAATAAAAATATTTCTCGTAAAAATAGTTTAATAATTAAAAGCAATGTGTAAATATATTTCAAGTATTTCATTTGTTTGATATGGGGTCAAATCGTAATTGAGGTGGGAACTAAAGCTTGCTGCATGAGTTGACAGGTGTTACTATTAAGAGTTACCCCAGTTTTGTTAACACGCTAGCGCGCAGACACCTCGTTGATACCTTTGCTTAAGACCGACAATGTTAAAGGGTTAATATCTAAAGTGCATAGTGCATCGAAGAATCGAAGTTGAACTAATTTCCTCTGGAGTAAAGGCGGCCAATGAGGTAATTTGTTTGTGTTGTTTGACTTGGCAGATCTGGCGTAATGAGTTTCTGTTAGGTCATGTAGCGATGCAGTTATGTTGTGTCTTCAGTCTCTGTGTGAAAATGATTTGTTTTCGTGTATTTTCTCTCTGTGTGTCGCACAGTTCTCACGGCAATATCATTCAAGTTGTGTGATTAAAGCCAGTAAAAAGGGAACGACTTGGTTCGTGATTTCGACTCGAGAGGGAGTTACAGTGAGAACTCAACGCCAGCGCGACACGAAGGGAGAGCGCGACCAGTATAAGCAACGCAGCCAGCGCGCGCCCACCCGCTGTCGTCGGAGTTGTGGATATGTTCTAGGTTCCGGGAGAGCCACTCGTCAAAGGACAGTAGCCTATACATCCTGCCGGTAACCTAGGAGCGTTGTTTAGTTATGCCAACGAGAAGCACGTTTAAGCCAAGTTAAATGTGAAGACGTGGAGTAGCCTTAACAACTGCTTAAAGAATTCTGAGTTTCAGCATTAAGTTGGACTGACTGCACGCAGCATAAGTATAAGTTTAAGGACATGCATATTTCATTAAGGAATGCTTGCTAAGTTTTGAAGTGTAAATAAGGTTTAATATGACACCCTTTCTGATTATTCTACATATGTGTTGCATTTGATATTTGAATGTATATAGGTTATTTGTTGAGTGTCATTAAGTCATTCTGAGAAATATTTAGTTTAAAGGTGTACATTGGCATTTGCCTATTTTCAGTGATTCTAAGTTTTAAGAAGGTGCTCTCATTTAGTATTAAACTGAAATAACTCTTTCCTGCTGTACAGGGCATTCAGGCTATCACTTGACATTTAAGTTAGTGTGATCTGACTTCAACATTATTACTTCATTTACCACTTGTCTATAATTTTCAGTACTATAGCATTATTAACGACATAGCATGATTGATATTAAGACATTTTGATCCTACTGGATAGCCTTTGAACGTATAGGATAACAAGTTGAATTGATTCAAAACAATTTATCCAAAGGTGAAATTCACTTTAATTTACAAACAAATCAAGCTAATTAATGGTACTTAAAACTACCCAGATTTCTTAATCCTAGAGTTTCATTTAAATTAATATACTAAAAATGGCTGAAAAGGACATTGCAATTAAACTTCAAGACCCAAATGTTACACCTGGAAATGAAGAGGCGTCTGTATACGATGAACCATTAGAAGCAAGCCCTGCAAGGGAAGTTGAAGTGAATATAGAAACCAGCGCGGCTAAAGACAAGAGAAACAGAAAACTTACTGAAAAGGGTCAGGAACTCCATAATGAAAAAATTAAAAAGAGACTTCAACGTAATTTTGACAAAACCTATGAGAGATGGAAAGTTCTTGCTAAAGAGGCTAGAAAGGGACTCTCCTCACCCCACTCAAGCGATGTTCTACAAGAGCTCCAGAATAAAATTCACACAGCTGATTTGGAAGTAAAGGAACGCTATGAGGATGTTCGTCAACACGGTGTCCCAGATGGAGACACCCGCCGTCGGGTGGACACCTGCGATGCTGTATCAAGGCAGATCACAGAACGGCTACATGTGCTACTGCATGAAGACAGAGATCAGTATTTACCCACAGTATCTGAGCACTATGGGGTAACACTGGCTCAGTGTTCTCGTGTAAAAAGACCAAGTGTCCATTTTGAGCCGCTCAGGCTCGGATCTGTTCAAGCGCTCAAGCCTGTCCTCCACAAGGAAACAGGAAGCAGAAGCAGAGTTAGCCGCAACTAAAGCCACCTTGAAGGTTCTAGCAGAAATGGAACAGGAAGAAAAGGAGCTTGAAAGGCTTGAGGCTGAGAACAGGAGGAAGCTAGCACAACAAGAAGCAGAAAATGCTGAAAGACAGAAGTTGTTAGAAGAGAAGCGCAGACAGTTAGAACGGTTGGAAGCAACTAAAAGAATGAATGCCGCAAAGGCAAGACTGCTAGTCTATGAACAAGACGCAGGCTCAGATGAAGAGATATCAGATCTCCTTCATAACCATAACCTATCAGGGCCTTCACCTAAACCTAACACCCTTCCAAAGCACAACATTTATTCACAGCCCGCCAGAGAATTCCCCACTACAAGCCATGAAGTTGCTCGCCCTACTTCTCAACACAATTGGCCCACTTCTCATGACAATAGCACAATTATGCTCGCCGAAGCGATTGCAGAGTCCATAAATGCAAGCCGTCTTCCAGTGCCAGAGCCACCTGTCTTTAGCGGAGACCCAATAAGATACAAGGACTGGAAAATGTCATTCCAAACCCTGATAGGCCGGAAGAACATTCCTGTAAATGAAAAGATTTACTTCCTCCGCAAGTATGTCACAGGACCTGCAAGGAAAGCAATTGAAAGTTATTTCCTGGTGGGCACAGAGAAAGCCTATGATTCAGCATGGGAAATATTAGAAGAACGATATGGCAACTCCTTTGTGGTCGCTAAAGCTTTCCGCGACAAGCTAAATTCGTGGACAAGGATAGGACCCAAGGACAGTGTTGAATTGAGAGAATTTGCAGACTTCCTTCGAGGGTGTCAAGCAGCAATGAGCCATATTAAGAGTCTTGAAGTCCTGAACGACTGCAGTGAAAATCAAAAAATGCTCAGTAAGCTTCCTGACTGGCTCACTGCCAGGTGGAACAGAAAGGTCATGGAATTCGAAGAAGACACACAAACCTTTCCAAGTTTCAGCAACTTTGTTGAGTTTGTGTCTAGAGAAGCCAAAATTGCTTGCAATCCGATGACTTCACTTCATGCTCTGAAAAGTGGTGATGTTGAAAGAACAAAGCCATCTAAGGTCCGAAATGTTGGTGCAAAGGTGCTAGCAAGTGCATCTGAAGAGAAACCAGATATTGAAGGACAAAAGAGCAATGTTAAGGGGTGCATGTTTTGTGAGAAGGCAAATCATGGCATTCAGACATGTCGGAAGTTAATGGAGAAACCTGTCAAAGAGCGAGTTAAGTACGTGCAAACAAAGAAATTGTGTTTTGCATGTTTAAGGCCAGGACACCACTCAAAGAGCTGCGAAAGGAGAAGTGTTTGCAACGTGTGCAAGGGCAGACATCCCACGTGTTTACATGAAGACCGTGCCAAGGCGGGTGAAAGGGTCCAAGTTGATGGACAAAGGGAGAGTAGAGAAACCTCAAAGGAAAAAGAAAGGTTGAAAGAGCCTAAACATAGTGAAACAGAGTCTAAAACTAGAGAAATAACAAGCACAGCTACATCTAATCAAGTGATGCACAATGGGAATAGCACTTATGCATCCACAATAGTGCCAGTTTGGCTGTCAACGACAAGTAACCCAGAAACTGAAGTTCTTGTATACGCTCTTCTAGACAGTCAGAGCGATAGCACCTTCATCCTACAAGAAAGGGCAGAGACTCTTGATACACAGATGGAGCCTGTGCAATTAAAGCTTTCCACCCTTGCATCCAAGCAAACTGTAATCCCAAGTCACAAGTTAGTTGGATTGCAGGTCAGAGGCTTTTATTCCTCCAAGAAAATCCTTCTTCCGTGACTTATTCACGAGAATTTATTCCTGCTAGTCTAAGCCACATTCCCACAGCCAAAACTGCAAGAGCATGGTCTCACCTAGAGCACCTTGCAGAAGAAATCGCTCCTCTAATAGACTGCGACGTCGGTTTGCTCATAGGGTACAACTGTTCTCAAGCCCTGTTGCCAAGAGAAATTGTATCAGGCAAGGATGACGAGCCATTCGCAGTAAGGACCGATCTTGGCTGGAGCATAGTTGGCTGCGTCAACCCCTGTGTTGATTATGGCGATGCCATTGGAAGCAGCCACAGAATTGTAGTGAGACAAGTCACACCAAGTTTACAGTCACCTGGTGATCTAACGAGTCAAGTACAGTACATATGCAGAACCCAAGTCAAGGAAGTCATTGTTCCTACAGATGTGCTGAAAGTACTTGAATCAGATTTCAGCGAGAGAGAAATGTGGGAGACATTCATTTCTCTCAAGATGACCTTCGTTTCATTTCGATAATGGAGGAGGGCATAAAGACACAAGCAAATGGCCAGCGTGAAATGCCATTGCCATTTAAAGAAGGCAAACCGTGTCTGCCTAACAACTTGAAGTGCGCAGATCATCGACTCCAGTGTCTGAAAAGAAGATTTGAGAAAGACAAGCGATACCACAAAGACTACGTTGGGTTTATGAATGACATCATAACCTGTGGAGATGCTGAGAAGGTCCCGGAAGGTGAGGTCCAACGGCACTCCTGCTGGTACATTCCACACCACGGAGTCTACCACCATCAGAAACCAGGAAAGATCCGCGTGGTGTTCGATTGTTCAGCCAAGTTCGAAGGAGTATCACTTAATGACCATTTACTCACTGGACCAGAGTTGACAAATACCTTAATAGGCGTCCTCTGCCGATTCAGGAAGGGCCCAGTAGCTGTGATGTGCGATATTGAGCGCATGTTCCGTCAGTTTCGGGTCAGAGCAGAAGATCAGGACTACCTAAGGTTCCTGTGGTGGGACAATGGGGACATTGAGTCAGAGCCATCAGTTTATCAAATGAAAGTGCACCTATTTGGTGCAGCCTCAAATCACCTGGCTGTGCGAACTATGGCCTCAAACATGTCGCTGCACAAGGACGAGGTAGATTCAGTGAAGCAACAATCCACTTCATCGAAAGAAATTTTTACGTCGATGATGGTTTAATAAGTGTCTCGACGCCTGAAGAAGCCATACAGCTGGTCAGTGAAGCCAGACAGCTCTGCAGCTCTGGAAGGTTGCGCATCCATAAGTTTGTCTCTAATTGCCAGGAGGTGCTTGCATCCATTCCGAAAGAAGAGTGTGCAGATCGTCAAGAAGTCAAGACCTGGCTTTGGGCGAACCAGATGAGATGGAGAGAGCCCTAGGTGTTAAATGGTGCGTCACATCGGACCACTTCAGCTTCAGAGTGGTGGTGGACGAACGCCCACTTTCAAGAAGAGGAGTGTTGTCGACAGTGGCATCCATCTTTGACCCCTTGGGCTTTGTCGCTCCCTTTATTCTGATTGGGAAGCAAATACTTCAGCAAATGTGCCGCGATAAGGTCAGATGGGATGATCCACTGCCAGATGATCTAAGACCACGGTGGGAGTCCTGGCTCTTTGACCTAAGAGCCTGGCAGACGTCAAGATTCAGCGATGTTATCTCCCATCAGAGTTCAAGGAAGCCCATAGGTACGAACTCCATTATTTCTCCAATGCAAGCGTTTTGGGGTACGGAGAATGTACTTACCTGAGGGTAATTAGCCAAACAGGACAAATTCACTGTTCCTTAGTGATGGGCAAAGCCAGAGTAGCCCCACTAAGGTCACTTGATGCCAAGACTCGAGCTATCTGCAGCAGTCGTAGCCATACGCATAAGTGACATGCTTAGAAAGGAACTGGAAATAGATGCTCAAGAAGTCTTTTGGACAGACTCAAAGGTCGTCCTAGGATACGTGAACAACGATGCAAGAAGATTCCACGTGTTTGTGGCAAATCGCATCCAGCGGATTAAAGATAGCACCAGACCAGATCAGTGGAGACATGTAAACTCTGAAGACAACCCCGCCGATCATGCGTCAAGAGGTCTACGGGCAAAGGAGCTCATTGCCTCCAACTGGTTTTCTGGTCCTGATTTCCTCTGGCGTGAGGAACTTCCCTGTGGAAACTTTGAGGCGGATAATGTAGCTGCAGAAGACCCTGAAATACGTAAGATCTTCGTACACAAGGCTTCAGTTACAGAAGTTCCACTGCAGGATCGCTTCCTTAAATTCTCCTGTTGGACAAGATTGGTCAAGGCCATTGCTCGACTCATGCGACTTGCTAAGGAGCTGAAAGGTTCAATACCAAGAACTAATGAAGCTACAAGTCTTCTTGAGAGAAGCGATGCCGAAGCTACCATCATTGGTCTTGTTCAGAGGGAAGCTTTTGCGGAAGAAATCCAAAGTTTACAACTTGGGAAGGAGCTCACTAAACACGCCAAGACCAGTAAGCTACGCAGACTGAACCCTTTCCTTGACGAACAGGGAATCCTCAGGGTGGGAGGTCGACTGAGGCATGCTGATTTACACCATCACATTAAACATCCAGCTGTTTTACCTGCCAAGGGTCACGTAACAGGACTGCTCATACAGCATTATCATCACCAAGTGCAACATCAAGGACGTGGCATAACAGTCAATGAGCTACGAGCCAGTGGATTTTGGATAATCGGATGCAGTCATGCCGTCTCATCTCACATTTACAAGTGTGTAAAGTGCAGAAGGTTTAGAAGGTCTACAGAGCATCAGCAAATGGCAGACTTGCCGCGCGACCGCATGGAAGAAACTCCTCCATTTTCGTATTGCGGAATGGACTGCTTCGGACCATTCTATGTTAAAGATGGAAGGAAAGAGTCAAAGCGCTACTGGCTTGCTGTTTACGTGCTTATGCTCTCGTGCAGTGCACATCGAACTTCTCGAAGAGATGACCACAGACTTTTTCATCATTGCTCTCCGTGCCTTCATAGCCATACGTGGCAATGTTCGACAACTCCGCTGTGATCAAGGCACCAATTTTGTTGGTGCCAGGGCGAAGTTCATAGAGGCCTTGAAGGAGATGGATCAAGAACGCCTAAAGGTACTGGGCTGTGAGTTTGTCATGAATCCGCCGTCCGCAAGCCATATGGGCGGAGCCTGGGAAAGGCAGATTCGGACAGTAAGAAGTGTGCTGATGTCTATTCTGGATCGGTCCTCCAATAGACTCGATAGTTCATCATTGAGGACATACTTCTATGAAGTAATGGCGATCATTAACAGTCGACCGTTAACAGCTCACTTACTGAACGATCCTATGGGACCACAACCTCTTTCACCCAACCACATCCTGACGATGAAATCGTCCATCATTCTTCCACCGCCTGGAAAGTTTGAAAGGGAAGACCTCTACCTTCATAAGAGGTGGCGCAAGGTCCAATACTTAGCCAACGAGTTTTGGTCCAGATGGCGCAAAGAATATCTGTTGAGCTTGCAACAGCGTCAAAAATGGCAACGAAAACGCAGAAACGCTAAGGTCAATGATGTAGTGATTGTGCAAGACGACACTGCCCCAAGAACCGAGTGGAAATTGGCAAAGGTCACAAAGGTCTTCCCTGCAGAAGATGGATGCATAAGGAAACTGCAACTGCTGATCAGTGACTCAACATTGGATAAACAAGGAAGACGCATTGGAAAGCCAAACTTCTTGGAGAGACCCATCCATAAGACGGTCACCTTGATTGAAGCCGAGTAATGCAACCACATTTTCTTGCAATGTTTCTGATCATCTAGTGCCAATATATATGTTAGAGTGAAATCACAAGTGATTTGGTGGGAGTGTAGCTGCCATCAAGTCAGAATAAATAAATAATAGATTAATAAATATTCAGTTAAAATATTGAGCTCATTAATAAAAATATTTCTCGTAAAAATAGTTTAATAATTAAAAGCAATGTGTAACATATTTCAAGTATTTCATTTGTTTGATATGGGGTCAAATCGTAATTGAGGTGGGAACTAAAGCTTGCTGCATGAGTTGACAGGTGTTACTATTAAGAGTTACCCCAGTTTTGTTAACACGCTAAGCAGAGACACCTCGTTGATACCTTTGCTTAAGACCCGACAATGTTAAAGGGTTAATATCTAAAGTGCATAGTGCATCGAAGAATCGCAGTTGAACTAATTTCCTCTGGAGTAAAGGCGGCCAATGAGGTAATTTGTTTGTGTTGTTTGACTTGGCAGATCTGGCGTAATGAGTTTCTGTTAGGTCATGTAGCGATGCAGTTATGTTGTGTCTTCAGTCTCTGTGTGAAAATGATTTGTTTTCGTGTATTTTCTCTCTGTGTGTCGCACAGTTCTCACGGCAATATCATTCAAGTTGTGTGATTAAAGCCAGTAAAAAGGGAACGACTTGGTTCGTGATTTCGACTCGAGAGGGAGTTACAACACTAGTTTGAGAACTGTTGAGTTTGGCTTCAGCAAACTACCTTACGGGCTAACTATCGCACTGGCCTGAACAGCGACGAGTTCACAGACAACCAACCCAGCCGTTTAGTAATCGGTTTGTTGTCAACACAAAGTTTTGATCATTATTGATTATTATTATTATTATTATTATTATTGTGTAGCACTGTCTGGTGCCTTTAAAGCCAACTTGGAAGTACCATGTTTTGCATAACGTTAGCTCAGAAATCGCCAGTCTTACTGTGGTAGAAAACATGGCAACAAATGACACGATTGTACGCATCAAGCGAGTGTGAAGTAAAAGACTAATCAAACTTATATATGCCGTGTAAAGATGCGCTCATATCTGCTCATATCAATCACGTAACTAGGGACTCATATCTAAATTTACACATCTTGTTCTCCTAGTTCATTGTGAGGGGAATGATTGTGCTTTAGCTTTCACCGTTTTACAAGTAAAACTAAAATCCGCGAATATGCACTCCCTCACATGACTGACATCAATCGGCTTTTCAACTCCACGGAGACCTGTCAGCCAATAAGACAGCATTTGGACGTATTTTCCCCTAAAAACCCCTCTCTGATTAGTCTGTCTAGGCTCTGTTCATTGAGGTGCTGTCCTGTTATATGGGCATTCAGTAACGAAGTAAACTGCCCAAAGTGAAGAACTATTTAGTTATTTTATTTATTTATGCATTCATATAAACTATATGGGGCTAAAGAAAACATTTTTGGGGCTACAGCCTCGAATGCTCTGGTCAGACGAAGCCACTATGTACCATTTAATTTTTATTCGTCATTAAACGAATACATTCGCCACTGTGACGAGTGCTCGTAAGTTTCTCCTCGTCATCGATGAATTATTTTCCTCAATGACGAGCGGCAGCGGGAACCCTGCTATTTGACTTCATTAATTATAAAAACGGGCACAATGCGATTATAAAATTACATCAGTAATGGACAATCTGAAATGTGGTACAGTTTCAGTTGAAACCGCTAAACTGCATTACTGCCTGGAATGTTCAGTTAGTCTTACTTCAGTTCATAGCTTGGGATTCCTCTCCGGGTCCATTGAACAACGCAGTTCTGGCGTGGATGTCCTGTGGGGTGCGCAGATCCTAAGTCCTGTGTCCACTCGGAGTTGCGTGCTGCTCTGCTGTGTCGGTCGCTGTGAGGAATGTCCTTGCTGATTCGGAAAAGTTATTTTTCGGAGTTGTTCCTTGATCAAGTAACACCGGGCATAGGCTAGTTTAATGAGATTTGCAGTCCTGAACTTAAATGGAGATTCGCAGAGATGTGAGCACTCTGCAGATATGCCAAATGAAATTGCGCAGGATGCGCGAATTCCAATACAAGTGCTGTCTTTGCGCTTGTAAAGAGCAGGCCAAGGGGGAATGTGGCTTCCCGGTGGGAATAGAACCAAGAGAGCGTGTGCTCCCCAGCTGGAAGTGTGCCACGAGAATGAACTTCTTCTTTTTCTTCTTTTATATTTCCGGCAGCGTGTACGCTACTAAGGCGTATTACTGCCCTCCGCCAGTCAACTATAAAACTTGCATTGGACGCATTAGAATTAAAAAAAAACAAACAAAAAAAAAAACCTCTGATTCATAACCCTAACCCATTATTTTCAATTTCAGAATTAATACCAACTAATTAATTTGCATTTGACTCTCACCAAATCCTCTCCCTAAGATCTCTTGAATTTCCTCTCCCTTTACGTCAGTAATACCAAGTACCTCCCTTGCTGCATGGACCACCATCCTAATCCTATCCGTCTTTGACTCAATTTCCTTTGCACAATTTAGAACCATTGCCACAAATGCCAAAAATCTCCTCTTATCCATACTTATAAGTTCAGTGTCAGACCTTGGTTCTTTTGTCACTTTCTTTGCAGTACGCAGATCTTCGCTCACATCTCCCCTTTCTATCTTCGCCTTCTTTGCAGCTTCGGCATATGATAAATTACTTTGGGTCCGCACTCGTTCTACCTCATTTTCAAATTTCCTCCGATTGCATTTTTTATCTCCAATTTCATGATCCCCCCCGCAATGAAAGCAAACCGCTTGCTCTTTCGTGAATTCACATTCATCTTCTGTACACCCCGACTTTCCACATCGTCTACATCTATATGTTTTCGCCCTACATACTGCAGCAACATGCCCGTATTCTTGGCACCAAAAACATCGGAGTGGCGCCCTTTCATAGGCTCTCACCCGATAACTCACGTAATCCAAATAAATCCTGTCCGGTAATTCTATGTTAAATTCCAGCATCACTGCCATACTGTCTTCTTCTTTCCCTTCTCAGTAACTTTTCAAGCGCCGAGCGGCGCAAACTCCCTCCACCTCCAAAAAAGCGTCAACCTTCAAAGAATATGGTACACCGCCAATCACACTCTTCTTAGTTGGCTTTGAATTCATTTTAAAACAGGTAACAGAAGAAAGATCAAAAGTACTAATTTTAAGTGCTTTTTCCCTTTGTTTCTTTGTTGTGCATTCAATAACCACAATACCGCTTCGACAAACCCTAACAGCCTTAACATCCCCGATTTCCTTTTTAACAAATTTCCCGACAAGGTGACTGTCACTAAATATATTATTGTTCCACCTATCTCCAACCGCTTTCATCCCTACAACAAACAGCCCTTCATCGATTTCATTTTCACTTCCTTTCTTCCTTTTCTTTTTACTCCCTTCAAGCTCAACACTCTCCATTTGTCTGGAATTACTTCCCAACCAATAAATAACTATTCAACAAAAAACACCCGAATCCGAGAGGCCTCTCTCCTGTTGTTTTCCCTTCTTCTTCTTCTTCTTCACTCGCCAAAGAGAATGAACTGGGTGGGGTCCCGAGTTTTAGAAGTTTTATTGCTTTTGGGCTCATTCTATTGGGAAACGTAAAGGAAGGGGTGGTGTTCGGAGGATGTTTCCGTTTCCTGTTGACTGCATGGGAAATGTAGTTCTGTGGGCCCTACAGTGGGAATGTAGGAGGTATATATAGGCGTAAGGACGAATAGGAAGGCGCATTGGGAGTGGCCCTGTTCATTAACCTACGTTATCGGGAACTCCCTTTATTAAACAAACAAACAAACAAAAAAATGAATGACTGTCTATGCCAATATTTGAAGACAACATTTAAGGAAGGTGACACGGATGGAACAAGCATACATGAGAGAAGCCAGTTACATGTCCATTATTATTCAATCAATAGACTTGTTTACCTCCAAGTGTAAATTGGTGTCTAACAGAACCATTGCAAGTTTCAGAGACAATGCATAGTTGAGCAGTATTGACAAGCATTTTCATCAGTTTTTCATTTAAAATTACTTCAGAAGTATTATCCAGCAATAAAACAAAAGAATTGCTTGTGACTCCCTCGGAGTTAAATCACGGACACAAGGCGTTCGATTTTAACGGGCATTTAATGGCATACATTCCTTCTCATGTCTGTAGTGCCAATGCCATGCCGTGCGAACTCATTGGCCGCATTAACTCACGGGGAGTGAAAAATTCAGCTACACAGCTCACTATTAACTTCTCGAGTCACCCACACCGCACGACTTCATAAAAATAACTCTTATACAGCAACAAAACGGAAACGTCTTCCTCCCTGGCTTTGCTAATATGTACACAGTCTGCCCCCGGGAGGTGTGCAACAATGCTACAATAATTAAAGTCGGACCCTCCTGCAGCACCCCAAAATAGGTTCCGCCTTGCAAATACCGAACCCTTTAGAACATGTTTTAAATTCTATTTATGCCTTTAACAGAAACATAATTTATCAAATGTATTAGTATATTTAATTCAAACCCTTCAAATGAATTTTAACTTAAATTTTATCAACTTTATTTAACGCATAACTGCCTCTGACAGCAGCTACATTGCTTGTAGCATCCTCCAAGTCTTCACTGGACCTGGGTAACCTCAGTATTACCTAGTGGTTTGGCGGCTTCTGAGGGCGGCTTCTGTAATCACATGATAAAAAAAAAAACACATCGAATTACTTGTGAAGCTTAATGGTTGATTATGGAATATGAGCAGAATACCGACATCTAGTGTCTCAAGATCATAGTCGCTACAACAGAAACTAATTCCAGCAGTCGGGTTGCCAGGTTTGTTGCCGAGTGTGTCAAGCAATCAGCCTGCACAAGCATATGCTTCGCCGATATTGACTCTCGTCTTTGCCCTTCTGCAGTCACTCTGCTGCTGGGACGGATAACGCACCGTTCGCCGGGGCTCTGAAACAGCTGCAGCAGGACTTGCAGACCCAGTGCCAACCTAGCTGTGCCGAGCATAGAGACCGTATTTGGCAACCCGCAATGCCCCGGCCGCTATTGGCTTGTACGATGTAAACAGGAAGTCATTGTTGAACCCGTCAAAAAATTTTTAATTATTTAATTCAGACTAAATATATTTTTTATGGAAAAGCAATATTTTTATTCTGCACCCCTCTAAACGCATCATGGATGTATTATTTTTTGAAAAAAATATAGCTTTTAATACTAATTCCACATAATCAACCTTTAAGTCTGAAACCTGAAGTGCAGTCTACCCTACCATGACAGCAGTAAAATTGACTAGCACGTTCCAACTCACACATCTGGCAATTTTTCGTACGGCAGGTTTGACATACAAAAAAAATAAATAAATAAAAATAAAATGGAGATATATGCAGCTTTATATAATTTGAAACTAAATTCTTTCTGGTACCAATTTACATTCGTTTTTATGTGGGGTCACATGCACCTATTCCGACTTATTTGAAACGTGTTTCAGACATCGACTGTATATAAAGAGGCATCAAATTTCAAAATAACTTCCTATAATTTTCAAGAAATTATAAAGCTGATCAAGGAAAATATTATTTTGTCATTATGCAATGCCCAAATTCAGCTCTGACCCTCTAAATTAAGATACTGAAAGCATTACCTTAACAGATATGTTTCAGTGGCTGAATTAATTAATCATTAATTGCCGTGTGCAAGGTAATATGTGAGTTAACGTCAACTGAAGTCAGCTAGCTTGCTAGTTAACGTTAAAGTTACTCGATAGCAAACACAGCAATAATTAACGAAGTGACTTATTTAAATTTTTTTTATCGAAATTCGCATTAGACGCACTTATAAGTGTGGTCAGGATGCACATTGCTCCATTGCCCAAAGCAAAACATTTTTTCTCGGCCAAACTTATTTTAAGCGGTACTTTCTAAGTGGCACTGGAATGCTCATCAACTGGCGCACTATTAGTGTGGCCAAGAAAAATATTCAGCATTGACCACACATATAAGTGCGAATAACGTCGGCCATAATTAATGTATAATTTACCAGCCCAACAACCATCACGCTATAAACAATTTTTTTTATGTTATTCTTCCTAGTTTACACCACTCCCTCATTTACAGTTTGTGCCCATCACCTTCCTGGCCAAACTCGAAATGTTGTCAGCTTTTCCCCTATACTTCGTCCGATCAATCTTTTAAGAGTTACCCTGTTACCTAACCAATTCCACGAAAGTAGATGCATTGATTCCAGCCGTAATTTCATCCGAAACCTGCTGAATCTACATGTAAATTATTGCCGCTTTCGGTAGCTATGTTTCATTTATGTCATATTGTCGTTGGTAAAATAATCTGTATCTCCTCGATCCAATTAGTTTTTCTAGCTGTTTTAGCTGCTGTCCGTAAGGTTGCAACATAAGGTTGGACTTTTGTTGTGTTACCTGCTGAAAAACGAGAAGTTGGCTTGCTGATGCTTATGGAAACTCTCGAACCTAGGGGCTCGTCTACTGAACGTTAGATGGCAAGCTTGCTACGTCGTTTACCCTACTTTAACAGCCTAAGCGACTTCAGTCAGCTACGAGAAAAGTTGAAGGAATTAGCCAGCCATTTGCAAGGTTCTAACGTTGATCCCCTGGGTAAGCAGAGTTCTTACCGGGCAAAGTGACCAGCAATCTGTGTTCGTTCTAAAATTCCGAGATACAGACTGCAGAACTTGAAGCTAAAGGCTGAAACTACTGCGACACTGGCCTAATATTTCAAGTTCAAGTTCATGAAAACGATATTTTATGACACAGAGCCGTTAACTTCATTCAAATGCTTACTTTAAGAGGTATTCTCTAAAATTAAAAATGAATATTTTGCCAGTTACGAATGACTACCGATCACCATTTTCCCCCATATTTATCGTAAACGTTTGCTACTCTGCTTGCTGTCATAATGTAGCCAAGGTAGCTAGCTAACTTAGAAATGACTTAACTGACCGTTCAGCTTCAACAAACAAAAAATAAATTTAATATACCGAAAAAACTGCAAAGATCCTTCCGATCGGTCCGGTCGGTTAGTACAATTCACAGCAGAGCAACTCATTTCGTCGTTTTTTGTTGGAATCTGTCCTGCTTGAAGCACAATCACTGTTAGCTAGCCCTATGAAGAACTTCAGATAACGTTAGGTCTCCTGTCGACTTTCCTACTCCAGCTCTACGTAAAATTACAATTCATGAAATCATGAAGTCCGCAGGGGGCAGGGGCTATCGGGACTCCGTCCACGCACTGCAGTTGTCAATCACTGCCGTTTTTTTTTTAATGCCTACACGCCCCTTTTGCATAATATGAAATAAAAAATTTACAGCAAACTTAGAAAAATTGACGCTAGAATATAGATCAGCATGGTAAGAACTTCTTAAAAAGGAAGAACCTATCTTTAGAAAAGAAATATTTTTCATGTATGCAATTTTTTCTGCGTGGCATTTCTCCCCTCGAACATGGAGGGGCGGGCTTATAATTTGTACTGCAGCCTGCCCTTAGTTGGCGATCGAGACGTTTTGGCTTCACTTTTCAGGAGACGTTCGGCTATCCATATTTTATACAGTCCTTGACTTGGAGTGACTGTACAAGACCCAGTCACAAGGCCGTGGGAAGTGGGCGTGCTGAGGGTGCTGCAGCACCCCCCTGTGACGTGGCGGATAAACTGCACATTCACAGTGAATGTAAAAATAAACACATTTTTTAAATTTCATCGCTATAAATCAAAGATATAATTATAATAATAAAACATGTTTCTTTAACTTTCGTTTGGTTATGTCGTTATATTGAAGATATTTTGATTTCACTCCATTTGGAAATTACGTTTAGGTTTCATGACGTAATCGCTCACAATTTCAAACTGGCGCGGACCAACCAGACTGTTAACTATTTACAGTGGGAAAAGATGGCAGCGCAGAGGCGAATTTGAGATTTCTTTATGCATCAAAAAGAGCTAAAACTAGCGGGTCAACACCAACAACAGATAGCAGCACCTGCGGTACCTCGGTAAAGTGTCTGACAGTAGAGCAGGGGACCGACATTTATCAAGGCCGTTGAGAAGAGGAGGCTAACACTACTAGCCGCAGCACCCCAGTGCAAGTGGGGGAGGGGGAGGATGCTAACGTTAGCAGCGGGAGCCGGTGCAGCTCCCTGTTTCAAAGAGAAGGGGAGAAAGCTAACACCGGCAGCAGCACCTCAGCAGAACAAGGAGAGGATGATGCTAGCTACGCCGGCGGGAGCAGGTGCAGTACCCCGGTGCTAAGAGGAGAGAAAGCTGGCACCTGTTGTTCCACTACCAAACCAAAAGCGGCCGGAGGACAGTCACTGACGCCAATACATCCCTACCAGCCTCACTACCATGCTTTCCCAGGTAGGCGTTTTGGAGATGAAAACTTTTCCTGTTCTTTCCAACCGAAGTGGTTTGATAAGTGGCGGTGGCTGCACTACTCGGCAGGTGTTTTTTGTTTTTCGTGTCTTCAGGCAGTGGATAAAAAGATTTTATCTTTGGATCATTATGGATGGATGTTGCATTTTGTGGAGATGGGATTTTCCAACTGGCGTTAGGCCACCGCAAAATTCGGTTTGCACGAGAAATCGCCAATACAGAGATACTATTCGGACAGTTGCTGCGTTACAACAAACACCAATAAATGCCCTTCTTTCTGACATTGCAGACAAAGAACAGTGATGAAAAATAAGTAATGCACAGAGTTGGCTCGGCTCTTCCGAGTGCCATTCTAGTCCTTTATTATATGGTAACAGATAACCTGCTTGGTGAGGAAACCAAAGCGTCGGTGGTAGCTGTTTTATGATTGGCATTTATTGTGCAAAACTGGCTTTTTGTGTGAGCCAGCACTCAGCTGCTGTTGTGTGACATTTGTGTAGACCTACTCCTCTGCTTTGCAAGGCAATAACAGCGCCCAGCAGCCGTGGTCACATAGGCCTAAGCATGTAGCCCATATTGTGTTTGCCTTCTTGCGCAATTTTTTTAAATTTTGATTGCAAATATTGTTTATCAAAGTATATTATTTATGTTTAAGGGGCATAATCCTTTTAGAAAACATGCAGTGTACAATTTAAAGCATGCATTGTATGCAGATTTTTTAAAATTTTTATTTTATTTACTTAAATTTTTTATGGATGGGACTTGGAGTAAGTATGGATCAAAGTATGGATCAATGTCAAGAAAATACTGGGCATTGACACACTCCAAGTGCGGAAAATCACAATGGACAAAACGGCATTGATGCGACTGGTAGATGAGAGACTTTCCCAATCAGGAGCACCTCTTGGCCAGTGATGTGCCCTGTGGGAAAATTGATGATGATGATGGAGCATATTACGTCTCTCCACAGCACCCCCAACTGAAATGTGTTCCCACGGCTATGCCCTGTCACCAAAGGATTATATTTAAGGATGGGTGGGTGTGCAAGAGGGGGTTGGGATTGCAGAGTGAGTTTGTGATGTGACAAACAGATCTGCCGTAAAACAGAGGAGGGGCTAAAAGGAGGGGTAGATGCGTACCCCCCTATCCCTGTTCTAACAATATATTATTTGTCAGTGATGCAATCCAAGAAGTGCATCCCAGACAAACAAGTGACGCAATGCAGTCAGCCAGCTGGTGCACAAGTGAGACTGTGTAACCTGGTGTAAGGTCTTACACATGAAACCACAACGTTCATCAAAGCACACGCAAACAATTCTCTTTCATCCTCACAAAGAAAAGAAATTCAGCACTCAGTTACAGTAAATGTATTTCTGCAGATAATATTAGGTACATTTGCTACAGTTTGACTTTCATAAAAATGTTTGGCAAAAAGTAGGTTGTAGTTTTCTTTACTTTCCCTACATAGACTTCACTAAAGCCTGGCATCTGTTCCAGGAGGTCTTTTGTCCTGTAGATTTCCATGCCGATCCTTAGAGAGGAGAACATAATCAAAGCTGAGAGATCTGAGTAAAAATTTGCCAATGTGTTACTAATACGCCATAATTTTGAATGCCCATAAAAAAAATATATATATATATATATCAATAATTTCTTAACCCCATTATTTGAAGACTAATGGCATTAATAAACAGTAGTATCAAGATAACTATCACAAAGGAGCTTTTATTCTACTTTTTCTTTACATTCATAGTCAAATTTTGCATTTCCAGTGACATCAATTTGTGACATTTGTTACACGGCATCTTCAGCCACCAGAAAATCAGACTTCTGTTCATCCAAAATTGAATCAGTGGACATAATGTTATGGCCATATAAATTAAATTCATGAAATCACAGGATTTGGAAGTAAAATTTAAACACACTCTTTATTATGAATTATTGTTTTTAGTGTTCACATGCATTATGTGTGTCTGTCAAACATTTATACTGGTGAAATTTTCAGTTATTGGGTTTTGTTGATTGTTTGTGTCAATGAAAGTCCATGGAAATCTTCAAATGAATAAATGACTTGCAATGAAATGATTTAAACAGCTATAAGTCAAGATTGATATGTAACACTTGTAAAATTTGAGAGCCCTGCTATATCAAGTGTAGTAGCCAACAACGATTTCGGATTTAGCAAATAGACACATGTGAGTAAGTTACAAGTTTCCAGACATACTGTCGGCTGAGAATTAACTTGGTCTATCTGCATTTTTGTGAATAATTACAACCCCAATTCCAAAATAGTTGGAACGAAGTGTAACTTGTGAATAAAATCAAAATGCAATGACTTTCAAATCATATGAGCCAATATGTTATTTACAATAGAACATAAAGACATTTTACATTTTTATCCACAAAATGAGCTCATTTTAATTTTCTGACTGCTACAGGTCTCAAGAAAGTTGGGACACAGGCAAAAAAGGGCTGAAAAAGCAATTAATATATAGGAGAATCAGCTGAAATTACATTTAGGAAGTAATTAAGTGAACTGGCATCAGGTGTGGAACATGATTGGCTATAAAAGGGATGTCTTAGAGAGGCAGAGTCTCTCAGAAGTAAAGATGGCCAGAGGCTCTCCAACCTGTGAAGGCTTGCGTAAAAAAAATTGTGGAATACTTTAAAAACAATGTTCCTCAATGTAAAATTGCAAAGGCTTTGAAGGTCTCGTCATCCACAGTGCATAACATCATCAAAAGATTCAGAAACATTGGAAAAATCTATGCGTAAGGGACAAGGCTGAAGACCTTCACTGGATGCCCGTGATCTTCAGGTCCTCAGACACCACTGCATCACTCACCGGCATAATTCTGTCATTGACATTACTAAATGGGCCCAGTAATACTTCAAGAAAACACTGTCTGTAAACACAGTCTGCCATGCCATCTACAGATGCCACCTAAAACTCTATCATGCAAAAAGGAAGCCATTGTTGTGCATGATCCAGAAGTGCCACCGTGTTCTGTGGGCCTAGGCTCATTTAAAATGGACTGTAGCAAAGTGACAAAATGTCCTGTGGTCAGGCGAGTCCAAATTTGACATTCTTGTTGGAAATCACAGGCGTTGTGTCCTCCAGGCTAAAGAGGAGAAAGACCACCCCTCCTGTTATCAGCATTCAGTTCAAAAGCCAGCATCTCTGATGGTATGGGGATGCATTAGTGCATATGGTGTGGGACACTTGCTTGTGTTAAAAAGCACCATGAATGCTGAAAGGTACATAATGGTTTTAGAGCAACATATGCTCCCCTCCAGACGACATCAATTCCAGGGAAGGCCTTGTGTATTTCAGCAGGAAAATGCAAAACCACATACTGCAGCTACTACAACAGCATGGCTTCGTAGTAGAAGAGTCCGTGTGCTGAACTGGCCTGCCTGCAGTCCTGATCTTTCACAAATTGAGAACATTTGGCGCATAATTAAATGAAAAGTCCATCAAAGGAGACCCAAAACTCTCCAGCAGCTGGAAGCCTGTATTAAACAAGAGTGGGATCAAATTCCAATGGCTAAACTCAGGAAACTTGTCTCCTCAATGCCCAGACGCCTCCACTCTGTGTTACAAAGAAGAAGGGATGCTACACCATGGTAAACAGGCCCCTGTCTCAACTTTTTGAGACCTGTAGCAGCCATCAACTTTGAAATGAGCTCATTTTGTGGATAAAATTGTAAAATTTCTCAGTTTCAACTTTTGCTTTGTTATCTCTGTTCTATTCTGAATAAAATGCTGGCTGGTGTGATTTGAAAGTCATTGCGCTTTGATTTTATTCACAATTTACACTTTGTCCCAACTATTTTGGAATGGGGGTTGCGTATTTTAGCTGGTAACAGTTAAGTAAACATTCAATACATCTCACATAGCTAGGTAGCCATGTTAGCTTCAGGTCGCTATAGTGGCAACGTCTGCTCATTGAGCTGGCTAGCTATCCTACCACTCACTAAGCAATTTCGCACAATGTACAGATGGGATTTATGGCTCTTTGAAGGGAGCCGGATCTTGAGGAGCCGTTCCTTTCAAAGAGCCGTTCAAAAGACTGGCTCCTTGTTATATTTATTTATTTTCTAGAAGTCAACCAGGGGTAACTCGTTTTTATCAAGGAAACAATCACTGATGGCAGTTATAAGATTTAGATCAGAATAATTTAAACTTACACATCCCACCAATTTATACTCTATTGGTGGGAATTATTCTGAAATATTGATTAGATTTCATTTGGCTTGTGTTTTCATTGTAAACATTCCATAAGGTGGTGCCATATCCCCATGCTTTGACAGTGAGATCACCATTTTGAATTTTCCCTCACTTAAAAAACTTTGTGGCACAATAAAAACTACGCAGGCTACAGATAACTTCCATGCAAAACAACTTTACTGTAAAATTTCCACACAAGAACATTTTAACAATACAGAAAAAAATATAAAAATAATAAATAAGAATAAATATATGTATGTATATAAAAATATAAATAAAACTAGATTAAAAAGGAGGACATGATAAAAATGTTAATGTAAAATTGTACTACCCTACCTGGTGTTTGTACACCTGAACTACTTTACAAACAGGAGCTCAGCTCGACTCGAATCCACATCTGAACAGATACAGCAGCAAATGTCTTCAGTCCAGTCGGGCGGTGCTGTTGGTTAATTAATAAAAAACCAATAACGTTGTCCCGATGAAGAAGCAGACTCCGATGTTCGTAGCAAAAGCAGGAAAAAAGTTTATTACACAGCCGGCCGTGGGAACAACAGCGTGATGCAAAGTTCTAAAATTCAATAATTTCATAAGAAACTTTATACATGTTAAAGTACAGATATTTGCATATATTTCTTTAATGTTATCAGAAGTTGTTGCTGATTGGTTCTAGGGTTTACACATTGATAAAAAGGAATACTCTACAATTGGGCCTCTCCTGAACCACTCCACTTAATTGGTTCAATAGATTCCCAACCTTCGGAAGTGAGCTCCATATGTGGGCATACGGAACCTCCACCTAAGAGGTGCTAGTGCGTATCATGTCCTGTTGGAACTGAAGACAAACGGAGATCCGAGCTGGAAGTCACAAATAGGTGATATGTCCTGTCGGACCCGACGGCTTCTCTTTATCTCCTAATACACATTCATCACCCATTGATCAAACCGTCTGGCTCACCTCATATTGCTAACACCCAAAAATCCTGTTTCCCAACAGCGCTCACTAATATTCTCCTCCCCTAAGTTAGCTGCGCATATATAGCTGCGTTAACATGAATGGAGCGTGCTGTGGGCAACTCAAACTCGGAGATGTCATTAGTCGTTCACATGAAGGCAGCGTGGACAACTCAGACTAATGGGGCACACAGATGACACATGAAGGGTGGGCAATTTGCATAGAAGAATGGCTCGCAAACGACTGGCTCGCAACTGCGAATCGGTTCTCTTCGTTCACTTAAAAGAGCCGTTCAAAAGACTCGACTCCTTCGCCAACGTCGCATCTCTAGCACAATGCTTATGTTAGCTTTAGCGGTTTTGACACAGCTCGTAAGTATTTTCACGAGGCTTTATTCTAATAGTACGTAATACCCACAATTATCTACACTGTAAAAATATTCAAGTGTAAATTCACAGTAAATTACTGGCTAATAATTGTATTACTTTCACAATAACATTTACAATACTTCTTTGTGAAATATCCTAACAGTAATTTACTGTAAAGTCACAACTGTGATTTCACATTAAATCACAGTGAAGTCACAACTACATACTGTGACTTTACGATTGTGATTCCACAGTACATCACAGTAAAGTCACAGCTACATATTGTGACTTGACGGTTGTGATTTCACAGTAAGTCACAGTAAAGTCACAACTATATACTGTGACTTCACGGTTGTGGTTTTACAGTAAATTACAGTGTGTTACTGTGGAATTACAGTACCTTGTTGAACATGAACACAGTAAACTGCCTGTAGTTTTACATTTTGACTGTGAAAGTAATGCAATTAGTAGCCAGTAATTTATTGAGTTTAAAATGCTGCACATTACTGTAAATTTGACATGTTAACTGTGATTTCAACACACCATCTACTGAATAAAAGAACGCGGAAAACAATGCTCATTTTTATCACTTTAATTCATGAGGCCGTTATGATTAGTGAGGGCTATGACATAGTTGGGATTACAGAGACATGGCTTAGTGAAGAGGATGGAGATGAATATAATATAGAAGGTTATAAGCTCTTTAGGAAGGATAGATGCAATCGGCAAGGAGGGGGTGTAGCACTCTATGTGAACAAAAACATAAATGTGCAGGAAATTCCGGAAATTAAGCATTCTTTGCCCTGTGAAGATATCTGGGTCAGGCTCATTGGCAAACACTAGACAGGTTTAAAAACATAGGAGTATGCTATCGACCGCCAGCTTTGGACAGTACAGTCAATGAAATGCTTTTTAAGAGGATTACGCAAGCTTGTAGAGGTGGAGGGACTATTATTATGGGAGACTTAAGTTATCCTGGTATCGATTGGGAAATGGTGAAAGGACAGGGTTGGGGGGGGGAAGAATTTCTAGATGTTATAAATGATAATTTTTTGGTGCAGTATGTTAATAAACCTACAAGGAGAAGGCAATTTTAGACTTAGTGCTCTGTAATGACCCAGATAGAATTAGCAATGTGGAGGTACTGGAGCCACTTGGGACAAGTGATCACTCTACTGTTAATTTTGATGTTTTACGGGAAGTTAAAAAGGTGTCTTAAAAAACAAAAAATTTCAATTTTAGGCGAGCAAACTTTGACAGGATGCGCTCATATCTAAGTGAAATAAAATGGGAGACACTCCTGGACTGTGAGTCTGTAAATAAGATGTGGGAAAGATTTAAGGGGGTTTTACTTGATTCACAATGCAAATTCATTCCAAAGGTGTCCAAAAGTAAGCTGAAAAAGCAGAATCCTCAGTGGATGACCAAAAGTATTCGTAGGATTTTGAGGGAAAAGAGGAATCTTTATAAGATGTACATAAAGGATAACAATGAGAACACTAAGGCTGAATACTGTAAAATGCGGGCTGTGGTCAAAAAAGAGCTGAGGAATGGTAGAAGACTGTATGAAAGGCAAATTGCAGTGGGGGCAAAAACTAACCCTAAGCGCTTCTTTCAGTACTGTAGCAGAAAAAGGAAATCAAATCAAAATCAAATCAACTTTATTTATATAGCACATTTAAAACAACCAGGGTTGACCAAAGTGCTGTACAACAGAGTTAAAAATATAAGAACACAAACGAACAAATAAAAAGAATAAAAAACAAATAAAATAAATAAAACAATAAAAACAGTAAAACAAAGAACAAAGTCTTATACTGAGTTAAAAGCCAATGAGTAGAAATGCGTTTTGAGATGACTTTTAAAAATGGACAGCGAAGGGGCCTGTCTAATGTGCAATGGGAGCTTGTTCCATAGTTTTGGAGCAGCGACAGAGGAGGCTCTGTCCCCTCTGAGCATCAGCTTAGACTTCAGTACCTCTAGAAGCAGCTGGTCAGCTGACCTGAGGCACCGAGCAGGAGTGTAAGCATGAAGAAGCTCAGAGAGGTAAGGCGGGGCAAGACCATTCAAGGATTTAAAAACAAATAAAAGCATTTTAACATGAACTCTAAAATGCACAGGCAGCCAGTGGAGGGAGGCCAGAATGGGGGTAATGTGTTCCCTCTTACGTGTTCCAGTTAAAAGGCGAGCAGCAGCATTTTGAACCATCTGGAGCCGGGAGAGGGAAGACTGGCTGACTCTGAAATAAAGTGCAGTACAGTAATCCAGCCGTGACGTGATGAAGGCATGGATCACTGTTTCAAGGTGCTGTTGTGATAGAATGTTTTTTATTTAGGCCACCTGCCTTAACTGAAAAAAGCTGGCCTTGACTATTGCTCTAATTTGGTGATCAAGTTTAAAATCACTGTCCATCTTAAAGCCCAGATTTGTAGCGGTTGTCTTAAAATACGGTGCCAAAGGGCCCAAGTCAACAGGGGGTGACACACAGGAGCCATTTGGACCGAAAACCATCACCTGTTTTCTTTTTTTGATTGATTGATTGATTTATTTCGAACAAGTATAAAAACAAAATATCTCTGTTCATTTCGATATATATTCAAAAGAAAAAGAAAACAAAAAGAAAAAAAAGAAAAACAAATCATAATGTGCCCTGTTCGAAAAAGGAGTAGGAAGAAGCTTACACTTTTTTTTAATCCTACCCCTTTTTGACTCTTCATCAAAAGATACTATGATTTATACCATTGTAAATTATATATAGCCATTTTATCTGCGGTACTATTTTATATCTATATCCATACATATATGAATACATATACATACAAACATACATACACACATTATATATATATATATATATATATACATACACACACATACATACACATATACATACACATTACGCAAACATACATAAAAATATACAAACTAATACATAATATATACATACTAAATACATATACTATAATATTCAATTTCCTCTTATTTTATTCACATCTGACAACGTACTCCCAATTAACACACTTCCTCTTCCATATACCTCTTCAAGAAAGATTTTTTGTACGTCCTTTCAAACTGATTTATATGTGTACTCTGTTTGAGCTCCAGCTCCAAACTTTTCCACAGATCCACCCCACAGATTGATATGCTCATGCTTTTCATTGTGGTTCGAACACAGAGTTTTCTAAAGTTAAGCTCTCTTCTCAAGTTATAGCCACCTTCTCTGTCCATGAACATTCTCTGAATGTTTTTTGGCAACAGGTTATTTCTGGCTTTGTACATGATTTGTGATGTTTTAAATTTGACCAAATCCATAAATTTCAAGGTGTTTGATTTTACAAACAATGTGTTTGTGTGTTCTCTATATCCTACACTGTTTATTGTCCTTATTGCTCTTTTCTGCAATATGTATATTGGCTGTAGGGTGCTTTTGTAGTTATTTCCCCAGACCTCCACACAGTAAGTCAGATATGGTAAAAACAGTGAACAGTACAGACTGTGTAATGATTTATAATCCAGTATATGTCTTATTTTGCCCAGAATTGCAGTGCACTTTGTTAGTTTTGCTTGGACATGGCTTACATGGGGCTTCCAGCATATTTTGTGATCCATGATCACTCCAAGAAATTTATTCTCATATACTCTTTCTATGCGTGTATTTTTTATCCTCAGGTCTCCATGAACATTTGTGTTATGTTTTCCAAACAGCATGATCTTTGTTTTTTCCAGATTTAGTGATAATTTGTTTTAGTCAAACCACAGTTTTAATTTATTCATTTCTGTAGCGATCATCTCCAAGATCTGCTGCAAATTCTCTCCTGTAAAAAAAATATTTGTATCGTTTGCGAACAAGACAAATTTCATACATTTTGATCAACTGCATATATCGTTGATGTATAATATAAACAATTTTGGCCCTAATACAGACCCCTGTGGTACCCCGCAAGCAATATCCATGTAGTTTGATTTATGCTCCCCTATTTGCACAAATTGTTTCCTGTTTCTTAGATAACTTCTCAGCCAGCTCAGCCCGATCCCCCTAATCCATAATTTTCTAGTTTATCTAATAATATATCCTGATCAATAGTGTCAAAAGCTTTCTTTAAGTCAATGAATACTCCCATGGCAATTTTTTTGTTGTCAATACAATTTGTGATTTCTTCTGTCAATTCCATGAGTGCCAATGATGTTGATCTGTCCGCTCTGAATCCATATTGACTGTCTGCCAGCAGGTTGTGTTTTTCAATAAATTTGTCCAGTCTGTCAGAAAAAAGTTTTTTGAGTACTTTGGAAAATTGGGAGAGCAAAGAAACAGGCCTGTAATTTGTAAAATGGTGTCTATCTCCTGTTTTAAACAGCTGTGTCACTTTTGCAATTTTCATCTTGTTGGGGAATTTACTGGATTGAAAAGACAAGTTACAGATGTGGGTTAGTGGCTTTACCATTCCTTCAATAACTGTTTTTACTGTTGTCATGTCCATGTCATTCCAGTCAGTGGAAGTTTTATTTTTACATTTTCTTATGGTCTCTGTGATTTCTTTTTCATCAACTGCTGCCAAAAAGATTTCTATCCCCCATACCCTCAATAGCCTCACCTTCTTTTGTCTCTGGTTCCTTGATTTTTTTCTGCCAATTCTGGTCCCACATTTACACAGAATTTGTTAAAACCATTGACCACATCCTCCATTTTAGCTATGGTCTTGTCATCCTCTATGAAGTATTCTGGATAATTTGCCTTTTTAGATCCATTTCTTATTATACCATTTGGAACACTCCATATACCTTTAATGTTGTTTATATTTTTCCCCAATACCTTATTATAATATTCCTTTTTACATATCCTCAGAATATTAGTTAATTTATTCTTGTATTTTTTATACTTTTCCTCTGCCTCTATAGTTCAGTGCTTTATGAAATTTCTATATAGCGCGTTTTTCTATTTGCAGGCGTTTTGTAACCCCTGAGTGACCCACGGACTATTTTTGTTTTTATGTATATCACTGTATTGCTTTACAGGACAATCTTTATCGTATAATGAGTTGAATATTTTAGAAATTCATCGTAAGCTGTATCAATATCTTTTCCATCGTATACTTTGTTCCAAATCTGTGCTATTAAATCGTTTTTAAGTGATCTCATTGTTTCCTCCATTTTCACTCTTTTATATATAACTTTTGGCATCATTTATCCTCCAATGATTACAATAATATACCACAAAAATAGGTAGGTGGTCACTGATGTCCGTTAGAGAAAGTCTACTCTCTGTGTTGTTTTCCATAGTGTTTGTGAATATATTATCGATTAAAGTGGCAGAGTGTGAAGTGATTCTACTTGGTTTAGTGATTACTGGATATAGGCCCATACTATACACTGAATTGATAAACTCTTCTGTCATTTTATGTTTTTTTGGATTTAGGAGGTCAATATTGAAATCACAACAGATGAACATAAGTTTTTGCATAGATTCTATAAGTATGCTTTCCATCCAGTCTTTAAATCTTTCAATATCTGATCCAGGTGCTCTCGGGTCAGTCACAGTCAGGGTGCATTACAGTTTTACTGGATGTTATAGTCTTATAACATGACTATTTAATATGTAAATAGCATATTACAAGTAGTTTTGGGTTATACTTTTTGTGAACGCCACAATGGTGTATTGATACTTGATGCTAGACATTTTTTGGGTGATGGCGTGGATCTGGTGAAGAGTGCCTTCTGTCCGGGCATTTTAGCGTTATGACGAGTCACCAGGTGTTAATGCTTATTTTTGTGTGTTTATTCTTTGTTTTGTGTGGTAAACCTGCTATAGTTTGAACATTTATTTGTAACTATATATTGTTTTTTATATGTGCAAAAAAAATCATCAAAATCGGAGTGAAATATCCAAAATGGCATGCATTTATGGAAATTGTGCATTTTGTTATAGAATTTCACCAATTTCAACATGTATCACTGTATTATTACCCAGTGTTGTTTAAAATACCTTATACAACAAGATTATGTCTCATTTTGATTACCAAAGGATTGGCATTTATGGTATAGTGAGCTTTGTATGCGCATAATGTATATGTTTTCATCACAACCATTCAAGCTGGAAGACAATCGATCTGCCAAAAAACTTGTAGTGTCCGTGACGTGTTCTTATCTCCATAATAGAGCCAACAGCATTTATGCCAAGGGGTTATCTTTTCACATTGTGTCAAGCTAGATGATAAGACACCTTTTGGTCATAAATGTAGTTCAATCTTATACCATTCCTTATAGTAGGGAATAACCGTCTGTCACGGACACTACGCGTGTAGTGTCCGTGACACGAAGGATACCTGCTGTCAGTTAATTCCCATGTCTATATACATCCGTTAATATACCATGTGAATAAGAATGTTCTTGAACAAAAGTTCTTTTTATCAAACAGGCACAACATGTTAGAAATCTAGTGAAACAAGACGATTAATTTATGGTAGTGTCCGTGACATACAATATACGCCCTGACAGGCATATGTTTAAATGTTGATTTCTGCAAAACTACAAAAGATTTGCACCTGAAATTTGGAGGTCAGTAACACAAATGTGTGTGCTTAGCATTAACAGTGTTTTCAGGTTTTTGGGGCGGAGAAATAATTTTCATGACAGTGACATGCCATTAAGCACCCTGATTGTGACCGACCCGTCTATATATACAGCTTACAACTACATTTTTCATCTTTTCAAGATAGATTTCCACTGTTACACTCTCAAGTAAATCATCAACAGCTGCCGTCATATTTTCAATAATTTTACACCTCAAACTATTACCCACATATATTGCCACCCCTCCACCATTCTTGTTCTTTCTGGTCACAAAGTTGAATTCATATCCATCCAGATCAAAATCTGTTCCTTTCTCATCATTAATCCAGGTTTCTGATATGGCTATGATATTGAATAGTTAGTGAACTTCATCTGAGATATTCTTTTATGTAATTAAAATTGGCATACAGGCTTCTGCTATTATAATGAATAATTGACATATTATGCTCCGATTTAAACATTTTATTGAACTGATTTTCTGTGTGATAACTGCACTTGCTGTTGATATTACTTTGTAGATTGTTTTCCAGATCAATATTATTTTCCCTATCTTGTGTTTTGTACTCTGTGTAAACAAAAGTATCCAGCCCCTTTTTTACAAAATCAACTGTCCATGAAGTTTGTTGTTCTTCCCCATCTCCAGATGGACATGAATGAATACTGTCAGTTTTTGTCATGATTGTGTGGTGTGTTCAGTGCGTGAGTTTTGTTCATTGCCTTGCTATATTTTTCTTCATTTGTATTTGTCAGCTCATTGATGTCTTGAATGACCCAACACCTAGCCTCTTCTGTTGTTGCTTTAAGCTTAATAAATATTTTCAATTTGGTATCCAATTATTTAGAATTTTCCTTGCTTCCTCAGTAGATGAGCCTTTCTTGCAACGTCACATTTCTTTTTGTTAAATGTTCGTTTAAAAATACATCTGAGCCCTTCCAGTTTTCTTCGCTTGTTTTAATAGTTCTGTTTTATGCTTTCTGTTTGCAAATCAGATTATGATGGCTGGTTTATGACTGAAGAAAAGCAGTCACCTGTTGCTCCACCGATTCAATGTCCTCCCCGCTCAGCTCCTCTCCATTTTTCCTTGTCACTGCCCGGGCATATGACCAGGGTTTAGTCCCTAGGCCGGTGACAATGATGTCATTTATCCGTGTGTACTGCTCCAGATCAGCCACTCTGTTTTCCAGAGGAATAATCCTTTTCTCCTTCTCCATGTTCTGCAGCCTCAGGGCACTAACTTCCTCCACCAGCTCTAGGATGCTTTTTCTGCACAACCTGACAGCAGAAACTTCCTCTGCCAGAAATTCGATGGATTTTGATATCGTCCACCTCCTCGACTGAAGGAGTTTTCCTCAGTGCTAGGCCTGCGATAAATCGCCAGAAGATCGCGATCTCGATTCACCCCTACGCGCGATCTAATTTCTAAATGTCAACGATTTTCCAGCATTATTTCCGCAGAGCAAACTAACTCGTAGTTTTCAAAGAAAGTGAGTAGTAGGCGGTCTCTTGGGGGCGGCCTCAGCATTGACGTTACATTCGCGCTCATCCTATGGCAAAGCAGCTCTACTTCACTTGAGTTCATGTAGAAGCCAGAAGATAAACAGTAAATGGCAGTGGTCTTTCAATTCAAACAGAGTTGGCTAGCAGTGCAGATTCAGAAGCAGCGAGGGAGACACGGAGAAATGTTAAAGTGCAGAGTGCAGGAAAGTTTGTTGTCAGGAAAAATAAACGCAGAATGAACACTGATGAAAATCCACCCGGGGCATTTATAATAACTCCCGATTTGTCAGTCAAGGAGGACGACCGGCCAGTCGAGCCTGAGCCCAACCGCAGTGACCGGCTCCCAAAACTTTCCGGGGATTCACCATTAAAGAGGTAACAGCAAGCGATCACCACACTCGACACTCCGGCTCGAGCAGCATTCACAGCATTCACTTCCACCAGCGTCCCTTCCATCCATCTACTCTTTTTGGTGAGCAGCTTTTTCATTAAAGTTTAAAAAAGTTTGGGCCATCAGGCATTGTCATCGAAACATAACAAGTGACTTGAGGGAGGGCATCTTTCTTTTTTAATTGGGACATAAATTTGACTGTCATCTGCATAACAGTGGAAAGAGATGCCATATTTTCTCAAAATGGAGCCCAATGGAAGTAAATAACAGGAAAAAAGCAGGGGCTCCAGAATTGAGCCCTGTGGAACCCCATACAACAGAGGAGCGGAGGAGGATTCAGAGCCAGCAAGGCTTAGGCTCATCGTTCTGTCTGTCAGATAGGACTTCAGCCACTCCATGGTACCACAAATACCCACAAGATGCTGTAATCGGGATAGTAAATATTGTGGTCCACTGTGTCAAAGGCAGCGGTTAGGTCAACAGAACTAGAATCCACGCAATCACCAAATCATTAACCCAGAGGATATCATTAAAACCCTTAACAATGCTGAGTCTGTGGTACATGCAGTGTTTTGAAAGTCAAAGGAGGTTAAGTGCATAAAGAATAAATATGGGTGCTGAGATATGATAACAAGGATTAGGATACCTTAAACAGTTACTTTGTTGAAATTTTACCTCAGAGCAGGTTTTTGTCGGCCAGAGGCATGTCAATGCTCAAGATTATTTAAGCGGAGGAAATTGAGGTTGAGGAATAACGAAGTAGACAAGTTGCATAAACTAAAAGGCAGATAAGGCGGCGGGTCACTTGGAAGAGGCACTATCCTGCAGTGCTTAGGGAAGCTAGTGAGATCATTTTTAAACCGCTCTCAGCTATCTTCAGGTGATCTTTAGAAACTGGAGAAATACCAAATGATTGGAGGCAGGGCAATGTAATACCAATATATAAGAAAGGGAACTGTACTGAGCCAGGAAATTACAGGCCAGTCAGTTAAACTTGCATTGCGTGCAAAATACTGGAATCTATCATAAAAGATGAGCTGGACTTATTTCTTGAATGTAATAATATCTTGAGGGATAGCCAACATGAAGGTCATGCTTGACAAACCTGCTGGAATTTTTTGAAGAGGCCACCAAGACTTATGATCAGATCAGGGCTTATGACATATATACTTGAATTTCAAGAGAAAGCTTGTTTGATACAGTACCGCATAAGAGAGACGAGTTTTTAAATGCGCTCAGTGAGTTACAGGAGGGTATTATTCTGAAGTGGATTCAGAACTGTTTACAGGACAAGAACACAAAAAGTGGTGGTCAGTGGTATCTCATCTGAGCTAGGTATGGTGGGGGGTGTCGTGCCCCAGGGATCGGTGTTGGGACCCCCTGCTGTTCACCTCATCTACATTAATGACCTTGATAGGAATATTGAGAAACCGTTGTTAAATTTTGCAGATGACACTAAATTAAGGAGGAGTTTGTATAGTTTGAGTCCACTAAAGTGATTCAGGATGATTTGGATAGAATCCAGAATTGGGCAGAAATGGCAATGAAATTTAATGTAACAAATGTAGATTTGTACATACATAAATTAATAAAACATTGGGCAGGATTACTTCATGGGAGGTTTAAAACTGGAATGTACTCCACACGAAAAAGATCTGGGTGTGATTGTTGACCAAACCCTCTCCACAGAGTTCTAGCCATCGTGCGGATCATTTAAAAAGCAATCGGATGCTGGGATACATTGCAAAGTATTGAGTACAAATCCAGGGAAGTGATACTGCTTTTGTATAACATTTTGTCAGACCACATCACAGGTATGTGTACAGTTCACCAGGGACCATGCTAAGAAGATATAGAGGCTTTAAAAAAAGTTAAGAGCCATAAAGTTAACTTCTTGGTATAAAAGATGAAATCTATGAAGAGAGGATGCAGATAGCAAATCTCTTCAGTCTTAAGAATCAGAGACTTCGGGGTGATCTGATTGTTGTCTTTAAATATGTTAAAGGGATTAACAAAGTGAATTATATTAGGATTCCTTTGACCAAGTGTTGTTCGTAGAACTCTGGGTCACAAATGAAGTTGACCAAAAGGTAAATTAAGCATTGATATTCAGAAATATTTCTTCACCCAGGTAATTTCGATGTGGAATAGCTTGCCTGAAACCATATTGTTGAGGCAGAGACAGCAGGAGTTTTCGAGAGCAGGCTTGACTTAAAGCCTAGATACCATGAGTCGTGAGTATCTTAAGTAGTCTATTCACAATAATTATAAAGAAACTGGCCTAGTTGGGCTGAGCGGCCTGTTCTCGCCATTCATGTTATGTTATGTTAATTAAAGCTCAAAATATGAAACAACAATAAGTGAATATTACCGATTTCACAAATCCTTTTTTAAGACTTGTTTTTTTTCTTTTCCATTTCCAGCCATTTCACCAGCAAGAAATATAAACAGGAACAAACACAAAAAAAAAAAATCACAAAATCAGTACTGCAGTATGCAATCAGTATTGCAGTTTTTGTTCTGCTTGAAAAACAAGCTAATCAAATAGGCTGAAAGGGAACAGACATAAGCAATACTCATTGGATATTTTAACTTCTTACACCGTTAGTTCTGCTAGACACACAGCTCTCTCCTTTTAAGTGACTTCTCTCTCTTCTTCTTCATCATTTAGTCTATGTTGACCATTCAAAGTCAACCAGCTTTCGATGAGGCGTGCTCACTTGTGCGTCGATGCATCCATTACGTCTCTTCTTGGATTTTGAGCCTCTTTCTGGGTTTATGCCCAAGAAGCACCTGTAAACAATATCCCACAAGAACAGCTTCAGTTGTAAATTTGGACTGGAGAGTATTTCTTCCTTGAAAGAGCAAAGAGGGGGAGTGAAGTCTTTTCTAAAGGGAAAATACAATTTTACTCTTCTCCCAACTATTTACCACTAGTTGATGTTTTTTTAGTTGGAAGTTGGGCTGACCAATTAATTGAAAAATTATCTAAATCGCAATATAAGAATGAGCAATATCCAAATTGTAAAAGCTGCAATGATGTACAAAGGTAAAATATGTGACAGAACATTGGCTGGTACTGTAGTGCAGCAGAGATGTCCCTAATTCTAAATCTCTCTTCTCCAGACGAAACACAAAGTTTGTTTGGTGCAGACCCCAGCAAATGTCACATCATCCTTACTGTAATAGCTATTTTTGTGTGAAAAATTGAAACTGCGATGCAAAAATTATCATTCTGCTAATTATATGCATATTATATCAGTTGAAGACAGCCTAACAGCCAGCAGCACGTGCTGTCAAACACGCTCTGTCCTCCTCTCGCAAACGCACGCACATAACACCAGACCTCGCTCCTCTGTCATTCACACACATCTTCCTCTGTTCACCCTCTTGGAAAAAAAAAAAGACACTATAGCCATGTTGTGTGGTGAAGCTTTTGATTTTTTTAAGGCATATTAGTGGAGGCTACTGGAGTCAGAAGTAAAGACAACCTGTTTTTTCTTTGAAACTCGCTCCCCATACTGGCAATGTGAGGGATAAATGCTTCTCTAACAGCTAGCAAATCACGGAAATTTGTTTCCATTGGAAAGCCTAATAAACGTTTAAATTGACACAATGTGATAAAGTAGAAGTGTTTGTGTAGCTTGTGTATGGTTTTGGTACTGGCTAAGCTTGTCAAGTGTTGATTTAAAAGGCGATGCACCCAATAACTGTTATTAAACTGCTACAGCACTTCCTGACCCAAACAACTGATTTGTGCTCAAGTTTAAGCGAAAAGAAAAGGCCGTCCTTCCCGTAACACGCTGCCATGGTTGGTGCAGAAGAGCATTAGGTACGGTGCGGAGGACATAGGTCTTCTCCATCAGAGGTTCAGCTCTGCTCCACCCAGCCCTTCCTCCCAGTAGATGTTACGGAGCTGCCTGACATCATCAAAGGTTGCCTTAGTCACTCCTGTTAAACAATAATTACAACATTCCTTACGTGGTGTAAAAATGATGTGACATTTTAGAAATAGCCCATGGGGCTACATAGCAAATACATACCTCACACATCCGTACTGATCGACAGGTCCTCTTGCCAATCCTCTGGCCTCTCCTGCCACTCCGGTGTGCTGCCGTCTCCCTCTGCGTAGTCCTGAAGGTATTTCCATTTTGCTCTTCACTCGTTTTTTATTTGCTACAGAAGAGAGTGACAGCCGTCTCCGAGAATGTCTCCTTGTTTTCCAATGTCAGCAAAACTTTATGGATAGATCCTCACAATGCCCCGGACAAAGCTGTGACACATAGCTCTGGTTGGGTTGCGGTCATGCTGCAGCATTTGGTCCACCAAGACGTTCACCACTGCTCTTCGGTCCTGTGGGGATGGTCATTTTTCACTGCCATTTGAATTGCTGTTGGCATCTGGTCCCAGAAATTTAATACTGAATCAGTTCCTTGATATCTGAATTGGTTCTTACAGCGGTTTAATTGCTGGTAAGTAAAATGCTTCTCCTTAACTAAATGGCTAATAAACAAAGCAAGGTCATAGGAAACGATTCCCTCAAATAGGTCATGACCTGGACATGGTGGGAGGCCAGGCTGGCGAACATGGAAATGAGCAACTGATGAAAGGAGAGTCAGGCTTGATGCCGCATACAGAGTCTGTGCCACCCTAGTTTCTAGATCTTGCAAATCGCTTCCATAAGTTGGGCTGTTCTTGTAGTACCACACAACAGTGGCTCATTCATAAATGTATGTCTGTCCATCTCACAGTAGCGACAGAAATGAACAGACCGACTGAAGTTTTCTAAGAAACCCCCAACAGAATGGGATCCCAAGTTGTCTCCTGCAATGGCGACCAAAAAGCCCTTTACTACACTGCCATCAGCTCAGACAACACCTCTCTCCTCCAGGTCTTTCAGGTCCTTGATCAGGGGAGCAAAAACCTTATTTATCCCAAAAGACTTAAAGTCCTGTTCCCTACATAAGAGGACAAGTTGCATCTGATCTATTGAGGATCTATTGTGTGGCAAAATGTCTGTCAGGGTTAGGTAAACAGCTAAAACTTTGTGTTTTTCCCCCTGAACCGAGTGGGTTCACAACATCAAAAGAATCTTGGTACAGTATCAAACCAAGCGAGGAAGGCTCAGTTTCAACAGTGGGTTGCTTTGAAATCCCTCTCCATCCTTAACATCCCGATAAACATTGTCAGTAGATGGCTGCAAACGTGTTGACACATACCGTTCTCGTACAGACTCATTTTTAAACAGCGTCGCCAATGTCTCATGTACAGGTACATACTGAGCAAAGCATTCTATGTCGTTTTCATCATTTCCCAAGAGCAAAGGCACTGGTTTTACATAGTTGAATTGCTCTTTAAAAGCAGCCTTCCTCCTGCATCTGTGCTGAGAACTCACTTGTTATAGCGCTCGAGTAAATCCTCTCTGTTTAGTTCATCAGTGAATTTGCTTATATACTGGCCTGAGGGATTCCACGTTCCTTCAGTTTCTGACTTAGGATGCTAAGCAAGTGTGACCGGCTAAGTTCATGAGCATTTGTAAAGTCATCAATTATTGTTTGTATGGTGCTTGCTGGTAACAACAGCTTAGACTGCAATTTCAAATAGAAAAGTGTAAGGTTATGCAAGAAGAGAGTTTCATCAACACCTAATGGCACTTCTGGGTTCATCAGCAGCTTCTGAACATGACTGACTTGGTTCTGGTAACGGCTCTGTGGGGACAGACTTATCTGATATTAAATCATCTAAAACTGAATCCTCTGCTGTGTTTCCTGGAAAGATGTGAAGCAAAAGTGAGACACGACTGTGAATCTGCGGTCACTACCTCTAAACGGGCATCTGGTTTCCATGTGACTTCAAATGCTTAATAAGAGGCTAAAGCGTCTCCCTTAAATGCACAAGACTGAACTACACATTTCAAGGGTGTGTCAGATGGCAGAGAGGATCCTGCTGCCTTATGGTCCCTATACATATGCGTCTGCAACACGGTGGCTTTGCGGTACTCCCGCAAGCAGTCAGAGCTACCCACTGATACCAATAATTGGAGCACTGCTGCGCCTTTTGTGTGCTGAATGAGCATAGAAACAGTCTCAGACACATGCTCACACATAATAGAATTTACAGTCAAACATTGTTGAAGAACTTGAGAGGACCAGCTAACAACCATAAAAAGCAAGAATCTAGTAATGGGTGAATGCGACAGCATCCCCCAAAACTTCGCCCTCTGCATACTAGACTGCCCCAAAGTAATCTACCACTGCTCACATGGACCACTAACCATATGGACCATGAACTCCACAACCTGCCACTGCAACTTGAATCTGCCTCTTGAATCTGTCACTGCCAATATGTCTGGAAGCAGTTCGCTTTCTGAGGATGACCTATAGAAAGAGAGAGACCAGAGAGAGGACCAATTAAAGACAAACAGCAACCAAACCAAGTCACATCGATCCAACATCTCCCAAACAAAACCCTTTGTCAAAGGCTCCAACCAAATAAAATTGAAGCCACCACATTACTTATGCAGAATACACCACCCTAAGCATTTTTTTTCATGCATATTATAGTGTCTTACTTCATTCAAGACACTGGCCCTCATTTATCAAACTTGCGTAGGATCTGGTGTAGATTCTGGCGTAAATATCAGCGTTCGCCAGGTGTCACGTCTGATTTACTAAAAGTGTGTACGACGCTGATTTCGGTGTAGAACTGGCGTGGCGTTGATAAATCTGGCGGCTGGAACCATCGTAATTTACATGACACGCCCCTATAAATTCATGCTCCGGGACGCATAGTCCTACCCACTTTACGACATGGACTCTCAAAAGACGGCACAGAAGAAAGAACTTCACTGAGGAGGAAATATAAATTATCACGTCCGAGGTGGAGAAAAACAAAATAATTTTATTTGGAAGCCTTAAGAGTGACATAAAGAAAGCCCAGAAGGCTGCAGTTTGGAAAACTATGGCTGCTGCGGTAAACACCGTTGGGGTGGAAAACCGGAGTGCAGAAGAAGTTTGATTTAATTCATTAATAAATCGAAGCGACTATTTGCACTTATTTAAGTGCGTCCAAGCACAAAAATTGATCGAAATTCGCGGTAGACGCACTTATACGTGTGGCCAAGATGCAAATTTCTCCATTGCCCATACTTATTTTAAGTGTGTCCAAAGCTAAACATTTTTTTCTTGGCCAAACTTATTTTAAGCGGTACTGTCTATAAGCGGCACTGGAATGGTCATCAACTGGCGCACCTATAAGTGTGCCCAAGAAAAAAAATCAGCATTGGCCATACGTATGCGAATAACATCGGCCATATTAAATTCAATTAATAGATCCATGATATTTCATGTTATATAGCCTACATAAATTACAATCCAAATGCTTTACATGTAGGTTTAAACAAGTGGTCCGATTTTAAGATCGCCACCAAAAAACGGGTTGCGGCGCTCAGGCGCAGCAGCGCACGGACCGGTGGAGGCCAACAGACTCGAACCTCCAGCTGTCACCGTTCGAGGATGGCGTGGCAGCAATTCTGGGCTTCCCCTCTATCGTGGGAATGCGAGGCGTTCTGGACACGGATGAGACCCCACCGCCTCGATCGGAGCTGCATGAGGGTAATTGTTAAAATACAGTCTGCAGCGATCACTCTTCGTTGTACTTTTATTAGTATTACTCCATGGCATTTTATTGGGTGCCACACAAAACGAGCAGCCACTCGTCACTTTCCCGGAGATCTTCTCTGTGCCGAAAGTTCCTCTCACATCGGACATGAGCTTATTCCTCTAACAATAGAAGATCTACCATTGTCAAAATGTGACCACGGTCAAAGCGTTCGTAGGCCTATATATACTGAGCAACAAAAGAAACGCAAGTTAGCGAGTTAGTTAGTGTATTCTTATGGTTACTCAGTCAAAGTGACCGCAAAATAAAAATAAAAAAATTGATGAAACAAGTGTAAATGCGCACGCGTTAGTAATAATTTTGATTTTCTAAAATAATTACGTGCAAACTTATTTTCCAGTCTGCATAATTAACTTGCGTTTCTTTTCTTGTTCAGTATATATCTGACTGGATGAGCATCTGACATGCCACACGGCATATCTGCCAAGCCACGCCTTGCGCTTAATCAAATTGATTTTAATTGTCAGCCGCCTGCCTGACAAGCAGGTTGTCTCAAAATATAAGTTTGATTAATTTTTCAACATAGGCGTTTTATTTATTTATATATTTAGCCCATTGATTCATTTTACTAATAGCAACAACAGCATGACGTCCGCATCGCTGCATATGGTTTATTACTCATTTTGACAGCTGCACTCGTTCCTGCATGTTGTTCTCCGGTTTCAGATTTGCGTACACCTGGTCAGAGCTGGCGTGAGATTTTTGCGGACCGTTCGCTCACGTTCAGATTGATAAATGCCGATTCTTGCGGGAGATTTGGCGTACACCCATTTTTTTGGTGTACGCAAATTTGATAAATGAGGGCCAATCTGAGCTAAGCCTATTGTAATTCAGGGCTGTGACAACGAACATCGAAATTCCATATAAATTCGAACTCGGGGGGAAATACAGAATTTTCATATTGAGTGAGAACTGAAGTGCATTTCACAGCTTGTGCGCTTTTTGAAACAGGGTCTTAAATCCATCCGGATTATCATGATATGCTTTTCAGAAGGAAAGCCTGTTAATGGGGTTGTACTGCCCTCTCGTGGACAGAACGTAAATAACACCCATATTGTACACATCAATAGGCTGGATAATACATTAAAAATGACCCCAAAAATTCAAGCATAATTCGATAACATTCTAAAGCAATCGAATTCGAACTTTATTTTGGTAATTAAAGTTCCACCAAAAATAAGTAGGAGAAGGTAATTTTTTCAGTTGAGCGAGAGCATGTAGCAAACATTCAAATAATGCACTATGCATAGAAATCTGCAAATATTAAGATATCATTGGTAGATACTAAGATCTCATGGGCACCTGCGTAAAAGGCAGGTGCAGATTATGTTCTACCTGCCCTATAAGGAGTAGTAGTGCTACATCATGTAGTAGTCACGCCAGTGCCAGTAAGTAGATTGCCGTTCAGTTCCTCCTTAGACTTTTTGTAAAATCATTATTTAAAAGAGTTATGAGCCTCGAATCAAGCTGATCAGCCAGCAGAATCTTGGTGGTACTGTATGTTAAACACTACAAGGAATTATAAACGGGAAAAAAATGAAAAATAGTGCCACGGCACTGTAGCTCACCAGGACACTCACCAAAGTTTTTCAGTCCTTTTGTTTAAGTCAACCATTGAATGGTATTCTTTCGGTTGCCAATTAAACACAAACATGGTTTAGCATGGTAATGAAAATATTTTTGAAAGAAAAACATACAGTGCACATTATAAGCTGGGCACAATTTTTAATTGATGAAAATGTTTTGGAAACAAAAAAAAATCAATCAGAATTATTTTGCAAATATTTTCTGTTCCCAGATCCATATATCTAAATTAAAAAGAGTAAGTGATCATGTTTGTAGATCTATTTAAAATAACCTTCAATGCATTGGGAAAAAATAAAAAATGTGACATGTTTGGAAAACTGTATTTATTAGATCCATACCCTCTCCAGGATCGAAAGAAAGAGGACAGAGGGGAGGTTCTGTGGTAATCATTTCCAACAGGCATCCAACAGTTTACTTACCAATTAATGCTTCACTGTACCCCACCATATTCTTTCCTGAGGCCCCCCACAACAGCTGGCTTCATAGTGAATTTTAGTCTCGATAGCTCTATATTTTCCTGTAGCAATAATATACTTTTCATACAGTTGAACACCATCAGCATTATCAGTGAAAAAGTGCTTTTATTGGTATTTTCTATAAAAAGGTGTGGCCCAATGGTGAAATGAAGAGGTGAAATGAAGGTCAAAATGCATTGCACAGCAAAACCTGTAACATGTGTTTAGCCTTGCAGCTTAGCATCTACAAAGGAAATTTCAATATGGCTGCCGCTGTTACCATATTTGAAATGGAATCAAAACACCTCAAACAAACTATAATCTCCCTAGCTACAGGAAGGTGTATACAAAGGTTCAGCTCGATCAGTCACACATTTTCAGAGAAGAAGATTTTTAAAGATATTTCTGAAATAAAGGGGCATGGCCCCATGAAAGAGGTCAAATGAAGGTCAAAATGCCATGCACAGCAAAACCAGAGTAATGTATGTTGAGTGTTGTTATTTGGCACATACACAGCAAATTTCAGCTGAATCGCTCCAGAAATGAGCAACTAATGAGCCAAAATAGCATTTTCAACATGGCTGCCAAAGCCGCCATAAAATGTGATGCACAGCTAAACCCGTAATATATATGTTCAGTTTTGCTATTTGGCACATACACAGCAAATTTCAGCTGAATCGCTCCAGAAATGAGTGACTAATGAGCCAAAATAGCATTTTCAATATGGCTGCCAAAGCCGCCATATTTGAAGTTGGATCGGAACGCCTCAAACAAACTTTGGTGTCCTCGTGGGTAGGAACATGCATGCCAAGTTTCAGCTTCATTGGCACAGTAGTTTCGGAGAAGAAGATGTTTACAGACGCCGACACATGACGACAGACAAGCAGGCCATGACATAACTCATCTAGACTTCGTCCAGGTGAGCTAAAAATTACTTTTTTCCAACATTTTATTGTTTTCACTTCAATAGCTATGTTTAATATTCCACCACAATTCACCTGCCAGCTGACTGGCAGTGTTTGAAGCTTAAAATCATTACATAAGGATTAAAACAAGTTTATGAACAAATTGAAAGGAAATTTACTTCAAAGCAATAGCGTGACCACAAAATGACGTCATAACTTGTGCGCCCAATTGTCAAGTTCACTTGGGGGGGGAAACAGCAGACAGGGCGCAGGTTTAATGGTGTTATCTCATGCTGAGTGAAAGAGTATTCAACAAGTCAAAGCTGCTGCTTGTTGCAGTCTCATAAAAATAAAAAAACACCTTTCAAAATTCTGCCTTCTGATTCTGACAGCAGGGCTCACTTGCTTGAACCCTGGGCGTGGTCTGGCAGTCTAGCCTGATCACTACGTCCGGGACGGGGGCAACAATGCTAATGTTAGGCTACCTAATGCCAAGTAAAACAGGCACACAACTAAGTTACACTCTGTTGTAATGTTCGTTTTTCACTCTTTTAATCGAGTATCGAGTGTGCCTTTAGCTAAAAGATTGCGTGGGTAGCTAACAAGCTAATGTTAGGCTACATACAAGTGAAGAGCAATGCAGTTGCTTAGCTAACGTTAGCTACCAGCATGCTAACGTTACTAGCTAGCATATACAAGCCAACATGACACTATTTCACCAACTCATGCCTGATCCTTAGTTCATTTCACAAACAACAAATTATATACTAGTTTCTTTTATGTTTGCAGTGCTCAACCATTACCAATTTACAAAAGTAAAGCCAATACCTTTTCCCCACAACTTACATGTGTTGGTAGGATTCACAGCGACAAGGCAACGACAACGAGTGCGTGGTGGTGTTATGGAGAAGTGAGCGCACTCATGCGCGTCCTCCTCCTTCTTAATGGCGGATTGGAAGCTCCGAACACACAAATAACTTTTCATATAAAGCTCTATGGAAACTCCGAAATGACAAACAACCATGTGGTTCAAATTTTTGCGGTATGAATTTCATAGTAATATGTTTTGATTAGAGGATTTTGATGACAGTATTTTACTGTGAAAAAAGTTAAATGCTAAGATACCCAAGGGTACAGTAATTTTTACATTAATTTGTTGTAATATTACAGACGATTTTGAATACAGTATCTTACTGTGAAATAATAGTTAAATGCTGTGAAATCAAAGGGTGCAGTAATTTTTATGGTAATTTGTTGTGATGTTACAGGGGATTTTGATTACAATATTTTACTCTAAAATAATATTGTTAAATGCTGTGGAATCTTGGTAAATTTTAACAGTGTAGCCAGGTATACAGGGGTGCTCAGAGATCTTTTTTAGAAATGAGGAAATTCTGCATGGTAGGATATAAAAATAAGGAAGTATTGACATCACGGCCCGAAGTGGAGCAGGGCCCAAAGGGCCATGCCTTTCTAGGGGGGTCCAAGGGATTGCCCCCCCGGAAAATGTTTTATTTCTAGGCTTTAACCCTTAAATGCCCAACTATAGTAAAAGTTGAAAGAAAAATCTATGTATTCTGTTAATATACCCTGGGGAGGGGCTAAAAACAACCCAATAGCGATTTTAAATTTTTGGTGACCTTTGACCTCATTTTAGTTTTGTGACATATATGACACTCTAAGTTTCTTGGATATAAAGAGAACTTTTGTTCATCATTGTTTTGGTAGTTGACATATAGCTGAAGTATTAGGCATAGCTTATTTTTCATTAGCTTACTTGTTTGTCTACTTTATCTGGCGATGAATGGGTGCTGATCTATCGTGTGGATTCCACCATGGGGGCGGCCATATTGGAAAAGTTATTTGGTGCAGCTAGTGTAGTGTCAGTTCCACTTTTATGCATCAGATGGCAGCACTGATGGTCTAAATATGTCACTATGGGCATTAGGTTACAAAATTTATGTGGGGTCAGTGGTTTTGACAACCCCCAAAATCATGTGACAAATTTGTCACAGGGGGGCATTTAAGGGTTAAATGGTGCATTCTGGTGCATTCTGAGCACTAAAAGAACAATTTGTAATACATCACAAAAGCCAACAAAATCACACAAACAACTTGAACTTGTGTACTAAGAAACTAGAAAATATTTATTTCAAGATAATATATATGTATATATATTAAGTCATTCCAAAATTGAAAATTTTTATAATAATAATAATAATAATGCATCAGTTTTAATTAGCGCTTTTCTGGGCACTCAAAGACGCTTCACAATGGATACATTATTCATTCACTCACACATTCACGCTCTGATGGTTGTAAACTACATTTTTGTAGCCACAGCTGCCCTGGGGCAGGCTGACGGATTATTATTATTATTTTTATGCCTTCGATTCTGGGGGCATATTGTCTTGCACCTGTCTGCCTGTCTGTCTCTCTGTTTGTCTGCAGCGGGGGAAAAAAAAACTTTAACCTGCACTACTTTAACCTGCCGCTGGGGGCATCAGTGTTCCACAAACACAACTTGTTTTACTAATGATTGAAAACACTAACTATTACAATTTACCTCACATTACAAATCTACCCTGAGATTACCTCTTTAAACTTAACACAAAATTTGAAAAAGTCTTACATTATTTGACATCTTTGAACCCTCTTGGACAGTGTAGTTCACCTGGCGTAGTTCACCCCGGAGTAATTTAAACCACCTCTGGAGGTGGTTTAGCTCCGGGGCAGCACCGGAGAAGCACCGGATAGTGCGATATGAATTGCACTCTAGCTCAGCACCGTATTAAATTTACTCAAGCAGAGCGGAAATGGTCAGTGTCGTTGAACAATTTTCCATTCATGCGCCAAACAAAGGCGCAGGTGTCCAGGAAGTGTGTGTACTGCTGATCAGCGTCATTCGCCCTCAGTTTGATTAATGAACGTATCGGTTTCATATATTTATATATTTTTATACCAATGCCCATAATGTATCACACGTGAACACGCAAAGGGAATTTTCGGCCCATGCCTAGGCTTCGGTTTAGGAAAATGATACCATGACGACTAAAAGGGTGGCGAGATTTCGATATGAATGGGTCTCGCCGATTTGATGCGGACATTTTATGACTTTTATACGGTGTTTTCAGGTCAATATTAATGGGTTTAAGCGGGACTGCCGATCCGCAGCAGCACCGGATTGCGGTCGGGTTTGTAGATATGAATGTGGTATTGGAACATGAAATCATTGCAAAGGTGGTGTTGCGTCAGCATGGGGAAATTGCCCATGAAAGCTTTTGATCCCTTACCATATTTACTGTGTGGAGAGATGTGTGTGGGCCTAGAAAATGCATTTGTTCTTTGTATCATATGTGCTGGGACAGATGTGCGCCAAATTTAGATGAGCACCCCCCTAAAACCAACATATGGGGATAAATCAATGAATAACTCCCAATTATCACAGTGCTTGTTCTAAAATTTATAACTGTTATTGTTGCTGCCCACCCAAGGAACAATTTGACACCAAACATGGCTTAATTGCTTTAAAAATGAGACCCAGGTGGAAAAAGTCCACAAAGCCAAAACCAAGTCAAATGTGGCAGCCATCATTTGGCCAGAGTCCTTTCACCACAAGAGCGTAACCAGATGTGGCGCTCTTGAGCGATATAGTCACTCGTGGCTGCCCTAAGCGGGGTCGGTCAGTGACAGCGCTTGTGTTCCATTCTTGGACAGACAGCAGACTGATTGTTGAACGGTGACAGTGCAAATGACGCATCACCTCTCGGCGGCTGAGATCTGCCCGTAACGTGCTAATGGCTCTTTTTCTCTCTCCTGTGCCACAAGCTGGTCCATTTTCTTGATGCAGTAGCATTTTTCGTTTTTTTTTGTGGTTTCTATTGACCTCACCAAAACGAACAAGTCAAGTGTCACTGTACACATCACGAACAGCTCAGCGTTCGTTATTACTGAAGTGCTTGGTGCGTTCACGTGGTGCGCGTCAGGATAAAAATACCACGCGCTTTTCTTTATTTCCTCTCATGCCTCACTGGAAAAGCAATAAAAATCAATCGATTCTTCAATTTGCCGTAAATACAGTACATACCTCACCCTTGCGTTTTTAATGGCACTAAGTATATTATCCTATACATTTCTTTTATATCTGTGCATACATTACAATTCATATTTTAATATATTATGCAACTATATTATATTGTGTTGTTTTAATATATTATGCAATATATTTTTTATATATCCATGCATAGGGGTACACTGGCCATGGAGGTTCGGAAGAGTTCTCGAACGGCTGGGCTATTTTGGCCGTGTGATACTTGCCCATCAAACCAATACCAGCTGCGAACCGCACAAGGTGCAGCTTTCTCCATTACACTCGGCCAGTGTAGTTTTTCAACAGTTCTGCTAGTAATACAAGTTATTGTGACAGAATTCAAAGCACCGCTACGCAACTATATTGGACAAACGTGCTCACAAACCATCATTTGTCTATTCCGGAGATGTTTATGAGTTAAATTTGGTGTAGGTCTACATGAAAAAGAGCTGAATGTTCACAGGTGAAGTTGCTCAGAGTTTCATTAACCACCTTAGATGGTTGTTCTTCACTATTACGGTAGTTTTCACCGCTATAACTGTGAAAACCGGCAGGAATCAAACACGTCTCCCCTGGAGTTCAGGGGCGCAGCTTGCCACCTGCCAGCCAATCAAAAAAAGGAAAGGGGCTACACAACACAGGGATCCTGGAATTATTTACATGATCCTGCTACAACAACGTTCTCAAAGCTGCATTATTCATTCACCCACGGTGGAAAACGGGAGTATCATGCCCCCCCCAACAAACTTGGAGTGTTTCTGAAGGATTGAAACTTCATCTTTCAGAAACATTCAGGAAAAAAGACCATCACAGCATCTTACAAACTTTTTACAAGCTGTTGAGGATGTTATCTGTTACTAAACCTGGTTTGGGGACTTTGAGGGGCGGCAGGACTTGGTGATCTGTTAACATCTGTTAAAATCACAGATGCATATAGCCACTGGGTTTGTATGTTAGATATACACTATAATTATGTTGTTGTAGGCTAATTGGTGTTATATAAACTCAAAAACTAATAATATCAGTGTTTTATGGGAAATACAGTCCAATATGATTTTTTTAAAATGTCAGTTTAAAAAGAACTGGACTAGAAATAATTGGAAAAATATATATTTTTCCCCTCCTTCCAGAAAAAAATGAACCACAGTAAAGGTGTGAAAACATACTAAAGACATTTTGAAAGGCAATGTGTCCACTTGTTTGACTGGTGGTGTATAATGGCGGACAATTTCGATTCCGCTGAGCAATGCAAAGTAGTCTGCATTTTCAAATTACTGTCTGTAAAGTTTGCAACTTGCAAAACAAATTTTGTCATGTTTTAAGCATTAAGAGTGAAGTCTGCATTATGGTGAATAAAAAGCTGAATGAATTTCTCTTCATTTTTGACCTGATAAATGCCTGTACAAATGTTTAATATATCTGAAGTTTAAGATATGTGATATATGATATGATATATGATATATATGATATATGATGTGCATTCATTACATTTCCTAATATATGCTTGAAGCAAAAAAAATTATACATATATACAGTGGTGCTTGAAAGTTTGTGAACCCTTTAGAATTTTCTATAATTTTGCATAAATATGACCGAAAACATCATCATATTTTCACACAAGTCCTAAAAGTAGATAAAGAGAACCTAGTTAAACAAATGAGACAAAATATTATACTTGGTCATTTATTTATTGAGGAAAATGATCCAATATTACATACCTGTGAGTGGCAGAAGTATGTGAACCTCTAGGATTAGCAGTAAATTTTAAGGGGAAATTAGAGTCAGCGGTTTTCAATCAATGGAATGACAATCAGGTGTGAGTGGGAACCCTGTTTTATTTAAAGATCAGGGATCTATCAAAGTCTGATCTTCACAACACGTTTGTAGAAGTGTATCATGGCACGAATAAAGGAGATTTCTGAGGACCTCAGAAAAATCGTTGTTGATGCTCATAAGGCTGGAAAAGGTTACAAAACCATCTCTAAAGAGTTTGGACTCCACCAATCCACAGTCAGAAATGTTGTGTACAAATGGAGGAAATTCAAGACCATTATTACCCTCCCCAGGAGTGGTCGACCAACAAAGATCACTCTAAGAGCAAGGCGTGTAATAGTCGGCGAGGTCACAAAGGACCCCAGGGTAACTTCTAACTTCTCTCTCGCATTGGCTAATGTTAATGTTCATGAGTCCACCATCAGGAGAACACTGAACAACAATGGTGTGCATGGCAGGGTTGCAAAGAGAAAGCCACTGCTCTCCAAAAAGAACATTGCTGCTCGTCTGCAGTTTGCTAAAGATCACGTGGACAAGCCAGAAGGCTATTGGAAAAATGTTTTGTGGGCGGATGAGACCAAAATGGAACTTTTTGGTTTCAATGTGAAGCGTTCTGTTTGGAGAAAGGAAAAACTGCATTCCAGCATAAGAACCTTATCCCATCTGTGAAACATGGTGGTGGTAGTATCATGGTTTGGGCCTGTTTTGCTGCATCTGGGCCAGGACGGCTTGCCATCATTGATGGAACAATGAATTCTGAATTATACCAGCGAATTCCAAAAGAAAACGTCAGGACATCTGTCCATGAAATGAATCTCAAGAGAAGGTGGGTCATCCAGCGAGACAACGACCCTAAGCACACAAGTCGTTCTACCCCAGAATGGTTAAAGAAGAATGAAGTTAATGTTTTCGAATGGCCAAGTCAAAGTCCTGCCCTTAATCCAATCGAAATGTTGTGGAAGGACTTGAAGCGAGCAGTTCATGTGAGGAAACCCACCAACATCCCAGAGTTAAAGCTGTTCTGTACGGAGGAATGGGCTAAAATTCCTCCAAACCGATGTGCAGGACTGATCAACAGTTACCGGAAACGTTTAGTTGCAGTTATTGCTGCACAAGGGGGTGTTGAAGATTATATTTCAATATTTCTCATCATATTCATCAGTAGATTAATTGCCATGTTTAATAACCATAATCAATAACCATATTATGTAAACACACAGAAACATACACATACGCATAAAACACACACACACACACACATACAAGCAGTTTGTACACACATGAGCAGTGCAAACACACATGTACACATGTACATACACACACACACACACACACACACACACACACACACACACATACAAGCAGTTCACACACAGACACACACACATACAAGCAATTCAATTCACACATGCATGATCAGCACACACACAGGCAGCGGGCTTCTGTAGCTTTGATTAGTAAGCAGGCTTCTGTTTAGATGATTCAAAAACATAATCAGGTGATGCATTTGATTTCTGTGGCTTTGATCAATATTTGTTCAGTAAAATCATTAGTTGTTACTGAAAAAAAACTATTGAATCATTTATGTATCTACTTGTATCCTGTTCCTTTGTCTGTACTTTTCATCTCTTGAGTGGAACTTTCCACTCCTTTTTAGTGATGTGCAGCTCATTTTTGCTTTGAATTCCTGAAGGATTAGGTAGTGGCGTTTTGGTTTGGCTGGCCAATTGAAGCGCGAGAATGAGAATGCGGAAAGACCATATTTGGCAGATATTTCCGGTGATAAAGGTATAAAAGCTGGGTGTTAAAAATAAGAAATCAGTTCTTCTTGCGCAAAAAGAACTCGGCTTTACATTTATCAATATGCCTCAATAAAGCCTAATTGTCTGAAGAATCTGTCTCTCTCCAATTGCTTGAGGATGGGGGAACCTCATGATATAAAAATATGTTTAAATGAAAACCACAACAGGGGTCGCACCAGATACTGAAAGCAAAAGTTCACATACTTCTGCCACTCACAGATATGTAATATTGGATCATTTTCCTCAATAAATAAATGACCAAGTATAATATTTTTGTCTCATTTGTTTAACTGGGTTCTCTTTATCTACTTTTAGGACTTGTGTGAAAATATGATGATGTTTTAGGTCATATTTATGCAGAAATATAGAAAATTCTACAGGGTTCACAAACTTTCAAGCACCACTGTATATATATATAAATATAGAGGGGAGGCTGGGGAGAGTTGGACCACAGACAGAGTTGGGCCGCCCTTAAAGGGATAGTTCGGATTTTTTACATGAAGTTGTATGACATCCTCATTAGCAGTGTCGTGCATAAACAGTGACTTTCCCCCCTACTGCGTCCCGTGAGCGGAGTTCTGGCCCGGTTTTGGTGTTGTCGGAAGTAGTTCCGGGTAGTTTACTGGGGTCACGAAAATAACAAGTTTTGATTCCAAAAACAATATGCGTTCAAAGAGTAATACATTTGCATCACAAAAACCAACCCCTGAAAAAAGTCAGACCTCACTATCACTCGGCGCTATTTTATCTTCCTTCGTATCACTGCGCGCTGCCGCCTGTTGACATCCGCGCACCCTTCCATAACCTGCCTTGCGTTCAACAGCCCGTAACGTTAGCTAACGTTATTGATAGCCCAATATACTCTCTGTCTTGTTAGCTAACGTCAGCTAACATCTTGCCAATTGAATGCACCCGTTTCACGGTGTTTACACACTTGAATGGGGACCGCTGCGACCTGAGAGAGCTAACGTGAGAGAGAAATATATTGCTAGACAGGAAAATATATAAAAATGGTGCGAATTTGTGATTTTCCGGGCTGTAGAAATAAAAACCTGTCTGATTCGCCGTATGCATTTCACCGCTTTCCTGTCACGGACATTGCCATTAGGCAACTTTGGCTTCTTGCCGTAGGCTTCAGCATCGGAACTAAAGTGGAAAGGATTAAACAGCTTTATGTGTGTAGTGCACACTTCAGCGAGGACGATTTTTTCCTTCACGTCCCGGACAGAGGAAGAAACATGTTTTGAAGAGCACTGCTGCACCAGCATCCCAGGTAAGAACAACTAGCTACTAACTTAGCTAATTAGATTGCGCCTATTACTTGTTTAGAAGCTAACGGTATTATGCTCGAACTGACTATCAAGAATCAGCTAGTAACGTTATGATCATCAAATCACTCAAGGTCATTTTGCCAGTGAAGCTTCTACATAACATAACGTTATATGAGTCCCCCGAGAAAGCAAGTCACAGTTTACCACCCCTGTCCAACCACTGGACATTATAATTTCAGGCAGATAATATAAGTGATGGAACCAATATTATGTATACAGTAAATGTATAGATTTTTTTTCCTCCCAGAATTATGACTTCTGATTGATGATTTTCATCATAGTATTTTGACTTTGTATCTTAGAGTTATTACTTTTTTAAGTAATGTTTTACTTTTAATTTCAGAATTTCACTGTACATCTCATTTCATTTCAGAATTGTGACATTTTTATCTCATAGTATTGACTTTTCATATCATAATTGCGACTTCTTATGTTAGAAGTATGACTTGGAGACACCTGCCATTTATCTCATGGCCCACTAGGGTGTCCCGACCCACAGGTTGAGAATGACTGGAATATATCACAGCTTATTCATTTTCATACCAAAGTAATGCACATGTAGCATGTTCATGATCATTCTCATGTCCCCTCACTCTTCTCAGTCCCAGGAAAAGAAAAATTCAATGTGGTTTACTCCAAGCAATCAAACCAGTAAGGAAGCTGTATGAGCCAACAACTCAGGACTTAAGGAAAGAATTGGTGCAGCAGGTCATTCAACAGCGGCTTGATACGAATGTCAGGCTTGGAGATCAGCAGTTCCACATCCATCCTCCAGTCAACTTACCGGCCAACATTGCTCCCACTCAAAAAGCCAAAAAAAGACGAATTGGTGGCAGAACATGCATCACGTTTTACAACATAAGATGCAGCTGATAAACCTGGTGTCTGAGACTGAGAAAGTCAGTTTTGGTGTCCTATGTTTACCAAACATATTCAGGTGTCTCAGGTGTACTATTTAGTTACTTTCTACAACTTTTACTCTTTACTTTTAATTTTTTATTTATATTCTCTTCCCTAATGTTTTTCGCAAGATGTTTTAATCTCTGCCTGATTTATTTTGTGGTGCAAATAAAAGAAAAGTGTAAAAGATTTTTTTTCTGGGCATGTTGGAGTTCTCCACATGTATGTATAAGCATGACTGCTACTGTTTATTATATTATTTTATAATAATAGTAATAATACCATCAGAACTGGTGTCTTGGCAAACTTAGTTTTATTATATTAGTAATAAACAGGACTGAAACAAATAAAACCTATGTATGAGGAGCATTTCTGTTTGTATTTTCTATACAAAATATTGTTTAAAAAATATATTTTCAATAAAACATGGTCAATGTAACAATATGCAAAATGTCTTTGAAAACTTTTGTGCTTACATCTAAAACAAATTATGTGCTTCCTCAGACTCCTTGAACCCTTTGTATTGTCCATTTGGTGATGGATATGTTTTTCTTATTAGGTCAACCACTCATGAGGGAAGAACTCTCCTGTTGCCTGGACCGAGCTTCTCTCCTTTTAGGGCCCATTCTATCGCCATGCGATAGGCAACCAGCCTGTACTGTCTGAAATGGCAAACAACACAACATGATAAGTCAGTGCATACTGTACATGAACCTGAAAACAATGACACATCTATGAGTCATATAAAATAACATCACCAATCCTGTATATTAATTGCAAGAAATTAATAAATGTGATGACTGTTTTTGGATGCTTGATGATATGTAGCCTATTTGGTGTAGTGCTATCTACACTCATTCTACTAAAGAATACAGTATGCCCTAAAAAGACATAGCTAAACAATTCAGTGTTTCCCACAGACAAGGAGGCAATCTGGCGGGGGTGCTGGTCACCACAACGTACCAGGTAGTAAATTCCGCTACCAAAAAACCCGCACAACTTATAAGTAGGTACTAGTTGCACTGAGGTAGGTACTTGGAATTTTTTTTTCTCCGCCAATTTGATCTCGTAGCGTCACGGGCAAACGTATCATTCAACATGCGGAAACTTTGCGTAACATTCTCCTTTGAATGCACCCCAAGATGGACATGTACATTTGTATCGTGGGCATCCGTCAATCAGCACAGATCTTGGGAGAAATCACGTTTAGTTCGCGAACAATGTGCCCACACATGAATTAACAATGCCCGGCAATTCTTTCATTGTTTATCTGGTGTCAGAAGCTCACCTCAGGGCAACTTCAGAATAAAATGTCGAAGTACCTATTATAAGAGATAGTCAACACTTACTCTGAGGACAGCTGACCATCAGGTCCAGCTGGCCTGGGTCGCTTCTTCCAGTTGATTTTTGGAATGTGGAAAAAGGTCTGCAAGACATCAGCATTTAGGATCGCGGGAAAGTCTTGATGATTAGCGATGCAGAAAGAAGCTGGTACGCTGGCCTCCTCATCAATCGAGAGATCTTGCAGCGGTGGCATGACGAGTTCCCATTCATGGCAGCAGTAGCTCTCCACCTCCGTCGGCATTAGTTGACACTAAAAACAAGTGCACCACCAATTGTCGCTCGCCCGGTCTCTCGCAGCTAGAGCTGCGGGCCCAACTTCGGCTTGAGCCGCTTCGCTGTCCCTCCTCTCCCTCTCTGCCTGTTCTAACACCATCAGACGAAGTTCGGCGTCAGTGTATTCCGGTTCCTAAAGGTATCCCTTTGGCTCTGCGGTAAAAGGACTGTCTTCATCACTTGTGTCATAGTCGGACATGTTTACAAAACTATTCGAGCGTATAAACACCGTGGAACTGCTGATGTAAGGGTGTGCAGATGTCAACAGGCGGCAGCACGCAGTGATGTGAAGGAAGATAAAATAGCGCCAAGTGATAGTGAGGTCTGTCTTTTTTCAGGGGTTGGTTTTTGTGATGCAAATATATTACTCTTTTGAACGCATATTGTTTTTGGAATCAAAACTTTTTATTTTCGTGACCCCAGCAAACTAGCCGGAACTACTTCCGACGACACCAAAATCGGGCCAGAACTCCGCTCATGGGACGCAGTAGGGGGGAAAGCAGAGCCGCCGCTCCCTATACGCAGAGTACGCAGAGTGCGTAGGGCCACGAGTACCTGGCGGGGGCCCCAAAAATTAAGGTTGATAAAAAAACATCATAAGAATTATTATATTGTTACGTAACAAAAAATAATTAGTTTTGAACAGGCCCACTGTTTACCCTATTAATAAATTTGGGCAAATTATATGTTTTTACCTGATATACAAAAATACCCTCCCCCCAGCCCCCCACCCTGAAATGGTACAGCCTTCAACTTCCCATCTTTTCCACCGGAGTTTTAACGAGAGCGGAGTAATTAACACAAGACAGCATGAATCTGGAGCAGAAAAGCTAAAGAGGAAAAAAAAACTGAGAGATGACACCCGTGCATCAATTGCTGGTGAGTCCGCGTTTTATAGGTTTAATTGCCTTGCTAATATTGCTCATAGCTAGCTAACGTCAGCAGTCTAATTGCAGAGACGCCAAGTCTCAACGTCTTAGGCGCGAGTAGTGGCATTCACGACTTTTTCCGTGGTCAGCAATTATTCAATCAACGCGCACTGAAGAAATACACTCGCGGAATTTAAGTCAGTGTGCATCAAGTTAATCAGTTTCACGTGCATTACGGTGGATTTCCCCACTAGTGACACGGAAATCGATTATGACTCGGGAATTCTCAGGCTTGTCTTTACTGAGGGATTGACAGCAATGGAATTGCATAAAAACGTTTCAAATGGTCTTATGTCATTAAAACAATTTAAACGATCACGAAACACATGCATTTTCCATTGTTTCCTGAGTAAAGGGAAGCACAGGAAATCCGGAGTCATAATCGCTTTCCATTTTAATTTGCTTGAAATAGGCGTGCATGTAGTAAGCTGAATGCTAGCCTGGAAAGATAAACACACAGTTTAATTGGTTGGCATTTTATACCATCAATTCCATCTAAGGCTATGGAAGGGGCGACATCTGTTGGTTAATTTTAAAACCTGTGGTGGTTGGACAAAAATATGGTATCTTCACTTTTGGTCATTTACAAAATGCCACCATTGTTTTGTTTAATGTACACAGCATATATATTTAAGGTATTGTTCTATGTTCCACTAAATTAATATAATAGTTTAATATAATTCTCCTCTCATTTGGCTCTTGACTAAACTCCCTGCCGTAATGCGTCTCATCTCTGACCTGACCATCTCATTACTGCACTTTAATGTGGTTTTTGAAAAATCGTTCTGTGTGTGTTTGTTTTGATAATGCTACTTCCTTTGATACCTTATTCATGTATATAATTATTTTTGTTCATCTTTGGAGTCTGCAGTTGTTATTTTATTTATTATTTTATTATATTGTAATGCTTATTTTATGATGACAATTTGTTTTATAGTATATTACTGAATGTGTTGTACACATGCCGTAGTTAAATGTATATTTAATGTTGATTTTAAAATAAATAGCAAAGGTTGGAGTGGAACTCTGAAGGTTTTGTGTGCGTTTCGGGGGGGGGGCCTCCTTGACCAATTGTGCTTAGGGCCTTCAGAAGCTTAGCAGCGGCCCTGGGGGAAAGTCACTGTTTATGCACGACACTGCTAATGAGGATGTCATACAACTTCATGTCAAAAAATCTGAACTATCCCTTTAACAATTTTCTTCAATTTGTTCTTATTTTGCACAGTAAGAGCAGCCCCCCAACACTGAATACAAAACATTAACACAGTTTCGATAAAAGTTTTGTAAAACAATTTCAGCATGGTGCTGTCAACATGAAAACTTCTGAGTTTTCTTCTCAAAAACTATAACTATAGTGAAACCACATTAGGTTATTGTTCAGTCATTTTATGAACGAAAAAAATGCAAAAAGTCACATGGTGTATAGGTGTAGTTTCAGCAATGGACATCAAACGTCTTCACACTCCTCATTTATCCCTGGTGGGCTTGTTTTGTTGTTGCAGGTGAGAGCCCAACATCCAGACTTCTGTACATGGGATATTGTTTTTACGACAACTACACCTTCCTTCACATCCCCGTTTGCATCCGCAGTTTATCAGGTGCAGTATTGCCTCAGGAGCTGATGGATTCAAACATCGAATAGAGGAGAAGTGACTTGAACCTGCGTCAAACGTCCAACCAAATGCAGCAGGTGCTGGGAGGCGTGGCTGATTCTCATTAGCTTTCCTCCAAATCCTGGCGATGTAGTGTGCGGGACGAATATGTAAGTCCAGTGAACCAGAAGTTGGTGGAAGGTTTTCTCCTTCGGCTGCATGATTTGAGTAGAGGAACCAGCGAAGCTCATTTACTTTTGTGTGGATTTTTGATCGATACAGCACACAAACAAAACGTTCCAGCTGAGAGCATGCATCACAGGGCAGATCGTTGTCATTTCTTAGCATTGCTAGTGCATCCAGGATCTCATCGTCACAAGACATGAATGCCTTGAAGCACCAGTCTTTGGTTCTGCCAGCAAATTTACCAGACATGTCGGAGCCTTTCAAAGCATGAAAATCCAACAGTGCAGAAGTGCGCTTTTGTCCTAAGTTGCTGTTTATGTTACAGACAGAAATGTTCCTCTTCAGCCTGCCCTTTCCAGTGAGGAAGACTGTAGAAACTGGCAAGTGTGGATACATGTGGACAAGTAGCAACAAGACATCCGTGTCTGGAGAGTGTCCCATATGCGTTGCTGACTACAGCAGGGGAACATAAATATGCCACCAAAACTGACGCCGAATGCGTGAGAGTTAAGAGCTATGCGTTATTAATGAAAACTGGCCACACCTGATAATGTTGAGAGTTTTCAGAGTTTCTGTAATGGTAATTTAAATGAACAATTGAAAATGGGTCATGACCAATCATTATTTTTAAGGGATTATTTTTAAGGTGAATTGTTTTAATATCGAAATAGATTCCTGCAGCAATCAAGATGCATTCGAGGTGCATTCTGGCTCATTAGAGGCGCATTCTGGCATGATTTGACGTGGCTTGCCGTTTCGATTCTCCCTCGAATGTAATCAGAATGTCTTGAATGCTGTTGGAATGCCGTGAGAATTTGTATCATGCAGTCAGAGTGCAGTTAGAACACACTTCGAATGCCGTTCGATATTTCTCCACTTCGAATGCACCTGGAAAGTTTTGAGCATGAGCAAAACATTCGGGCCGGCCACAAGAACGGGCCCGAATATTTGGAATGCACTCAGAATGCAGTCAGAATTTTTAGAACGCACTTCCGATATCCAGGAATATACAAAGAATTTTCATTTCGACGGCATTCCGGCTCATTCCGCCTCTAGTGTGACTAGGGTTTTAGAGAGGAGAACATAATCAAAGCTGAGAGATCTGAGTCAAAATTTGCCCATGTGTTACATATCCACCAAAATCATGAATGCCCATGAAAACAAAATCGTATCAATAATTTCTTGACCCCATTATTTAAGACTAAAGGCATTAATAAACAGTAGTATCAAGATAACTATCACAAATGAACTTTTATTCTACTTTCTCTTTACATTCATTGTCAAATTTTGCATTTCCAGTGACATCAATTTGTGGCATTAGTTACATGGCATCTTCAGCCACCAGAAAATCAGACTTCTGTTCATCCAAACTTGAATCAGTGGGCATAATGTTATGGCCATATAAATTAAATTTCTGAAATCAGAGGATTTTGAAGTAAAATTTAAACACACACTTTATTATGAATTACTGTTTTTAGTGTTTATGTGCATTATGTGTGTCTGTCAGAAATTTACATTGGTGAAATCTTCAATTATTGGGTTTCGTCCATACTTTTTGTCAGTGAAAGTCCATGGAGATCTTCAAATGAATCAATGACATGTAGTGAAATTATTTAAACAGCTATAAGTCAAGATTGATATGTAACAACAATGTGCTGAAGTTGGCATCATCAGGGACTTAAATAGAGCTGTGGCTTGTTTGGAGATCGTTACTGGTTTATGAGTGTATTGGCTGCAATGGAGGAATCACAAGGACAGGACTTCCATCTGTCAGAGGTAATAACACACGGTAATTTCTGTCAGGAGTGTAAGACTGAAGTAATGTGGTGTATTTTAGAGTGCTAAGGGACTGGGCCTTTCACTTAATAAACACTGTCTGTGAAAGGCTCTGTGTAAAAGACAGGCTGAACAGTTACACACTGCAACAAGCTACAATAATAGGAATCAAAGTAACACTATTGTTAACTCCTGGATAAGCTGTTTGTGAATCTTACCGCCCGTGGTCGTGCTAATGGCAAATTGATTGATTATTGAGTGACGCTCGAGTCTCAGCGCAACACTCCTTCCACAACTTCACTTATCCAGGAGTAAAAATGGGTCACGTGTCAGAATTTGACAGACATTCTTCACGTTTCTTACACGCTCACAGATTTCTAGAAGGCAGATTAAAAGTTATGCTCAGGGCCTGGTTGTTCAAAGCTTCGTTAACTTTAACCAGTGGTTAAGTCTAAACCACAGCATCTATATCTCTGGATAAAAGCACAGATGTTAGAATGTTTTTTGTACATTTTGTAAGTTTCCCCCTGTGCAGTTTGAGGATTGAGGAGCATTCGCAAGAATCTTATAGTGGTTATAATGTTAGGTGGTTAGCGCTAATTTAAATTAACGGTATTACGCACTCCGTTTACACGTGGCCGGCTATTTTCATGAACAAACATTTCACCGTCTCCCTTTTTAAAAATAATTTCATTCACACGTATCAGTTTTCAGAAAAGTTTTTGTTTACACGTACCCGTGTATATATGCCGTCAAGAGCATGCCAAACCTGTAGGTGGCAGTGTAACGAGAAGCTCAAGCCCACATTAGCCAATCAGAATCCCGAGAATAGCAATAACAGAAATGAATCACGATCATCCATGATCACCACAGCCAAATGAAAATGTAAACATAGGTTGCACTTTTGGCACAGGAGCAAGTTCTGGCGCATACTGTGACGTCGGCTGCCTAAAACTCCGTTTTTCTCAGTTTACATGCAAACTTGCTACTGAAGTTTTCCAAAATCTCCACTCTGGCCGCAGTTTTTAGAAAGAATCGTTTTCAGAGGCGAATTCTCCGTTTACTTGTAAATGAAGGGCTCAAACGCAGGGAAATGTCTCCGTTTATCAAAATAACTGTGTACGTGTAAACGGGGGCACAGTCTGCTGCTGCAGTCTCTCCCTCTGCCTGGCCACACCCCTCCAATGCCGGCCACACCCCTTCCACTGCTATTGCTCTCAGCTGAGTCTCGTTACCCAGCCAGTATATAAGCAGCTCTGTTTCACTAACTCACTGCCAGATTGTCATTGCAGCATGCACTGCTCTCCAGCGTTTACCTTCGCTCTGACTTCCTGGAATCGACTCTGCCTGCCTCTGGCTACGTCCTCTCGCTCCTGCCCCGGTAAACCTGATTGCCCTCTGCCTCTGACTCTGAGTTCTGTCTGTGTGCTTCCTGGTTCCTGTCTGCCATCTTCCAAGCCCCTGTCCAAGCCACCCGTCCTGCCACTCCACTGCCTGTCTGTGTGGATACGACCTCCCCTGCCCAGCCTCAAGCCAGCCTGCTCCGGTGACTCAGTGGTAACTCTCCCGTCTGCGGTGTGGGCGACCCGGGTTCGATTTCCGCCATAGGCGCCTGCTCCAGCGGGTTGCCAGAAGAGCTCCACTCAAGACCCACAAGCTCCAGATCCCATTCTGCATCTAGTCACTCAGCACTGCTTTCTGTTTACCCCTGCCTCAAAGTCATTGAAGATCTGTAAACATTCCCTCGCTCTGATTGTGCTGCTATTGGGTCCTGCCGCTCCCTGTGTCAAACGGAGCTTTGAAAAATCAGGCCCAGAGGTTTTTAGGATTTTATTTTCACAGCCGTGCGCAACAAAAATATATTTTTCATATTGACCCAATATATTAGTATTCTAGTTTCTTTATTTTTTTTTCAATAAATTTACTGGCAAAATTGCAAAGTTTTTCCTTAATCTTAAATATTACAGTAATATGAAACGTTACAGGGTTTACATTTAGAATCAGTGTTATTGTCATATGTATCAAAATGTGTGACTAACTATATTTCTACATATAATATATTCTCTATATATTGATCGAGATACAAATTATTGCCGTTTTCAATATATTGCCAAATGCATTAGAATATACATTCTAAACTAGAGAGGCAATTCCTGAAGCAATTGCGAGTGTGAATGCTGCACGCTGAACCCACACTGCGATGCTGTCTTGAATGGAATAAAGTTGGAATGATTTGAATGTTTGCTGACGCCACACTGAATAGCTGCCATGAAAATATAATATTTGAATTATGTCGAATACTTGGATGTTTATGAAAAAAAAAAACAGAAAGCTGAGCAAAGAAAGAATGAAAACAGTTGCTGGTAGCTGTATGCTGGAATAGGATCTCGAACTATTGTTTTTTCTGCTTTGCCATTTTTACTGTAACGTGTTGTCTTGGACGCACCCACCAAAAACACCGTTCTTTCCCGCCTGCACTCAATCTGCTTCAGCTGGAGGCGAAATGTTTTTTTCCCCGCTAGAGTTCCGGACACCAACAGAAACTCATTTGCGTACAGCCAATCGGTGACCTTGTGCCGGACTTCTGAAGTGTCTCGAGACAGTTAATTTTTTTCTCATCACAGGCCTTGCACTAAAAATGTAAAAATAACCGAGATTGCGTCAGCTTATTCTAGAAGATATGAATGCTCTGAACAGATGATTTTAACCAATCCTAGCTGGAAACATTAAAAATGATAGGCAGGATTGAGGTGTGGAAAAAGGCCAGCAGAGGGCAGAATCGAACCGTAAATGATCCATATTTAAGATACCGTATATGACCATTTAGTAGCCCGGGAATTTATTTCGCAAAATGGACTTGGACCCCAGGCGTTTATAAGAACCAGGCGGGTATTTGCAACAGGCCATTATTGATTTTTGCACCGACCTGCACCAGGCCAGTTCGGCTTTCCTACACAGTTATAAACTGACTGAATTGAACCGTTAAATTAACGCATTGTCTCCTTGTCATTTCAACCCGGTCTCACGCCCATTCGTGATATAGTCACGAAGCTTAATCTATTGATTCGTGCACTTAAGCACGAATTCTACCATTTTTTCGTGCTCCTGCAGCACGAATTTTAAATCAATGTATTTCAATTGAGGACGCGTTTCGTGGCACCCTCACATCTTATTGCCATGTTTCGCCGGTCTCCCGGGGTTTCTCTCATTGCGCTCCAACCACTCTACAGGTAAGTTGTGTGGCTAATGTCTGCTGGCAAGTTTTGCCTAAATCCTAAAATCGATGTCTTCCTTTGTCATTACTCGCATATTTTTTTTTACGTAGGGCAACTATTTAAAGCATGAAAGTGGTTTTGGCATTATCAGAGGAGGGGAAAAATCGTGCTGCTAGGCTGGCTGGCTAGCTAGCATCGAAAATAAGCTAACGCCGGTTAAAGTTAACTTATATAGGCTGAAGTGTTAGCATGGAGCATTAATAAAACGTTTGGTCTTAATCAATTTTAGGGATGCAAACTAGTCTGTGTTTTAGGTGAAAGTCACCTTTTTTTTTATTCCAAACGGGGGTACATATATTTCAATCATTTTTGTACCCGTCACCTTTTTTGTCCTGCCATCAGTTTGCATCTCTGAATTTCCGCCTGACGTTACAGAAATTACACTGTCACACGCGCACTTACTCAATAAGTTAACTGCGGGAGCTTCATAGATCTTGTCATTTTCTTTCAATAGAATGTATCAGAAACGAAAGACGTTTTTTTTAGTTTATACTTATTAATCTTTTTCATGGCAAAATGGTAAAACAGAATTCCTCTTTTAGGATAATGGTTACACTTTTTAAACCAATGTAATTTTAAATAGCTATACTACATGATTTTAGTATTAATTACTCTTCTGTTCTCCCTGCAGCTCCTGTTAAGCCCGTCCACCCGCAGATTATTTGTTTCATTAATTGAGTAACCCCAAAGGCACTTTTAAGAGCCAACCTCTCATCTATCTATCTATCTATCTATCTACCATCAACCCATCCATCATCCCTCCCTCCCTCTGTCCCTCCCTTCCTGTCTCCTTCTCTGTATATCTGTTGTACGCGTTTGTCTGTCCATCTGTCTGTCTGCCTGTATCTGTCTGCATTGCAATGGCTACAGGGCGACGATATAAACTCGACCGCAAAAATCCCCACTACCAGGAGGGATTACGCATGGTTGCTGAACTTGAATTAGACCATTTTCTAGCAGAAGCCAAGGTTAGTGTGTGTGTGTGTGTGTGTGTGTGTGAATTTGGAGAAACGTGAGTTCCCAAACAGGTGTAATGCACGGTGCAATTGCAGTTTTTCTCAGTTGCTTTGGTGCATTTCTCTGATCAGAATTAAAATTCTCATAACTATTAGTTCAACCTCCACAACATGTAGTCAATTGTGCACATCATAGTAGCAATTACTTGTTCCTTTGAACAAATTGCGAATGCTTTTGGACATGCATCAATTGCTTTCATACAATTCTCTACTGTTTTATAACATTATCGTTTGCTTATGTCATGTCAGTCAGAATGAACTATACTTATGAATGGTGAACAGTCATTCCCTATAATACTAATAGTCCTCATTTCATTGCTTGAGTCATTCCATACAAACATGTTGAACTAGTTGTCAAAATCTGTCAAGCAATTGCATTGCAAGGGATGATATTCTCTGTGATGTAGATGAAAATATGTGGCCAGACAGACAGGAAGGTCTGGATGTGCAGGAATGATTTACAGTACTCTGTATGTCCAGTTACAATATGTACTGCAATATTGTTTACAGTTGTGCACAGCTCTACCCAGAGGGTGTTTCTTATGTTTGTTGTAAATATGTGACTGTAGTTATTTTTCTTTTGCACAATGCTGTGAACAAATTAGAATTGCAAAGAGCATATGCAGTAAAAAGGTGACACATACATATTCAGTGTTGTGTGCTCAGTTTCCCCACTAAATACAGTAATGTGTAACTTTACTGTAGTTTTCAAATGGCTATACGAATAATGTATAGTGCTGTCTTGAGCATTTTCAGGTAGCGTCACCAAGACCTGACTTTCTTGCACTGGAAAACAGAGTAAACTGTCATAATGAAAACATGACAAAGCCATTTGACTATCTTGCTCATAAACAATGGTGTCAGGACTTATCATTTTGATGACACTGACAGTTTCATTGACATGAATGCTTGCTTTTGAGGAATAAACTATGCATTTTGAGCAAGTGACACGCTTTTGCAGGTCATCAACTAGGTTTTGCAGTTTGCACTAATTGTTTTGAGAAATGCACTAACTGTTGTGCAAATGTTAATAGTGATGTGAGAAATGCACCAAAGTGACTGAGAAAAACTGTAAGCAATTAACATCCTGTCATGCCCAGTGAAATACATAAAAATGCAGTGCATGCCCAATTTTTTTTATTTTAGATCAAAGGGAAAAGATTGATGTGACTCTGAAAATTTACAGTAATTAAGTAAATAGGTTCAGAAATTGCAGCCGAAAGCATGATGGCCATGATGATTGTGCATCACTGAGATATGTAAGGAAAAACCAGAAGAGCAAAACTAACTTAGAATACTAAGAATGTCAATGCATGATATGATCAAACATTGTCTTTCCCTTGATGTAAATCTTGTGTGTGAGTATATATGCATATATATATTATGGACTTTGCAGTCAGCGCATTTCAATCCAGTAGAACACCTCAGAAGAATATGGCTCATTCCATACTAAACTGTACAAATGTGTTACAATGGTGATGAAAATTCAAATACACCTTTTCCAATTCTGCAACCACCGACGTCGCCAGTTGCTGGCCATTAAATGGAATTCAATTTCCTCATTGGCCTCACATTTCAAACCCGGGTGCTGCGTGTGTCTTTTTAAACAGTCTGTGGTGATAGCGCACAGATTGTTTATGTTTTTATGGTCGTAACACAATATTAGGACACGGAAAAATTTTCATTATTTTTAAATATTAGGACAAGGAAAAATTTTATTATTTTTAAAAGCATGGTATATATGATTGTCTGATGCCTTGTGAAAATTTGCTGCAGGAAGTGAGTACCTTATTTTGCCGAGGTCATCTTTACGCCATTTGCATACATTATGCAAATTAACCCACAGGGATGGACGTAACATGTGAGGACGCAACTGGTTACGCCCACGACGGTCATTTCAAATTGAATTTCTGATCAGATGAATCCCGATAATTTAGTGCAGACAATTGAAACCGTTATTATGGGTATTTCTCTGCAATATTTCATTTCACTTTCTTTCAAAGTATCAACAGACATGTCATGAGCATTTCATGATGTTGGCTGCCAAATTTTGTAACAAAATATGGAGCTTGACGTAAATTCTGATAGGCACGGAGTCAAGCTTGCCAACTATAGGAGCCGCTTCTCGAGCTTGAGAATCACCTGAGTGCTCATGAATGTCATCTGATTTGCTGTCACATGATTGCTTGATTGATATGCTAGTTTACTTAAGCTCGTATTCTGAGCAGAGGCTCCGCAGCATGTACGCTTAACATCCCTCCTCCTCCCCAGCTCCTCCCGTCGATTTTTAGCATTCTGCAATCCTGTTCTTTTATGACTAAACTGTTGTACAATAACAATGTCTCTTCTTTTTGAGGTCATTGTTGCTATAGGCTCTGTTCTGTGAAGGGGGGTTAATTGCTGCTCCCTGCCTTCGGTTCCACGCTGGACGGGCAGGGATCTCTCGAACAGAGCCATACCGCCAAACTCAATGTATGCGTGTATGCTTTTAATAAATATTCTCTTTGACAAAGTGTCCTATCAGAAATGTCCTTCATAATGCCTTGGCTGACATCAGGAAACCACTTTTTCTGCTGTGTTGTTGGACCGATTACTCTGTTTTTTTCTTATGCATATCTTCAATCCGGAAGTGAATAAATATGAACAATGCAAATCATTTAATTCTCTGAGAAAAAAATTTATTGACCATTCTTATACAACACAGTGAATTGTGCAGTTTAGTATGGAGTGACCCAAATATCATCAGATATCTTTTAGAAACATGGAGCCGCACCTCTCCAGGCAAGTTACACCTAACCAACACTATTTTAGGTTTTCCTTTGATTTATCACCTGTCTGTTTTCAGTACCACTGTAACATCAGTCTAAGAAGTCTTTTTACTTTTAACACAGAGATCAGCAGAGGAGGCGAAACGAGCGCGCTCCGGAGGAGAGCCTTCACAGAGCTCTAAAAGGGTCTGTGCAGGACAAGGCAAGCCGAGGGGGAGACGTGGAGGACGACGCCAAGCCTCAGCTAAAGGTTGATATCTGAATTATTTGATATTTGCACAAATGTACTGAGCAAGTGGTTGACCAAATTATATTAAAGTGCACACTGTAAGTCAGGGCTATTCAACATTATCCTGCAAGGGCCAGGGTGGTGGGTGCAGGCTTTTATTCCAACCAAGCACTTACACACCTGATTTTACTGATCAAGCTCATTAGCAAAGACTCTTGGGGTTGATCAGTAGAATCAGGTGTGTAGCTGCTTGGCTGGAATGAAAGCCTGCACCCACACCGGCCCTTTCTGGACACGGTTGAATAGCCCTGCTGTAAGTCATGGTTTAATTTTTTCTTTACAAAAAAAAATCTTTCACTAACACTACAGTAGAAGACATTACCAAGACATTACCACTTAATAGGACTGTATTATTTCTGATTTCATAAATTAATAATCAGTATATAGGTTAAAAAAAAAACTTGATTGCCAGTGATTGCCAAAACTGTGTTCTTTGTTCTTTTATGTATTGTTTTACAGTCACATACCCCCTGGCTGAGTGCCCCCTGCCCTCCCATGTGGAGGTTCTTACTGTAACCTCAGCGAAACTCAGTCCTCAGGAGGAATTTGGTAAATCGCAGTGAAGAATTTAAGTTTACATATAAAATATACTTGTAATTTAGTTATCTGTGAAAACAAATAACTGACAGTTCAGTATATTGGATTTGATTTGATATACTTTATTGTCTGTTTACACAGAAATTTGTCTCGAATTGCTAGAAATTGCAAGTACATGGATTAAGAACACAATTTAGTAGATTCAGTTCAGTTTCCTACTGAATCATGAAATGTTTTTTGATAGTCATTTAGATTTCTGGTCAATGTTTTCTTCACATCAGTATTTTCTGCACAGAAATAAATATGCAGAGGCTTTCAGCCACTTTGGCCTCCTGTCCTCCTGCGGAGCCTCCAAGAAGCTCTGCGTCATCATGGTCATTCCGGCAGCAGAGAGCCTCAGAGCGCTGGAGAGAAGCGAGGCCATACCACCTCAAGTGCCTTATGGAAAAAGAGGCTGTTGGTCATCGCTTGTGTTGCGTCTGCCAGGAGCCTGCTGTTTTTAGGTTTGATCTCATTTATATTGTGCTTTATTTACCTGGGGTAGACTTGTTGAGCATTAATACTCAATGCTCTGCTATTTAGGATTTAGGATTTAGGATGCATTTCTTTTGACCTGGTAGAAAACTTGAATTCTGAGAGGAAACCCACGTGAATGTGAAAAGTAAATGTAGTCGGACCTTCTTACCGTTAGACAGTAAGAAGTGTTAGTCCCAAACACATGGTGGTGTCGTAAACACCACCATACAACCCCACAACAAATCTAGTATTTGATTCAGAATGTATAGCACTTTATAGTAGTTATTTACTGAAGTACTTCATTTCAGAATTTGAGAATGATTTTGCAATTCTTTCCTGTCTAGGTGCAGAGAGTGTCTCCCAGAGGAGTGGTTCTGTGGGGATTGTGATGTAATGCATCACAGAAAACAACCACTGCATAACAGGGAAGGTGTGATTGATGGGTTCTTTAAAGCCAATCCCCCAACGACCTGTATAATCAGAGGGGAGGGTGGATGTTGCACCCACGAGCAAGGTATGTTCTCACGAAAGCCTTCATTTTGCTGTTGACTTGTCTGCACCCAGTTGTAAATCATATTAATAATTTCTTCTTCCTTTTTTTTTTTTTTTTTTTTTTCAGCTTGCATTTTGCCAACTGTCAAGGTGTCAAACTGCTCCTGTGAAGGAAGAACCATCACTGTCTCTCCAGGAAAACCAGTCATTTTGATCACCATCAATGGTAAAAATAATGCAGTATCTAGATTTACATGATACATTTTATCATTTTGCATTGTGCCTCCAGATACAGTATCTATATGATATAGTGTACCGTATTATCACGTCCAGTCGACACAGATTTTTGGAATTTGGTGAATTAGACAAATATAATCAATACAGGCATGATACTACTCAAGAGGATTGGTGTGAGCGCTATAAAATGATTATGTAAATGTTTATTAATTTTTTTTTTTTTTTTTTTCTTTTTTTGTTCCAAGGGCGTTATGACTTGTATACACCAGTGTATGCATGTCAAGTGTGCCAGCAGCAGTGGAGCCCTGATCAGAAAGACCTCCTTGCGAGCGGATATTGGCCGGGCTCTCCAAACACTGCCACACTCTACACGGTGGACCTCCTGAACTCCTTTCAGGAGCTCAAGGTCATCGCTCCGGGATTCTCCAGACAGGCCTTCATAAAAGTTGCTGGAGCATCGCACAAAGTGTGGAGGAAGAGTAAGTTTGATTGTTCTTCACCATATAGTAAAATGTATTTTCAACAGCAGGCAATATTACATAGACTTTGATTCCATATATCTTGCAGTCTGGAAGGATAAATGGTGATGCACTTCAGCGCAGCTTCCTGGAGTTCTCATACTCTATGTTTGAAGAAGACCAGCTTTGCAGTGATGCTGTTTTCACCTGCCCAGCCTGCACGCCGGAGATGCTGGCTGTTTCCGCAGACGGAAATGGGAAACTGTATCGCTTTCGCAGAAATGGAAGGTGCTCTTTGTTTTTTGTTCTTTGCATTCTTGTTTATCGATTTATTTACTTATTGATGTAATGGATGAATTTTCTCTTTTTCTTTCTTCAGCTCTGATGATACTCTGATTATTGATGTAATGGATGAATTTTCTCTTTTTCTTTCTTCAGCTCTGATGATACTGCCTTTTTTGAGGGGCTGTTTGTTGCCAAAGACAGCACTGTGTCAGAATTTGTCGACACTGTCCAGAAAGCGGTGAAAAATGCAAGTCTTAACCTATATTTTTCAAAATAGTAGTGTCACTAAAATAGCTATATGCATCTAGTTCCGCCTACTGAAGAATATAAGTCATATATTGTTGGATAACAATGCCATTGGTTTTAGTTAAATTATGTGTCTTTCGTGTGTCACAGACTCAGGGAAGAGGCACATGTGGGGACTCTCAGTGGACAGCGGCAAGGGAGACCTCCAGGAAGGCAAGGAAACTGGATGAAGAGGGGATGGAGGTTGCTGTGTGTCGCCATGGTGTCCTCCTGAAGGGTCTGAACATGTACAGGGGGGAGATATTTGCCTACCCCCTGTATCTGCAGAGAGAACTTATGCCAGCAAAGGCAAAGTTCTTTGCCATGGATGTGGCATGCAAATACTGGCCTTACCTCGTGAAAGCAGCCAGAGCGCTCCCTGCTCTACAAGAGCTTATGGAAATGAAACCCTTTCTCAGTGTCATGCACGCCAGAGCCCATGCCACTAAGTGTGAGGTATGTATCAAATTTTTGGTATTATGCATTTTTAATGTTTACAAGTGAATTAATAATGCAAAACAGAAGTTCATGTCTAAGTAGCCCTTAGAATCACCTATTCATCCATTCTTTACTAACAGATTAAATGGAGTGGTCGGAACCAGGAGGGAGCAGGGACAACTGCTGGAGAGGAGGTGGAACAAGTCAGCAGCTTCCTCTCCCGTTGTGCCCTGACAACAAAGTACATATCAAAAGCAGGTGATTAAACTGTTTACCATACTCTTGAATACTTTTTTTTTTTTTTTTAGATTGCACATCATTGTTTGCTTTAAACAGCACGGGTGGACATGCTTACCTTACATGCCATTGGATGGAACAAAAAAAAAAGGGACACTCTACATCAGGCTGTTTCCACAAGATATGTGAAGGTACATTTCCCATAAATTTAGTTTTTTGGTGTACTTTGCCTTTTTTTAATCATAAAAAGTTTTAATCTTATCGTATAAAACTGTATGTCAGACTTGTCAGAGGCTCAAGGAAGAGACCGATAATCTAACCGAGCTGAAAAAGACGCTGCACTGCTCTGAAGAAGAGACATCACGATGGATTTGTGATGTGAAGGAATGGGCTGCTAATGGTATGTATGACCAGCATGACGCTAACTAAAAACAACATCTACTTTTTCCTCAAGTATTGTAATGGTTTAGATTTAATATTAAAACTGCTGTAGGCAGCTACAACATACACAATGTAAAACCTTCCACCTCTCACTCTGTTGCCTTGAACCACAGCACTAAACCCCTCCACCACATTATGCATCAGAAAATCTGTGGATTACAACAAATGGTGATATCACCTGCCACCAGCGACCAGCCACTTATGTATCCAAGTTCCACTTATGTATGTTATGCAATGTTTAAGTCAGTTTTCCTGTAGAAAGTGCACATACCAAGTTGTATAGTCAAGTTGAGTTGAAATGTGTTTTACCTGTAAAAAAATAAATTGAATTAAAAGTGTTATGTGTTGTGTTGAATCTAAGTTCATTTTATTATTATTTCTACAGAGACACCAGACACATCTCATCCTTCCCAGAGCACACAAACAGCTCTTCAGCAGTCGATTGAGGGGCTTTACCTGAGTGTGAAGCAGCGAAAGCAAACCCTCTACCGTCAGAATGGTATAATAATGTTATTTAAAATGGTGATAAATGCAAGCTACTGCATTTAATAATTTTGTTAACACCCCACCATCAAATACATGGAGTGAACACATTTAGTTTCAAGTCAACTGCTGCTCACTACTTTCACTTTTTTGGTACAACACAATTTTTAAAAATTAATGTAGTAGTAGTAGTAGTAGTAGTAGTAGTATCTGAAAAGTTGTCACAAAACTGTAGTCCTCTACTTAATGTCCTTCTAGACAGCAACAAGCTTCGCCATCGTCTGCGAAAAAAGCTGGGTGAAGAAAAAAGACTCCTTCTTCAGGAAGTGCAAAAATACAACACCCTGCAACCTGACCCTGCTACTCATGTTGATTTGGTGGAGCATTCCCTGTCAGAAGAAAGCACTGTGTCCCAAATATGGCCATGGGAGGCTCATGACAGTGGTATGTTGGTTGTTAGATGGTTCATGAGAAATTTATTTGAGTTGTGATAAGTATAGCATATAGAACAAAGTAATGCAAGTAACATATTGGGTGTTTCAATTCTCTTCATTTATGGGAGTACTTTGTGTTTTCTTTTATGTGAATTAAATAAAAAATAAATGCTTGTAGTTGTAAGAATTTTGAAATTCTAATATGAAAGACTGTGTCTTGTTATTCATTTTTAGCAAACATTGCCACCAAGAAGCAAATGCATGACCAAGTGATGCTAACACTGCGACTCCAAGAAGAAAGAGGTGTTCTGGTTTTAGAGATTGTGCAGCACTGGACATGGCTGCAGAACCTGGCAGAGCTTCTCAAAAACAAGGTCGCTGAGGAGGGTGAGTTAAAGCAAAAACTTATCTATCCATTTAAAGTGAGATTCACACCAAATTAGTATGACCTAGGAACTGCTGGTAATTTGCAATAATTGTGGAGGTCGTCTGTTATCATAATCCCAAGTGAATCGGCCATGTCCATAATTTGTAAATGAAACTTCCTTGCACAGCATGGACACCCACTTACGGAAAGAGTAAGCAGTAATCAATATGAAGACATGAAATGACATGCAGAATGCAGTACATGCCATTTTTTTTCTCTATTTGATTAGGCTTAGTTGTGTGACAGTACATGGAGCCCTGACATAATGCCATCAAATTCAAGTTAAATCTAGGCCTGCAAATGTGCTGCATGAAGAAGGTGGTGGTGGTGGTGGGGCTACACTGCCTGCTGTGGCCATTTGGCTTTTATAAAATAGCCATTGTAGTTGTTATTGAACCTTGTCAGTTAAGACTGTAAATGATCATACTTGCTTGTTAGATGTTTGGGCATATTGTACTGTAGCTCTAACCTTGAAACAGATATTCATAAAAGAATCTGTGAACTCGTGTTTAATGTGACCATTGTTAATGCCACTTTGGAATTGGAAAAAAAACTGAGTTTCCAGACTCAATGACATTTGCATATCGGTGATGCCAGGCAAGTTAGCCCCTCCAATCAACATAAAAGTAGCTGGACAGAAGCCGTCAAAACACTGAAATTCCTAGAGACGGGTGAATAATCTAGTGGTACTTGAACGAGTGCCGGACAAATAAAGGATAAACGTTAACAAAGAAAGTACAGACTAGAGACTGTAATAATGCCCCCCAATCTGTTTATTGTGTAATGATCAGGAGGTACTGATGAAAATCTGAAAGATCAAACCGTTGATCATTATACAGTGAATGGATTGAGGAACATTATTACAATGTGCAGACTTCAATTTCTTTGTTCACTGCTGTTCTCTTGCCCTATGAAACAATCTTACTATGTGTTATGTCTCAGGCGCAGAAAATGAAGGACTTTGCTGTCTGTTGAAAAGACGACTGTCTGAGGTGTCAGAGAGGCTGAGATGGTCCTCCAGCGGTACAGGACTGCTTTAGGCCCTGAGGCCTCTGTCCTTCTGCAAGTGGATGAGGAAGAAAGTGTCCACTAGCCACCCAATCCACCCCCTGGATCTGCCCCTGCAGCACATTAAAAAGTACAATTCTTGCATTTTTTTAGTGCTCACTATACAGAGTGTATTCTAATTATTTCAATTTTTTTTCTCAGATCCATTTGCTAAAAAACACAAAGTGCTCTGGAAAAGCAAAGGTATCTCCTTCTCTGGTGCACCATATTTCCATCTAGCGGAGAAAATTCTAGACTGCCAACATGGGAAAGATAGAAACGTGGGAGCAAAAAAGAAATATCAAGAAAAACAGGTACATTTCATGCTGCGTAATATTCATAATATTCACAATACACTATACTAAAGTATGATCACTACATTTCAACAGGCATCTGAGCATGGATTTGTACAAGAAAGATACTCAGTACAAAATACAAAGAAGATGGACTGCCCAGCCCAAATTCATCTAAGTGATGTTTTTTCCAGAATTCAAGGTTTGTAAAGCAATCCTATTCCATTCACAACCGAGTGTGTGATTCCAGAAAATATCCATACCCCACCACAGAAGGGTTTTTAGATTTGACCCCCCCTCACACGGACCCCTCTGGAATTTCCAGATTTTTTGAAAAGATTATAAGAAAAATTCTGGCCACATTGACCCTCCACCCCTTTGAAATTTCTAATTCCCTTCCGTGGGGAAGGTATGGATATTTTCTGGAGTCACACAATACTGTATTTGCCAAAAATATTTTTATATGTTTTATATAATTTGTGGTACAAGAAAATATCTAGGAAGTTCCAGAGGGGGTGTGAGGTCGATTTGACTTGATTACCAGGGGGTAAAACCTTCATAAAAAATCGTATGTGTATATCCAGAAAAAATCCATACCCCACCACAGAGGAAATTTGAAATTCTAGGGGGAAGATGGGTTAATTTACTCAATTTCCAGGGGGTACAAAACCATATTCCCCATACAAAGCCTATATTTTGCATTTGAAAATTCCAAAGGAGTCTGGGGAGTACTTGCTAAATTCCCTCCATGGCAGGGGTATGGATTTTTTTTCTGGAAATACACATTTTGAAATTCCAGAAGGGTGGGGTTCACTTCTCGACACCCTTCTGCCAGGAGGGTATGGATATTTTCTGGAATCATTACACATCTGCATCCATTCATACATTTTCTATATTCAGCCTCCACTTCTGTAATACATTCCTTCTTATAAAGCCCCTCACCACCCACCACCTCGTTTTAAAAGTTATATAGGGTAATAAAAAAGGGTTTTTTATGGAAATATTCAATAAATATTCAATTACACCATAATTGTCTTTACAAAATTGTCTTTACAGATTACAAAAGACATAGAGAAACAAAGGAAAAAGAGCTCAACAAACTTAAGAAATGCCATCAGCGAGAAAAAAGGACATGATCCAAGGAGAAAGAAGATAGTTATTGAGTTCCCAGCAGGGGGAACTCACCAGTATCATTTTACAGGAGAGGTAACAGTAGTAGGAGACTGTTCACCTGTCTTCTATCTGCCATCTTCCATTGACATACCTTAATCAGGATAACCACCTTATAACCATCGTGGCCCAGGGGGACTCCCATATACAAAAATGAATTTCCCCTAAAGAGAATTATATATGGCCTTGGCTCACATAAATTCTTACCCTAAAATATAGCATGTTAAAGATAAGAGATAACATTGATTGAATTTATTGAAGGAGCCAGGTAATGTTTTCTCCTTTTTTAAGGAAAAATAGATGACAAACCCTCAGTCTGTAAAAATGCCTTTATTGCAGAACCCAATTTACAACTGTGTGACATATTATGCCCTTTTGTAAAGAAACAGATAAAAAATTAAAGCTATTCTGAATGTAACTAGCCTTTTCATCTTTTACATCTTGAAGGCAAGTGGTGTGCAACAGCAAAATGACCCTAGGATAATTGCCAAGATCCAATATCTGGTGGGAAAGGGCATCGCAAATGTCAATGAGATGCGACGGCATTTGAGGGAGTATCTTACAAATGATCTCTTCTATGGGCAAGATCTTCCTCCACCACATAACCACCGCTTCTATCCCACCCGCAAAGATGTCCATAACCATATTTACAGGGCTGTTGTTCAACTACGCTTTTAAAACTGTGACCAAACCAATGTTGGTGAGAAGGTAAAGGAATGGCAAACCCAGTATCCAACAGACAGCTTCTTCTACAGACCTTACTCGGAAGCCCAGATACCAAAGGAAGATCCTGATCTGCATGTGGATGATATGGCTGATGATGAAGATGTTAAAATAACAAGCAAAGTATCCAAGCAGCCTTTGCTATTTGTTCATCAGACAGCCTGGCAAAAGAGACTGTTAGCAAAATATGGCAACAACATCTGTTTACTTGATGCTACATATCGTACCACACGTTATTCCTTGCCTCTGTTTTTTTCTTGCTGTTAAGACGAATGTGGACTATCAGGTGGTAGCCTCATTTGTTGTTCAGCAGGAAGGGACTGAAGATATAAAAGAAGCATTGAAAATAGTATGGTCATGGAATCCAGACTGGGAACCAACATTCTTCATGACAGATCTGAGTGAACAAGAGATCCAAGCATTAGAGGATGTTTTTCCAGGTAATTTTTTGGCAATCCATGCACAATTTAGAGCAAACCCAGGAGAGGACCTCTGAATAATGCATACTTCTAGATATAATCAGGAAGTATCCACTCACACCCTTGCAATTGAATAACCCAATTTGAACACTGAAAGATAAATTGCAGATACTGGTGCCCATGAACTATTCTATATGTAAAAACAACTCTAATTCTTAAAAACTTTTTTTAGGAGTTGAAGTATATTTATGTGACTTCCATCGGGAACAATCATGGGAGAGATGGACCTCGAAATCCTCTAATGGGGTATCAGCTATCAAAGATGAATTGCTTTCACGGCTTTGCAGAGTGGCATGGGCAGACAGTCGCGAGAAACTAAACCAGGCCCTAGAAGACCTCAAATCCAGCACAGTTTGGAAAGAGAACTCAAAACTACAACAATGGTTTACTCGCACCTGGCTTAGTCAAATAAAGGTCAGTCACTATGTGTGCACAAATATCCTGTCGGATAAAGCAGCAGAAATTTTGAAAGGAGGGGGGTCACAATCAGAAAGATGGGCACCATTATATAAAACATATGGCAGAGGAAAAAGATTATCATAAAGGTTACCCTAGTCGCGGCACTGTTTAGAGATAACTACATCAACTATTACCCAGGTAAAAATGAAACTTGGGATCCCACCTAATCCCAGCTGGGATCCCAGGTTTTTTGGAGGTGGGTCCCAGCTGGGATCGCAGCTTATATGTGGGATCCCAGCTGGGATTTTTTGGCTGTCCCAGGTGGGGATCCCATGAAATTAGTTGGGAACCCAGTAAACCTAGCTGGGTGGGATCCCGGCTATCCCAGGTGGGATATAACCTAAAAAAAACTGGGATCCCAGCTGGGAGGATAGGATAGTGGGATCCCACATAAAATAGCTGAGATATCCCACAAGGGATGTCTTATGGCAATAATCCCAGCTGGGATCCCAAGTTTTATTTTCACCTGGGTACTGATTACTGAAACTACAAACAATACAGCATGAACTGTTCAACATGGGTATATAGTATGAATGGAATTGTTCCTGAGTTTTGTGCACATTAACCCTAATGTTTGAAGAAGTACACCAAATTGATATAAAAAAGTTATCATGATGTTACACACCTGAAAATTAAAAATCAGGGTTCCCACGCGTCCTGGAAAACCTGGAAAACCTGGAAAATGATTGACCAATTTCCCAGTCATGGAAAACACATGGAAAATGAGAAAAAAAGTAAAATGTCCTGGAAAAGCTTGAGTTGTCCTGGAAAATTATTTTTCCTCCCTCTGCTTCTCTCTGCCTTGTGGGTGAACGCAAACGGGTTAAACATTTTACGCATGTATGTCTGTTTTCAGCTGCCTTTAATGGGCAACATTGAGCTGTAGCGCTTCTCTGCTTCATCTCTGCTTCAGGCCGGCACAGCGCCCCACGTGACGCTACCAACCAATCAAATTGCATATTCCCTTAGAGCAGTTCTGCTGCCCAGTGTTTCCATATGACTTTGTTGCTAGATTTACCGACTTTTCAGACCGAAGTAAGGATTTATTTTCCCCAAAGAAGCGCCAAAACTAGCGACTTTCAGTTCAAGAGTGTTGCTGTATCGTTGTATATCGAGTGTGAGGTTTTTCTCCCTCTCTCTGTCTCCTCTGTTGAGTGACAGAGGAGCAGCGGAGAGCTGTAGTGGGCGTGCCGTCACGTTTGGCTGTGCGCTCTGAGATGAAATACATCTCTGGTTTCAGTAGAGCTGCAGCGACCATGATGACAGCTTCGAGATAGCGACGGGTAACAGGTAGTCTTACTGGGCCACGTTTCACTCAGTATTTCTTACTTGCTCCATTGTCCGACAGCAGAAACAGAAAATATGTGAATGAGAAAAACTTCATTAAGAATTCGGCTCTATTAAAATACTGTGTATGTGCACAGAGAGCAGAGCTCCGACTTTTCATGCAGTTTTTAGCTAGCTACTTTGCAATGAAAGTAATTTAGATGTCAACATCCAAGTGAGATCTTATATATCCATGAGTGAGATCAGAGGCGGATTGTCCATTGGGGCGATTGGGCGACGCACTGCCACGAGAAAAAGAGATTTTTTTTTTTCCCCGGCTCTACCACTGTTCTACAGCTTGATCTCCCTTTGAATGGCATTGTCCAATCAGGATAAACTAGCGTTTCCAATAGTCCAGCCCCTTTCAGGGCGATTTTACTCGGACTGAAAATTTCCCCAGGGGTCTCTCATTGACTCTGGTGTAACGTCATTTTTTCGCCAGTGCAAAGCCTTTCAATGCAATCTCAATGGGTTCCGGGAGGGCTTGCCCCAACGTGCTTTCGTCATACGTAACAGCAGTGGTGGTGGGCGGAGCTGGTCGCGGGTATGCGCGGCGCCATGAGAACCGAGACGGTCTCCTACTTCTGGTCATTGCTCGCTGTACTGAAGAGAGAAGGGTAGGCTGAATGCGTTCAGGCTCCACTTATTCCGTTGTTGGTTGTACTAACGACTCAAAAAAAGATAGTTTGTGTGGAAACAGAGTGCTTTATTCACAAGGTGATTAGGAAAGATTGCCCTTGCCCAGCACCTTCCAGCCTACACTCGATGCCAGCGAGTCGGCGCTAGGAGTGGCTAGCCGCGCGGAGACAGAAGTATCCACCCAAGAGGATATACGTGTGCTCACACCATTTCGTATAAAAGCGCCTGACGGATGACGATCCCGATCTCACTGTGTTATACATTATATAGTCACCTGATACTTGTTGGACGGATCTTTGAATTAACGTATGTTTTTTCGAAATCCGACAAAAAGCAGTATTGTCAGCCAGTGGTCAGTTTAGTTTTCCGGTGAAGTTAGCAGCGTTTGCCATGTAATTAGTGGCCATCTACGGTCACACGCGGGATACCCACACATTTAGCAGTTATACAGGCTAACGTTGGCACTTTTGAACAAGTTGACATTGAGCAGTGGAGGGGCTTACCAGTAGCGTTAGTGAATATTGAAAGGTGCATAATCGTAATCCTGGCTTCTGTAAAAAAACCTCAGCTTTAGTCGATTATATTCTTGTGGCAAATATTTAGCTTGTCAGCTACAGCGGTTGTGAAGGATTGGACTGAGATCTTTATTTCGTTCCGTGCATCGGTGATTTCCAGCATGCGATTTGAAGCTTGGGGACTGTACTTTCGTGTTCTGAATGATGATTATTGCCCACAGCTAATGTGATATTATTCAGTAGTGGAGTGGGTGACGGCTGGATTTTTACCCTTGTGTAAAACAAAGAAACTGTTCGCCAGACTATTTACTGAATCAAAAGCATTTTGATACGCAGCTTGCTTGCTAATCACTTCCTGCATATGAATTGCAACTCGCCGTCTTGTCACGTTTTTTTTTTTTTTTTTTTACTTTGGCAGTTGGAACGTGTAGCCACCCAAATAGATATCACGTCTTCATCAATAAGTGGAGTGATTAATTGTAGTGCTAGACCATTCTTTACTTTTGAGTTGACGGCTCCTGGCTGTGACTTTCTTCACTACAGTTTATCATTGCAACTCAAGTAGCTAAAGGAAAACTTTGTTGTGTGCTCGCAGTGCTGCTCTCTAGTGGACATACCAGGCATTGCTATAAAGTAAATTGAGGCGATGATCTTGCCACCTACCTACCAGTATTTGTACCATCTCTACATTCAGTCTATGCCTGTTACTTCCACAAAATGGGTATTTAGAATTATATGAATTAGTGGGAAAGTGGAGTAATAAAGGGAAATGACTAACTTCTAACTAGCTAACTTCTGTCCAGCTCTTTCTGTTGTATGTGGCCACCTAATGGACATAACAGACAATGATTATGAGTTTATTTAACAGGTCCAAAAAGATTGAGACACAGTCTGTTGATGTATTTGACAAATAGCTCATCGGTGTGATTATTCGGAAAAATTGCCCCCCCTGAATTTTTTGTCAGGAGCCGCCACTGAGTGAGATGCACACAGACCACAGCGAAGAGGCACACCCCTTAGCCTAAATGAGGAAAGAGGGCAGTGAAAACTGACGACTTTCATGTTCATTTGAACAATGTTGTTAGCATAAATGAATGGGATTCAACATGGCTAAATTAATAAATAGAATAAGTATAAAGTGCTAACCAAAAATTTATAATAGTAAGACACTACATAAAAGCCAGACTAGAAAGATAGCTAGCAAACAATATTTATGTCTGAGAGTTAGAAATAAATATATTTCATGTTCAATATGATACTGTGGTGCTAGCTAGAGATATTAGTCATCAACCCTGAATCTTGTTTCTTAGATGACTAGAGTAACCTAAAATGACCAATACTGGAACAACAAAATGCAGTTTAGCATCTAACTATGTGTGAAATAAGCAGTAAAGTGCCATGTGGTGTGTACAGTATGTATAATACATAGAATATGAAAGATATGAAAAAGCTAAGGTATAAAAAGTAATTTACTGTGTAAACAGTCAATATGAGCAGTAATAGACTTTCAAATGTGTGTTGTTGTCTAAATACAGGAGTGAGTGACGATGTCAGGAAGACAGTGCAAATTCAAAATTGAGTGGAAGCAACACCACCAGTTCAGGGACTGGCTAGGAGAAGTGTCTGGAAATGTGCATAGGGCATATTGCAAGCTCTGCAGGAAGTCTTTTGATATTGGTAACATGGGTGTCTCAGCACTTAGGAGTCATGCACGGGGACAAGGCCATGTCAAGATTTCTGGACAATTAGACAGTGAGAGAAGAATGACAGATTTCATGAGGAAGACTCCTTCAACAGACACAGGAGAGAGAAGTAGCTGTCCAACAAACAAAGAGCTACAAACAGCCAGTGTACATAAGGAAAGTGTCAGTAGTGAAAGTACAGCATTACAAGTGTCTAGTACAAGTGGACAGAGGAAAAGCTCAGGAACGCAAGGAAGCTCAGCATTTTTTTCAAGCCAAGCTGTGTTTGAAGCAGAGATTCGCTGGGTAATTAAGATGGTGAGGTCACACTACTCATTCAACTCCAGCTCTGATATCTCAGCCATTTTTGGTCAGATGTTCCCAGACAGTGAGATTGCCAAAAAGTTTTCATGTGGCGCAACAAAAGCAGCTTACCTTATATGTTTTGGCTTGGGTCCTTATTTCAAAGAGCAACGGATCAAAGATATAAGAAAAGCACCGTGCTATGTAGTATCTTTTGATGAATGCTTGAATAAAGTGACACAGACAGAACAGTTGGATGTTGTAGTGAGGCACTGGAGTGAAGGTGAAGGGAAGGTTGTGGTGCATTATTTTGATTCAGAGTTTATGGGACACACTCAAGCAGAGAAGCTTCTGGAAAAAAAATCAAGAGAGCCTTGTCACCACTTAATCCCAATAAGCTCTTACAGATTTCAATGGATGGCCCTGCCGTCAACTGGAAGCTCCTGAGGATATTCCAAGAGGACAAAAGCCGAGAGGATCCAGATGCACCGAAGATGATCAATTTGGGAAGTTGTGGTTTGCATGTTATTCATGGAAGTTTTCAAGATGGAGAGAGAGAAACGGGTTGGAAGGTGGGAGATGTGCTCAGAGCACTTTGGCAGATGTTCCATGACTCACCAGCAAGACGAGCTGACTTCATTGAGGTGACCAAAACAACAAATTTTCCTCTGAAGTTCTGTGCCCATCGATGGGTTGAAGACTTAGCAGTTGCTGAGCGGGCAATAGAAGTGTGGCCAGCTGTGCAACAGTACATCAGCAGCCACCAGAAACTCCCGAAAAGCAAAGTACCATCATCTGCATCCTACTTTACAGTAAAAGGGGCCACAGCTGACCCTCTTTTTCAGGCTAAGCTCCAGTTTTTTGCATTTGTTGCTAGACAGCTGAAGCCTTTTTTGGAGAAATTCCAGACAGATGCACCAATGGTGCCTTTCTTAGCAAAAGAGCTCCAGTCCATCCTGAGATGCCTGCTGTCATGCTTTGTTAAAAGGGAAGAATTGGAGAAGATGAAAACACCTGTCCAGCTGCTGAAACTTGACCTCCAAAACAAATCAATCCATGTGCCACTCAAACAACTGGACACAGGATTTGCCACAAAACAAGCTTTAGAGAAGGCATCTGAAAAGCTGCAGGAAAATCCAGTGAACATACAGGTGTTCAAGAAGGAATGTGTCTCCTTCCTTGCTGTGACCTGCAAAAAAATTATGGAGAGAAGTCCTCTTGCGTACCCAGCAGTGCGGCACATGAGCTCCCTCGACCCTGTGATCATGGTGACAGAGACTGAGCATGCAATAGCAATGTTTGAGAAACTACTACAGGTTCTCATTAATGCAGGATGGTGCACTGCCTCAGAGTGTGACAAAATCCTTGCTCAGTATAAAACATTCTCAGTGCATGCAAGTGCAAACCTCAAGGCAGAATTCCAAGATTTTTCATACAGTTGCAGGCTTGAAGAATTTTTTGGGTGATTTGTCAGTGGCAGAGCAGAGTATGCAGCACTGTGGGACATGATGAAATGTCTCCTCACTCTGTCTCATGGACAAGCAGCAGTGGAGCGAGGGTACACTGTCAACAAGGACATGCTAGTAGAAAACTTGAAGGAGAAGAGTCTGATAGCATTGCGCATGGTCCAGGATGCAATGGCTGAGCGTGCAGTTGATGAAGCCCTGCCAAAAGACTTAATCCAACACTGCAAAGGAGCAAGAATGAGGTATATGCAGTACCTCGAGGATGAAAAAAAGAAAAAAGAACAAACTGCAAGTGAGAAGAAAAGAACGGAGCTCCACCAAGACATAGAAAATGTCAAAGCAAAACAGAGAAGAATAATGAAAAGCAGTGAGATGATGCAGAAAGAGGCAGACGAAATGGCAGTGAATGCAGAAAAAAAACAGGACTTCACATTACTGTCCAAATCCAATGCTTATCGCAAAAGTGTGGCTGAGAAAAAGGAAGAGCTACAAGCTCTAGCAAAAACACTGAAAGACCTGCAGGAGAGTGTCAAGAAGCTACAATAACTGAGGATTTTTTTAGGGGAACATTTTAATTTAAATGACATTGCTTTGTTTTATATTGACCTTTTTGCACTGCAGGATAGGATTTGATTTTGATATTTATATTTTTGATTTATTTTTGCAGTGATTTTGATTTTTACTTTATGAATGCAGGTGTCAGATGCACAAAGTGAACTGTAAGTAAACAGTAACCAGATTAACTAAAGGAAATTGTTTTGGTGATTTATGGAACATATAAAAATATTTTGTGGAGAAAGTACAAGAGGGAAAGAGGGAGAGGAATAAACATTGAAGCAATCTGGTTAAATGTACAAAATATAAGGTACAATTGTAGAAAATAACACTTCTCCAAACCTTGGGGGTGGAATTTATGAGTGTATGTTGTGATAACTTGACTCGTACTGTAGCAGCTGAAAAAGTCCTGAAAATGTCCTGGAAAAGTCCTGGAAAATAATTTCAAGAAAAGAGTGGGAACCCTGAAAAATATGTTCTCCATAACTATTACATCCTCCATATCCTACTTCCATTAAATATATATGTATAAGGCATTTTGATAATCATCTTGTTTGCTTCCCTTAGAGATGGGCATGGCTGTATCGTGCTGACTCATTCACGGTTGGTGTAAATACAAACAATGGGCTGGAACGCTAAAATCAAGTATTCAAGTACAGCTACTTACAAAAGTACAAACAAAACAGCCTAAGTGGGATGCTTGCTATTCTCATTGAAGATTACCTTCCAGACAACTGCCAAAGGTATGCACACTGATCCAGACTGTACAAGGAGCACTTATTAATGACAATGATCATATTATGATTGCAGGTTTATAGGAGGGGTGTGTGTGTGAAAGGTTTTGTTACAAATCAACCAAAAGCAACAGAAAATATCTTGAAAGAGTGGGGAAACTAATTAAACATCCCCCTGTCTGTCCTACCCTTTGATTACATGTACATTTTTGTATCCCACATATACAATAAATTTACGAATCCCAAATGGCCAGCGCCAAGCCAGCTTACTGTGTGCAAAGAATTGTAGAGGAGTCAGAGCGAGGACTCCAACTCATGACACACTCTGCCTCCTTGGATGGTTCACATGCCTTGGCTTGCTTCATAAAAGCCTTTGCAGTATGTTTCTATTTCATACTTAAAGTAGGTGTATTGTGTGCACCTGCCACCACGTAGGTGAGGAATTCAAAACATCATTAACACCAAGTTTTGTCTCTCTAGATACATGAAGCTCAACATGAAATACAGTGGGCAGTACCGCAAATACAACAAGGACATACCATCATTTCTTCAAGATAAACCCCGCTTCCTTGTGAACCACTGCAGTGACAGATCCATTGCAGCTTCTGAAATAAGGCTGCATGAAATAGAGACAGGCACAGAGCCTGGAAAATTCAAAGTGAAAAGCAAGAGCCAGAAGAACGTCACCTTTGATGTTGACTTTGGTGATGCCAACCACCTAAGTAAGTGTAGCTGCCCTGATTGGAAGAAATGGTGGTTGCCATGTAAACACTTTCTTGCCATCTTTAACCTATTCCCAAACTGGCAATGGGAAAATCTGTCTCCACTCTACATATCCTCTCCTTTCCTGTGCCTTGACGATGACATGATGGGCACACTCAATTTGTCAGCATCATCAGAGGATCCCCAAGTAGACAGCCCCAGTAATGACAACCCTAAGCCATCTCCCAATCACCAAGTAGCAAATGAGGCCTTGAAGAAGCTGTCTCTTCCCTTTCCAACCAAATTCCATCGCAGTGATGCCTCTGAATGCCGAGAATTGCTTGTTCAAATAAAATCTGCTACCTTTTTGGTACATGATGCTGAGGCATTTGCTGACCTAAAGATGCCCCTTCAAGAAGCTCTTACAAATTTACAGGAGGACATTCCAAAAGAGAATGGCATTGATCTAGAACCACAAGTAGAGAGAAAGGTAAAACCTAAAAGGCCTATTGTTCAGGACAACCCCTCTCTGAAGCAGTTGCCAAAACCACCCAAGAGGGCAAAGTACTCTGGCAGAGTGGGCAAGTGTGCAAATGAACTGTCAAAACTTACTAATGTTAAAGAGGGAATTGATAAAATACTGCAACAGCCCAAAATATCAGCAGCTAAGATTCCTAACAAGTCCACTCCTGATACACCTCATTCAGCTTCACACCCGCCAGCTGCACCAATGCCAACAAGCGATCAACCGCCTCTCCCAAGTAATCACCGACAACAACAACCAAGTGATCAGCTACCACCGCCAAGTGATCAACAATATCCACCACCAAGTGACCAACGACAACCACCAAGAGATCAACCACTACCACCAATTAGTCAACCACCACCACTACTAAGTGATCAACCACCACCACCAATTGGTCAACCACCACCACTACCAAGTGATCAACCACCACCACCAAGTGATCATTCAGCTACAAAAACACCAACCACATTGCCAGCACCAAGTGATCAACTGCTGACACCCAGTCCTTGTTTCGCTCGAGATTCAGCAGCCACATCGTCACCACCAATGCCTCCAAATGATCAACAGCAAATGCCCAGACCCCTTGCTGCACAAGACCCACAAGCTGCATCACCACCACTGAATTGTCAACCCTCGATGCCACCAAATGATCCTGGCTCAGCTTCAAAGCCACTTACCATCAACAGATCTGATCCAGCTCAGTTTGATCCCGATGAAATTGAAATTACTTTTGTATCCAGTGAAAAGAAGAAAAGATGCAAAAACATGTTTGGTAAACCAAGTACACAAAAAAAGAAAAGAAAAACTGATACAGTGCTGGGCAATGGAGATATCAACGTGATTGTTAATAAGAACAAAATGCTAAATGACAGAATTATCAAAGCAGCCCAGGCATTGCTAAAAAAAACAGTTTCCCCTTTGTGAAGGTTTAGAGGACACAATTCTTGGAGAGAATCTTGACTTTCCAATTTGTGGAGGAGAATTTTATGCAGATCCTTTTCACTGGGGATATCCACTGGGTTGCTGTCTCCAATCTAGGATGTAGCAGAGGCAATATTAAATTGTTTGATAGCCTGAATAATGGAAAACCTAATAGTCATACATGGTAGCAGATCGCAGCAATTTTAAGAGAGGAGAGCCCAACAATTTCATTACATGCAGAGCCTGTGCAGCAGCAAACTGGTGGTGTAGACTGTGGATTGTTTGCCATAGCCAACATTACGTTGCTGCTACATGGTCAAGACCCAGCACTGGTAAAGTATCACCAGCCTTCACTTAGACCTCACCTCTTGAAATGTCTGCAGGAGAAGAGAATGACCCCCTTTCCAACCACCCATGCACCCATCAAGCGATGTGCAAAGCAGCAGTTTAACGTTGAGCTATACTGCAGTTGCCGCATGCCATGGGATCCTGCGGATGGTCGAAAGAAGCCCTACCATATGGCTTCTTGTGACAGTTGTGGCAATTGGTTTCATCGTGTGTGTGAAAATATTCCAGACTCAGTTTTCAAATCTAATTCATTATGGAAGTGCTCTGCCTGTACCTCTTAGAGGTCATAAGATGTACAGTACAGATTAAAACTAACCTACATAAATGTGTACACATGCATTAGTTAGGCTAAGTGCCCAGGAAAGCTTGAACATGTTTACTTAACATTTACTTGGCTCCAGCAGTATGTTAGAAACTGGTCTTAGATGTTAACAGCTCGAAAACGTGTCCCACAGGGTTCATTTTGCCACATTTTTGTTATTTTATGAGATTCTTCTGTTATTCAATACGATTCTCAAAGGGAATTTTATAGACTGTAGTGCTGTCCAGAAAAACATTTTAGTGTTTTCACCTATACATGTACAAAACCAAAACCAGTGAAGTTGGCACGTTGTGTAAATCGTAAATAAAAACAGAATACAATGATTTGCAAATCCTTTTCAACCTATATTCAATTGAATACACAGCAAAGACAAGTTACTTAATGTTCGAACAGGTAAACTTTGTAATTTTTTGCAAATATTAGCTCATTTGGAATTTGATGCCTGCAACATGTTTAAAAAAAGCTGGCACAAGTGGCAAAAAAGACTGAGAGAGTTAAGGAATGCTCATCAAACACTTATTTGGAACATCCCACAGGTGAACGGGCTAATTGGGAACAGGTGGGTGCCATGATTGGGTATAAAAGCAGCTTCCCTGAAATGCTCAGTCATTCACAAACAAGGATGGGGCGAGGGTCACCACTTAGTGAACAAATGCGTGAGCTGATTGTCGAACAGTTTAAAAACAACATTCCTCAACGAGCTATTGCAAGAAATTTAGGGATTTCATCATCTACGGTCCGTAATATCGTCAAAAGGTTCAGAGAATCTGGAGGAATCACTGCACGTAGCGACAAGGCGAAAACCAACATTGAATGCCCGTGACCTTCGATCCCTCAGGCGGTACTGCATCAAAAACCGACATCAGTGTGTAAAGGACATCACCACATGGGCTCAGGAACACTTCAGAAAACCACTGTCAGTAACTACAGTTCGTCGCTACATCTGCAAGTGCAAGTTAAAACTCTACAATGCAAAGCTTAAAGCCATTTATCAACAGCACCCAGAACGCCGCCCGGCTTCGCTGGGCCCAAGCTCATCTAAGATGGACTGATGCAAAGTGGAAAAGTGTTCTGTGGTCTGACGAGTCCACATTTCAAATTGTTTTTGGAAACTGTGGACGTCGTGTCCTCCGGACCAGAGAGGAAAAGAACCATCCGGACTGTTATAGGCGCAAAGTTCAAAAGCCAGCATCTGTGATGGTATGGGGGTGTATTAGTGCCCAAGGCATGGGCAACTTACACATATGTGAAGGCACCATTAATGCTGAAAGGTACATACAGGTTTTGGAGCAACATATGTTGCCATCCAAGCAACGTCTTTTTCATGGACGCCCCTGCTTATTTCAGCAAGACAATGCCAAGCCACATTCTGCACGTGTTACAACAGCATGGCTCCATAGTAAAAGAGTGCGGGTACTAGACTGGCCTGCCTGTAGTCCAGACCTGTCTCCCATTGAAAATGTGTGGCGCATTATGAAGCGTAAAATACGACAACGGAGACCCCGGACTGTTGAACAACTTAAGCTGTACATCAAGCAAGAATGGGAAAAGAGTTCCGCCTGAAAAGCTTCAAAATTGGTCTCCTCAGTTCCCAAACGTTTACTGAGTGTCGTTAAAAGGAAAGGTGATGTAACACAGTGGTAAAAAGGCCCCTGTGCCAACTTTTGTTTGGCATGCTCTTGACTGCATATATACACGGGTACGTGTAAACAAAAACTTTCCTGAAAACTGATACGTGTGCACGATATTATTTTTGAAAACGGAAACGGTGAAATGTTTGTTTATGAAATTAGCCGGCCACGTGTAAACGGAGTGTGTAATACCGTTAATTTAAATTAGCGCTAACCACCTAACATTATAACCACTATAAGATTCTTATCCCTGGTGATTGTCCCTGGTGATGCCAAATTCAGCACATTGTTGTTACATATCAATCTTGACTTATAGCTGTTTAAATAATTTCACTACATGTCATTGATTCATTTGAAGATCTCCATGGACTTTCACTGACAAAAAGTATGGACGAAACCCAATAATTGAAGATTTCACCAATGTATATTTCTGACAGACACACAAAATGCACATAAACACTAAAAACAGTAATTCATAATAAAGTGTGTGTTTAAATTTTACTTCAAAATCCTGTGATTTCATAAATTTAATTTATATGGCCATAACATTATGCCCACTGATTCAATTTTGGATGAACAGAAGTCTGATTTTCTGGTGGCTGAAGATGCCATGTAACAAATGCCACAAATTGATGTCACTGGAAATGCAAAATTTGACAATGAATGTAAAGAGAAAGTAGAATAAAAGTTCATTTGTGAAAGTTATCTTGATACTACTGTTTATTAATGCCATTAGTCTTCAAATAATGGGGTCAAGAAATTATTGATATGATTTTTTTTTCATGGGCATTCATGATTTTGGTGGGTATGTAACACATTGGCAAATTTTGACTCAGATCTCTCAGCTTTGAGTATGTTCTCCTCTCTAAAACCCTAGTCACACTAGAGGCGGAATGAGCCGGAATGCCGTCGAAATGAAAATTCTTTGTATATTCCTGGATATCTGAAGTGCGTTCTAAAAATTCTGGCTGCATTCTGAGTGCATTCCAAATATTTGGGCCCGTTCTTGTGGCCGGCCTGAATGTTTTGCTCATGCTCAAAACTTTCCAGGTGCATTCGAAGTGGAGAAATATCGAACGGCATTCGAAGTGTGTTCTAACTGCACTCTGACTGCATGATACAAATTCTCACGGCATTCCAACAGCATTCAAAACATTCTGATTGCATTGGAGGGAGAATCGAAACGGCAAGCCATGTCAAATCATGCCAGAATGCGCCTCTAATGAGCCAGAATGCACCTCGAATGCATCTTGATTGCTGCAGGAATCTATTTCGATATTAAAACAATTCACCTTAAAAATAATCCCTTAAAAATAATGATTGGTCATGACCCATTTTCAATCGTTCATTTAAATTACCATTACAGAAACTCTGAAAACTCTCAACATTATCAGGTGTGGCCAGTTTTCATTAATAACGCATAGCTCTTAACTCTCACGCATTCGGCATCAGTTTTGGTGGCATATTTATGTTCCCCTGCTGTAGTCAGCAATTACTCTATCAACGCATATGGGACACTCGTGTTACATTCTAAGTACATTCTGGGTATTCGAGCGGCATTCTGTTTGAATTCTTGGACGTTCCAACCATATTCGGCAGCCAATCCGGGAGCGTTCTGACTGCATTCGAGGTGAATTCGTAGAGCACTCGAGGCACCTTCCAACCAGACTTCGGGTGGTGTTCAGGCAGCAATTGAACCACACTCGTATGGCATTCGAAGTGTATTCTAAATATTCTGACTGCATTCTTACTGCATTCTAAATATTCCTACTGTGTTCCAACTACATTCAAGCTGCATTCGAGAGCTAATACACCCAGAATGTGCAAGAATCATTTGAGGCGGGTTCGAAGCGCATCCGAAGTATTCAAACGGCGTTCTTTCAAAGCAGTAAGAATTTTGGTCAATTTCAAATTACCGCCGGAATGTTGTGCGAATTCTTCATTCTGGTTGGTTCTGCTTGATTCCTGCTGATTTTGAAAAAGTGTGACGGGGGCATAAGGATCGGCATGGAAACCTACAGGACAGTAGATCTCCTGGAACAGATGCCAGGCTTTAGTGAAGTCTATGTAGCAAAAGTAAAGAAAAGTGCTTGTAAACTGCAACTTCCTTATGGCCAAACATTTTGATGAAAGTCAAACTGTCACAAATGTACCTAATATTATCTGCAGAAATGCATGTACTGTAACTGAGTGCTGAATTTCTTTTCTTTGTGAGGATGAAAGAGAATTGTTTGAGTGCTTTGATGAACGTTGTGGTTTCATGTGTCAGACCTTACACCAGGTTACACAGTCTCACTTGTGCACCAGCTGGCTGACTGCATTGCGTCACTTGTTTGTCTGGGATGCACTTCTTGGATTGCATCACTGACAAATAATAGATTGTCAGAACAGGGATAGGGGGGCACTCATCTACCCCTCCTTTTAGCCCCTCCTCTGTTTTACTGCAGATCTGTTTGTCACATCACAAACTCCCTCTGCAAACCCAACCCCCTCTTGCACACCCACCCATCCTTAAATATAATCCTGTGGTGACAGGGTATTGTACAGTCACTCCAAGTGCTGTTGCTTCCTCTATGGATTTGTGACTGGCTGTCATCTGCCCTGCTTACATACCGCTCAGATTGATGTATTTTCTGAAGTGGAACGATATTGAATAAAAACATAATCCTCCTGGAAACAGGTGATCAGGATACAGACCTTGAGGAGTGTGTGTCGAGCAATTGCAGTTACTCAGGTAAGTTACAAATTCTTTCTTTCAATCTGATGAACCACTCTTTCATTTCTTAAGCTGTGCTTGAGTGAGAGACTGTTGCAGACTGTAATACAATAGACCCAAAGGGCAAACCCTGTTTTCTGGGAACACTGTCTCCACCTCGGGAAGCTGTCTGAACTTGAGGAGTGTATGTCAAGCTATTGCAGTTTCTCAGGTAAGTTATTCATTTTTTCAGTTTGATAAACCACTCTTTCATTTCTTATGTTGTGCTTGAGTGAAAGGCTTTCGCAGACAGTAAAATATGGACCCAAAGGGCAAACCTTGTCTTCTGGGAACACTGTCTCCACCTCGGGAAGCTCCAGTGCAGTTTCAAAGAGTAAAGCTGGTGTCTTAGAGGAGAGAGTTTTTTCTGGATGGAGGTCGTCTTCCCAGAAAACAAAAACTATCCTTCAGTGTAACAATGCAACAAAATTTTCCTGGTCTTCTTTGACATGAATAACTTCTCAAGAGAGAGAGCTTAACTTTGTGCAAAATAGGCCAGTATAAGTGTTTCCATCTCTATTATGCAGTAAATGTGTTAAGATGAGGAATACTTTGGAGAGAAGAATAATGTAAAATAATGCTGGAATCAGCTTTAGAACAGAATTTAGCCTCGTAGTCAGTTTAAGTGGTGAGTTCAGTCAGGCTTGACCATGTAACTTACATTCACTCTCTTTTCTAAGGATCATCAACCCTCAAACCTGCTAGATAAAATTAAACCAAAATGAACAGCTCTGTCATCAATTCTAGCCGACCCTTCAACCACTCCTCTTCAGGATCCAGTCCCCAACTCTCCAACATATTAGTACCCTGCACATACGGCCCTGCTGCGCTTGTGTTTGTGTTTATTAGAAGGAGCATCAACATTGTAGTGGGCTACCCTGCCAACATCATGGTAATGTGGCTGGTGGCCAGAGAGAAGAGTGACTCTTCCACCTCCAATAACTTTATCTTCAGCCTGGCCCTCGCTGATGTATGGCTTTGCGTGATGAGCCCCATCAGCTGCTTTGGTTTCAGCATACTCAGATATTTCATATATGTACTGAACTTTACCTCTGGGATCAAATACTGCTCCCCACTCTTTCTAGCCTGCATTTGCCTGGACCGCTATGTGGCTGTGGTTCACCCCATTGTGTTCACCAGCATCAAAGATAAAAAGATCAGAGTTGCTATTTCCATGTTTGTTTGGGGGCTCGTGATGGCCTATGCCCTCTGCAGGTCAGTGCTCAGCAGCGGATCCTTCATCCAATTTCAAATCTACGTTGGGCTGATCCTGGCCGCCTTCTCCATTATGTTTTACTGCAACGTTTCAATCATATGGAGTCTGAGGAAGTCAGTCTTGGGCAAGGAGAAGATGCACCCCATGAAAAAGAAAGCCCTCAGAACTGTGCAAATCTATCTGGGCATCATAGTGTTTCATTACCTGCCTTCAGTGTTATCAGTCTCGCACAGTATTATCCTATTTCCCCTGATGCCGTAGAAACAATGTGCACAATTAATATGATTATATTCAGCCTTGCGGACTACAGTTCCATCACTCAACCCCTTCTCTACCTCTCCCTGATTAAGCAGCTGCCATGGCTGAAAAAATTGCTCTGCATCTGCTGCCGAAGCCCTTCCCCTGAGCCACATAATGTAAGCACATGAGATGTATGCTTGTGATTGTCTGTTACGTTGCATTTACTCTCGACATAAATTCGTGAAAATGAGTTCATGAAACAAAGCAAGAATGTTATCTGAGTTACAGGCAAATATATTATCTTTAATTTGATTGTAATTAGGAAAGAGATGATAATTACCACAACTATAACCATATGCATTGATTAAAAAGTGGAAATTATTCGAATCAACCACATGTCTATATCACAATGATTTCACATTATGCAAATTAAACTTTTTTTGATGATTTAAAAATGAGCATGTATGATCAATCAAAGAGACCAATTTTTTATGTCATGTGTAAATGAGACTAATCTCCATACTTACAAGACTGTTTTATTCTGTCCATTTAATTTCATTATGCCAGCATGGGGTCTAGCTTTGCCCAGGAAACACCTGCAGTGACTACAGATTTTCTGGGAGCACAGCATATACGCAAATAAAAATGATAGTTTTGGCTATTCCTGTGCTTAATGCAGACAATCACTGAGCAAGTACCACATTCAAAGTATTTTAGACCACAAAATGATAAAATGCATGTAACATGAAACAATGTGAAATGTAACCAAAAAGACACAAAAAGAATTTAAATTAAATTTAAAGAACTTGAGCAATGCCTCTCTAAAATGTTCAAGGTCAACCATGAGGAAAAGTGTCCATCACCCATCATATACTAACCTCAGTCTCTGAATTCAGCAGGATGCTATAGTTTGGTGTGAGTTTAGCTGTTAGTTACAGCTCTGGGGAACAAAGGGAAGCACTGGGGTTTGTCATCAGAGACAAGGCCGACTTTGTTTCAATAATGGTGTACAGTTTTAGTTGAAACTGGTTGAGACATGAATTGATTCAATGCTGCAGTGATTTCTGGAGCTGTAATTTACTCGTTATTAGCAACTATCCAACAAAACTGTTTTTTGTGCTGTCATAATTGTGCCCTTCAGAAGTAAAGTGGGCTATCCCACATCTCGGTCAAATGAGTTGGGTGCACTACTGCATATTAAAGGTCAACGCAACTTCCCATGATACCAGCATTTTCAGGACTATGCTGTGTTGCCATCTAGTAAAAGTCATAGAAACCATTCTTAACATGTTGTGACAACCAGTGAGAGGCAGAGCGGGCTATCCCACATTCCAAGATGGCAGCCCCCATGCTGACTGGAGCTGAGACAGTTCTGGAGAAGATTTTTGAGTCTGAAAGTGACCCCAACCCCCAGTGGAAGCCTACAGGTGAATCTAGTGATGACTCTTCTACAGGTAATAACTGTCCAGTTTCCAGGATTTAATTCTATGTCCAGAAAAAACAAGTTTTTCCTGGCAATGTTGAGGTGTCACCAGCCTTATGATGGTTTTTTGGATTCACTGAAAAGTTTTTGACCCTTTCTCCAGCCAAGAAAGTTAAAGTGGTCTATTCCACATTTTGGGCATTTTCCTTAATTCAGTAAAAAGCTGTCTTGCACAAATTTTCCACAAACTAAGTTACACTTGGACAATTATGTAAACATGTATAATTATCATGGAGGCGGCATCCTGAATTTCTCAAACTGCTTGAACTTCAAATCCTCATTTTCTCAAAACAATGGATTTATGGGATAGCCCACTTTACCTCTCAAAGGCACAATTGTTGATGCAGTTCTTTTTGCTAAATTAAAGACCTGTTTCTGACAACAACACACAAGCAAATTGGGCTCCAGCAAATTTACCCTTTTTGGTTTGAACCCCAATGATGTTTTTATGATTAATAATAAATAAAATCGAATGAACAGGGGGCATTATGTCAACGCCCCCTCTGTCCGTCCATCCGGGTGCCCGGCCGTAACTTTTCATTTCCACGCAATAACTAAAAAACGCCCCGTCCGATCCATCTCATTTCTAGGTGGTGTGTGAGAGGTGGGTAGAAGAAGGTCCCTTTTGAAAAGCAGTGCCGCAGATATCCAGTATGGCAATTACGGGCAGCCATCTTGATTTCAGTTTCCACGCAATAACTAAAGAACTCTTCATCTTCATCACAAAACCAGTTGTCTTTTAACAAATTTAGTTTTCAGTATTATTCACTCTCACTATTCACCATGCTAAACTGGCGACATATTCAATCTTTACCCCAATTAAACATCCGGCGGGGGCATATGCCACGCCTATGCTGTTTTGTTGAGACTTATCTTGCAAAGTACTGCTGGTTTGTCCTCTGTTAAACGCACCCCTACTGCTAATAGTGTTTATATTAATAGGAATGACACTGGCTTTGTTCAGTAATTAGGTTTTGAGTCTTCAAATTGAAAGCCTTTTTTTTTCAGTGGGACTTCAATATTTTGTCCATCTCCAATATCTGCAGTTAAAAGCTGAGAGGGGACTTCATACAGGATTACAGTACACTGATATAAATTTAGCATGTTTCACAGTCCAAATTCAACCTTATCATTGTTGATCCTGTTGCAGTAATATTGCTTGCTGCACAGCTAAAGTTTTGGTGATTAAACTTAATTGGTTTGATCTTAAAGTGAAAGACAACCAATATCTGAAGTGAACTGCACCGAAAAGAACTGCCCATTTGGTGATACAAAATATTATTTTGGTAATTTGAAGACAAAGCTGAACTGAATTATAAATATTGAAACATGAAGACTGAAAAAATCCACACAAATCCACTATTTTCTCTTTAAACAGCAACATCAAATGTTCTGTAGCGCTTTTACGTACTCCAGTTAAAAAAATGTTCTCATTGAGGGTTTTAATTGTTTTCCTTGAGTGTTTGGCACCCAACAGCCAAACACACTGGCAATTTATCAAAGAATCATATCCAACAATACAACAAATGGTCCGCTATATAACCATTAATGAATTTTGACAACTCCCAAAGTGAGGGGAGAGTATTCAGTGGAACGACGGATAGAGATTGGTGCGAATGAGATGTTGTAAGGACTTGGTCTGTGAGTGTGCGAATGTTGGGATTCTGGTGGCGTGACTCAGGGTGGGGCTCAAGGCCTGGCCGGAGTCCATGTAGGTTCCTAAGCCCCGGGTCCCAGGTGGTGGCTGTTTTTGCTCTTCTTGGAGAGGGGAAGGGTGGGAGGACGAGAAGTGAGACGAGAGGGGATTGTAGGATTTTAGGTGGTATATATAGGCGTAAGGGACGAATAGGATGGCGCATCGGGAGTGGTGCTGTTCATTAACCTAATGCTTATCAGGAACTCCCTAACAAACTTGGATTGTCCTGCTGAGTAGCCACCATGCATAGTTATCTAACACGAAGCTAGCAAGGCTGACCACATGAGCTTAAACATAAATGAGTTTTCTAGACATGCTTGAAGTGTGTAATTGAAGTAGCCTAGAGCTAAAAGCACTTAAGTCACATTTTCATACAACGGAGTTAAGGATGGGAAAACATCTTTGTAGTCTCCTAAGTTGATTTTCAAATTTCTCAAAATTGACATTTTGTTACTTAAGCACTTTTAGCACTAGGGTATTCAATTATCAAATCACAAACTTCCCAGATTCCAGAACTATAAAGGAATGACATACGCTTAGAAACAGTAATTTCTGCACTAATTTAAATACCCGCCCAATATAATGAATATGATAGACAACTCCATGCTTCACTCACACACAGTCTGTAGAAAAGAAACTTATAGGGCTTTTCCACTAGCACCTACTTAGCTCTACTCACCTCAATCCTACTCGGTTTTGCTTTCCATTAGGTGATAGTACCTGGCAACGGTACTTTTTTACACCTACTCGGCCAGGGTTCCAAGCTTTAACTGATTCGAGCCAAAATGACATCAACAGACTGCAGGCCACTGATTGGCCAGGGCCATCCTTACAAATATGTCTGATGGGCGCAACTCCGACTGACACATGAAATTGCTGCCGACCGAAAAGTTAGTTTTAAAAACCACCCTCCCCCACGTGAGATAAATCATAAATGAGGATTAGTGCTGTAGTCAAGTGCCATTTTGATGAAATTTGAGTTAGTGCTTCTTAATGACTCAGATGTCTCGCATCTTCCCCTGCAAGTCTTCATTGAGCTAGCAGCATGACCATGAAATGACCATGCATTGAGCAGTTTCCCCTCATAGGTGAAAAGTGTTTTGCTCGTATTTCCTCAAAATGTCACTGATGGCACTTGACCCCCCTTTTAGCACTAGCATCCTCAATTTGTGTAAAATCTCTTTTCTGCAGAAACAGTTATGTCCTTCATCAGTCACGTCAAAACGGCAGCTCTTTATTTATTTATTTAGGCTATTATTATTTTTTGCAGTGGTGCAGTCATGTTCATTGAGGGGAGAGGGGGGTTAGTTGGAACAGATTTCACAAAATGCTTATTTTCACTCAAAGTGTGGTGAGTTGAAATGTTGGCAAGTGCTGGAACACCTAATCCTAGTGAAGGAACATCATGAATTTTTTTGACATATGGCCTCACTTTACACTTTTTCCTCCCTGGGAGTGGTCCTGATGAAAATATATGTGTTGAGGAATAATCAAGGACCCTAAACTACGCCACCCACATAATTCTTGAGAGACCCTACGTGTTCTTGGCAGTCTTGATCTGCAGTTGGACGCTAAATAATCATTAGACTTAGCAGTTTAGTTATCTATTTAATGAAACGCATTGACTACATAAAATATATGAATTTATTTTTTACCTAAATTCATTCTAAAATGTAGAACTTCATCAAAATTGGAAGACAATTTTGCTACGAAATAAAGGAGAAATCAGGAATTTTTTTTTTTTTTTTTTAGTGGTTGTGCTTTTGGATCAGTTATTTAAGAACAGAAAGTTATTTAATGTGATCAGTTTTGAGCATAAGTGTAGTAACATAAAATTCAGTTCATTTGTGATGAACAGCATATCATTGAACATGTTCCAATTAGCCCCCACATCATGTCTCCAACTAGCCCCATGCTATAATCACCGCAACACATGCAGTGTACACAATACACATTAGCACAGGCGAATTATTTTGTTGCCCCATTTTGTTTACATTCCTTCAAACAGTCAACAACACCCAATAGGGTTCATTCATGTGGTAACATGCGTACTGAACAAAATGGATGTTTCCAAAAGGTAAAAATTTTACTCTAAGATGCAAAAACATACAAACCTCTCTCTTAACACATGTGAACTTTGCCATTGGTAAAGATACCAATATGGCTGAAGGGCAGTGTGATAGGCTTCACAAGATGGCAGAAAGTCTTCTGTTAGATTCTTTGCATCTTTCAGGAAGTGGTATGTTTCAACATACCTCATGCCCAACTAACCCCCTCTCCCCTACTAGAGGCAGAGTATCAAGCCCATGCGTCAACGTCAGGTTCTGATTCAACTTCAACCTAAGTTTTTTGAAGTAGAAAACTACAAAACAAATTGTCAAATGTTTAACTGCCGACAAACCAAGTGCACATTTGCAATCATGGACATTGAGCTCGAGAAAAATTCCATGAAGTGCAGATGGCAGTGCAGGGTCGCTTGATACCTGGACGCAAAGAACACAAAACTTATTTGCTATGAAGGTACAGAGGTTGAGTGAATTTTATGCTTGTTGACTAACCCAAAATCTGGCTCAACGATTACAACTTTAATATGTATCTACTGAGAGTTTAATTCTGAAAAAATGTTCTATAAGAACTTATAGGACAGTTCAATAGAATTTATAGAACTTTAGTACTCAAGTCCTATAGAAAAAAAGTTCTTTAGAAAAAAAAAATTTATATAGGGAAACAGTTCCATAGAAAACTTACAGTTTTAGAGCTTTTTTTTCTAATTTTGCATCTGCAATCCCACCCGAATTCTGGAAGGTGACAAACAAAGCAACCACGTTATATTACCCTTCCCAGCAAACCCTTCCCAATTTGCATCCCTGTAGCGCAATGGCCAATGGTGCCTTGCTCTGTCCGGGTGGCTCAGACCCGGATACTACCCTGTCTCTGGGCAACACGGTAAAAGCTTTAACCAAGTGAGCTATCCGCAACTGGGAAAAGCCTGATTGCACCTGGATCTTGATCAATTTGAATTGCTTTGCTGAACCCAACAGATGGCCCGTTGTTGTCGCGTATCTCAGGGTCTTAGGGAATTCAAGGAACTGAGTGCCTTCGCTGAAAAGGAACGCCATGATAGTAATCCTGTTAGTGACCATGATACATGTATAAAGATGGTGGAATAAGTCTTTAGCAGACCTCAAATTAGCCCAAATTAATTCTAAATCTGTATATAATCTGCAATCACATGCATGTAAATGGGAAAGGAAAAATTTTGATTGAAATTTTTAAAATTAAGGGAAAAGTTCATATAAGCTCAAACTTTCAATATAATTTGTTCTAGAAGCAAAAGAGGAATAGTTTTCCATTAGCATAATAAAGTTGTAATGCCATACATTTATATTTTTGAATTGCTGCTGAGGAAATGGAAAGAGGTCTTCATATACCGTAACTGAAATACTAAGTTGTGCGGCCAGTTAGTCAATCAATCGTCTGATCAGAGAATCAATGAGTTGGTATGTGCCTGGTACCCCATGTGCTTAAGTGACAATCTTAAAGTTAAAAGGACAAGATTTCAGTTACTTCAGTATAGTGGATATCACTGCATATTGCACATTTTCATACCATTAGTCCCGTCTCTGAATTTCTAGAACCGGGTACATGTAAGGTAAATTGACCCTTCGACAGAGCTGCTGTAAGTGAGTCAAAAGATGTCTTTCCATTAAGCTTTTTATTCTATTAGAAGGTCCTAAATATTCATCAAAGTCCTATAGAACAGGTTTTTCAACTGCAATCAGAAAAGTCTCAGTGTGTTACTAATTTGCTCTTTCAATCTGGATAAACAATTTTTTCATTTCCTGCTGTGCTTGAGTGAGAGACTGTTGCAGATCAGGTCACAACAGGACCTGGAAGGGCAAAACCCTGTCTTCTGGGAACACTGTCTCCACTCCTGTGTCAGCTCTGAACTTGAGGAGAGGCGTCGGTTATTGCAGTTTCTCAGGTAAGTTATTCATTTTTCAATTCTGGCTTTTCGCAGAAAAATATATAGAGCCAAAGGGCAAACCTTGTTTTCTGGGGAACACTGTCTCCACCTCGAAGCTCCAGTGCAGTTTCAAAGAGTAGCTGGTGTCTTAGAGAGAGTTTTCTGGACGGAGGTTAGTTCTCTCAGAAAAACAAAAAAACTTTCCTTCAGTGTAACAATGCAACAAAAATTTTCCAGGTCTTCTTTTGACATGAATAACATTTCAAGAGAGAGCTGAAAGTGATAGTTTGATTTTTTACATGAAGTTGGTTCTGACATCCTCATTAGCAGTGTCGCGGCATCAACAGCTGCATTTTCCTCTACCGCGCCCCGTGAGTGGAGTTCTTGGGTTCGTTTTATCATTATGGTCTACTAGTTTGCTGGGTCATTTAAAATAAAAAAGTTTTGATTCCAAAAATTAATATATGTCACAAAAGAGTACATTTGGCGCGTCATAAAACCAACCCCCTGAAAAAGCCAATTTCACTATAACTTACGCTTATTTTATCTTTCCTTCAGATTACCATAAAGGCTGTCAGCTTCGTTGACATCCGCTCACCCTTCCATCAGCAGTTCCACGGTATTTACACACTCGAAAAGTTTCGCGGTTTTACATGCTCGAATAGTTAATGTAAACATGTCTGAGTATGACACAAGTGATGAAGACATTCCTTTTACCGCAGAGCCAAAGGGATAATTTTTTACGAACTTATATTGATGCCAACTTTATTGGGATGAAGAATGGGCAGAGAGGGAGAGGAGGACATGGTTGCCTGCTTCTAAGTTGACTCGCTTAAATCCATGCCAATTGGTGGTGCACTTGTTTTACCGTCAACTAATGCCGACGAGGGAGAGCTACTGTTGCCACTTAATGGGAACTCATGCCACCGCTGCAAGATTCCCGATTGATGAGGAGGCCTACATCAGCTTCTTTCAAGGGCCACTAATCATCAAGACTTTCCCGCAATCTTGAATGCCGGTGTCTTGCAGACCTTCTTCCACATTCCAGAAATCAACTGATGAGTTTACCCAGGCCAGCTGGACCTGATGGTCAGCTGTCCTCAGAGTAAGTGTTGACATTCTTATACAGGTACTTCGGTTATTATCTGAAGCCGTTCTGAGGTGAGCTTCTGACACCAGATAAACAATGAAAGAATTGCCGGGCATTGTTATTCATGCGTAAGTACATTGTTAACCAAACATGATTGCCTTCCTAAGATTTGTGCTGATTGACGGATGCCCACGATACAAATGCATATGTCCATCTTAAAGTATTCAAGAATGTTACGCAAAGTTCTATTTGTTCGTGACGCTACTTAGATCAAATTGGCGGAGAAAAAAATTCTAAGTACTCACCTCAGTGCAAACGAAGTACCACTATAACAGCAGGTTTTTGGTATTTAATTTTACTACCTGGCATGCTGTGTGACCAGCACCCCGCCAGATTGCCTCCTCGGTCTGTGGGAAACACCAACTGTATAGCTATGTCTTTTTTTAAGGCATACTGTATCTTTAGTAGAATGAGTGGAGATAGCACTTCACCTAATAGGCTACATCATCACATCCAAAAACAGTCAATACATTTATTAATTTTGCAATTAATATACAGGATTGGTGATGTTTTTTATATGACTCATAGATGTCATTGTTTCAGGTCTGGCGTACAGTATGCACGACTTATCATGTTGTGTTGTCGTCATTTCCAGACAGTATGGGTTGCTCATCGATGATAGAATGGGCCCTGCAAGGAGAGAGGTCATCCAGCAATATGAGCTCTTCCCCAGAGTGGGTTGACCTATTAAGAAAAACATATCCATCAACAAATGGACAATAATATTAGTTCAAGGAGTCTATAGCACATAATTTGTTTTAGATGTAAGCACAAAAGTTTTCAAAGATATTTTGACATTGTTACATTGGGACTGTATGTTTTATTGAAAATATATTTTTAAACAATATTTTTATAGAAACACAAACAGAAATGCTCCTCATACATAGGTTTTATTTGTTTCCAGTCCTGCTTATTACTAAGTTATAATAAACTTTAAGTTTGCTAAGACACCAGTTTTGATGTACACATATTATTATAAAATAATAGCATTAAACAGCAGCAGTCATGCTTTTATACATGTGGAGAACTCCAACGCGCTCCAGAAAAAAAATCTTACACTTTCATTTGGTACTAATAAAATAACCAGGTAAGATTAAACATCTTATAAAAATATATGGAAGAGAATAAACATTAAAAAAGTAAAAGCAAAGAGTAAAAGTTGTAGAAAGTAACTAAATAGTACACCTGAGACACCTGAATATGTTTGGTAAACATAGGACACACCAAACTGACTTTCAGTCTCACACCAGGTTTATCAGCTGTGATCTAGTGCTGTAAACTGTGATGCATGTTCTGCCATCAAGTCGTCTTTTTTGGCTTTGGAGTGGGAGCAATGTTGGCCGGTAAGTTGACTGGAGGATGGATGTGGAACTGCTGATCTCCAAGCCTGACATTCTTACCAAGCCGCCGTTGAATGACCTGCTGCACCAATTCTTTCCTGAAGTCCTGAGTTGTTGGCCTGCACAGCTTCCTTACTGGTTTGATTGCTTGGAGAAACCACATTGTATTTTTTTCCGGGACTGAGGAGAGTGAGGGGACATGAGAATGATCATGAACACATGCTATGTGCACATTGGTAAGGAAAAATGAATAAGCTGTGATATATTCCATTCTCAACTCAGGTCGGACACCCTAGGGGTAACATTAAATGTAGAAGTTCTAAGTCATACTTAACATAAGAAGCTCTAATTATGATATGAAAAGTCACTTATGAGATAAAAAATACAATTCTGAAATGAAATTATGATGTACAGTGAAATTCTGAAATTAAAAGTAAAAACATTATTACTCAAAAAAGTAATAACTCTAAGATACAAAGTCAAAATACTATGATGAAATCATCAACCAGAAATCATATAATTTGGGAGGAAAAAATCCATACATTTTATTTAAGGCCAATATATTGGTTCCATCATTTATATTATCTGCCTGAAATTATAATGTCCAGTGGTTGGACAGGGGTGGTGAATTATGACTTGCTTTTTCGGGAACTCATATAACGTTATGTTGTAGAAGCTTCACTGGCATTATGACCTGGAGTGATTTGATGATGGAGCAACAAGTACTAAAGGATTCCTTGATAGTCAGTTCGAGACAATAATTTAGCTTTCAAACAAGTAATAGGCGAATCTAATTAGCTGGGTTAGTAGCCAGTTGTTATTACTCTGGGGTGCTTGTACAGCAGTGTTTCTTCAAACATGTTTCTTCCTCTGTCCGGGATGTGTAGAAGATAATCGTCCTCGCTGAAGTGTGCACTACACACATAAAGCTGTTTAATCCTTTCCACTTTAGTTCCGATGCTGAAGCCTATGGCAAGAAGCCAAAGTTGCCTAATGGCAATGTCCGTGACAGGAAAGCGGTGAAATGCACGGGCTTAATCAGACAGGTTTTTGTTACTACAGCCCGGAAAATCACAAATTCGCACTATTTTTATATATTTTCCTGTCTAACAATATATTTCTCTCTCACGTTAGCTCTCTCAGGTCGCAGCGGTCGCCATCCAAGTGTGTAAACACCGTGAAAGGGGTGCATTCAATAGGCAAGACGTTAGCTGACGTTAGCTAACAAGACAATAGAGAGTATTTTGGGCTAGCAATAACGTTAGCTAACGTTAGCTGTTGGAATCCAAGGCAGGTGATGGAAGAGCGCCGATGTCAACAGGCGCAGCGCCAGAAAGATAATGTAAGGAAGATAAAATACCGGCGATAGTGAGGTCTAATTTTCTAGGGTTGGTTTTGTGATGCAAATGTATACCAACCCATATTGTTTTTTTGGAATCAAAACTTTTGCCTTTCGCGGACCTTTAGCAAACTAGGCCGAACTACTCGGCCAACACCAGCCCCACAGAACCTCCGCCACGGGATTTGGTAGGGAAAGTCACTGCTTATGCATCGACACTGCTATTATATTGGCATAAATTTCATGCTCAAAAAATCCACCATCCCTTTAAGGTATATTGGTGTGATACGAATTCACAGTAGATTTTCATGACCTTGGTGATATCTCAAGGTCATTACTATCATTTGACCACTCTACAAATTCCTTGTCAACATGATATCTCAAGAACGGTTCGACCGGGATTCCATTCCATCTTGTGCTCGTATGAAAGCGGGGACATAGTATTCAGCTCCATTCGCCTGTCTGCCAGCCGTCCGTCTGGCCCCGGCCTATTGAGCCAGAACGGATATATCAAGAACGGCTGACCGATTCATTCATCTTTGTGTTAAGGTGTCTTAGGGGCGGGGACATAGTATTCAGCTCCGCTCCTTCCGCTATGTCCCGCTTTGTTGTGAACGTGATGGACTTCAAGAACGGTTTGACCATTCCACTTGTCTTGTGTCAAGGTGTATTAGGGCGGGGGATATAGTATGCAGTTCCGCCCGCCTGTCCATCCGCCCCATATGTCCTGCTTTGTTGTGAACGCTGAGTATCCAAGAAACGGTTGACCGATTCAACGCATCTTTTGGTGTCATAGTATTAGGGAGGTCACCAGCGATGGCGTGACCTTGCCATTATTCTCAAGGTCATTACGACCATTTGACCACCAGAAACACCTTTGTTAACATGATATCTCAAGAACGGTTTGACCAATCTCCATTCATCTTGTTACGTGTATTAGGGCGGGATAGTATTCATTCATCCGTCCGCTGTCCAGTCTCATTCCATCCTCGTTCAGAACGCCGAGATCTCAAGAACGCAGTTTGAATTAATTCCATTCATCTTTGGGGTCAAGGTGTATTAGGGTCAGACATATTCAGGTTTCGGGCAAGCTGGTGCCGGTTACCCATGTTCTTCCTAATCTTTCTTTCTTTCTTTATTCTCTGCGTTTTGTGCTGACTCACTACTCCTACATACTTTTGTAAACATTGCATATTTCATTTTACAAAAGATTGTTTCATTTCTAAACCAGTAAAATTCATCTGTGCCTTAGGGTTGGGTTCTGAGCGGCATCTCTGTAGGATCTGCAAACGCTGATGCGTGGGGGAGCCCAGAGGCTATAATGGACAAATGGCTGATAAGCTCAGTCCAGAGCCATGCCAGATAGCAATAAAACTTTTGTGGACTTCCAGGATGCTCACTCAGCCTGCATGGGGGAAATGGCAATGGTCTCACCACGGGGGGGTTATTGCAGGGCTCTGACTGACACAATGCTCTAAAGGAAATAGTGTTTACTGGTCAAGCCCAAGTTAAAGTCCAGTTATATTAATCTGTTTAAGATCATCTAAATCTCTAGGAATTCTCCATAATATGTTCATATGTTCATTATCCTGTTAAGAAATCACTTATATACTTATAAACCCAATTAAACTATATCTTAATTCACCTACATTCTTTTCATGACAACTGCATCATATTAGTACATATTCATATCATGTTTGGTCTTGTTATTCTCAGGAGAATCCAAGGACTTGAGTGGAGTATGTTTCACTCCCATTGAAATTACGGTTCATTCCCTTTTGGAAACTCCTGAGAATTTGGTCAGAATCCCCTCTGGTAATCACCCTATTCTCCTCTCTCTGCTGAAGTGTTTTATTACATCCTCCAAATGGTGGAAACCCAAAAACTGGATTCGACCCCTTCCGGGTGTTTATGGCCATGCCGCCTGGATCAAAGACGGGTTTGGCTTAAAAGCAAAGAGCAGTAATCCATTCTGGGAAGATCGCATCCCATCTGTCCTCGCTGCGCACGCAGGGGCGTGAGTAGTCCTTTTCAATTAAGGAATATCGTAATTCGAACTTCCCCCGCACGACAGGGCGGATCTACGGGGGGGCAGAGGGGGGCAACTGCCCCCCCACTGTCGAGCCTTGCCCCCCTAGCTGCCCCCCTAACTTTAATGTTCTTAAAACTATACTCGTAAAACAAATCACCATTATGTCTAAAAGCCCCTCAAAATCGAAATAAAAGATGAATTCACCAAAAAAATAAAATTAAATTTAATAATCGCCCTCAAATAGTTGCTAACTGCAGCGCGGAGTCTGCGTGACGAGCCCCTCCTGCTCCGCTGGGCTGCGTCAGTTGTCATGGACACAATGTTGGAGTCTGCGTGCAGCGCAGCAGAGTGGAGCCACTAGCCACCCAACTTTCTCCAGGTAAATTCAGTTTCCCCTGGTGACGTTTTAACACACGGAGTTAAAGCAGCAATTTGTAATAGATGGAACAAACCAAGGCTTATGGTTCAATGCGCCCATTAATCGCTGGTCAAAGTGACCTTACCCTGTGATTTGTTGGAGCATTTTCCTTCGTTAGTTTTTGATTATAGTAAAAAACGAACAGCTTATGATGCATTGGCCAGATATCAAAACAGGAATGGTTGAATCCAGATGCATAAGTTTCGTTATGTGAACAATATCACAGCAATGAGGCTGCATGATAAAACCAGGTCCTTACTGTCAGGCAGGTGGCTACGGCACGTGGCCCGTATCTCTAGCCTGTATGCTAAAGGTAAGGCAGCGGTAGCTATTATTAGCCGCTCGTCTCTTTCTATCACAGGTAAAAGTACGGGCGGGTCCGTACCGACTACCGTTAGCCCTTTTTGCAAACATACGCATGGTAATGTCCTGGGGTCGAATTGGGCATGTGGTCAATGTCCAGGCAAAATTCCTTAAATTCCATTGGAAACTGAAATATAATTGTTATTATTTTACCGTGAGTATATGCTTGTATAGTCTGGCAGTTCGCTTCTTGGATTTAGGCTCATAAGTACGCACGACAGGAGCGATATCCGACTTGGCGGAAATTCCGCCACACGACTAGAGGTCTATGTAGCCTGACAATCATCAGACAATCGTCTTAGAAATCTAGCTGTTCTCAGTATTGAAACAGCGTGCAAAAGAGCTAGATTTGGATATGTTTGCGAGACGCTTTGCTGCAAAGCACAACAATCGTCGTCTGAAGCTCTCTTAAAAGAGGTGGCCAATGTCAGTCCTGGACTGTGACTTGGCATTTTTGTTGTATTTATTTCATTTTTATTTTATTAGGGCCTAAATATTCACTCTCGACTCATCTTGGGCGTATACAGTAAAGGCCCAGAAAAAAGGGAAACGGAATAAATGAGAAGTGTATTCGTTGAAACTTAGTATCTATAAAACCAATTAGGACTATTAATTACAATAACCGTGTACTTTTTCACATCATCATTCAAAGAAAACAAATTAGTCAGGCCATTGTCAGAACTATTGTGCTGTTGTCAGTTACATGATTTGTGCACATCTGTCATGCAGCTAGTCGGGCTTACATTTAAAGCAGTACATTACATTAAACCTAAAGCACTAATGGCCCCGACAATGAAAAGTTGAAACTGATCATCCTGGTTCATCTGTGTTTAGGCCTGTCATCATTTTATGTAATCTGGCGCAAAGTGGTCACTGACTTACTCCAAAAGTGTCATTGTTGTTCAGTTGAATGCGGCACAAGCTCCACTTACTTGACATCATTAGACAGAAGGCATAGTTATATAACACCAAATGCCATTTTTAATCAAAGAATGTTAAGTAATTGTTATAGAATTAACCATTTATTCTTGGTTTCCTTTTTTTTGGGACACACTGTAAAATAAATGCATTGAAGAATATTTTTCTGAAATTGTTCCCCAATTTTTAGATGCAGTTTTTTGGCAGATTGGTGAACCTCTGTTTGCCTTTTACTTACAACATCTGGAGGCGTTGTCTATGCTCTATTGTGAATAAAATATGGGTTATTGAGATTTGCAAATCATTGTATTCTGTTTTTATGCACGTTTTACACAATGTCCTGTCCTCCATTTGAATTGGGGATTTCCTAATAACGCACTGAGGACGCCCCATGCCACCCCTCCCAGACCTCTTGCCACCCCATGTAAAATTTTCTAGATCCGCCACTGGGTGAACATCATCTGAAAGCCATGAACCTGAAGATTAATTTGAGATGCAGCTAGCACTGTAAACGACCTGAGAACAGTATTTTTCTTTTCTGAAGTCCATTTCATGCTCAACTTTTGTCCCATAAGTTATTGCAGAAATTTTGAAGTGGATACCTTGGTACACAAATTTGTTGCTGAATTAGGCATTTTGTAATATCAAGAACGTTTAAAAATGATCGGAAACTTTCCAGAATATTATTACATCAATACACCAAGACCTTTCGAACAACATAGAAAAAACCCATGCCAGATTTGGGTTTAAAAACGAAGTAATGTAAGAGATTTCTGTATTCAGTGATCGGATGGCGAGCACTTCTGTTCTCATATTGCTGAAACCTCAGCCCCACGGCAACCACGGTATGAATTTGTGATGGTCTGGAGACCACTTTTGTTCCCAATAAATCTATCAACACATCTGCCAAGTTTAGTGCTTTTATCACAAAATGAACAATTGTTATATAGAGAGCTATGCCGCCTAACTAATATAATGTATCACAATCAACGTGCTGGTTCGTTTCGCTTAACAACAGGATGTTTACAGTTGCGCACAGGTGAACGCTAATGTAACATATTAGCTAAATCACGGATCAAAACACCCATAAAATGACCATTTGGCACAAGTAAATAAAATCAACGCCAACCATCAACAGCCACAATTCTAAGGACCTTAACTAATGTATTGTCACGTTGTGATATAATATTTAGCAAATAAACGCGAGATCCCGCGGAGTTACGCCCAGCTTTATTGACGGGTTGTTTCATTATAGCGCCGCCCTTAACAGTACAAAACACTTACGCTACTAATATAAGGAAGCAATAATAATTTAAATAGAGCATCTTCTTGCAGAGCACTTTTGCTATGACAACAAGTGAACGCTGCCGGGAGCGTATTAGCTCAACCGCTTTGATCAATAAACACCCATAAATGACAATTTGCACAAGTAAATAAAATCAACGCTAACCTTCGACAGCCATTACCCCAAGGATCTTAATTCAATGTATTGTCACAAGCCGTGACATAATATTTAGAATAATAAATGCGATCCTGGCGGAGTTACGCCAGCTTAAATGACGGTTGTTTCCACTGTAGCTATCATTTTACCAGCACACAAACACTTAACGTTACTAAGAAAGCACAATTTAAACAGAGCAATATAGACAGACTAATTAACGATTTTATAACATTAAGTGCTTCGTGATATTTATTAATAATTTGCAAGAATAAATGACAAAAATCGAGACAATTTGTCCTTGATAAAATAATTCTATAACTTAATAACTAATATTAAGTTATAAAACTGCAATCCAAATGTTTTATTTTCATAAGCTGCACAATAACGGAAGAAAATGGCAATAAGAAAGAAGAGGTTCCTCATCATGTTAAATAGTGTTTGGAAACCCCCCAGGCTTACAGAAATGATTTAACTTACTGCTCAGGAGCCAATGGGAACTTAGGACTCTCAAAATGCTCAACCGAGAAGTGGCCGAAGGGCCTATAACACGCGGAATTAACGCTGCCGGTCAACGCTGCTTGTTAACGTGGTGTTCTTCACGGTTAAGTCTACGCAGTTATCATCACGTTAACAACACTTAACAACGCTGCAGAAAAATTGACGCGGTTGTCTACGGTTGTTTACGCGGTTAGAATTCGGGCAGGTATTTGACCTGGATGGCGCTCCATAGCTGTGCCTGCGAGTCTGAGGTCTATACCTAGAAGAAACGAGTCGTTATATGCATATATGAATTTATATGTATGCTTTGTGTATGAAGATCGGAGCAACTTCATTCTGAAGTGTTCATACTTACTTGTTGTCTTCATTTAGTCGGTCTTTGCCCTGACACGATGGGTAACAGGGTGACATTGAGTATTTCCCCAATTGGGATCAATGTAGAAGTCTCAAAACTAAAGTATATAAATGAAACCGCGCCAGTTTCAGTTTCCGCGAATACACTGTTCACAACCCAATAAATCCAGCCTTTTTTTTGCCAGGTAATTCTAACTGGCGCCTTTTAGCCAGTTATTTTAACTGTAATTTTACATTAAGTTTGCTACGGAGTTCAGTGCATGCTCAGTGTAAACCACGGTTAAGTGCGCGCAGGACTCCACTTACAGTTAAAATGACAGAGACACGCGCACTTGCGTTCATCCAGTCAGTTTATAACTGTGTAGGAAAGTCAACTGGCCTGGTGCAGGTCGGTGCAAAAAATCAATAATGGCCTGTTGCAACACCCGCCTGGTTCTTTATAAACGCTTGGGGTCCAAGTCCATTTTGCGTAAAAAAATTCAGGCTATTAAATGGTCATATACGGTATCTTAAATATGGATCATTTATGCTCCATTCTGCCTCTGGCCTTTTTCCACACCTCAATCCTGCTCTATCATTTTTAATGTTTCCAGCTAGGATTGGTTAAAATCATCTGTTCAGAGCATCTTATATCTTTCTAGAATAAGCTGACGACTTCGGGTTATTTTTATATTTTTAGTGCAAGGCTCAGAAGAGAAAAAATGAACTGTCTCGAGACATCAGAAGTCCGCACAAGGTCACCATTATTGTACGAAATGAGTTTCTGTTTGGTGTCCGAACTCAAGTGAGGAAAATATTCTCATTCCAGCTAAAGCAGATTGAGTGCAGGCGGAAAGAACGGTGTTTTGTGGGTGCGTCCAAGACAACACGTTGCTGAAAAAATGGCAAAGCAGAAAAAACAATAGCTCGAGATCCTATTCCAGCATATAGCTACCAACAACTGTTTTTATTCTTTTTCTTGCTCAGCTTTTCTGTTTTTTTTTTTCAAAACATTCAAGTATTCATATCATTCAAATATTATATTTTCATGGCAGCTATTCAGTGTGGCCAGCAAACACCAAATCATTCCAACTTAATTGTATTCACACAGCATCGCAGTGTGGGGTTCAGCGCAGCATTCACACTCGCAATTTCTTCAGAATTGCCTCACTAGTTTATACGTACATTCTAATACATTTTGCAATATATTGAAAATGGCAATAATTTGTATATTAACCAATATATAGAGAATATATTATATATTATATGCAAAAATATATTTTGTAATACATTTTGATACACATGACAATAACATTGATTCTAAATGTAAACCCTGTAACTTTTCATATTACTGTAATATTTAAGAATAAGGAAAAACTTTGCAATTTTGCCAGTAAATTTATTGAAAAAAAAAAGAAAGAAACTAGAATATTAATATATTGGGTCTATATGAAAAATATATATTTGTTCCGCATGGCTGTGAAAATAAAATCCTAAAAACCTCTGGGCCTGATTGTTCAAAGCTCCGTTTGACACAGGGAGCGGCAGGACCCAATAGCAGCACAGTCAGAGCGAGGGGATGTTTACAGACTTTCAATGACTTTTGAGGCAGGGGTAAAACAGAGCAGTGCTGAGTGACTAGATGCAGAATGGGATCTGAGCTAGGGTCTTGAGGGAGCCTTTCTCTGGCAAAACCGCTGGAGCAGGCGCTGATGGCGGGAATTCAAACTGGTCGCCCACACTGCAGGTGGGAGAGTTACCACTGGGCCACCGGAGCAGGCTGGCTTGAGGCTCGGCAGATGGGTCGTATCCACACAGGCAGGCAGTGGAGTGGCAGGACGGGTGGCTTGGACAGGGGCTTGGAAGATGGCAGACAGGAACCAGGAAGCACACAGACAGAACTCAGAGTCAGAGGCAGAGGGCAATCAGGTTTACCGGGGCAGGAGCGAGAGGACGTAGCCAGAGGCAGGCAGAGTCGATTCCAGGAAGCCAGACCGAAGGTAAACGCTGGAGAGTAGTGCATGCTGCAGCGACAATCTGGCAGTGAGTTAGTGAAACAGAGCTGCTTATATGCTGGCTGCGTACCCAGACTCAGCTGAGAGCAATAGCAGGGAGGGTGTGCCAGCAGTGTGGAAGGGTGTGGCCAGGCAGAGGTGGAGAGACTGCAGCAGCAGACTGTGCCCCTGCCATATCGTGACACAGTTATTTTGATAAACGGGAGACATTTCCCGCGTTGAAGTTCTTCTATCTACAAGTAAACGGAGACTCACCAGAAACGATTCTTTCTAAAAACTCCGGGTCAGTGAGATTTTTGGAAACTTCGGGTATAAAGTTTGCATGTAAACTGAAAAAAACGGAGTTTTAGGCAGCCGACGTCACAGTATGTGCCAGAACTTGCACCTATGCCAAAAGTGCAAGCTATGTTTACATTTTCATTTGGCTGTGGTGATCATGGATGATCGTGATTCGTTTCTGTTATTGCTATTTTCGGGATTCTGATTTACTAATGTGGGCTTGAGCTTCTCGTTACACTGCCACCTACAGGTTTGGCATGCTTTTGACGGCATATATACCCGGGTACATGTAAACGAAAACTTTTCTGAAAACTGATATACGTGCATGATACTATTTTTGAAAACGGAGACGGTGAAATGTTTGTTTATGAAAATAGCCGGCCACATGTAAACGGAGTGTGTAATACCGTTAATTTAAATTAGCGCTAACCACCTAACATTATAACCACTATAAGATTCTTGCGAATGCTCCTCAATCCTCAAACTACTCAGGGGGAAACTTACAAAATGTACCAAAAACATTCTAACATCTGTGCTTTTATCCAGAGATATAGATGCTGTGGTTTAGACTTAACCACTGGTTAAAGTTAATGAAGTTGAACAACCAGGCCCTGAGCATAACTCTTTGAATCTGCTCTCTCTAGAAATCTGTCAGCTGCAAAAGAATCGTGGAAGAATGTCTGTCAAATTCTGGACACGTGACCCATTTTTACCCTGGATAAGCCGGTTGTGAAGGAGGCAGTTGAGACCTCGAAAGGCCACTCAATAATCAATCAATTTGCTAATAGCACTCCACCACGGAAGTGTAAGATTCACAAACAGTTTATCCCAGGAGCACAATTGTGTTACTTTGATTCCTATTATTGTAGCTTGTTGCAGTGTGTAACTGTTCAGCCTGACTTTTACACAGAGCCTTTCTCAGACAGTGTTTATTAAGTGAAAGGCCCAGTACCTTGGCACTCTAAAATACACCACATTACTTCAGTCTTACACTCCTGACAGAAATTACCATGTGTTATTACCTCTGACAGATGGGAGTCCAACCCCGTGATTCCTCCATTGCAGCCAATACGCCATAAACCAGTAACCATCTCCAAACAGGCCAGCTCTATCTAAGTCCCTGATGATGCCAATCTCAGCACATTGTTGTTACATATCAATCTTGGACTTATAGCTGCTTAAATAATTTCACGACATGTCATTGATTCATTTGAAGATCCCATGACTTTCACTGACAAAAAAGTATGGACGAAACCCCACACTGAAGATTTCACTAATAAATTTCTACAGACACACATAATGCACATAAAACATCTAAAAACAGTAATTCATAATAAAGTGCTTTAAATTTCTTACTAAAATCTTGTGTTTCAGAAATGTAATTTTATATGGCCATACATAGCTGTGTTTTCACTTGATTCAATTTGGATTAACAGAAGTCTGATTTTCTGGTGGCTGAAGATGCCATAAAATAAATGCCACAAATTGATGTCACTGGAAATGCAAAATTTGACAATGAATGTAAAGAGAAAGTACAAACCCAAAATCAGTGAAGGCATCGCTTGTGTAAATCGTAATAAAAATAACAATACAATGATTTGCAAATCCTTTTCAACCTATATTCAATTGAATACACACTGCAAGACAAGTTACTTAATGTTCAACAGGTAAACTTTGTAATTTTTGCAAATATTAGCTCATTTGGGAATTTGATGCTCGCAACATAAGCTTCAAAAAAGCTGGCATTAAGTGGGCAAAAAAAGACTGAGAGAGTTGAGGAATGCCTATCAAACACTTATTTGGGAACATCCCACAGGTGAACGCTAATTGGGGAAACAGGTGGGAGCCATGATTGGGTATAAAAGCAGCCCCTGGAAATGCTCAGTCATTCACCAAACAAGGATGGGGCGAGGTCACCTACTTAGTGAACAAAATGCGTGGAGCTGATTGTTCTAACAGTTTAAAAAACAACATTCCTCAACTAGCTATTGCAAGAATTTTAGGATTTTCATCATCTACGGTCCGTAATATCGCCAAAGCGTTCAGAGAATCTGGAGAAATCACTGCACGTGAAGTTTGGCCAAGGCCGAAAATCAACATTGAATGCCCGACCTTCGATCCTCAGGCGTGTACTTTCGCATCAAAAACTACATCAGTGTGTAAAGGACATCACCACATGGGCTCAGGAACACTTCAGAAACCACTGTCAGTAACTAAGCAGTTCATTGCCGCTACATCTGCAAGTGCAAGTTAAAACCCCACAATGCAAAGCGAAGCCATTATCAACAGCACCCAGAAACGCCACAACAAGCCGCTGGGCCCAAGCTCATCTAAGATGGACTGATGCAAAGTGGAAAAGTGTTCTAGAAAGTCTGACGAGTCCACATTTCAAATTGTTTTTGGAAACTGGGGATGGCCTCCTGGACCAAAGAGGAAAAGAACCATCCGGACTGTTATAGGCGCAGCTCAAAAGCCAGCATCTGTGATGGTATGGGGGTGTATTGGGTGCTCAAGGCATGGGCAACTTACATATGTGAAGGCACCATTAATGCTGAAAGGTACATACAGGTTTTGGAGCAACATATGTTGCCATCTGCTAACGTTTTTTTTTCATGGACGCTTCGTTTACTTTCAGGGCAAGACACGTTAGTTATTATCTGCATCGTTATAACAGCATACCCAAAGAGGCGGTATTTAGACTGGCTCTGCCTGTAGTCCAGACCTGCTCCCCATTGGAAAATGTGTGATGATTATGAAGCTTAGGTCATTTATCGAGACCGGATCAACTTGAAGATTTTGGAAGTTTAAAATTGGTCTCCTCAGTTCCCAAACGCTACTGAGTGTCGTTAAAATAGGTTAGTGATGTAACACAGTGTAAAAAGGCCCCTTGTGCCAACTTTTTCTGCAATGTGTTGCTGCCTTTAAATTCTAAGTTAATGATTATTTGCAAAAAAAAATAAAGTTTCTCAGTTTGAACATTAAACATCTTGTCTTTGCAGTGTATTCAATTGAATATAAGTTGAAAAGGATTTGCAAATCATTGTATTCTGTTTTTATCTACGATTTACATAACGTGTCAACTTCACTGGTTTTGGTTTTGCAGAAAAAGTTCATTTGTGATAGTTATCTTGATACCATTGAAGCTTATTATCGCCATTATTAGTCACGTCAGAGCGATATGATTTTTTATGTAAGACCATGATTTGCGGATATGTAACACATTGCTATTCTGATCAGATTCTCAGCTTTCAATATGTTCTCCTCTAAAACCTCTGTCACACCAGAGGCGGAATGTTTCTGAATGCCGTCGAAATGAAAAATTCTTTGTATATTCCTGGATATCTGAAGTGCTGCTTCTAAAAATTCTGACTGCATTCTGAGTGCATTCCAAATATTCGGCCCGCTCTGTGGCCGGGTTCGAACAGCTTGTCTATGCTCAAAATCTCTTTCCAGGTGCATTCAAGGAGAAATATCAACGCCATTCAAGTGTTCTAACTGCACTCTGACTGGGTATGATACAAATTTACAGCATTCCAATACATTCAAAACATTCTGATTGCATTCGAGGGAGAATCAAACGCAAGCCACATCAACCATGCCAGAATGTGCCTCTAATGAGCCAGAATGCACCTCAATGCATCTTGATTGCTGTGTGAATCTATTTCGATATTAATACACCCCCCCAAAAATAATCCCTTAAAATAATGATTGGTTATGACCCATTTTCAATCGTTCATTTGAATTACCATTACAGAAACTCTGAAAACTCTCAACATCATCAGGTGTGTCCCATATGCTGTTAGAGTAATTGCTGACTACAGCAGGGGAAACACATAAATATGTTACCAAAACTGACGCCTTTAACGCGTGAGAGTTAAGAGCAATGTGTTATTAATGAAAAACTGGCCACACCTGGATGATGTTGAGAGTTTTCAGAGTTTCTGTAATGGTAATTCAAATGAATCCATTGAAAATGGGTCATAACCAATCATTATTTTTATGATTATTTTAAGGAGAATTGTATTAATATCGAAATAGATTCCTGCAGCAATCAAGATGCATTCGAGGTGCATTCTGGCTCATTAGAGGCACATTCTGGCATGATTTGGATGTGGCAACACGCCCCAGACCAGCCTCATCCACACCAACACACCCCAGACCAGCCTCATCCACACCAACACACCCCCAGACCAGCCTCATCCACCAACAACACCCCAGACCAGCCATCCTCACCCACGCCCCAGACCAGCCTCATCCACACCCCAGCCCCCAACCAGCCTCCTCATCCACACCAACACGCCCCAGACCAGCCTCATCCACACCAACACACCCCAGACCAGCCTCATCCACACCAACACACCCCCAGACCAGCCTCATCCACACCAACACGCCCCAGACCAGCCTCATCCACACCAAACACGCCCAGACCAGCCTCATCCACACCAACACGCCCCCAGACCAGCCTCATCCACACCAACACACCCCAGACCAGCCTCATCCACACCAACATGCCCCAGACCAGCCTCATCCACACCAACACCCCAGACCAGCCTCATCCACACCAACACGCCCCAGACCAGCCTCAAACAACACGCCCCAGACCTCACACCAACCGCCCCAGACCAGCCTCATCCACAACAAGCGTCCCCAGACCAGCCTCATCCCATCAACAGCAGACCAGCCTCATCCACAACGCCCCAGACCAGCCTCATCCACACAAACACACCCAGACCAGCCTCATCCCACACCAACCACGCCCCAGACCAGCCTCATCCACAAAACACGCCCCTGACCAGCCTCATCCACAGCAACACGCCCCAGACCAGCCTCATCCACAACAAACACGCCCCAGACCAGCCTCATCCACATCCAACAAACACCCCAGACCAGCCTCATCCCATCAACACCCCAGACCACTCATCCACACCAACACCCCAGACCAGCCTCATCCACACCAACATGCCCCAGAGACCAACCCCAATGCTGCCTCAGACCACATCAATCCAACACCCCCAGACCAGCCTCATCCACATCCAACACCCCAACACCGCCCCAGACCAGCCTCATCCACAACAACCCCCAGACCAGGCTCTCATCCACACACCAACTGCCCCCAGACCAGCCTCACCCACAACAACACGCCCCAGACCAGCCTCATCCACACCAACACGCCCCAGACCAGCCTCATCCACACCAACACGCCCCAGACCAGCCCCATCCACACCAAGCCCCATCCATCCACGCCCCAGATCCTCATCCAACGTCCCCAGACCAGCCCTCATCCACACCAACACTGCCCCAGACCAGCCTCATCCACACACCAACACCCCAGACCAGCCATCCACAACAACACGACCCAGACCATCCTCATCCACACCAACAAGGCCCCCAGACCATCCTCATCCACACCAGCCTCATCCACCCCAACCAGCCCTCATCCACACCAACACGCCCCAGACCAGCCTCATCCACACCAACACGCCCCAGACCAGCCTCATCCACATCAACACGCCCCAGACCAGCCTCATCCACACCAACACGCCCCAGACCAGCCTCATCCACACCAACACGCCCCCAGACCAGCCTCATCACACCAACACACCCCAGACCAGCCTCATCCACACCAACACGCCCCAGACCAGCCTCATCCACAACAAAAACGCCCCCAGATACCATCCATCCACACCAACCGCCCCAGACCAGCCTCATCCACATCAACACGCCCCAGACCAGCCTCATCATCCACACGCCCCACCATCCTCATCCACCCCAGGCCCCCAGACCAGCCTCATCCACACCAACACCCCAGACCAGCCTCATCCACCACCGCCCCAGACCATCCTCATCCATCCCAAACAGCCCAGACCCCCCTCGCCCCATCCACACCAACACGCCCCAGACCAGCCTCATCCACACCAACATGCCCCCAGACCAGCCTCATCCACACCAACAACCCCAGACCTGCCTCCACACCAACACGCCCCAGACCAGCCTCATCCACACCAACACCCCCAGACCAGCCTCATCCACACCAACACGCCCCAGACCAGCCTCAGACCAGCCCCAGACCAGCCTCATCCACACCAACGCCCCAGACCAGCCTCATCCACAACTGCCCAGACCAGCCTCATCCACATCAACATGCCCCAGACCAGCCTCATCCACACCAACACGCCCCCAGACCAGCCTCATCCACACCAACACCCCCCAGACCAGCCTCATCCACAACAACACCCCAGACCAGCCTCATCACACCAACACGCCCCAGACCAGCCTCATCCATCCACATCAACACGCCCCAGACCAGCCTCATCCACACCAACACGCCCCAGACCATCCTCTGTCCACACCAAACCATCAACGCCCCAGACCAGCCTCATCCACACCAACATGCCCCAGACCAGCCTCATCACACCAACACACCCAGACCAGCCTCATCCACCCACACACGCCCCAGGCCAGCCTCATCCACATCAACACGCCCCAAACCAGCCTCATCCACACCAACACACCCCAGACCAGCCTCATCCACACCAACACGCCCCAGACCAGCCTCATCCACACCAACAACGCCCCAGACCAGCCTCATCCACATCAACACGCCCCAGACCAGCCTCATCCACAACAACAACCGCCCCAGACCAGCCTCATCCACATCCACACACCAGACCCCCAGACCAGCCTCATCCACACCAACACGCCCCAGACCAGCCTCATCCAGACCAACACGCCCCAGACCAGCCTCATCCAACACGCCCCAGACCAGCCTCATCCACACCAACACGCCCCAGACCAGCCTCATCCACACCAACACACCCCCAGACCAGCCTCATCCACATCAACACGCCCCAGACCAGCCTCATCCACACCAACACGCCCCAGACCAGCCTCATCCACATCAACACGCCCCAGACCAGCCTCATCCACACCAACACGCCCCCAGACCAGCCTCATCCACACCAACACGCCCCAGACCAGCCTCATCCACAACAACACGCCCCAGACCAGCCTCATCCACACCAACACGCCCCAGACCAGCCTCATCCACACCAACACACCCCAGACCAGCCTCATCCACACCAACACGCCCCAGACCAGCCTCATCCACACCAACACGCCCCAGACCAGCCTCATCCACACCAAAACCGCCCCAGACCAGCCTCATCCACACCAACACGCCCCAGACCAGCCTCATCCACACCAACACGCCCCAGACCAGCCTCATCCACACCAACACGCCCCAGACCAGCCTCATCCACATCAACACGCCCCAGACCAGCCTCATCCACACCAACACGCCCCAGACCAGCCTCATCCACACCAACACGCCCCCAGACCAGCCTCATCCACACCAACAACCCCCAGACCAGCCTCATCCACACCAACACGCCCCAGACCAGCCTCATCCACACCAACACGCCCCAGACCAGCCTCATCCACATCAACACCCCCAGACCAGCCTCATCCACACCAACACGCCCCAGACCAGCCTCATCCACACCAACACACCCCCAGACCAGCCTCATCCACACCAACACGCCCCAGACCAGCCTCATCCACATCAACACGCCCCCAGACCAGCCTCATCCACACCAACACGCCCCAGACCAGCCTCATCCACACCAACACGCCCCCAGACCAGCCTCATCCACACCAACACGCCCCAGACCAGCCTCATCCACACCAACACGCCCCAGACCAGCCTCATCCACACCAACACGCCCCAGACCAGCCTCATCCACACCAACACGCCCCAGACCAGCCTCATCCACACCAACACGCCCCAGACCAGCCTCATCCACATCAACAAGCCCCAGACCAGCCTCATCCACACCAACACGCCCCAGACCAGCCTCATCCACACCAACACGCCCCAGACCAGCCTCATCCACCAACACGCCCCAGACCAGCCTCATCCACACCAACACGCCCCCAGACCAGCCTCATCCACACCAACACACCCCAGACCAGCCTCATCCACACCAACACACCCCAGACCAGCCTCATCCACACCAACACGCCCCCAGACCAGCCTCATCCACACCAACACGCCCCAGACCAGCCTCATCCACAACAACACGCCCCAGACCAGCCCCATCCACACCAACACGCCCCAGACCAGCCTCATCCACACCAACACGCCCCAGACCAGCCTCATCCACACCAACACACCCCCAGACCAGCCTCATCCACACCAACACACCCCAAACCAGCCTCATCCACATCAACACACCCCCAGACCAGCCTCATCCACATCAACACGCCCCCAGACCAGCCTCCATCCACCAACACGCCCCCAGACCAGCCTCATCCACACCAACACGCCCCCAGACCAGCCTCATCCACACCAACACACCCCAGACCAGCCTCATCCACACCAACACGCCCCAGACCAGCCTCATCCACACCAACACGCCCCAGACCAGCCTCATCCACACCAACACGCCCCAGACCAGCCTCATCCACACCAACACGCCCCCAGACCAGCCTCATCCACACCAACACGCCCCAGACCAGCCTCATCCACACCAAAACGCCCCCAGACCAGCCTCATCCACACCAACACGCCCCAGACCAGCCTCATCCACACCAACAGGCCCAGGCCAGCCTCATCCACACAAACACGCCCCAGACCAGCCTCATCCACACCAACACGCCCCAGACCAGCCTCATCCACACCAACACGCCCCAGACCATCCTCATCCACATCAACACGCCCCAGACCAGCCTCCAACACGCCCCAGACCAGCCTCATCCACACCAACACGCCCCAGACCAGCCTCATCCACATCAACACGCCCCAGACCAGCCTCATCCACATCAACACGCCCCAGACCAGCCTCATCCAACACGCCCCAGACCAGCCTCATCCACACCAACACGCCCCAGACCAGCCTCATCCACACCAACACGCCCCAGACCAGCCTCATCCACACCAACACGCCCCAGACCAGCCCCTCATCCACACCAACACGCCCCAGACCAGCCTCATCCACCAACACGCCCCAGACCAGCCTCTCATCCCACACCAACACGCCCCCAGACCAGCCTCATCCACATCAACGCCCCAGACCAGCCTCATCCACACCAACACGCCCCAGACCAGCCTCATCCACACCAACACGCCCCAGACCAGCCTCATCCACATCAACACGCCCCAGACCAGCCTCATCCACACCAACACGCCCCAGACCAGCCTCATCCACACCAACACGCCCCAGACCAGCCTCATCCACACCAACACGCCCCAGACCAGCCTCATCCACACCAACCCCCCAGACCAGCCTCATCCCACCAACACGCCCCAGACCAGCCTCATCCACACAACACCCCAGACCAGCCTCATCCACATCAACACGCCCCAGACCAGCCTCATCCACAACAACACGCCCCAGACCAGCCTCATCCACACCAACACGCCCCAGACCAGCCTCATCCACACCAACACGCCCCAGACCAGCCTCATCCACACCAACACGCCCCAAACCAGCCTCATCCACACCAACACACCCCAGACCAGCCTCATCCACAACAACACGCCCCAGACCAGCCTCATCCACACCAACACGCCCCAGACCAGCCTCATCACACAAAACGCCCCAGACCAGCCTCCCCCCCAACACCCCCCAGACCAGCCTCATCCACACCAACACGCCCCAGACCAGCCTCATCCACACCAACACGCCCCAGACCAGCCTCATCCACACCAAACACCAGCCTCATCCACCCGCCCCAGACCAGCCTCATCCACAACAACACGCCCCAGACCAGCCTCATCCACACCAACACGCCCCAGACCAGCCTCATCCACACCAACCCACCCCAGACCAGCCTCATCCACACCAACACGCCCCAGACCAGCCTCATCCACACCAACACGCCCCCCAGACCAGCCTCATCCACACCAACACACCCCAGACCAGCCTCATCATTCACCAACACCAGACCAGCCTCAGACCAGCCTCATCCCCTCAACACCAACACCCCAGACCAGCCTCATCCATCCAACACGCCCAGACCAGCCTCATCCACACCAACACCCCCCAGACCAGCCTCACACCAACACGCCCCAGACCAGCCTCATCCACACCAACACACCCCAGACCAGCCTCACATCCATCCACCAGCCTCAACACACCCCAGCACCACCATCCACACCAACACACCCAGACCAGCCTCATCACAGACCACGCCCCAGACCAGCCTCATCCACACCAACCGCCCCAGACCAGCCTCATCCACACCCAACACGCCCCAGACCAGCCTCATCCACCAATCCCCAGACCAGCCTCCATCCACCAAGACCAGCCTCATCCATTCAAACGCCCCAGACCAGCCTCATCCCACACCCCCAGACCAGCCTCCACCAACCCCCCATCCAGCCTCATCCACCAACGCCCCAGACCAGCCTCATCCACACCAACACACCCCAGACCAGCCTCATCCACACCAACACCCCAGACCAGCCTCATCCACCACCAGCACGCCCCAGACCAGCCTCATCCACACCAAAACACCCCAGACCAGCCTCATCCACAACCAACACGCCCCAGACCAGCCCTCATCCACACCAACACGCCCCAGACCAGCCCATCCACATCAACACGCCCCCAACCAGCCTCATCCACACCAACACCCCCACCAATCCACACCAACCCCAGACCAGCCTCATCCACATCAACACACCCCCAGACCAGCCTCATCCACACCAACACGCCCCCCCAGCCTCATCCACACCAACCGCCCCATCCACATCCAACCAACACGCCCCAGACCAGCCTCATCCACACCAACACGCCCCAGACCAGCCCCAGATAGGCCTCATCCACACCCCCAGACCAGCCTCATCCACACCAACACGCCCCAGACCAGCCTCATCCACACCAACACACCCCAGACCAGCCTCATCCACACCAACACGCCCCAGACCAGCCTCATCCACATCAACACGCCCCAGACCAGCCTCATCCAACACGCCCCAGACCAGCCCCCAGACCACCCCCTCATCCATCCACACTAACACACCCCCAAACCTGCCTCATTAACACCCCAACCAGCCTCACACCCCCAGACCAGCCTCATCCACAACAAAACGCCCCAGACCAGCCTCATCCACACCAACAGCCCCCAGACCAGCCCTCATCCACACCAACCCCAGACCAGCCTCAGACCAGCCTCATCCACACCAACACGCCCCAGACCAGCCTCATCCACACCAACACACCCCAGACCAGCCTCATCCACACCAACATGCCCCAGACCAGCCTCATCCACATCAACATGCCCCAGACCAGCTTCATCCATACCAACACACCACAGAGCTGCCTCATTCACATCAACACGCCCCAGACCAGCCTCATCCACAACAAAACGCCCCAGACCAGCCTCATCCACACCAACACGCCCCAGACCAGCCTCATCCAGACCAACACGCCCCAGACCAGCCTCATCCACACCAACACGCCCCAGACCAGCCTCATCCACATCAACATGCCCCAGACCAGCCTCATCCACACCAACACACCCCAGACCAGCCTCATCCACACCAACACGCCCCAGACCAGCCTCATCCACAACAAAACGCCCCAGAGCAGCCTCATCCACACCAACACGCCCCAGATGAGCCTCACCCACATCAACACGCCCCAGACCAGCCTCATCCACACCAACACGCCCCATACCATCCTCATCCACACCAACACGCCCCAAACCAGCCTCATCCACATCAACACGCCCCAGACCAGCCTCATCCACATCAACACGCCCCAGACCAGCCTCATCCACACCAACACGCCCCAGACCAGCCTCATCCACACCAACACACCCCAGACCAGCCTCATCCACACTAACACACCCCAAAGCTGCCTCATTCACATGAACACGACCCCAGACCAGCCTCATCCACAACAAAACGCCCCAGACCAGCCTCATCCACACCAACACGCCCCAGACCAGCCTCATCCACACCAACACGCCCCAGACCAGCCTCATCCACACCAACACGCCCCAGACCAGCCTCATCCACATCAACACACCCCAGACCATCCTCATCCACACCAACATGCCCCAGACCAGCCTCATCCACATCAACATGCCCCAGACCAGCTTCATCCATACCAACACGCCGCAAACCATCCTCATTCTCACCTACACGCCCCAGACCAGCCTCATCTACACCAACACGCCCCAGACCAGCCTCATCCACATCAACACACCCCAGACCAGCCTCATCCACATCAACATGCCCCAGACCAGCTTCCACACCAACAAGCCCCAGACCAGCCTCATCTACATCAACACACCCCAGACCAGCCTCCTCCGCACCAACACGCCCCACACCAGCCTCATCCACACCAACACGCCCCAAACCAGCCTCATCCACACCAACACGCCCCAGACCAGCCTCATCCACACCAACACACCCCAGACCAGCCTCATCCACACCAACACCCCCCAGACCAGCTTCATCCACACCCAAACACCCCACACCAGCCTCATCCACACCAACCCACCCCAGACCAGCCTCATCCACACCAACACGCCCCAGACCAGCCTCATCCACACCAACACACCCCAAACCAGCCTCATCCACACCAACATGCCCCAGACCAGCCTCATCCACACCAACACGCCCCAGACCAGCTTCATCCACACCAAACCCCCCAGACCAGCCTCATCCACATCAACATGCCCCCAGACCAGCCTCCTCCACCACCAGGGCGTGCCACAGGCAGGAGGACCAACGAAGAGACCAGCCTCATCCAACCTGCCCTCCACCAGCCAGAAACCAACACTACCCCAGACCAGCCTAAAATAGGCCACCCAACACACCATAAACCAGCCTCATCGTAACAGCTGAACTGGGGCCCCAAACAAGCCTCATCCAAAACTTATTAAAAAAAAAATGACGTAAATACCATTTTCATACAAAACACCACCATGGTTTGATTAAATCCAACCTTTTCAATTGGAGACCAGCATTTTCATACATGAACTCTCCAATCGATTTGAACAGAGCTATTATTCTCCGTTGGATGAATGCCTGACCTCAATTTGCGCCGTGTTCACAAACTTTCAAGACCAGACCCAGACCAAAAATATCCATTTTGGAGGTAGATTTCAGACAGCCCGCGCTGGACGTGATACCCCCAGACCAGCCCTCATCCCCACCAGCCATCTAACAACAGAAATGGGTCATTCATCTATTGGTGACTTTTCAGTGTGCCTCTTCCCCAAAAAAAAAAAAAGAATACATTTTTTCATGTTTTTAACACTATATGTGGTAAATGGTATGTTTAACCTTCAGGAACTTCTATTGACCAGCCTCATCCACCTAAATAATAATAATAATGGATGGATTATTCAGACATGGACCCCCAGAGCCTTTCCACCCTGCCCCAGGGACATATACACAGGTCATTATAAAGACCAAATCCAACGTAAATATTCAACAATACTTATCTTTTCTTGCATCTTATGTGCCCTCCTTCCACCAATAAGTTTTTTTCTTTGAATAATGTTGAAAAAAGAATTTGAGTAGAACGTGTTCATTCTTTAAAAGCGGTCACATTTTTTCATCCAATTTAAATAATAACCACAGAAATTTGCACAAAATTACATATGCCTGCCTCATCCACTTTCAACTCCCCAGACCAGCATCATAACATATGCATCACATTTAACATACTTGTTATGTTATCCCCATCCAACCGCCCCAGTAACAGGGTGGAAAGGCGTCATCCCAACAGGGTGGAAAGGACCTAACATGGAATGACCAGCAATAACTCAGTGAGTTTCAACAATAATTTTATTATTAACCCCAGACCAGCCTCTTTAATTGAAAATACAAAACATTCAAGCCTTTTAAACAACAAAAACATAAAAAACCACATTACATACTAAAACATAAAGTGCCTCACCGACAAACAAAAGTGGCCCTCACCAAACTTTCATTTTATGCCCCAGAATTTAAATTGATTTCATTTAATCTTATTTTTCACTTTATTTCATTTTATTTCATCTTTTTTGTGTGCATGCCCAGCCTGGATGTGTCCGTAAATATATGTGTGTGTTTGTGTGTGTGTCAACCGTTCCTGAGTGTCTGATCCACACCAACACATGTGTGACCATCCTCATCCACACCAACACCCTGAGAAGGTGTTTGTGTGTGTGTGTGTGTGTGTGTGTGTGTGTGTGTGCGTGCCAGAGAAGGTGTTTGTGGGTGTGTGAGTGCTCTTCTCTTTGGATCTGCATCTCGCTTGGCTCAGCGCTGCATTTCAGCCCCAGTAACCAGAGCCATTTCCAACAAATATATACAATTTAACATTACATTATCAGACAAATTGTATCAACAAAATTTTATAATAATGATCATTACTGTTTAAATATACTTAAGAGGGTGTGATCTGTTGATATTGGATCATAGCTGTTATCATCTAGGACAGCGGTAAAACCAAGTAAATGCCTCATACCTTAATATAATAATAAAGTTTTTACCTTTTACACATATTGATAAATTAGCTGAACCGTATAAGTAACAATTAAATATTTATATATCACATTTATAAGCATTTCCCCCCATTTTGTGACCATTTTCCCACCAACACACCCCAGACCAGCCTTTCCACCCAACAAGGTTTACATACCTAACAGGGTGGAACCCTAACAGGGTGGAAAATTTCAAACCAAATTAGCCATTGCTCAGTGACAGAAAGCTTTTGTTAGCTAGTTCTCCACAAATAAACAGTACTTCAGTATAAATATCAAATATGTTTTTTAATTTTTTAAAATGTGGTTTACTTTCTTCATAAATTGGGCTAACAGGGTGGAAATTTAAGAGTAGGACATACAGGTTAACATCATAAAACATGCAGAAAAAAAGGTAAACAGAAAGTTGTCCTCACCTCACTTTGCTCCTTTTAAATTTCCTCTAAAAGTGCGATTTCACAGCCAAAGTGTGGGAATGGGAATGGTAGTTGTTTTTTGTTCAAACACAAAAACCCACAATCTAACAGGGTGGACACGTGATTTTGAGGACATATAGTAAATTATTTTTTAAAATAATAATAATGACCATTTCCATTGCAAGAGATTAATATTTAGAAAAATTTGAACATAATCTATACAATAATAAAACAAATTTCCATGAATTTATAAAATTTTACAATTTATTTCACTGGAAACTGAGAATTTCTTTGGGGACATCATAAAAAGAAGTGTATGTGTCAAAAAGGCAATTTGAACAAAAATATATATTTACAAACATAATTTTATGTTAATTATATAAAGGAGACCTCAATGTATAATAAAAAGCCTTGGTAAAAAACATATTGTTTATTTTAATTAAAATATTAAGAGTTTTTTCTTGGGGACGGAAAAATTCACCAACAGCCATCTAATTTGAGAAATTACAAGTCTGTTCGTCCAGTCTAGACCTCCAGGGGATGTGAAATTAGTTCGACAGAAGTTGTTGAAGTTCGTCGAGAGTTCGCCGTGACTTCTTCTCAACAATAGCAAGAAAGGTGAGTGTATTTTTACTGCAAACATACATAGTTAGTTGACAGAATATCCTGTGACCCTATTTGTGAAGTTTCAGTAAAATATACCAAGGAATAAACCAGCGCCAGGCGTTCAAAACCTACCAGTGTTCTGACGAATTTTGCTACCTATGCCACCTCGCGAACACCGGTCACAAGATTCATTCACTTATACCCTTCAATTCGAGACTGCGAGGATGGAAATCTGAATAATCAATTAGGAAAAATTCTCGGCTCTCGGTAATTCTGTATATCGTTTAAACATTTTGTTAATCGGATTATGAAAGACGACCGAAAATAAGCGCCCGCTTTTTTTTTGGGTGTAAAAGCGCGTATTTAAAGGAGAATAACATTGTATATTGATTAAGCATTGAACTCTGCATAAGTCGAACTGTTTTAATATTTGTTGATGACATTGCTTCGGCTTCCTGGAAGCAAGTACGCACAAATCTGCTGTCCTGTGAGCATTTCAGGTTCGATATACTGAGTAATAACGCCGCAGAAACTTAAAATGGCCCGTCATTCTGCCGAATAGTCTTACTAAACTAGTTAATCGTCTGATTGCTAATCAAGCAAGGGGAGGTTTCTGCTTCGCCAAACTAACCCCCGACTGCACGTCACTGTGTTTTACTATGAATTATTCACAGTAGCTCATTGAAACTATCATGGGAGGAGGGTATATGGACATTGTAAAAAACAGTGTAAAGTTTTTTTTTTTTTTTTTTAATCACCACGGGTTATTGAAGGGGAACGTTTGATTCATTTCGTAGCAGTGGGAGGGCAAACAACTGCCCGGCATCAGCGACTTCACTGCATTTTATACAGTAATGGGCGAGTAGCGTTAATGTTTGCCCTCCCACCGATAATTTTGACATTTTGCAGGCCATTGATCCAAAAAAAAAACTTCACAGGCAACCCATTCATACCATTTTTTAATATCAATGCAAAACCTAATGTTTGTTGAACATAATTGGGTGAAATTCAATGCATTTTCCATTAAAAAGGGCCTAGGGGGCGCTGCTGTACTTCAGAAAAGGGGTTGATGACTTTAGCATCAATTATTTCTGTTAGGGTACCCTAATGGATAATTTGGCCAGGTTTATTTCTGAGTAGACTGCATTTTCTAAAATGCCCTCAGGCTTCACCCCCAATTTTCAATGGGTTTTGTTGATAAATGCCGAAATCAGCCATTTTGGGACCCTGTGGCTCTGAGACCCTTTCCTGTAAAGGCGTTGGACTTGTGGCAAACTCTTCGTCTGTGTCTTCTGTACTTACCTGCAAAAAATCTAAAGAAAATAATAATAACTTTTTTTTTTTTTCTCAGCAACTCAAGAAATGTTGTCATTTTATTCATTTGTATTGCCCATGCCTATGTAAAAAGTACATCTGTGTTGAGCACACTCGCACAGTCAAATGCTGTGATTCATGCATATGAACTCTCTCTCTCTCTCTCTCACACACACACACACACACACACACACACACACACACACACACGTTTGTTGTCATGTTTTGTGGGGACATTCCATAGACTTCAATTCATTCCCTAACCCCTTTCCCTGACCTTAACCCTCAACACTACATACCTAACCCTAACCCTAATCCTAATCCTAACCTTAACCTAACCCTAACCTTATCCCAACCCTAACCTTAACCCTTAACCCTAAAATAGCTCAATTTTTTTGAGGGGACCTGAAAATGTCCCCACAATTACAGAGAAATCTGGAATTACATATCTTGCGGGGACAATTGGTCCCCATAAGGGTAGGTAAACAGACGCACACACGCACACAAATACACACAAAACAGCATTATTGTTGTTTGCTCACACAGGGTGAGAAAAAACAAACTGTTCCATGTTCAATGTTCCATGTTCCAAATAAAGTTGTTTTATTCCTTGATTTATTTCCTTAATACAGTTCTAAAACCCACAAACTCAGTTAAGTGTCTTCATATATTAGCCTGTTACAGTCAGATTGCATAATTATTCACCCATTTTCTTCAATATGGAACAACAGCATGAGAGAATATAATCCTATTTTTGAGTGAAAAAATAGGTAAATTGTGTCTTGGGGCCATATGGGGGCCATATAAAATAATGTTTGATATGGGGACTGTGGTTATGATGAGCTAACAAGTTAGTAATGAAGTACAAAACAAAACTGGATGATAATCCTTATTTTTTGGGGTGGTTGGTACTGAGTTACACACCGGGTCCATTTGGACCCAGAGTTTTTGTTAACACCAAAGAAAGAAATAAATAAGCATCGCACAAGGGTTAAAACCTATATTGAATATAAAATTCAAGGATATACTGTGAAACTTGCATTTTCTAGCTTTCTACACACGATTTTATCATTTCTTGAAGTTAAAAAACTTTAAAATGATACATGATTATATGATAATTGATACATTGATCGAAAAGGCCCTGCTTTCGTTTTTTTTTTTTTTTAACCCTTATTTAACCAGGGAAGTCCCATTGAGATTTAAATCTCTTTTTCAAGGGAGCCCTGGGGGTTGGGGTGGGGAGGGAGAGGGCAATTTGCACAGCCAGTTAGATCAGGGGATGATTAGGTGGCAGGTGGAAAGAGCCAGGTTGGGACTTTAGCCATGACACTGGGGAACCCCCTACTCTTATGGATGAGTGTCATAGGATCTTTAATGACCACAGTGAGTCAGGACCTCGGTTTAACGTCTCATCCAAAAGACGGCATCTTACCCCTGGGTAAGTTTCATTGTACTATTACTATTTGACAGAAGTCGTTCGCTTCCTGCATTGACTACCCCTCCCCCCTTGAACCCCCGCCCGACTCACAGGCAGCAAACCCGTCCCCATGGGCTCCGCTCACTCAACCTGTCTCGCCAAACACTGACAGGGTTAGAGGGAGAGACAGACAGAAGGGAAGGAGACGTACGGAATGAACACTCTGGAAACCAGCCTTTTTTTTCAGCTTCTTTCGTCAACTACATTACAACTTTTTGGTAACTTTTCTTTTCCACACATATCGCGCCAAAAACTGGTAATTTTATCTTTCTTTCTTTCCTTTTCCTTTACACACACTTATTCACCGCACCGCATGCGCTGCTATTTTCAGCATGCTTTCACCATCGCTTTATTTTCCTGTTTTAACACTTCTTGCTCTCATTTTTTTGCTTTAAAACACTGCTTTACCAACAGGTCGTCAACAACTTTATAACACTCTCTGAATTTAAACTCTCTTTCGTTACCCCATGACCAACAAAACGCTTGAAATAAAGTTTTACCACTTTTATCACTTCCACTTCCCCCAACCACTCAAATAATACACGTTTAAAAAACACTAAACTATAACACAATTAAATAAATGCTTTAAAAGGTTTATCCCCACAAAAAAACGTAAAACACGGTAAAACACACTAAAATGTATAAAATTCTATCCCCACACCAGAGCATGCAGGGGGGAGGGAGAGCGGGAGGGGGGCTTGGGGACGGTGCTGAATCTCACTCACACAGCCCCAGAGAGGGAGAGAAGAGGAGAGAGGGAGAGAAGAGGAGAGGGGGGAGGATTAGGAGAAGGGGGGTAATACCGAATAAACTATAATAACCTCTTTTTAATTAATTCATTGGAACGCATATGAACTCATCAAACAACCATGACTAACTGCCTTGTCACAAGGCGTATGATATTATCTCTCTGATGCATGTCCAGTGAAAATTAGGAGCCTGTAACTGAAAGAGTTGATGAGATACAGCAAAATGTCAAAGTTTTTGGAGATATTTTGAGGCCAGTGACCTTGAAAAAATAGGTCAAGATCCCCTTTAGGCACGTCATTTGTTGGCCTTTATGAGATGCATGTCCGTTAAAAATTTGGAGCCGGTAACTGAAATTGTTGATGAGATAAAGAAAAATGTGTTGACGGACGCACGCACAGACGGAGCCCGATACCATAGCTCCCGCACCGCGAGCGGCGGGAGCTAAAAAATGTGAAGCACTTTCTAACGGAGCTCCGTGTCGAGGCTTGTATCGTCTCGGCGAAATGACGTCACTCATTACATTCAAAGCCTCATATGGGATGCTGCTTCGAGAAGGGGGTTCACTGTGGCGAGTGATTTGAGTACAAAATGTCCTGATTCTCTTCTGCAGCTCGTGGGTTTCTGTCAGTAGTTTAAGTCTGTCAGAGCAGTTTGCGATTTTGTGCGGTGTGCGAGTTTGTCTACGAGCGATGGAGCCAGCAAGAAAGAGTTTCACCCGTTCGGGAATACTTGGATTTGATTTCACCGAATAAGGTCGCTTAGTGAGGCTATTAGGCCAAATTGTTAGACTATTACGTGATGTCATATTTTCAAACCTTTTCAAATAATTTCCAACATGTAATAAATTCCCTTAATTTGATAGTTTTTAATTTTATTATTAGGGGAAATGCTTATTTTTGAACAAAAATAAAAAGCTCTTTGTTTCACAAGCACATTTACCGCCGTCTGTCCTGTCCCCGAAAGCATCTTGTAGTTTCGCTATGACATAACATGAAGTCAAAATATAATTTTGCATTTATTGATTCTTCCACTTTCACACTGTAGGCTTATGCTTGCCTATCATTTCCTCCGAAGCACAATTCGCATGTGTTTTTATTGACCAATAGGGGTCTCTAGAGCGCATTCGAAACCTCAAGAAATCAACCACACTTCAGCACATCTGGCTGGAAAGCTTCAACGCTTCAAGAAGCTTCATCTCACCAGCACTAACCTCCATTGCTTTGTTTAGACGGCAGTCCTAGTTCTCTGTAGCTCGGAGATGAAGGTTGTTACAGGTTCGGAGACATGCCGATAACGCCAATAATTGTTGTAGAACCGAGAAATTACAACAAATAGTCTTTTATCAAGTTTATTGTACTGGTAAAATTGTGAACAACTGGTGAATCATACCAATGAAAACCAACTGCTGAAGTCTGTGGCTCTGTCTGGTACCAGCATAGTAAGAGGCCCTAAAGATGGAGGCCCAGAGATTTATGCTGAAACAAGGTGGGCTGTACTTGACAGTAAAGATTGAACTGATTGGACACAAAAGGACAAATGGCAGAGAAAACCAATGAATGATCAACAGAGGGGGGTTGGAGGGACATTCAAAAGATAACAATGGGACTGGACAGGTTGAATAGGCAGGTACAGAATGATGGGTAAGGGGGGAGGAGAAGAGGAGTGCCTCCTTCTACCACAAAGGTTAGGTGAGCGCGTGCCTCACTAAGTGTGAAAGTTCAAGGACAGTTAGTCCAATTTTCCTGATTAGCGAGGGTTCGAAACAAGGACAGCTGTTGTGGACTGTATGTGCTGTCAAAGTTATTGTTAATTGTTAATATTCTTAAAAAAAAAAAAAAAAAACTTGAGGATTGCCGATATTTGTTTTATACTGTGACCCACACTGTATTTGCTTGCTCTCTTTCTGTAAAAAAAAAAAAAAAACCGAATACTGTTTTGAGTTGGTACAGATAATCTTAGCTGATATACTCCTTATTGCCAGTCCAAGTTCAATATGCCATAAACTGTAAAACAGGTGCCATTAATACGTTTTCAGGATGATTTTTGCTCCACTGTAAGGTATGTGCACTTCACAAATGGATTGCTGCCTAATTGTATAAGCGCTAGAAGAAACACTTTTAGCTATTAACCCAACTTGAAATGATTTTGAAACTCACTGGTTGTGCTATAAAACCTCTTAAATGTATTGAATGTAAATGAGGACTGCATAACTGTTTCATTTTCACGGTGCTGTGTACTACTGTGCTGGTGTAATCTCCATCCAGAGTGGGGGTAGTGTTACAGGAGTGGCATGCTCCCTTTGGAGGGAGAGAGAGAGAGAGGGAGAGAGGGGGAGAGAGAGAGAGAGGGAGAGCAGGTAATGTTGAATGATGTGAGGCAAGAGTGCAGTTGGAGGAAAGCAGAGCTGAAAGACAGAACGGCTGTGTTGTGAGCGAGTGAAAAGATTTGGGCCTAAAGCTATAAATGTACGGTATGACTGGCCGCGACCCTTTCAATAAACAGACATTGCCGCAGGATAAAAGCGGAGTTCCCGTGTGCTGCTTTACACCAAAGTCATCACTGTAAGAACAACGGGAGTTAATCCCAGTTAGCTGCGCTAGCTACGGCCCTTTGGGTAAAACAAAACCTCCCCTGCGCTGCTGGACTACGGTCTGGGAGCCAAGCAAGAAAAGTTAACACCCTCTTCTAACAATATATTATTTGCCAGTGATGCAATCCAAGAAGTGCATCCCAGACAAACAAGTTACGCAATGCAGTCAGCCAGCTGGTGCACAAGTGAGACTGTGTAACCTGGTGTAAGGTCTTACACATGAAACCACAACGTTCATCAAAGCACTCAAACAATTCTCTTTCATCCTCACAAAGAAAAGAAATTCAGCACTCAGATACAGTGAATGCATTTCTGCAGATAATATTAGGTACATTTGTGACAGTTTGACTTTCATCAAAATGTTTGGCAATAAGGCGGTTGCAGTTTACAAGTACTTTTCTTTGCTTTCGCTACATAGACTTCACTAAAGCCTGGCATCTGTTCCAGGAAATCTATTGTCCTGTAGGTTTCCATGCCGATCCTCAGAGAGGAGAACATAATCAAAGCTGGGAGATCTGAGTCAAAATTTGCCAATGTGTTACAAATCCACCAAAATTATTAATGCCCATGAAAAAAAAATATATCAATAATTTCTTGACCCCATTATTTGAAGACTAATGACATTAATAAACAGTAGTATCAAGTAGTATCAAGTATCAACTATCACAAATGAACTTTAATTCTACTTTCTCTTTACATTCATAGTCAAATTTTGCATTTCCAGTGACATCAATTTGTGACATTTGTTACATGGCATCTTCAGCCACCAGAAAATCAGACTTCTGTTCATCCAAAATTGAATCAGTGGACATAATGTTATGGCCATATAAATTAAATTTATGAAATCACAGGATTTGGAAGTAAAATTTAAACACACACTTTATTATGAATTATTGTTTTTAGTGTTCACGTGCATTGTGTGTGTCAGTCAAACATTTATACTGGTGAAATTTTCAATTATTGGGTTTTGTTGATAGGTTGTGTCAGTTAAGAGTCCATGGAGATCTTCAAATGAATAAATGACTTGCAATGAAATGATTTAAACAGCTATAAGTCAAGACTAGTATGTAACACTTGTAAAACTTGAGAGCCCTGCTAAATCAAGTGTAGTAGCCAACAACGATTTTGGATTTAGCAAATAGACACATGTGAGTAAGTTACAAGTTTCCAGACATACCGTTGGCCGAGAATTAACTTGGTCTATCTGCATTTTTGTGAATATTTGAGATATTCTGTCATAATGATTTTTAAGTTAACAAGGTCTATTTTAGGTTATGACCCTGCTTAGATATGCACTCAGTTTAAGTGAATGGTCAATATTAGAAGGGTCTATTTTCAAATTTTCCTCTTCACCAAGTTTTAGGTAGGTCTATCTGCAATTATCCAATAATATTAGAGGAATCGCATCATGTGACCTCAGGCCTCAGAGACAAAATGGCTGCCAAGAAGAAATTTACTGAAGCAGAGTTGACAGAGTGCTCGGAGAAGTCAGATTGAACAGTGTTATTTGCTGAAACTTAGATGATTTGCTGAAAAATTACAACCCCAATTCCAAAATAGTTGGGACGAAGTGTAAATTGTGAATAAAATCAAAATGCAATGACTTTCAGATCACATGAGCCAATATGTTATTTACAATAGAACATAGATAACATTTCAGATGTTGAAACTGAATCATATTACATTTTTATCCACAAAATGAGCTTATTTCAAATTTTCTGGTTGCAACAGGTCTCAAAAAAGTTGGGACACACGCAAAAAAGGGCTGAAAAAGCAATTAATATATGAGTATCAGCTAAAAGAACATTTAGCAAGTAATTAAGTGAACTGGCATCAGGTGTGTAACATGATTGGCTATAAAAGGGATGTCTTAGAGAGGCTGAGTCTCTCAGAAGTAAAGATGGCCAGAGGCTCTCCAACCTGTGAAGGCTTGCGTAAAAAAAATTGTGGAATACTTTAAAAACAACGTTCCTCAACGTAAAATTGCAAAGGCTTTGAAGGTCTCATCATCGACAGTGCATAACATCAAAAGATTCAGAGACACTGGAAAAATCTCTGTGTGTAAGGGACAAGGCCGAAGACCTTTACTGGATGCCCGTGATCTTCGGGCCCTCAGACGCCACTGCATCACTCACCGGCATGATTCTGTCATTTACATTACTAAATGGCCCCAGGAATACTTCAAGAAACCACTGTCTGTAAGCACAGTCTGCCGTACCATCCACAGATGCCACCTAAAACTATCATGCAAAAAGGAAGCCATTGTTAAGCATGATCCAGAAGCACCACCGTGTTCTGTGGACCAAGGCTCATTTAAAACGAACTGTAGCAAAGTGGCAAAGTGTCCTGTGGTCTGTCGACTGCAAATTTGACATTTTTGTTGGAAATCATGGGCGTCGTGTCCTCCGGGCTAAAGAGGAGAAAGACCACCCCTCCTGTTATCAGCGTTCGGTTCAAAAGCCGGCATCTCTGATGGTATGGGGATGCATTAGTGCATATGGTGTTGGGACACTTGCATGTTTTAAAAAGCACAATGAATGCTGAAAGGTATATAAAGGTTTGAGAGCAACATATGCTCCCCTCCAGATGACATCTATTCCAGGGAAGGCCTTGTGCATTTCAGCGGGACAATACAAAACCACATACTGCAGCTATTACAACAGCATGGCTTCGTAGTAGAAGAGTCCGTGTGCTGAACTGGCCTGCCTGCAGTCCTGATCTTTCACCGATTGAGAACATTTGGCGCATAATTAAATGAAAAGTCCGTCAAAGGAGACCACAAACTCTCCAGCAGCTGGAAGCCTGAATTAAACAAGAGTGGAATCGAATTCCAATGGCTAAACTCAAGAAACATGTCTCCTCAATGCCCAGACGTCTCCACTCTGTGTTAAAAAGAAGAGGGGATACTTCATCATGGTAAACAGGCCCCTGTCCCAACTTTTTCAAGACCTGTAGCAGCCATCAACTTTGAAATGAGCTCATTTTGTGGATAAAATTGTAAAATTTCTCAGTTTCAACACTTGCTATTGTAAGATTTCAGGTTTCTCAGCGTGTTCCCCCAATTTGTCTTTCATCTTTCAGAACGGATGGTGAGCTGTGAGAGCCAATTGCTTTCGGTCAATGCCGTGATTGCTGCTATACACTATAGTATCTATGCAAATCAACTGGGTGCCGGCAGACGGCCACCATTGATCTTATTAAATTAGGATGAGGTGTTTTGACATCCTGTAGCAAGAACCGGCTCCTCTGGATGGCCTGGTGGGGGGCGGCTTCCTGGCCGGGTGTTATTTCTCACTCCTTCACACTACTTAAACTGCCTATTTTCCTTCATTCTGTGTGTGATGTTGACCTCTCCCGTGGGCACAACCGTTTTCCATCGCAACTGAACTTTTAATAAAGTGCTTCACGTGTCTCATCATTACCATTCGCTCCATGTACAAGTTATTTCCAACCCGGATTAACAGTGAATTAAACAGCCTGTTTTGGAATCGTCGAATGTTCGGTAAAAGAAGAAACTAAACAACAGAGATTTTCTTCACTATGTTATCTCTGTTCAATTGTGAATGAAATACTGGCTGGTGTGATTTGAAAGTCATTGAGTTTTGATTTTATTCACAATTTACACTTTGTCCCAACTATTTTGGAATTGGGGTTGTATATTTTAGCTGGTGACAGTTAAGTAAACATTCAATACATCTCACATAGGTAGGTAGCCATGTTAGCTTCAGGTCGCTATAGTGGCAACGTCTGCTCATTGAGCTGGCTGGCTATCCTACCACTCACTAAGCAATTTCGCACAATGTAGAGATGGGATTTATGGCTCTTTGAAGGGAGCCGGATCTTGAGGAGCCGATCCTTTCAAAGAGCCGTTCAAAAGACTGGCTCCTTGTTATATTTATTTTCTAGAAGTCAACCAGGGGTAACTCGTTTTTATCAAGGAAACAATCACTGATGGCAGTTATAAGATTTAGATCAGAATAATTTAAACTTACACATCCCGCCAATATATACTCTATTGGTGGGAATTATTCTGAAATATTGATTAGAATTCATTTGGCTTGTGTTTTCATTGTAAACATTCCATAAGGTGGTGCCATATCCCCATGCTTTGACAGTGAGATCACTATTTTGAATTTTCCCTCACCTAAAAAACTTTGTGGCAAAATAAAAACTACGCAGGCTACAGATAACTTCCATGCAAAACAATTTTACTGTAAAATTTCCACACAAGAACATTTTAACAATACAGAAAAAAATATAAAAGTAATAAATAAGAATAAATATATATACAGTATGCTTATAAAAAATATAAATAAAACTAGATTAAAATGGAGGACATGATAAAAATGTGAATGTAAAATTGTACTACCCTACCTGGTGTTTGTACACCTGGACTACTTTACAAGCAGGAGCTCAGCTCGACTCGAATCCACATCTGAACAGATACAGCAGCAAATGTCTTCAGTCCAGTCGGGCGGCGCTCGCTAATATTCTCCTCCCCTAAGTTAGCTGCGCATATATAGCTGCGTTAACATGAATGGAGCGTGCTGTGGACAACTCAAACTCGGAGATGTCATTAGTCGTTCACGTGAAGGCAGCGTGGACAACTCAGACGACACATGAAGGGTGGGCAATTTGCATATGAGAATGGCTCGCAAACGACTGGCTCGCAACTGCGAATCGGTTCTCATCGTTCACTTAAAAGAGCCGTTCAAAAGACTCGACTCGTTCTCCAACGTTACATCTCTAGCACAATGCTTATGTTAGCTTTAGCGGTTTTGACACAGCTTGTAAGTATTTTCACGAGGCTTTATTCTAATAGTGCGTAATACCCACAATTATCTACGCTTTAAAAATATTCAAGTGTAAATTCACAGTAAATTACTGCCTAATAATTATATTACTTTTACAATAACATTTACAATACTTCTTTGTGAAATATCCTTACAGTAAATTACTGTAAAGTCACAATTGTGATTTCACATTAAATCACAGTGAAGTCACAACTACATACTGTGACTTGACGGTTGTGATTTCACAGTAAATCACAGTAAAGTCACAACTATATACTGTGACTTCACGGTTGTGGTCTTACAGTAAATTACAGTGTGTAACTGTGGAATTACAGCATCTTGTTGAACATGAACACCGTAAACTGCCTGTAGTTTTACATTTTGACTGTGAAAGTAATGCAATTAGTAGTTAGTAATTTACTGAGTTTAAAATGCTGCACATTACTATAAATTTGACATGTTAGCTGTGATTTCAACACATCATCTACTGAATAAAAACACAAGGAAAATAAAGCTTATTTTTATCATTTTAATTAAAGCTCCAAATATGAAACAACTATGGCCGAGTTTCCCAGATTCATTTAAGAAGATCTAAGCGCTAAGAGCTTCTTTAGATCCTTGTTCAGGCTCCAGTAATAAGCAAACAAGTTTCCCAGATTCCTTCTTAGCCGAAGATGATCTTTTGTTAAGAAGGATTTGAAAGAGGGGTCTGGAGCAGTCTTAACACCCTTCTTAGCGACGAAACACTGCTGATACAGTCGCGTCAGGCAAATCCATGTGACACTAAGCAAGGAGATATTAATGAAGTGCGTACGGTTCGTCCTTATAATTAAAATAATTATTAACAAAATAATAATTATTTTATTAATTATAATATCCAATTATTTATATTATAATTGGTTTTTATTTCTCTCATGCATCCCTACTACCCATTAAGCATTTAAAATGAGGGAGATCTTACATCTCTCCTCTATGGTTCCATGTGTTGAAATATTTTACCGTATTTCCCTAATATTTTCCCTAATATTTCCTGGAGAAAAATGATGACCAACCACCACCACCACCAAATAATGATTAAAAAAAAACACTAAATAAAATAAGCCCACTGCCACCATGCAGTGCAGCAAGCATCATATCAGCTGTTACTCTTAGGGATAGCAGCAGTGGCGGGCGGTGGACAGAGAACAAGGAGGGCGATAAACATGTCTTTAAACTGCTGATTAGTCTTAATCTGTTTTCAGTCAATTTTTCTGGTAAAAGACACTTGAACTCTCCCCTCTCAGGTGTAGCTAATGGTCTTCATTAAGACGAGAAATCAAACGCACCAGTTGAACGCAAAAAAAAAAGCGCATTTCAATCTTTTTCAATTAAACAATCATTACGCTCAGGTTTGACGACTTGCTTAGGATGTGACAAAATTTAACGTGGGAAATCCACAGTGGTTTTTTCGTGGAGTTGCCGATTAAGGCATGTGAATTAAACATTTTATAGAATTTATTATTCACTCACCAAAACATCTCATTATACGGGAAACTAACATGTTGACCAAGAACAATGAGTGAAATCGGGTCACTAATCTCATCCGTTTCCAGGGATGTTTTCCGCCCCCCGAGTTTTCCATCCACCGCCCGCCACTGGATAGCAGCAAAGCTTATAACCTTTGCTGCTGTCCCTAAGAGTAATAAAGTAAACTGCATAATTATATGCAGAATTATATCAGAAAAATAAGAATGAAAACATAAAATGAAATAATATGACATTACATGAGGTACAGTATCATGCAATGTTATATGATGTAATGTTATGCTTCCATTTTATGTTTTCATTCTTATTTTTCAGATTTCTTGTATCTGTGTTATTGGCCTTTATTTGCATCCGTTTGTTTTCTGCTGCGTGTGCAGTGGCATTACGCACGTTAATTTTTTTTTTAAAGATTATTTTTTTGGGAATTTTTCCTTTATTTGACAGTCATGTAGTGTAGAGAGACAGGAAGGTTGGGGAGAAGAATGGGGGAAGACATGCAACAAATGACCTGAGCCGGCATCGAACTCAGGTCGTTGCAGGAAGGACACAGCCTTTATGGTACGCGCGCTAAGACCGATGAGCCACCGGGGCACCCTGCCCACGTTAATTTTTAACATTATACACCACTTGTTACAATCGGTTACTCTGATATCGATTGATCAACCAAGCTCCAGTTAAGAAGGCAGTTAAGAAGGACACAAAGACACTTGTTAAGAAGGGCACGCATCTGGGAAACACTCTTATCTTAAGGCTCCCTATTAGCTGAACTCTTCTGTGGAGCCTTCTTCACTCCTTAAGAACGCTCTTAACGGGGAAAACCGGCCAATAACTAAATATTACTGATTTCACAAATCCTTTTTTATTACTTTTTTTTTTTTTTTTTTTTTTTTTACTTTTCCATTTCCAGCCATTTCATAACTGAAAGAAATATAAACAGGAACAAACAAAAAAAAAAAAAATCACAAAATCAGTACTGCAGTATGCAATCAGTATTGCAGTTTTTGTTCTGCTTGAAAAACAAGCTAATGAAATCGGCTGAAAGGGAACAGACATTAACAATAGTCATTGGATATTTTAGCTTCTTACACCGTTGGTTCTGCTAGACACACAGCACTCTCCTTTTAAGTGACTTCTCTCTCCTCTTCATCATTTACTCTATGTTGACCATTCAAAGCCAACCAGCTTTCGATGAGGCGTGCTCGCTTGTGCGTCGATGCATCCATTACGTCTCTTCTTGGATTTTGAGCCTCTTTCTGGGTTGATGCCCAAGAAGCACCTGCAAACAATATCCCACAAGAACAGCTTCAGTTGTAAATTTGGACTGGAGAGTATTTCTTCCTTGAAAGAGCAAAGAGGGGGAGTAAAGTCTTTTCTAAAGGGAAAATACAATTTTACTCTTCTTCCAACTATTTACCACTCGTTGATGTTTTTTTAGTTGGAAGTAGGGCTGACCAATTAATGGAAAAATTATCTAAATCGCAATATGGGAATGAGCAATATCGAAATCGTAAAAGCTGCAATGATGTACAAAGGTAAAATATGTGAAAGAACACTGGCTGGTACTGTAGTGCTGCAGAGATGTCCTGAACTACAAATCTCTCTTCTCCAGACACAAAACACACGTTTGTTTGGTGCAGACCCCAGCAAATGTCACATCATCCTTACTGTAATAGCTATTTTTGTGTGAAAAATTGAAACCAAAATGATCATTCTGCGTATTATATGCATATTATATCAGTTGAAGACGCAGCCTAACAGCCAGCAGCACGTCCTGTCAAACACGCGCTGCCCTCCTCTCGCAAACGCACACACACAACACCACACCTCGCTCTTCTGTCATTCACACACACACACACACACACACACACACACACACACACACACACACACACAACACCACACCTCGCTCCCCTGTCATTCACACACATCTTCCTCCGTTCACCCTCTTGGAAAAAACTAGAGTGTGAAGGGCCCTGAAGGTTGCCGGCAGTTAGAGCTCCAACAGGAGAAAAGTAACTAGCATCAGTCCGCGGATTCAACAGGAAGCCAACACGAATTCTTGCGAAAGCAACACGTTGTCTACACGATATTGGCATTAAGAAGCTCCAGCTCGGACATCCCCGAAAAAATTAAACCCGTTAAATTTTTTCGCGAGTTTCGGCGGTGATGGCGAATGGTCCTGTACCACTGCCAATCAATTCACGGTTCTTCAAATCAATTCTTCTCTGAAAGAAGAGAACTGTTTCATCCGCACACTTCCGCCGGCAACGCAGCTCAGTGAGAAAGGGGTTTTAGTTACCATTAGGCCGTACTTTTTTGATTCCTTGGTCCTCAAGCTTTTTTCCACAGACAACAGGAGAGGAGGGCGAAATAAAAAAATAAATAAAATTTTATTTTCCACCTCCTCAAAATGGTAATTGGCAGGTACGAGAGGAGGAAGAAGAAAAATAAATATTCATTTCTAAAATAAAGATTTTATTTTTCATGATGCATTTTTTTGCTGCTTCACAGCATCCCACAGGATTCATTAGCCCAGTGGGATTACCCCGGGGGAGTGAGTCTGAAAATCATGCAAGTTATTTCTTTTCACTGGGGCCTATTTATCAGAGGTGGGAAATCCAGGGGAGAGAAAGTAAAAATCCAGCCAGGGTTTTCTCCCTCCCACAGAATGAGCTGATCACTCACATTAGCTTTGTCTCCTGGCAGAAGTAAAACAGGTGGCTGGAATGAAGTTCTGGGGAGGATTTTAAATTTTGAAACCCGGACTTTCCACATCTGCCATTTAAATTGTTGTTGCCTGTATGTACCTGCATTATTGTTAAGAATTCTTTGGTCATTTCGGTCAAACTAATCTAAGTGTAGAGTCGTAAACCAGCCCGTAACCACCTAATCTGTATAGTAGTCTATGCACAGCTCGTCAGCAATAATGCATGTGTTTCCTGTCCTCTCCCTACATAACCTTTATCTTGTCTTGCTTTAGGTATTGGTGTGCTTGCAGTAGTTTTTAGTTTTCACCTACACAACATCACTGTTACCAGACTGACTGACAGTCACTCAGTATGATCAGAACTGAAAAAAACAACATCACTGTTACCAGACTGACTGACAGTCACTCAGTATGATCAGAACTGAAACACACAACATAACTGTTACCAGACTGACTGACAGTCACTCAGTATGATCAGAACTGAAACACACAACATCACTGTTACCAGACTGACTGACAGTCACTCAGTATGATCAGAACTGAAACACACAACATCACTGTTACCAGACTGACTGACAGTCACTCATTATGATCAGAACTGAAACACACAACATCACTGTTACCAGACTGGCTGACAGTCACTCAGAATGATCAGAACTGAAAAACTCTACATCACTGTTACCAGACTGACTGACAGTCACTCAGTATGATCAGAACTGAAACACACAACATCACTGTTACCAGACTGACTGACAGTCACTCAGTATGATCAGAACTGAAACACACAACATCACTGTTACCAGACTGACTGACAGTCACTCAGTATGATCAGAACTGAAAAACACAACATCACTGTTACCAGACTGACTGACAGTCACTCAGTATGATCAGAACTGAAACACACAACATCACTGTTACCAGACTGACTGACAGTCACTCAGTATGATCAGAACTGAAACACACAACATCACTGTTACCAGACTGACTGACAGTCACTCAGTATGATCAGAACTGAAACACACAACATCACTGTTACCAGACTGACTGACAGTCACTCATTATGATCAGAACTGAAACACACAACATCACTGTTACCAGACTGACTGACAGTCACTCAGTATGATCAGAACTGAAACACACAACATCACTGTTACCAGACTGACTGACAGTCACTCAGTATGATCAGAACTGAAACACACAACATCACTGTTACCAGACTGACTGACAGTCACTCAGTATGATCAGAACTGAAACACACAACATCACTGTTACCAGACTGACTGACAGTCACTCATTATGATCAGAACTGAAACACACAACATCACTGTTACCAGACTGACTGACAGTCACTCAGTATGATCAGAACTGAAAACACAACATCACTGTTACCAGACTGACTGACAGTCACTCAGTATGATCAGAACTGAAACACACAACATCACTGTTACCAGACTGACTGACAGTCACTCATTATGATCAGAACTGAAACACACAACATCACTGTTACCAGACTGACTGACAGTCACTCAGTATGATCAGAATGATCAGAACTGAAACATTATGACAGAACACACAACATCACTGTTACCAGACTGACTGACAGTCACTCAGTATGATCAGAACTGAAAAACACAACATCACTGTTACCAGACTGACTGACAGTCACTCATTATGATCAGAACTGAAACACACAACATCACTGTTACCAGACTGACTGACAGTCACTCAGTATGATCAGAACTGAAACACACAACATCACTGTTACCAGACTGACTGACAGTCACTCATTATGATCAGAACTGAAACACACAACATCACTGTTACCAGACTGACTGACAGTCACTCAGTATGATCAGAACTGTTACTGTTACCAGACTGACTGACAGTCACTCAGTATGATCAGAACTGAAACACACAACATCACTGTTACCAGACTGACTGACAGTCACTCAGTATGATCAGAACTGAAACACACAACATCACTGTTACCAGACTGACTGACAGTCACTCATTATGATCAGAACTGAAACACACAACATCACTGTTACCAGACTGACTGACAGTCACATGATCAGAACATCACATCACTGTTACCAGACTGACTGACAGTCACTCAGTATGATCAGAACTGAAACACACAACATCTACCAGACTGACTGACATTATGATCAGAACTGAAACACACACATCACTGTTACCAGATGATCATGATCAGAAACACACTGAAACACACAACATCACTGTTACCAGTTACCAGACTGATCAGAACTGACAGTCACTGACAGTATGATCAGAACTGAAACACACAACATCACTGTTACCAGACTGACTGACAGTCACTCAGTATGATCAGAACTGAAAAACAACATCACTGTTACCAGACATCACTGTTGAAACCACAAGACTGACTGACAGTCACTCAGTATGATCAGAACTGAAACACACAACATCACTGTTACCAGACTGACTGACAGTCACTCAGTATGATCAGAACTGAAACACACAACATCACTGTTACCAGACTGACTGACAGTCACTCAGTATGATCAGAACTGAAACACACAACATCACTGTTACCAGACTGACTGACAGTCACTCATTATGATCAGAACTGAAACACACAACATCACTGTTACCAGACTGACTGACAGTCACTCAGTATGATCAGAACTGAAAAACACACAACATCACTGTTACCAGACTGAAACACACAACTGACTGACAGTCACTCAGTATGATCAGAACTGAAAAACACAACATCACTGTTACCAGACTGACTGTCACTCAGACAGTCACTCAGTTATGATCAGAACTGAAACACACAACATCACTGTTACCAGACTGACTGACAGTCACTCAGTATGATCAGAACTGAAACACACAACATCACTGTTACCAGACTGACTGACAGTCACTCAGTATGATCAGAACTGAAAAACACAACATCACATGACTGACAGTTACCAGACTGAACTGATCAGTTACCAGACTGACTGACAGTCACTCATTATGATCAGAACTGAAACACACAACATCACTGTTACCAGACTGTTACAGTATGATCAGAACTGACTGACAGTCACTCAGTATGATCAGAACTCAGACTGACTGACAGTCACTCATTATGATCAGAACTGAAACACACAACATCACTGTTACCAGACTGACTGACAGTCACTCAGTATGATCAGAACTGAAACACACAACATCACTGTTACCAGACTGACTGACAGTCACTCAGTATGATCAGAACTGAAACACACAACATCACTGTTACCAGACTGACTGACAGTCACTCAGTATGATCAGAACTGAAACACACAACATCACTGTTACCAGACTGACTGTCAGACAGTATGACTGAAACACACAACAGTTACCAGACACTGACAGTCATGATCAGAACTGAAACACACAACATCACTGTTACCAGACTGACTGACAGTCACTCAGTATGATCAGAACTGAAAAACACACAACATCACTGTTACCAGACTGACTGACAGTCACTCAGTATGATCAGAACTGAAACACACAACATCACTGTTACCAGACTGACTGACAGTCACTCAGTATGATCAGAACTGAAACACACAACATCACTGTTACCAGACTGACTGACAGTCACTCAGTATGATCAGAACTGAAACACACAACATCACTGTTACCAGACTGACTGACAGTCACTCAGTATGATCAGAACTGAAAACACAACATCACTGTTACCAGAGACTGACAGTGACAGTCAGAACTCAACATCACTGTTACCAGATGATCAGAACTGAAATCAGTATGATCAGAACTGAAACACACAACATCACTGTTACCAGACTGACTGACAGTCACTCAGTATGATCAGAACTGAAACACACAACATCACTGTTACCAGACTGACTGACAGTCACCAGTATGATCAGAACTGAAACACACAACATCACTGTTACCAGACTGACTGACAGTCACTCAGTATGATCAGAACTGAAACACACAACATCACTGTTACCAGAGACTGACTGACAGAAGTCACATCACTGTTATGATCAGTATGATCAGAACTGAAACACACAACATCACTGTTACCAGACTGACTGACAGTCAAATGATCAGAACTGAAACACAACATCACTGTTACCAGACTGACTGACAGTCACTCAGTATGATCAGAACTGAAACACACAACAACATCACTGTTACCAGACTGACTGACAGTCACTCAGTATGATCAGAACTGAAACACACAACATCACTGTTACCAGACTGACTGACAGTCACTCAGTATGATCAGAACTGAAACACACAACATCACTGTTACCAGACTGACTGACAGTCACTCAGTATGATCAGAACTGAAACACACAACATCACTGATCAGTATGATCAGAAACTGAAAACACAACATCACTGTTACCAGTTACTGACAGACTGAGTATGACAGTCACATGATCAGAAACACACAACATCATGATGACAGAACTGAAAACACACAACATCACTGTTACCAGAAAGTCACCTCAGTATGACAGAACTGAAAACACAACATCTGTTACCAGACTGACTGACAGTCACTCAGTATGATCAGAACTGAAACACACAACAGTGTTACCAGACTGACTGACAGTCACTCAGTATGATCAGAACTGAAACACACAAACATCACTGTTACCAGACTGACTGACAGTCCAGTATGATCAGAACTGAAACACACAACATCACTGTTACCAGACTGACTGACAGTCACTCAGTATGATCAGAACTGAAACACACAATGTTACCAGAACTCAGTATGATCAGAACTGAAAAACAACATCACTGTTACCAGACTGACTGACAGTCACTCAGTATGATCAGAACTGAAAAACACACAACATCACTGTTACCAGACTGACTGACAGTCACTCAGTATGATCAGAACTGATCAGAACTGTATGATCAGAACTGAAACACACAACACACTGACATCACTCAGTATGATCAGAACTGAAACACACAACATCACTGTTACCAGACTGACTGACAGTCACTCAGTATGATCAGAACTGAAACACACAACATCACTGTTACCAGACTGACTGACAGTCACTCAGTATGATCAGAACTGAAACACACAACATCACTGTTACCAGACTGACTGACAGTCACTTACCAGACTGACAGTCACAGTATGATCAGAACTGAAACACACACATCACTGTTACCAGACTGACTGACAGTCACTCAGTATGATCAGAACTGAAAAAAACAACATCACTGAAACACTGACAAGTATGATCAGAACTGAAACACACAACATCACTGTTACCAGACTGACAGTCACTCAGTATGATCAGAACAGAAAAACACAACATCACACCTGACAGTCACTCAGTATGATCAGACTGACTGACAACAGTATGAAGAACTGAAACACACAACATCACTGTTACCAGACTGACTGACAGTCACTCAGTATGATCAGAACTGAAACACACAACATCACTGTTACCAGAGACTGACTGACACATCACTGTTCAGACTGACTGACAGTCACTCAGTATGATCAGAACTGAAACACACAACACACTGTTACCAGACTGACTGACAGTCACAGTATGATCAGAACTGAAACACACAACATCACTGTTACCAGACTGACTGACAGTCACTCAGTATGATCAGAACTGAAACACACAACATCACTGTTACCAGACTGACTGACAGTCACAGTATGATCAGAACTGAAACACACAACATCACTGTTACCAGACTGACTGACAGTCACTCAGTATGATCAGAACTGACACAACATCACTGTTACCAGACTGACTGACAGACTCAGTATGATCAGAACTGAAACAACAACACACTGTTACCAGACTGACTGACAGTCACTCAGTATGATCAGAACTGAAACACACAACATCACTGTTACCAGACTGACTGACAGTCACTCAGTATGATCAGAACTGAAACACACAACATCACTGTTACCAGACTGACTGACAGTCACTCAGTATGATCAGAACTGAAACACACAACATCACTGTTACCAGACTGACTGACAGTCACTCAGTATGATCAGAACTGAAACACACAACATCACTGTTACCAGACTGACTGACAGTCACTCAGTATGATCAGAACTGAAACACACAACATCACTGTTACCAGACTGACTGACAGTCACTCAGTATGATCAGAACTGAAACACACAACATCACTGTTACCAGACAACTGACACACAACATATGATCAGAACTGAAACACACAACATCACTGTTACCAGACTGACTGACAGTCACTCAGTATGATCAGAACTGAAACACACAACATCACTGTTACCAGACTGACTGACAGTCACTCAGTATGATCAGAACTGAAAACACAACATCACTGTTACCAGACTGACTGACAGTCACTGACAGTATGATCAGAACTGAAACACACAACATCACTGTTACCAGACTGACTGACAGTCACTCAGTATGATCAGAACTGAAACACACAACATCACTGTTACCAGACTGACTGACAGTCACTCAGTATGATCAGAACTGAAACACACAACATCATCACTGTTACCAGACTGACTGACAGTCACTCAGTATGATCAGAACTGAAACACACAACATCACTGTTACCAGACTGACTGACAGTCACTCAGTATGATCAGAACTGAAACACACAACATCACTGTTACCAGACTGACTGACAGTCACTCAGTATGATCAGAACTGAAACACACAACATCACTGTTACCAGACTGACTGACAGTCACTCAGTATGATCAGAATTGAAACACACAACATGACTGTTACCAAACTGACTGACAGTCACTCAGTATGATCAGAACTGAAACACAAAAAACATCACTGTTACCAGACTGACTGACAGTCACTCAGTATGATCAGAACTGAAAAACAAAACATCACTGTTACCAGACTGACTGACAGTCACTCAGTATGATCAGAACTGAAACACACAACATCACTGTTACCAGACTGACTGACAGTCACTCAGTATGATCAGAACTGAAAACACAACATCACTGTTACCAGACTGACTGACAGTCACTCAGTATGATCAGAACTGAAACACACAACATCACTGTTACCAGACTGACTGACAGTCACTCAGTATGATCAGAACTGAAACACACAACATCACTGTTACCAGACTGACTGACAGTCACTCAGTATGATCAGAACTGAAACACACAACATCACTGTTACCAGACTGACTGACAGTCACTCAGTATGATCAGAACTGAAACACACAACATCACTGTTACCAGACTGACTGACAGTCACTCAGTATGATCAGAACTGAAAAACACATCACTGTTACCAGACTGACTGACATCACTGTTACTGTTACCAGACTGACTGACAGTCACTCAGTATGATCAGAACTGAAACACACAACATCACTGTTACCAGACTGACTGACAGTCACTGACAGTCACTCAGTATGATCAGAACTGAAACACACAACATCACTGTTACCAGACTGACTGACAGTCACTCAGTATGATCAGAACTGAAACACACAACATCACTGTTACTGACTGACAGACTGAATGATCAGAACTGAAACACACAACATCACTGTTACCAGACTGACTGACAGTCACTCAGTATGATCAGAACTGAAACACACAACATCACTGTTCACTCAGTATGATCAGAACTGAAACACACAACATCACTGTTACCAGACTGACAGTCACAGTATGATCAGAACTGAAACACACAACACACTGTTACCAGACTGACTGACAGTCACTCAGTATGATCAGAACTGAAACACACAACATCACTGTTACCAGACTGACTGACAGTCACTCAGTATGATCAGAACTGAAAAACAACATCAACCAGATCACTGTTACCAGACTGACTGACAGTCACTGTTACCAGACTGACTGACAGTCAGAATGATCACAAAACTGAAACACATCACACTGACACAGTATGTTACCAGACTGACTGACAGTCTGACAGTCACTCAGTATGATCAGAACTGAAACACACAACATCACTGTTACCAGACTGACTGACAGACTCAGTATGATCAGAACTGAAACACACAACAACCAGACTGACTGACAGTCACAGTATGATCAGAACTGAAAACACAACATCACTGTTACCAGACTGACTGACAGTCACTCAGTATGATCAGAACTCAAACACGCTAAATCATTGTTACCAGACTGACTGACAGTCACTCAGTATGATCAGAACTGAAACACACAACATCACTGTTACCAGACTGACTGACAGTCACTCAGTATGATCAGAACTGAAACACACAACATCACTGTTACCAGACTGACTGACAGTCAGTATGATCAGAACTGAAACACATGATCACAGAACTGAAACACACAACATCATGTTACCAGACTGACTGACAGTCACTCAGTATGATCAGAACTGAAACACACAACATCACTGTTACCAGACTGACTGACAGTCACTCAGTATGATCAGAACTGAAACACACAACATCACTGTTACCAGACTGACTGACAGTCACTCAGTATGATCAGAACTGAAACACACAACATGTTACCAGACTGACTGACAGTCACTCAGTATGATCAGAACTGAAACACACATCACTGTTACCAGACTGACTGACAGTCACTCAGTATGATCAGAACTGAAACACACATCACTGTTACCAGACTGACTGACAGTCACTCAGTATGATCAGAACTGAAACACAAAACATCACTGTTACCAGACTGACTGACAGTCACTCAGTATGATCAGAACTGAAACACACAACATCACTGTTACCAGACTGACTGACAGTCACTCAGTATGATCAGAACTGAAACACACAACATCATGATCAGAACTCAGACTGTTACCAGATGACTGTTACCAGACTGACTGACAGTCACTCAGTATGATCAGAACTGAAACACACAACATCACTGTTACCAGACTGACTGACAGTCAGTATGATCAGAACTGAAACACACAACATCACTGTTACCAGACTGACTGACAGTCACTCAGTATGATCAGAACTGAAACACACAACATCACTGTTACCAGACTGACTGACAGTCACTCAGTATGATCAGAACTGAAACACACAACATCACTGTTACCAGACTGACTGACAGTCACTCAGTATGATCAGAACTGAAACACACAACATCACTGTTACCAGACTGACTGACAGTCACTCAGTATGATCAGAACTGAAACACAGACTGAACATCACTGTTACAACAGACTGACTGACAGTCACTCAGTATGATCAGAACTGAAACACACAACATCACTGTTACCAGACTGACTGACAGTCACTCAGTATGATCAGAACTGAAACACACAACATCACTGTTACCAGACTGACTGACAGTCACTCAGTATGATCAGAACTGAAAACACAACATCACTGTTACCAGACTGACTGACAGTCACTCAGTATGATCAGAACTGAAACACAAAACATCACTGACAGTCACTCAGTATGATCAGAACTGAAACACACAACATCACTGTTACCAGACTGACTGACAGTGAAACAACAACATCACAACATCACTGTTACCAGATCAGAACAGTATGAAGAACACACACAACATCACTGTTACCAGACTATGACAGTCACAACAGTATGATCAGAACTGAAACACACAACATCACTGTTACCAGACTGACTGACAGTCACTCAGTATGATCAGAACTGAAACACACAACATCACTGTTACCAGACTGACTGACAGTCACAGTATGATCAGAACTGAAACACACAACATCACTGTTACCAGACTGACTGACAGTCACTCAGTATGATCAGAACTGAAACACACAACATCACTGTTACCAGACTGACTGACAGTCACTCAGTATGATCAGAACTGAAACACAAAACATCACTGTTACCAGACTGACTGACAGTCACTCAGTATGATCAGAACTGAAACACACAACATCACTGTTACCAGACACTGTTACCACTGACTGACAGTCACTCAGTATGATCAGAACTGAAAAACACAACATCACTGTTACCAGACTGACTGACAGTCACTCAGTATGATCAGAACTGAAACACACAACATCACTGTTACCAGACTGACTGACAGTCACTCAGTATGATCAGAACTGAAAAACACAACATCACTGTTACCAGACTGACTGACAGTCACTCAGTATGATCAGAACTGAAACACACAACATCACTGTTACCAGACTGACTGACAGTCACTCAGTATGATCAGAACTGAAACACACAACATCACTGTTACCAGACTGACTGACAGTCACTCAGTATGATCAGAACTGAAACACACAAGACTGTTACCAGAACTGACAGTCACTCAGTATGATCAGAACTGAAACACACTGACTGACAGTCACTCAGTATTCAGAACTGAAACACACAAGACTCACTGACAGTCAGTCAGTCAGTATGATCAGAACTGAAACACACAACATCACTGTTACCAGACTGACTGACAGTCACTGACAGTATGATCAGAACTGAAAACAACATCACTGTTACCAGACTGACTGACAGTCACTCAGTATGATCAGAACTGAAACACAAAACATCACTGTTACCACTGACTGACAGTCACTCAGATGATCAGAACTGAAACACACAACATCACTGTTACCAGACTGACTGACAGTCACTCATGATCAGAACTGAAACACACAACATCACTGTTACCAGACTGACTGACAGTCACTCAGTATGATCAGAACTGAAACACAGATCACTCAGAACTGAAACACAGAACAACATCACTGTTACCAGACTGACTGACAGCCACTCAGTATGATCAGAACTGAAACACAACATCACTGTTACCAACATGACACTGTGATCAGAACTGAAACACACAACATCACTGTTACCAGACTGACTGACAGCCACTCAGTATGATCAGAACTGAAACACACAACATCACTGTTCCCAGACTGACTGACAGAATTACTGCATATAAGTCAAGTATGATCAGAACTGAAACACACAACATCACTGAGACTGACTGACTTCCAGTAGCACAACACAACCGAAGAAACATGCGATAGTAAATTCCAGTGCTCATAACAACCACAGAGACCAACGTTACCGGGAAATACAGGCTTTTACAGACAAGTTCTGTTACCGTGACCAGTCGACTGTCAGCTGATGGGTGACGCGGGAACATGGGAATCGTTAATGCGATGGTTATTCCGGACGGCTTGATTCTTTATTATTTTTCAGAATAGCGATACGTTCACAGCGGAGGAAAGATAAAAGAATAAAGATCACTAGCCTTCCAGGCGGCGGCGGGCGGAATGAAAATAAAAATAAATTTTTTTTTTATTCCATTTTTGGGATTTTTATGAGCAGCCGGCCCAAGGACATGCAAAAAATAAAATTTTATTTTTTTCTATTTCGGGCAATTTCCATGGCGGCGGGCCCAAGGACCAAGGAATAAAAAAAGTCTGGCCTTATCGGGCAACTCGACTGAGCGGTCACACTTTTTCATGAGTGGCAGACAGCAACATTTTTATGTCACTTTTCTGCCATTTAGCAAAAATATAATCTTTAAGAAGTCTACATCATGAAATCCGACTAGATTTTTTTCTAACCTGGACTTTCACTGTCATCTGCTGTCAATTTGTGAAGTGCGCCATCTTCTCAATTCACTTCTGGTTCTTGCTCTGCTTTCAGACAATGATTTTTTTTTACACAACACTGCCACCGAGTGGGTCTAATTAGTATTATTCTTTCTTTTCCATGATGCTAATCGGAACGAACATCCAAAAATGGATTCTGACCAGTTTTTATTGCCGCAATTGATCGCGAAAAAAGGTCGACCATGCGGTTACAATGCTCGTTAAAATTTTAATTATGAATGGGTTAGTGCCAAATACATACTAATGTCTAAAGACATTATTAAACGAGGAAATAAATTGATTGATTTTGTCACTAGGCATGGGCCGGTTACCAGTTTCAAGGTATACTGTGGTTTGAAAAAGTCACGGTTTCAAAACCACTAAAATTTTCCTTCATACCATTCCTGCGGTATGAGCAGTTTTTTTTTTATGAGTCGTCAAAGGTTTTTGCTCACTTAAAGCTAAAGTGCGTAACTTCTGTCACCCCCTAGAGGAACTCTGCGTTATTACAACAATACAGCCGGCACTTTTTTGCAGTGCTCTGCCTCTTGCTAGGAGACTCTCCGCTCCTCCCCCCCCTCCCTTCTTGTTTTGAGGTAAAACGCCTCATTTCCTGTGTGCCAGCGCGGGAATGTCACCGGTCGACACGCAATACAAAACAACAAATACCGAAAAATAACACGAGATGTTAGAGGAGCCAATCGGCTTAATCAGCATTGTGTCATCTCCTCTACTAGTGGCTTGGGTGAAACGGACATTTACGGACATGTAGAAGTTATGCACTATAGCTTCAAGACAGAGACTGCATATATTTTCATTTTATTTTGAAGTAGGGTTTTTTTTTTTTACAGAAATAATTCAATTATTTATGTCATGATTACTGTTGAGCTGCAGGTTTAGGCTCCCTTAAGGTACTAAATTTATTTAAATTTTATTTAGAAGAACTAAATTATTTATTTTATTATGATTTTATTATTTATTTTAACATGGTACATGTTTACTTATATACCAAATATTCTATATGTTGTTTAAAAATAAGATTGTATTCAATGGAAAAAAGTTGTTTTTTACCTAGACATTTCAAAGTAATACATTTTAGAGCTGTAATTGCAATAACGCAATACCGTGAAACCGTGATATTTTTGCTAAAGGTTATAATACCGTCAGAATCTCATACCGGCCCATGCCTATTTGTCACATGACCTTGAAGACCAAAGTCAAATCCAATATGGTTTGTTTGATCAACATGCATGATTTGTCATTAGTATCCAATACGAAGATCTAAAGCCAATATTAAAGGACTTTTAGGCCGTTTTTGTCACTACCGGGACATTGTTGCCCAAGGTCAAATCCAATATGTTGAAAACAACCAGCATACATGATTTGCTGTTAGTGCCCAATACATACCTAAGCTGTAAAAACAATATTAAACAAATATGGGCCATTTTTATCAAATAATCTTGACCTTGAGGCCCAACATCAAATTTGACTGACTGCCTAAGAATGTTCAGCATACATGGTTTCCTATAGGTGTCCCAAACATACCTGAGCTCTAATTGCCATATTCAGCAAGTTACAGCACATTTTTGCCATTTGATCTTGACGCCCAATGTCATATTCAACTTGCCGAGAATGTTTGGCTTACATGATTCCCTATAGGTGCCTCACGCATACCTAAGCTCTAAATGCCACATTAAGCTGTTATAACACATTTTTCCATTTGACCTTCACCTTGAGGCTCAAGGTCAAATTCAAACAACCGAGAATGTTCGGCATACCTGATTCCCTATCGGTGCCTCATACACATCTAAGCTCTAAATGTCATATTAAGCAAGTTATAGCGCATTTTTGCCACTTGGCCTTGACCTTGAGGCCCAAGGTCAAATGTGACTGACTCATAATGTTCGGCATACCTGATTCCCTATAAGTGCCTCATACATACCTAAGCTCTAAATGCTATATTAAGAGTTGTAGCACATTTTTGCCATTTGACCTTGAGGCCCAAGGTCAAATGTGACCGACTCACAATGTTTGGCATACCCGAGTCCCTGTAGGTGCTTCATACATACCTAAGCTCTAAATGCTATCTTAATAGAGCTATAGCACATTTTTGCCATTTGACCTTGAGGCCCAAGGTCAAATGTGACTGACTCACAATGTTCGGCATACCTGATTCCCTATAAGTGCCTCATACATACCTAAGCTCTAAATGCTATATTAAGAGAGTTATAGCACATTTTTGCCATTTGACCTTGAGGCACAAGCTCAAATGTGACTGACTCACAACGTTCGGCATACCTGATTCCCTATAGGTGCCTCATACATACCTAAGCTCTAAATGCTATATTAAGAGAGTTATAGCAAATTTTTGCCATTTGACCTTAACCTTTTAGCTCAAGGTCAAATTTGACCAACCGACAACGTTCAGCAAGCATGATATGCTGTACATGCTCAATTCATACCTATACTATAAACGTAATAATAAGCAAGTTACGGCACATTTTGTGGCAAAACACCCCGAAAAATGATGAAGTCCAGACACGTTGCCTAGGTGGCGCTATGGAGGAGCGATTCGATCAAAACGCTGTTTACACTGTTGAAGTAGGTCATGATACTGATTCCATTGCTGCGATAAAAAAAAAAAAAAAATTCATCACGCAGTTTTTGAGAAAATTGCACCTACGTGCCAAAAATGGCCATTTGACATAAAAATGGCCGCCAAGTCTAAACAAACGATTTAATCGAAAAAATTTTTGCTCAGGCATTAACTTGATGATCACATCCACAAATTTAAAAAAAATTCAGACCGTTTTTGAGATACAGCTTAAAACGGACGACGCCGACGGCAACGCCGCTGGACGCAAAGTGACGACAAAAGGTTACTGGCCTACGGCCGGCAACCTAAAAAAAAAAAAAAAAAAAAAGACACTATAGCCATGTTGTGTGGTGAAGCTTTTGATTTTTTTAAGGCATATTAGTGTAGGCTACTGTAGTCAAAAGTAAGACAACCCGTTTTTTCTTTGTGAAGCTGCGCTCCCCATACTGGCAGCGCGGAGATAAAGGCTTCTCATAACCTTCTTAAAATGCAGAAATTTGTTACCATTGGGAAGCCTAATAAACATTTAAATTGACACAGTGTGATAAAGTAGAAGTGTTTGTGTAGCTTGAGTATGGTTTTGGTACTGGCTAAGCTTGTCAAGTGTTGATTTGAAAGGCGATGCACCCAATACCTGTTATTAAACTGCTACAGCATTTCCTGACCCAAACAACTGATTTGTGCTCAAGTTTAAGCGCTGAAAATGTTCAATATTAAACAGACTGTCAAAGCCGCCACCCCATCACACGCCACCCCCACCAAGTAAATTCACAACTTGGGGGAGACAATGTTGAGTGTTAAAATACCTTTGGAGGAACTCCATGGTGCATGACCCATCCACAGGATACTCCAGGCTGAAGACATAATAGCTTGCAAACACTGCAGCTACACCGTGGACAAGGTTTGGGTGTGGGCCCGGGCCCATGACCACTTCTCCCTCAAATGAAAGCATCCAGGCAGAAGGCTTCATAATGTTACCTGGAATGAACAGATATCCCATCATGCATTATTTAGAAGACAATAGTGTTTCATTTCAATGTTCTGCAAGACTGATTTCTTTGACAGATATCTCATTCAGGACAACCACCTTGGGCTTACTGAGTATTATTTGGTTGTGATTGATTCATGTATTTGGAAAGACAGACCATTGATGATGAGACCTCCAAGGTCAAAAAAATAAAGTGTCTCCTGAGGCTACAATCATCTAGTGCTTTTTGGAGTAATTTCGTCAATAAAGGGAATGTATGGTATATTTCAAGCAGCTAGAAATATCAACATGAAATCAAGACATCCAGAGTACCTTGGACAACCAAGCAGGGGGCGCTCTGTAGCTCCACTGCAGCCTGCACATCAGCGGCTGTGGCGCATGGCTGTAAAATACTAACACACGATAGCAACGATCAACATGAGGAAACAATGAAGTTGAAGACAGAGTCCATTGGCTCGCTGACTTGGTGGTAAATTATACAACATAACCTTATGTGTCAACAGGTGACTGAGATTAAATGTACTGTAATCACTAGGGTTGTGAAAGATAAACCGATGCGACCGGATATTCGGTTTAACAAGTGAGAGATACGGCTGCGTCGGTAGCAGCCTCCTCAATCGAAACAAATTAGCCATGAATTCCTAGATGAATCGATTGTCGAGTCATGGATCGGGAATCGTGGGACTTGGAATCGGTTGGCAGCTTCACACATCTCGTTGGTCGCAAGGGTGCCCCCCTCCCCCCTTTAGACAGACTTAAAAAATAAATAAAAATACCCCAGTTCTGCATTCAACAGAAGTCCCGCCTCCCGGCTCGTGTTTATACGAGTATTCATCTGAGTGGCAGCAGAGTCTCTGGGCAGTGAACGAGCCGGGAGGCGGGACTTCCGTTGAATGCGCAAGCTTACTTGAAGCATAACTGGTATTCTATTATTTTTAGCAAAAAATAACCGCGTTTCTAGAGTTCTGAGGATACGAGTGGACAAAAGCAGACTTGGATTATACTGGACGATGCGTTGGAAGATGGTTTGAAAGTTTGTCAATGGACGTTTTGTGGAGTTTTCCCATTGCAACTAGGTGACCCCATTTGCTTCCAGCAAAAAAGGAATTTGGATAATTTTTCAAAACTCTCCAGTGGCCATAAAGTTGCGCCAGGTGAAGAGCAACTTCATCCGTTCAAGACATCTAATGGTGAGTAAGTAATACACAAATTATAGTTTTTGGGTGGAGTATCACTTTAATCTAGCTGATGCAATCATGCCCTTCGAGCTATAGCTAATGCCAATTACAGTGAAATACGTTATGTAATTTCAGTATTATTTAAATTAGCCTTTATTATAAGACCATGGCTATTCTTACATGACCGTAATCCATTGCAGGCAGGCTATTCTTACGTGACTTTTGGTCAGACATGCACAGATTGAAATTGTCGGACTTGGATAATTTTCTTACCTTCCTTGTTCTCCCATAAAAATAGCTAGACACATGTTGATGGTTTGCGTGACTGATGCTCACGTAATGTAAATATATTTATGACTATTTTTACGGGAGTTCTCCTGTCTGATTAACGGCCTAGTTCCGGATGATACCACGAGATTGCCCAACCTTGGGGAAGCAAGTATAGCGCCTACTGAGCAACAAAAGAAACGCAAGTTAGTTAAAGACAGACCGGAATATAAGTCTGCGCGTAATTAGTATAGAAAATCAAATTTCTTCCTAGCGTGTGCACATTTACACTCGTTTCATCAAACATTTTTGTTTTGCGGTCTCTTTGACTGAGTTATCATACGAGTACATTATCTAACTAGCTAACTTGCGTTTATTTTGTTGCTCAGTATAGAAACCCCGGGGACGAGATTTCAATTTACCGATGCCATGGTTACGGGCTTAACCCTTCGGCCCCTTGTACAAGCTCGGCCGCCAAATTGACATGATTGACAAAAATTGCGCTGTCATACAATTTCAATCTCGCATGCCGAATGGTAGTCGGCAGAAGAATAGCCTGCCTCCAACGGATTATGGTCACGCAAGAATAGCCACGGTGTTATTATAACTGGGAATCCCACTGAAATAAACAAAATGCAGATATGGCCAAACATTATCCTGTTCAAAACCTAACAACCACTACAAGAGTGAACGCAAGCAAGCCACAATCTAATTTTTAAGCTCATGTCAAATAACATTCACGAATGCCGTTGCTGGCCAGCTAACTCATATTCGATTGGTGGTTCTTGCCAGCGCAGAAAACATGAATATTCATATATTCACTTCATTAGTGTCTTAAGGGCTAAATGCTGGCTATACAACTGAGGCCAGAATGATCAGTCAGTGACCGTTGGGAGCGACCAGCACTTGATAAGCATGGATTCCAGGCTACAACAAATAGTAACCGTAGAATCAAATCGTATCGTTCTTGCACTGTATCGATTCAGATCGAATCGGTCTGTAATAAAAGTATATCGTTTTTGAATCGTGTCGTAACCTGTGAATCTAGATTCGAATCGAATCGTTTATCACAGAGAGATGTGCAACCCTAGTAATCACATGCTGATTTTTTGTATTTTTAACAACTTACATCAGCCTGGAGCACGATTGCTTTCATGGGCTCCTTTAAGTATGCCAACAGGAGCAGGAGGACACATGCAGCCTTATCTGAAGCCTCTGGCTCGAAGCTCGCCAGGACCTCCTTGATCCCATGATGATGGTGGAGTTGCTTGCAGAACCGTAGGACTGTACTGCCTTTGTTGTTCAGGGCCTCTTGCAAATTTAAGAGGATGGAGATGTCCGTCTGCAGACCAAAGTGGGAGTAAAAGCCCCTTTGTGAGAAAAGAAAAGGCCATTCTTCCTTAACCGCTGCCATGCCCTGCTGAAAAAAGTCAGGGAAACCATTAGGCAACCATCAGGCATATCCTATTGGTTTCTAATGGTTCTTGGTGGTTTTGTAATGGTTTGTAATGGTTTCTAATGGCTACTTATGTTTTCCTTATGGTTTGGTTTGTTTTTCTGATGGGATTCTATCGTCTCCTACACAAATCTACAGGACTTTCACTGGTCCCTACTCATGGTGCCTACAGGAGTCTAATGGTTCCCACAGGCGTTTCTATACCAGTCTAATGGTCACTATGCAGTGGTCACTACAGGGTGCAGTGGTCTCTAATGGCTCCTAATGTGATGGAGGAACATAGATGTTATAGCCTTCTTTGGCGATCACATCTGTGTGATTTCCAGTGGGTCCTTGTGTCGGCTATACAGTATGTTTGTAGATTGCAGTGTTCAGTGATTTCAAATAATACATTCCAAGATCACCTTTAGCCTTTTGCGATTAAGTTTGTGATTAAATCATATTTGGCCTTTTGTGATTAAATAATTGTTCATGACTCATCCATCCAAGAGGAGGGAAAAGAACACAACCTGATGGTTTGATGGTTCATGTTCTGAAAAAATGTAATTAAAATCACAAACTGCAATGAGTTGTCACGCCCCATATATCCTGTTCCCAATTTGGAGGGGAAAATATCACAATACATACACAATTACACATATGTATAGACATGTCTCTGGTGCCCAGTGTTAGGACTCTGCTATAATTTCTGTTGCAGCAGTAGGTTTCTCACTGTTTTTCTAATAGTTTTAGATTCTAATGGGACCAGTTTTCTATTGGTTTCAGCTCCTAATGGAACCAGTAGCTTTCTAATGGTATTAAATTCTAATGGGACCAGTAGCTTTCTAATGGTATTACATTCTAATGGGACCAGTAGGTCTCCAATGGTTTATATCCTAATGGGACCAGTAGGTTCCTAATGGTTTCTTCTAATGGTTCCTAACGGGGTCCCAATTCCCATTAGACCATTAGAAACCTAATGGTTCCTAATGGTTTTTTCAGATGGTATTCTACTGGATTTTTTCAGCAGGGTGGTTGGTGCAGAAAAACTGTTTAGGTACCGGCGCAGGAGGACATAGGTCTTCTCCATCAGAGGTTCAGCTCTCTCTGCTCCGCCCAGCCCTTCCTCCCAGTAGATGTTACGGAGCTGCCTTTTGACATCATCCAAAGTTGCCTCGGTCTCTGCTTCTGGGACGTCTGCAGGACACCACCGACAAAATAACGCTTTTTGTCAGATTTCTCTGAAATTTAGTTTATTAGTTTAAAATATACAGAGACAGTGCACATTAATGAACATTTCTGTAAACATGCCGGTTTAGCCAAATTGGCTAATTTTCAACCGTAGTCTCTGGGGCAGGTGACTTGAGCACTACAATAATTAAAATGCATTAAAAAACAAAACTATGCCTACTTATAAAATACATTGCATACAATACATTACAGTACAATATATTACAGTACATACAGTAAAATACAAATACATTACAGTTTCAGAGCAGATGGTCACATACTTGGCCATCTCTCAACCATAGTTCTAAATTTCCTTTAAAAGAAAGGTTAAGTGTCATACTCCCTGAGCTGCACTGGAAGAATATTCCAGGTGTGAGCAGCTCTCACCGAGAGGGAGGGCTTCCTGGCCAAAAGCAGTCGTCCTGTTTGGAACTACACAGTCCCCTCTGCTGACAGACCTGGTCTGCCTGTCAGTAGATGTTTTCTGTGTTATAAAAGCACCAAGGGGGGAGGAGCCAAGCCATGCAGGATCTTATAAGTCAGACAGGCGTCTTTGAAATTAAGTTATCCCAGCTCTGGAAGTCGTGATTTGTAAAGCTGTGACAATGATGATGAGCATTTGTCTTCCTGTCCAGTACTTTCACAGCCTGACGATAGAATACTTGTCCAGATTTTAGTGTTGTACAAGAGGCAGACATGCCTACCCCTAAAAAGTAGTATCAGTAACACTTAATTTATGCCATATTTTCAGTAATATGACAGACCTTTCAGTAACACCTAAAATGTTTGACACAAAAACATATTTTTCAAAATTAAGAGGCAGTTTATCATTTGAATACCACAAAATCAACCACACAAGATAATCAGGAGAGAATTTATTTTCATATTTAAAACTTTTCAGGTTTCCAAAGTCATATTTATATTGAATGATATATATATTGCACTCAAAGTCCTATAAAGCTATATTCAGGTGGTCATGACAAGAACATTTCTGAAATTTAGCATTAGCTCCTCATCAAGATGTCAGACAGCAAATGATAATATCAAGAACAAATCTTTGCAAAGTCTACAAATGCTTGACAAACTTGCTCCTCTTTCATTAATTTATATTCAGGAGCTCATGACAAGAAAATCTCTGCCATTTAACATATGCTTAAACTCTACATCAAGATGTCAGCCTGCAATTGATAACATCCAGGACAAGTCTTTGAAAAAATAATCTCAACCACTAACTCATCACCTTTCCAGCTGAATGGCATATATGCAGCCAATAAGTAATCTCGACTGACAATCTCAACTGTCATCTTGCATTCCATAAGATACCTAAGATTCTTTAAAAAGGAAGTTAAAGAAGGCCAATGGGATTAAGAAAGTGAACTACAAGTGAGAACAAGTACTTCAACAAAAATGTTAACATGTTAACATACTGACGGCAGTAACAAGATAGCCAACACATACACTAGCACACTCATGTTTTCATTTAGTTACAATGAAAATGTCATCAAGTTTGCTCTTTTTCTCAAAAAAAGGAAATACTTTTAGTCTGCAACACTTAAATCAATTATAAACAGGAACAAGGTTCATCAATGTTCAAAGTCAAAAGTCAGGATGTGTGAATTCAATTGGCACTTATGTCTTTCAGACTAGTATCAGCAGAGCATGTAACACTCAACCACAGAAAGTTTTACATTGTCACTCTTTCAAAGACTGTGAGTATGCACTCTTCAGCTGAGACAACATCTTGTCTGTGAATGATCTCTCCCAGGGTTCTCCAGGTTCTGATTTCACAACAAGCAGAGCTTCTAATGTGTCATTGCTCAGGTTTGATCTTGTATCTGTTCTGTTCTTTCTCACACAAGAAAACACTCTCTCACAATGAGCACTGGAATGTGGTATTGTTAAAATACCAAGCATGAAGATAGGCAAATTTTGGAACATCAGGTTCCCATTCCCATCTTTCATGGCACTGATCTCCTTCCAGGTGTGATCAAGACGATCCTTCTTGGCACTGCTGACATCTGTTGATTGATACGTCACAAATTCCATCAGAATTTGCTCACTTGATACACCAGGTGGCATCAAGCATGGGAACCTCTTCATGAAATACTCCAAGGACATGGATGATGTAGACAGCTGCAGGTCGATGTCTACAACCTGGGCATGAACAAGTAGTTCATCATCCAAAGGCAGCTTTTGCTTCAAGTATGTGCATGCAGTCACAAAGAAGCTTTTGACGGCCAAGAAGAATTCTTCAATCCGGTGTTCTCGAAGATGATTTTCCTCTGCACTGGTCAGGAATTTTCTGGCTCCATCACCAATCAGGATTTCTGAATTGCTTTTGCGATTGTATGGCAATTCAAACTCCACATCCAGCACTAGTTTGTTGTGTGTTGCTGAAGGCTTCAAAAACCTTACAAACAGGTTTCTCAGTAACTGATGCAGTACTCTTCGTAGTTTGTGGATTTTGGGCTCCTCAGACTGTAGCTCAGTGTTCACAGCATCAAACACTGGCAAGGTGTGTTGGAGAAAGAGGCAGAAGAGGTGGCAAGTGGGTGACTGAAATATTTTCTTCAATCTCTCCAGGCGATCAGACTGATACGAGGATGCTGGTGCACTTTTCTTTGTTTCCTTTTCCTGTTTCTCATCCTTCTTTGGCTTGTCCTTCTTAGAGTGGCCATCTTGCGGTAGTGAAGAAGTTGCTGTGTGACTTGATTTGCCTTCCTTTCTTTGAGTTGGCTTTCGTGATTCTTGTACACTTGAATCCTTTGGTGCAGCTGACTTCTGAGTTTTCAGGAATTCATGGAAGGCAACCCAGTTTTCCAACATACGGGGCAAACATCGACTCACACTCAACCACCTAGTGCACACATGCTTCAGGACTTTCTTGTGTTCAACGTCATAGAATTCTTGCTTCTCTCTCAACATCGCCTGTCTGGTGCTACTCTTGTCCAAGTAGTAGAACATATCCACTAACACTTCATCGATTTTGAAGGGGAGACAGGATGCAGCTGGAAATAAACATAACAAATATGTTATAAGTTATATAATGAATGATAAGTATATCAGTAGCACAGTACACTCAACATCAAACTGAGAAATATTTACTTATTTATAATGATACATTACTTATTTACAATTGCATCTTTATTAACTAAAATCTGACTGATGTTAAATAGACCAATCACCTAAGTAATCCAGGAACCATCTGAACAACAGATTAGTTCAGTGATCAGTAACATGCCTGCCTTCAGAGATTAAACTACCCAGACTTACTCTAACTCAACACTAAGACAATGAAATATCACTAGTCCGTGACCATGCTTGGATTACAGTTAACTATAAAACATGTGGTGAGCACGTTGATGAATTTGGGATAAAATTCACTCTAAAAAGGCCTGGTGAAACCCATGCATGTAATTGTGATATTTCAAGTGTATTTACTACTTATCACTTTATTTCATATGTATTTATTATTTTATAATGTTAGTTCTAAGTATTGGGATTTAATACCTTTCTCAGCTGCAATGTGGATGAGATGGCACACACAACCTGAGAGATAAAGTGATGGTTGTCGTTGTTTCATGAATGCAAATACACCTTTCTTCTTTCCCGTCATGACGTTGGCATTGTCGCATCCAAGTGCAAGGCAGTTCTGCCATGGGATATTCCGTCTAACCAACTCCTGTTGGATAAGGTTGAGGATGTTTTCACCTGAAAGATTACATATCAAAATGATTTGCTGTGGATGTGTCGAATATTCAATAATTTTGACATGAAGGGCATTGGCTTGTAGATCTATGTTGATGTAAAATACAGATAAACATTATATAGATACTGTATGCAATACAAAAATAAGTTTGTAACTAATGGAGAGTAAGGTAAGAATGCATTGATATTGAGTGGAAAATAAATATGAGTAAGTCATGGATAATTAAAAATGTAATTGTCATATGTATATGATGAAAAATTTATAATTATCTTTCAAATTGATGTTAGTTGTGTAGATCTAATCCATGATCAGGTAATGATAAAGAACACACTGAGCATGAAACAAGATTAACTTGTGCATTCAAGCATGAGTCATTGTGACATAATAACAGATTTCGCAAACAAAGAACCAATACCCATTGTATTTACTGTTACCTACGCGTGCTTTCAAGCATGTCGATGTAATCTGTCTCATAATTGTTGATAATGTATTGTAAGGATATAAGGACAATGTTTTCATTAATTGTTATCACATTAAAGTCAATAGAAATTGATGGACATTTGGAGCCTTTGGAATGACATTTAATTGAAAATGAAAGGTTGTTTTTCATTTTCTGTTACTATGGACATAAAATGAATACCCATAAACATATGAAGTTAAATAAAAAAAAAAAAAAAATATGAAGTTGTAAAAGAATGCAACGTAAATGAGAACTGTAGAATCTGGAAATATAAGTGACAAATGGCTGATAAGCTCGGTCCAGAGCCAGGCCAAATGGCAATAGAACTGTAGACATTGCATATTTTCATTTTCCATTTCCAAACCAGTAAAATTCGTCTGTGCCTTTGGGTTAGGTTCTGAGCGGCACCTCTGTAAGATCTGCAAACGCTGATGCGTGGGGGAGCCCAGCGACTGTATGCGACAAATGGCTGATAAGCTTAGTCCAGAGCCATGCCAGATAGCAATAAAACTTTTGTGGACTTCCAGGAGGTGACAATGGTCTCACCACGGGGGGTTGTTGCAGGGCTCTGGCTGACACAATGCCCCTGTGCGAGTCATATTACTGGCCTAAGTCTTAAGTTAAAGTCCAGTTATATTAATCTGTTTCAAATAATCTAAACCTCTGGGAAGAGCATAATATGTTTATATGTTCAATATCCTGTTAAGAAATCACTTATATACTTTTAACCCAATTAAACTATATATTAATTCATCTTAAGACTTTTTCATGACAACTGCATCATATTAGTACATATTCATATCATGTTTGGTCTTGTTATTCTCGGGGGAATCCAAGGAGTTGAGTGGAGTATGTTTCATTCCCATTGAAATTATGGTTCATTCCCTTTGGAAACTCCTGAGAATTCGGTCAGAATCCTCTCTGGTAATCACCCTATTCTCCTCTCTCTGCTGAAGTGTTTTATTACCTCCTCCCCATGGGGGGGACCAAAAAACCAGATTGAGCCCCCCCTTCCAGGAGTTTATGGCCATGCCGCCTGGATCAAAGGCGTGATCTGGCTTAAAGCAGAGAGAAACAATCCTTTCGGGGAAGATCGTATCCGATCTCTCCCCGTGCACGTTAGTGCGTGAGTAGCCTTTTCAATGATGTAACATCGTATTTGAACTTCCGCCGCACGTTAGTGCGTGTATCCTTTTCCTCCAGGTATGACTTTATTCTCCTCCTCTAAATTATGCGTAACTTGTAATTGGCTTAACGTGGATTTGTTTGATTTAAGCTTTTGCCTACCTGGTGAATAAATTATTGTTATTCCTTTAAGCTTGCGTGGTCTCCGTGACTCCTAATCCTTTTATTCTTTCTAGCCACGTTACGACCGGTACTTAGGGGGTAAGTCCTTATCATTCCAGACTAGCTAGCTGATGTTTTAAAGGTAGTGATGGGTTTTAAGTTGGATTGCAGATTACTGTCTACTTATATAAAGGGTTTATGTAGTATCGGTCCTGGGGATTTGACCTTAAGGGCACCCTTGGGCTTATAAGCCGGTGCCTGGCCGATCCCCTTAAGGGGCCCTGTGGTGCGCATTATGTAGCATCGGTCCTGGGGATTGACCTTAAGGGTTTTCTTGAGTTTATAAGCCGGTGCCTGGTCGATCCCCTTAAGGGGGCCCTGTGGTCTTGCGTAAATCTGGGTTCATGATATGTTTATGCCAAAGTTGCTACTATCATGGTAATTTCTTCCATCCTCTAGAGCTCTCACCGAACTAAGATCCGGCAACTGCGCTATTACCCGGGGGCGTCGGTTGAGTAACTGGTTTTCACGGAAGAGTCTGGCGACGTAGCTGCCCCGAGACTCACGCATGTGTCCCTAAACTATAAATTCTAATTCTAATTTGGAGTCAGATATTTAACGAGGGTATAACTAAATTTGGTATGCTAAATTTATTATGGAGTCAGATTAATTGTAACCGTTGTGCTTTTGTGCCCGTCCTTGAACGGAGAAAATATATCCATTTTATTGTGATTCGCACCAGCCAGGACGTCGCGCGTGCTAATACTAGGAATCCATACGCATAAACCTTCAACCCGGGCTCTTCCTCCCTTGGTCGAGCTGCGTGGGTCTTACAGAACCTATAATATTGCTTATGTTTTTGCCTTTTTTTCTAGTTTTTGACATTTGAAAGGAAAACTATTTTTTCCGACAAAACTCCAACCATGCTCCAAACCATATAGTTTTTACCCGAACCGTTTCGTTAACAAAAATTTTTGCCAAAAAAAATACAGAAATATACAACAAAAAATTAAACATAAAATAAAAGAAAACAATATTTACAAAAAAGGATAAATCTTATTCACATCTGTTCAACTATAAACATTATCAATTGATTTGATTACTTCCACGCTCGAAGTTCCTAATGCGATATCGGCAAATAAATTAATAAATGACCTACCTGTAGCAGAATCTTCACAGATCGGAACTGCCAACACGTCAGATCTCACTTTGAATGAATGAAGATCCACAGTTCTCACGACAATTGGAAATTGCTTGCTTACAGCATCATTGCTCCCATCTGTAGATATAGTGTAAGGACCGGATTTCATTTTCTCCGCGAGGTTACTCTGTATTTGATGTGACAGTTCTTAATAATGGCACCACCTTTGCTTCTTCCACACTGAAATTTTTGGCTATCGTGACTATCGGGAAACATGACTTTGAATGCTTTAGTGAGTTTGTCGGCCGGCGAAATGGGTAGATTCATGTTGGAAATTAACTCCATCATGATGGTTTCTGCTTTTGTCACGTTGTTGTTCAGAGGATTTTCAGGCACAGGAGTGAAGAATGAGGAAATTGACTTCGCCTTAGTTTGCGAGTCGGCATACTCGGAATGTTTTCGACATGTCTTCGACAGTCATCCCTTCCACCGTGTCCGATGGAAAAATCACAAGAACATATAGTGCAATGAGCAAACGTATCGCCTTTCTTACTTGCTGTTAGTACGGGCCATAATTTATGATAGTCCTGCCTGTACGTTTGAACTCGTTTCTTCGATGTTTTTATGTCGCTAGTTTCGGCCTTTCGTTTCTGATTCCCAGACCGAGACGCCATTGCGACTGGCCACCCTTCATGAGTTCAAAGCGAAAGTAAGTTCGGATAATTCCGCCAAGGTCACATGACTAAAGTAAGCAATTTGAATGGTTATCGAGTGGCTCCTGGCAGTAAGCTGTCGGCCATGTCGGCAGGTTGACGAATCCGGTCATTACCAAGTAACAAACCGGTTTGTATTTTTCAACGGAAGTGATTATAATACGTCTGGAAAACGTTTTGAGAAATGGGAATGATCAGCGATCTTGAAAATGAAACAAAACAAAGCATTAAACTTTATTTATAAGCATAAAATTTTATTTCTTATGAACTACAATTTCCGTACTAAATTATAACAGTTCGTAACACCGTATTTTTATGCTTTTTTCATTAACAAATACGGACAAATCGTAACGGTAGGCATGTCTGAAGAGGCTTGTGCCTAGCTAGTTAGACAGTATGACAGATGTGACATGATAATAGCATTAAAATACAGTACTGCAGCTTTTGTTGACAGTGAGTTTCTGATGTGACGGAAATTTGATAAGTGTGCTGTGTTTACTACTGATTTAATTTGTTTTTTAAATGTAAGATTTGAATCAATTTTTATTCCAAGATATTTATATTCGGGCGCAGCTGTCAACTTTTCTCTGGTAACATAGACATCGGGTGGTACGGTATCCATCGACCTCTTAGTAAAAATCAAGCATACCGTTTTCTTTGTATTTAGATGCAGACATGAATTATTAAGCTATTCAACGACCAGGGTCATCGCTGCCGTTAGCTTATTTGCAGCTTGCTGTTTGGTTGCTGCATGAACATAAATGACCGTGTCATCTGCATACATCTGGATTAGAAATCGACCGATATGGGTTTTTCAGTGGCCAATGCCGATGCCGATATTTAGATAGCAGGGCAGCCGATGGCCGATTTATAATGCGATGTGTAATTTTTTTTTTTTTTAAATGATACATTACAGGGCGGTCCCATTAACCCCCAGAACTCCGCTGGGGTGCTGGTGATCCCAGCAGCAGTGTTAATATTTTGTCTCATATCTCTGTCTGGAACCACACAATGGAACTTAATGGGGAAAACTGATCAGAAGCTTACTCTTTTGGTGATCTACAGTGGGCTCCAGGCAATAAGCCCCTTCCTAATTACACTCTGCGCATGCGCGATTTCCCTGTGTTGAACTTTCACGAAAGGTCATTTGTACATAAACGCGAATTTCCGTTATCGATTTTAACGGCGAGCTCACGTTGAATAAAAATATCGACATTGAAAATTACGCTGCACATGAGCTTGGCTCCTTCCTAGATTATCATTAGCGAGAATTTGTTCGGAATTTCACACTGGTAAAGTATAATGTACGGTTCTCAAGAATTAAGTGGATTAGACGTATACATTTTGATGCTTGCATCTTAAGCGGTGGAGAGGCTGTAACTGTCTATAATTAATGTGGGTAATTCCATTAATGAGGGCCATCGAATATTTTTTATTACACTTTTTGCTGTTTATTACTAGAAGCGTGAAGGTATAGTAATTTAAGCGAGGAGACAATTAAGTTGGAAGCATTTTCATTAAGTCAGTTTGCATTATGACGTATTCCTTAAAGGGGACCTATTTTGCTATTTTTCCAAGTTTATATTTTGGTCTTTGACTCCCCTAGAGCAGTGGTTCCCAAACTCGGTCCTGGGGACCCACTGTGTCACGAGGTTTTGTGTCAACCACAGCTCCAATCTTAGAATGCTAATGAGTTGCTCATTGCTCTTGATTGCACTATTCTTGTTCACGCTGATTATTTATCCTTTTAAACCACATGTCAAAAATGGCCATGATGAAAATCATTTCATAGTGTGCTAAATTGGAAATTACTTCTCTAACATAAAAAAATGGAAATTTGCAACTGATGACATGAATCTATAAATGGGCTTCTAGTAGATAAAATTGTGGACCCAAGGTCATTAAAGCGAACAATTATTAGGCAATTAAGAATTCAAAGACAAAGCAAACGATGAGTCAAACCTGTTAAATGTCACTTGATTGGTTTCAGGAAAGAACCTGAGCACCTGAATTCAGAACCCTAATCACCAGATTACTGACTGATTGCAGTCTTGCATTTGATCACATAAAACATACTGCCACCTTTGATTGTCGTGCTTACGTGGAATACATCAAAATAAAAAATATGAATGTTGGGCTTTGAAATTTCATGGAATGCGTAGCCATTTCTGTCATAATGTGGTTTAAGGGGTAAAATGTCCCTCGTATCTGACAAGCAACTGCTAATTAAAAATGAACAGCTTGTTAAAACTCTGGGATCGTAATTGTGGTTGGAGCAAAAACCGACATACGCTGTGGGTCCCCAGGACCGACTTTGGGAACCACTGCCCTAGAGTACTCCTGATCGCGCAAAGAAAAAAAAAGGGTATTTATTTCGCTCATACTGCCATCCTCAAAAAACTGCATTTGTAGTACATTGTAGTCTCTGCCTGAAACGCCTCACTGGGGTGGCTCTTCCGCTATGGCCCCCACTCCTGTGTGCCCACTTTCTTCTGACTGGCCAGCTCTGTGAAGGGCGGAGTTGGGCGGGATGAGGCTGCAGAACGCAGTTTTCTGTGTCCGGCTCCCCAGAGTGAAACCTGAGACACGTCTGCAATCTGATAAGGAAGCGGCGGGCAATCTAACGTTATACTTGAATATAGATCTAATGACATGATCTTGTTCTAACAAACTAAGCGGGCGAAAGTGGAGGGACGCAGTGCGAATATCTCTCAGCGCAAGCTCAAATTTGCTATCGGCTACAGTTTGCTCTACGGTAACAGTTGGTGAGTACCGCGGTTTTTCTAGTCCTAGCTAGGATGCAGGGGAAGCTAGAATCCACCCCACATACACATTTGTAGAATGGGTCGACATCCCAAAGTGTAGACCGGAGACCGTGAGAAATCCTGTGGGTCTGAGTTTAGAGGGAAACATGGACAGTGAGGAGCAGCTAAAAGTGGACCAACAGCTTATGGACTGCCGGTGTGTATTAGGACCTGCTGGGTCGTGTGCATAGCTGTGGTGTGTCGTTAGCGTGGAGCAAACGAACAGCTTCAGCGCTGGTATATGACGGAGGGGCGAAAGCTCCAGGCTTAACGGCCTTTTCGAAATTGCCCGTGGTAATGGTTTACTTACTGCGTCCCGGAATGACAAAGCGTTTCCTCGCGGAGAATGGGCGTGTTATGGATTGTGCGCGAGAGCAAGCTAGAGCTCCGGTATTGTTATGAGCATAATACAGGTTTTACAGACCGTAAGTTCCGTCTGCGTGAACCGTTGCTTATGTGGAGCTAGCGAATCGATTACTTTTACAGGAAATATTTAATATTCAGTCACCGATTTAATACTCAATCGACAGCAATGCAGAGAAATCGTTTGTGATACCATACACGTTATAGCCTGTGCTTTTCCCTATTGCTTTCACCGGTAGCATCAGAGAGCTTGCTCAGACATTGGGGATGTATCAGGCTGACCCGGTCATGGAAAAGTAAAGCGATCGTTTCACGAGCACCCAAAAACGCACCCCCAAGCTTTTGCAAAACCCACGTCTGGTCTAACTGCAGCCCAACTCGCAGACACATACAGCACCTCTCCGGTTAGCTTCAACTGTAGTGGCTACAATCTGGCAACGTTATGATGAAACTGTCACATTGATGTTTACCGAAGTAACACAAGCATACCGATCAGAATCGCTGCATATAAGTTAACCAGGAGCGTTTTAATTAGCAGAGCAGGGGAACTAACATGCAGTAGCTGATAAGTGGCCATGACTTTGAATGTAATCTGTCGCGAAAAATTCGTTTAGCGTCCGGTGAAAGCGGCTTGACATGCCCGTATTCGCGTCTTTGCATTGACTTTGAATGTAATCTGTCGCGCGAAAAATTCGTTTCGTGTCGATGTGAAAGCAGCTTTATGGATAGTAGCGACAGCTAGAGAGAGCTCGGTTATGTTAGGAACATAATACAGGTTTTGCAAACCGTGACGTTCTGTTAGGGCGGACAAGTTGCTTATGTGGAGCTAGCGAATCGATCACTTCTACAGGAAAGAATTATCCATTTAATCTCCGCCTTTTTCGGCTTTTTATTAGCCACAACAATTTCTAAAGGGGGATGAAATTACGTCAAGGTAGTGCAGAGAAATCATTTGTAAACCGGTAGAGCTTCTGCGTTTAGCATTGCTTTCATGGTAGCACCAGAGAGCTTGCTCAGACATTTGTGAAGTATCCTGCTGATCCCGGTCATGGATAAGTGAAGCGATCACTAACTGTAGAGCCTACAATCGGGCAACGTTATGATGAAACTTGATACTTACCGAAGTAACACAAGCATACCGATCAGAATTACTGCATATAAGTTAACCAGGAGCATTTTTAATTAGCACGACATGCAAACTAACATGCAGAAGCTGGTGACCGAGCGGTCATAACCACAGAGACAAACCCTTGCAATACAGGTTTTACAGACAGCAAGTTCTGTTACTGTGAACAGTTGTACCAAGCATCCAAATTACAAAACAAGTATTAAAAGTTAGCTTCAAATGAGGTTTATGTTCACGCACCTTCTGTAGAATTTCCCCTGATATCACTCTTGCATATTTAGGACACAAGCATTAGTAACAATAACTTAGCTCGTTAGTCGCTGTGCTACAGCCACAATCAACTGGCTATCACGTCAGGTTGGCTTATGCAGTAAAAAGCAACTTACAGCTTCTGTGTCTGTGAGTCATGGACAGTCGCGACCGATACAGGCTTTATCTTCAGATATTTTACCAAGCCTGCGTTTGAGGCCAGTTGTTAGTGCTAACTATCGCTAGCGGTCCTGCTAGCCACCCGTAACACGTTAGCTTCACTTACATTATTTGCTGTTATATGGTTACTTACAGCTTGTGGCTCGAGTGCTTGATCGATGCAGCTGCTTCAGGTTTGAGAAGCAGCTGAAACGCTTATCCTGTGTCGAATTATCCTTTTTTTGACAACGCTGTCTTTGGTGAAATGCTGAGCAGAAACAGCTAACGCTCCATTTGGCGTGGCTGTTTGCTGCCAGCAAGCGAAAAAAGCTACCCACTGATTTCTGGTGGCATCGTCTTTTCGAAGAGAAATATTTGTTTTTCTTGGCGTCCAAAATAAACGGACAAGTAGCTTTGGGAGAATAACGAACAAAATTGCAGCTCAAATGATCTGCGGTTCTTCTTTTGTATTTCCAAAAGTGTCAACGCTACTGAGGCATAGTATGATCTGCCGTTGTTAGTGCCTGCTAGAATAGTTTCCGGTGTGGGCAGGTCCAGCGCCATGATTGGCTCTGGCTAGGTCTGTACTAATTGGATGGCACAACCTGACGTCAGGTTTTACCCAGATCTCGTGAAGATCTCGGGAGGAGCTGTTCAGAGAGGAAATCACCCTCACGAAATCACGTTCTTGGATTACGGCAAAATCCCTGTATCTTATGTTATGTATCTTATGTATCTTAGCCTAACTAGCCTAATCCATTAGAAGAAAAAAAATTATATTTTATATATATATATATATATATATATATTTATACATACAGCACCTTCCATAATTATTGGCACCCCTGGTTAAGATGTGTTAAAAGCCTTAAAATAAATTCAATTTTTATTGCAGAAGCATACTCTCACACTGAAAATTGTAGAAAAATGTAACCTTCAACTCAAGTGAATTTTAAGGGGAAAAAAAAAAATCCCTGACTAAGAAATAATTATTTTTCATAAAATCACCCGTTCCACAATTATTGGCACCCCTAACAATTCCTAGGAAATAAATGTAATTGAAGTATTTCTGTCATTTCTACAGTAGTTTACAAAGTTGATCAGAGTATCTAGGAACATTTAATTAGTAATTCATCACTTCCTGTTTCCCTGGGGTTTAAATATGATGTGACACAAAGGCCATTTCTCTTATCCACTCTTCAACATGGGAAAGACAAAGGAACATACCATTCAAGTTAGGCAGATGTGTGTCGACCTTCACAAGTCAGGCAATGGCTACAAGAAAATAGCCACTGCCTGCACCTGCCCCATATCTACTGTCAGAGGAATCATTAAGAAGTTTAAAACAACTAGAACACTGGTAAACAAGCCTGGACAAGGGCCTTGCGGTTATTTTGCCACCACGCACAGTGAGGAGGATGGTAAGAGAATAAAAAAGTTCTCCAAAGCTCACTGTTAAAGAATTGTAACAAATGGTAGCATCTTGGGGTCACAAAGTCTCCAAAACAACCATCAGGCGCTATCTACATGCCAACAAGCTGTTTGGGAGGCATGCACGAAAAACCTTTTCTCACTCACAATCATAAACGCAAACGTCTGGAGTTCGCCAAGCGGTACTAGGACTTCACCTGGGACCGTGTGCTTTGGTCAGATGAGACCAAGATAGTGCTTTTTGGCAACAAACACTCTAAGTGGGTCTGGCGGAACATAAAAGATGAGTATGCAGAAAAGCACCTCATGCCCACTGTGACGTATGGGGGAGGATCGGTGATGCTGTGGCCTGTTTCTCTTCCAGAGGCCCTGGGAACCTTGTTAGGGTGCATGGCATCATGAGCGCTTTGAAATACCCACGACATTTTAAATCAAAATCTGGTGGCCTCTGCCGAAAAGCTGAAGATGGGGTCGTCACTGGGTCTTTCAGCAAGATAATGACCATAAACATGTGGCCAAATCTACACAGACATGGTTCACCAGACACAGAATCAAGCTCGTCCCATGGCCATCTCAGTCCCCAGACCTCAACCACATTGAAAACCTGTGGAGGAGCTGAAGAGGAGAGTGCAGAGGAGAGGACCCAGGTCGCTGGATGATTAAGAGAGATTGTGCAAAGAGGAATGGTCGGAGGTCCCTTCCCTCTTTCTGTATTCTCCCATCTTGTGAAACATCTGTAGGAGAAAGATTAGGTGCTGTTTTGCTGGCAAAGGGGTTGTACAAAGTATTAACATCAGGGGTGCTAATAATTGTAGCACACAGATTTGATGTAAAATTATTTCTTAATGTGGGATTTTTTCCCACTGAATAAATGCACTTGAATTAAGGTTGGATTTTCCTCTTTTTTCTCATTGTGGTCCTGTATTATTTCGAAAAAAACTGAATTTATTAGAAGCTAAAGAACACATCTTAACCAGGGGTGCCAATAATTATGGAGGGCGCTGTATATTTTATATATATATATAGGGCCATTCTTTGACAAGTGAACCAAAATGTGACACACGTGACCAGATGTCGTAATGGCTTGCTGAAAAATTAATTCAAGGTGCAGGTTGTTCCTTGCTATTTTCCACCACAAAACTATGAACATTCTAGATTTTTTCAACCCATGAGTTTTTGAAGTCAAATAGAGTTATGAAAAGCCTGTTTTTAGGTGGCCCAGAAGTCACTGCGTGACCAGTCGTGTTGTTGTACTCTGACCTTGATAGTTAAAGTTAATGTAACAAAATAAAATTTTTGTGATAGACTTGGATAAGTAGTGCCTATATAAGGTCCTGATCATGAACCTCAATGCTTTTAACATTGATTTTTCTACTATTTGTTACATTTTTGGTCACACACGTGACTGAGAATGGCCCTATATATATATATATATATATATATATATAGCTACAGCCAACAAACCCAATAAAATGTGATTAGCGGAATGGGATTACACCATAGGCTATTAAACTTCACATTGCGGATCATTCACTGGGCACGTTTGGCATTTGTAGCACAATTTAATTGTTTAAGTGCTGGGGCATTAAAACCGAAAGCTGAATGGCCGAGTTGAGAGAATGGCTTTTATGTTCACGCAGCTTTGAAATTTGTAAATTGCGATTTGAGACATAAGTGAATTTGCTTTCTCCAGTTTATTTCTCCTGTAATTTCTTTGATTAGTTATTTTATTATTATTTATTACTTCTTTTTCATGAAGTATTTTCAGTACATACAGTGCCGTGAAAAAGTATTTGCCCCCTTCCTGATTTCTTACTTTTTTGCACATTTTTCATACTTAAATGTTTCAGATCATCAAACAAATTTTAATATAAAACAAATAACCCGAGTAAATTCAAAATGCAGTTTTGAAATGATGATTTCATTTATTAAGGGGAAAAAGCTATCCAAACCTACCTGGCCCTATGTGAAAAAATAATTGCCCCCCCTTTGTTAAATCATGAATTAACTGTGATTAACCACATTTTTTGAGTCCAATTTCACTAGCCACACCCAGGCCTGATTGCATGAATCTGCTGAATCAAGAATCCTTAAATAGAAACCTGTTTGACAAAGTAGCGTGGGCTAAAAAGATCTCCAAAGCATTATGTCATGCTGGGAACTAAAGAAATTCAAGAATAGATGAGAAACAAAGAAATTGACATCTACCAGTCTGGAAAGGGTGGCAAAGCCATTTCTAAGGCTTTGGGACTCCAGCGAATCGCGGTGAAAGCCATTATCCACAAATGGAGAAAACTTGGAACAGTGGTGAACCTTCCCAGGAATGGCCGGCCTACCAGAATTACCAAAAGCGCACATTGATGACTCATCCAGGAGGTCACAAAAGAACCCAGAATAACATCTATAGAACTTCAGGCCTCACTTGCCTCAGTTAAGGTCTGTGTTCATGATTCCACAATAAAAAAGAATGAGAGACTGGGCAAAATGGCATCCATAGAGGTTCCAAAGCTGAAAAACCACTGCTGACCAAAAAGCACACAAGGGGCTGCGTGTCACATTGCCAAAATACATCTTGATGATCCCAAGACTTTGGGAAAATATTCTAATGGACTGACAAGAAAAAAGATTGAACTTTTTGGAACACATCCTGTTACATCTGGCGTAAAGCTAACACAGCATTCCACAATAAGAAAATCATACCAAAGTCAAACATGGTGGTGGCAGTGTGATGGTTTGGGCTGACTTTGCTGCTCCAGGACCTGGATGACTTGCTATAATTGATGGAACCATGAATTCTGCTCTTTCCAGAAAATCCTGAAGGAGAATGTCCAGACATCAGTTCATGACAAAACAAGCGCACTTGGGTTAAGCAGCAGGACAATGATCCGAAACACACTAGCAAGACCACCTCTGAATGGCTTAAAAAAAACAAATTGAAGGTTTTGGAGCGGCCTAAGCAAAGTCCGGACTTAAATCCGATTGTGATGCTGTGGCATGACCTTAAACAGGCTGTTCATTCTCAAAAACCCTCAAATGTGGCTGAATTAAAAATTCTGCAAAGAACAGTGGGCCACAATTCCTCCACAGCGATGTGAAAGACTCATTGCCAGTTATACATGGCAGCTTGCAGTTGTTGTATGCATGAGAATTGGGCGCATAACCAGTTAATGCATTTAAAGGCAATTACTTTTTCACCAGGCCAGGTAGGTTTGGATAGCTTTTTCCCCTTAATAAATTAAATCATCGTTTAAAAACTGCATTTTGTATTTACTCGGGTTGTCTTTGTCTAATATTAAAATTTATTTGCTGATCTGAAACATGTGACAAATACGCAAAAAAATAAAAAATCAGGAAGGGGCAAATACTTTTTCACGGCAGTGTAAGTGCAAAAGATATACATAAAATGTAAGTGTATAACGAGATAAATTTGTGTTTTAATGTGTCTTGTTATGTCTGGATGTATAGTGTTAAATGAGCCCTTCCTAAAAATATTACTTTTCATGCAAGCCTAGATAAATTTATACCTTCTGCATGCAAAAAGTCAATGAAAAAGTTTTTGAACTAATCACTAAGCCACAATACATAAGTGCAGATGTACATTAAAATGATGAACAGATAAATTGTAATTATTTTCCCAGTGGTTTCTACAGATGCTACACTGGAACATTATGCTGCTTTAATAATGCAGGGACTAATTGTGCTGTCAGTTAATACTCATTGATAGTCATCTGTCAGTCCTCCATCCTTTCTGAAAGTCATGAAGTGTACATAAGTCATTATTGAATTGATAACGTAGATCCTCCATTTTCATGGGATTATTAAAACCCCAAACAAATAAAGAAATGGTAGAAAATTAAACTGAAGCGTTCCTTCCCCTCCCTCTGCATAATAAACATTAGGATGGGATTAAACAAGCATTGTAGTCAAAGCAAATACAAACCAGAATTCAATGCAATGCGACAACAGGAATCACGCTCTTTCAAACGACTAAACTCGTTTTTAGTCATTTAATTATTTTTAATAACTTCGAAGGCACTAAAACCATGGCGCTATTTATTGACTTAGTAATTACTGAGAATCACGGAAAGCGAGATTTTCTGATTTCAGTCGCTTTGCTATACTTGAACTACTCCGAATCTAGCTTCACCCAATGTGCTATACGCACAAGTGACGTCAGGGCCATGATTTATGATCATGTGACTCGCAGAATGTTGTGGCCTCCGTGGAGAGCTTTGACAGTTCAGCGAAAAAGTGTCATAATATCAAAATGCCTGGGGAGATGTTACTGATTTTTTCATGGCAGGCTTAGAAAAGCGATACTTCATTGAAATATGAGTGTTTAGTAAATTTATGTTCAATGACTGGAGTGTCCTTAAAGAGTCTTTGCTTTAAACCACTCCTGCGCAATACGTTGGCGCGCCTGGTCACTCATTCATTCATTAAGAGAGTTAAATGCTTAGCTCTAATAAATATATCCGCAAAATCGCAACAATCCAGGCGCTAAAATAGCTTTTTCGGATTTTGTTTTTAGAGTTGTATAGGTGCCGCTTATTCTCTGTCAAAAGTAGACCCTGCGTGCCGCTGTGGGTGGGTATTTATAAATCTGACTTTCAACGTACACCCACAGAGGCACTGCTCGATCCATTGACTTCAGGCATACTTTTTCGCTCTACGTCTGTAACTTTTCCCCAACTCTTCGGATCGAAACAAATCAAACGCACATACCTTCCTAGCTAAGACAGCTAGACTCAGCCGCGAGTACACGCCGGTAGATGCCTTCCGTGCGGAGATATATGAGCAAAAAAATTCCTCCGAAGCGACGCGGTCAAAAGGGATTATGAAGCATCCATAATTGTGTTTTTTTTTTTCTTCTTCCTTCATCTAGAGTCAAAAGACCGTAGCGTAAGTCAGTGTCTCCAAGGACCGAATTAAAAATTTATTTTAAGTGCCATTCCAAAACAGAAACAAAATGGAAAGCCATAAGGTTGTAAATGATTTTTCAAGAAGAACACAACCACTTTCAACCAATTACAAGAGCGCTGATGATTTTTTTCTCTGTTCGTAATGAACAGCAAAAGTTGTAAAACCTTTTCAAACGGTAACGGATATGTTGGTTACGTGGTTGGTGAAGCTCACGGCGCACATATGCATGATGATTACCATTAACGTGTGAAAACGCCTCTTCAAAAAATCACTGCGATACAGATATTTTATAAATAGTTTTGTGCTGCGTCGATGACCCGCGACACTGAGGCTGTACTTTCCTCTAGTGGAAAACGATCCCCCAGAAAAGTACCCGGTACCAAGGGGGCACCCAAGCAAGCCCAGTTTACATCGGCGTTCGCCGAGTAAATACTTAAACTTTCCAGGCGCAAGATCCGTTTGGCTTGGGCTCAGCCTCACTTTACTTACCAGCACATTTCCGCTGTCCTCACGAGCACGGACCCCACACGGTTTGAATGATAGGATATTAATCCCTTTTTGACCCATTCGGAGACTTCAGAAAAGAAATTCGCCTGCGTGAACATGCCAACTGGCTCGGCCATGTCTACTTCTTCTTCTCCTTCGTTCGGTTTCTTCTTCTGTTTCGATTTCCGGTAGTATAAACGCTACTAAGGCGTATTACTGCCCTCCACCGGTCGGAAATTTAGTTGAGACACAAGTAATAATAATAAAAGAACTAAAAATAACTCCCAATCCGTTCTTTTCGATTGATGTAAATTAACCAAAATTATTCAGAAGATACCTGACTCCCACTCCCCCCAAACCCTTTCTCTAACATTTCCTTAATGTCTTCTCCCTTTACGTCAATTATCCCAAAAACTCCCTGGCTGCGTGCTGTATTTTAATTCTTTTCGTCTTTGACTCTATTTCGCTCGCACAGTTGATCACCATTGCCACAAAGGCCAAAAACCTCCTTCTTCCACACTAACACATTCAATATCTCGTCTTTGTTCTTGTGGCTCTGCAACTCCCTTTTCTTCTCTCACTTTTTTAACCGCCTCCGCATACGAAATTCTACTTTGTACACGAGTCCTTTCAATTTCCCCCTCAATTTTCCTCCGCTCTCACACTGTTCCCTTTCCCTTCACATGATTTCCACAAACAATGAGGAACTATCTGGCTCTTTCTTTCGGCAATTCACAGTCTTCTTCGTTACACCCGTCCTTCCCGCACCGTCTACAACGGTACACCCTTCTTCTACAGACCGCTGCCACATGCCCATAGTCTTGGCACCAAAAGCACCTTAATGGATTTCGTTCATACGCCCTCTACAATAAATCCAACATTACACGTTCTAGTAGCTCCTTTTCAAATTCTAATAAAGTGATAAATATCGGTTTCTTTCCCGTCACGATGGCTTTTTAATTTTCTAGCGCCACAAACACCTTCTACCTCCAGAAATGACTCGGCTTTCACCGATTGAACAACTCCGCTTATTACACCCTTCACAGTAGGCTGGTTTCGCATATTAAAACATGTTACTTCAGACAAATCAAAATCTACAATTCTCAAGGCCTTATCCCTTTGGCAGCAAATTTGCATTCTAAAATTACTAGTCCACTCCAACAAACCCTCACTGATTTTACGTCCCCCACTTCTTTTTTAATAAATTGGCTAAAAATGCCTATACCAAAAAACATGATTTGTTAGGTAACTAGTTCTAATGTTCATTCTAACTAAATAACCTTCTTCCTCTCCTTTCTATTTCTTTTTCTTTTCTTTTTTCCTCCTTCCTCCACTTCCAACTCCATTTTTCAGGCCTCGTATCAACCCTAAAGCTCCTAGCGTGTCGGCTACTAAATTCTGACCCCCTCTCTGTCTCTCTGTCGTGCATAAGATTTTTCCACGCCAATCCGTATTCCTTCTTTTGGTTTATTGGCCCGGATTACTGGTATTAACAGAGGGTGCATACCGCCACATGCAGGTATTCAAACATATCAAGGTTTTATGTATTGACTTGAATTAAAAATAATAATAATAATTAAAAAATAAATTCCAATCCATAATTTTCAATTAATCATAACTTCATATAACTATTAATTTGGTATCTGGCTCCTCACAAATCCTTTTCTATCGCCTTAATGTCTTCTCCTTTCACATCAGTTACCCCAAGAAATTCCCTGGCTGCATGCACAACCATTTTAATCCTTTCTGTCTTCGAATCTTTTTCGCTCGCACAGTTGATAACCATTGCCACAAACGCCAAGAACCTCTTTTTATCCACACTAACAGTCACAATCACGTCTTGGTTCTTTTGCTACTGTCTCCTCAGACTCGATAATTCTCTCCGCCCTCTTACAGCCTCGGCATATGAACATCCCTCCTCTGCTCTTATCTTATCATCTTCTCTTTCCTTAATTCTTTTTGGACATTGTCACGCTCCCATAACATGATTTCCCTCACAATGCAGGCACTTTGCCACCTCCAGACCAATTTTACAGACCTCAACCCTGCAGTCCTCCTTACCACACCTCCCACACCATTTGACTCCTCTACAGACCGCAGCAACAGGGCCGTATGCTTGACAGCAGTAACAATGTAGGGGGGCTCTCTCATACGGCCTCAACCTGAAACTGACATAGTTTAGATACACTCTTTCGGGCAAATTTCCTACAAAGAGACAACAAACGGTTATTACTTTCTTCCTTTAGCCCGTCTCTATATCTGGACAATCTTTTACGCACCACAGATACCTCACGACCCCCTGAAACTCTTCGGCCTCGCTGACATACATAGACGCGCTAACTCTCCCCTCACCTTTACTTCTGAATCAAATTAGGCTTGTTTCCTGAATATAATCTGAAATGCTTTAATCCATAGTGCATATCTAAGCTGGTAACCGAAATACATTCAATAATAACCATCCGCTTCTTGTATCGTTCTAACTTGGCCGTACATCTCCAAGCTTTTCCCCCACAAACTTTCTGACCAAATGTGGGTCTTTAAAAATCCCATCTATTCGGGTTACTGCCACCATCCCAACTAGATACATTTCCACTTTCCTCAGCGCATCACTGAATTAAGCCGAAGAACTTAAATAATCTTTCTTCCTTTTCTTTTAATGTTCATTTTTCTTTTTATTCTAATTCTCCAACTCTTTTTCTGAATCCATATTCCTCGTCAGAACTTCTGCTTGGCCAACTTGAAACTCCTACCTGTCCTCACTACACATTAGTTCGGCCATGTCTACAATGTACTGCTTTTGATTTTGTTTTGTTTGGACCCGGAAACAGCATTATCTCATGATGCGTTACTTCCGACTTAACAAGAGAGATAGACCTATCAGTCCGCAGCGAAGCAGGTCTGTCCTGCACAAAGAGGAACAGACAGACTACTTGGTATCGCCCAAAATAACTAGCTACGCTACCTGAGGTTAATAGAGGCAGGTTGCCCCAAAACAAAACATAGAATGTAAATGGCGAGATAAGCATAACCTATATTTGAGAACTGGCATTAGCATAGCTATTATTCTTCCTGGAGTCCAAAACTTGTTAAGTCAAAATTGTCCGGAGTCCATCAAGGAAAAAAACAAAACAAAAAACAACTTGGCCTTCTAACACAGTCCACGACACAGAATGTCACAATCATGAAGCATGGGCAAACATATAACACAAGACATGATACAACACTTGTACAGTACAAATTAATAATCCATAAATATATGCAAGGGGAAAACAATATAACAAAACATACAAACAGATGCCAAAATAGCAATCTCACAGGCCAGGGAAGAGAACAGCCACTACATCATATAGCATATACCAACAACCTCATGTGCATCTGCACAATTTAACTACTGCAGCTGCAACATTAGAAGAAACTGTTTGAGCAAGAATTTATACCTCTCTTTGGAATCTATTAACACAATATAAAGAAACCTTGAGAATTCCTCCAGGATAGCTCTGAACAAACGATTTCTTCATCACATTAGTATTAAGCAACAGGCAAGTAAGCCTCCCCTCAGTAGCATGTAGATAATTATGTCGACTCCACTGGCGCGAGAACAAACAATACAAAACAGTTGGAGACTTATTTACAATAACATTCCAAAGCAAGTTCAACAAAACGCAAGAGCTTCTTTGGTGACAGTTAGCCAACAGTCGTTCGTATATATGTCACATTGGTTTTGTAGGAACACTGTAATACCTGGCGATGCTGCTTTATTTTGAGAAACTTGTAATTTATTTAGATCCTTCATTGAAGCACTAGACCAAGTTGAAAAACAATAATCTAGCTGTGACAGAACTAATGCATTTGCAACTTGTTCGGCGATATCTTGTGGTAAAATTTTTTACACTCTTTTTAGCATTGAGACCCCTCTTCCCATTTTATTCACAATATAGTCAATATGTTTCGACCATGTTAAATGTTGATGAACAATTATACCTAGAAGTTTAGTGTCATAAACTTGTTCAACAGGAATATTATCAATTTCCAATACCAAAGGAAGGTGCATCCACTCAGCAAATACCTTGACCGATAATAATAGATTTAGTTTTCCCATTCAAAGGCCAGTTTGTTTTTTGTTACTCACTCTGCCACTAACCTTAAATCATACTGTAAATTGTTATTTAACCCTACTGTAGACGATTCCGATGAATATATTGTACAATCATCTGCATATATGACAGTTTTAGTTTTATCCAGTACGAGAGGGAAATCATTTACAAAAATAGAAAATGATAATGGCCCAAAACCTCCTTGAGAATACACCCCGATTAACAAATTTAGTATCAGACAAACTGCCATTAAAATAAACAGTTTGACCTCTGTTGTCAAATAGCTCCATCAATTTTATGGCTGACAAACTAAAAACTATACTGTGAGCTTTCTAATAACGAAAGTAGTCAATTACATCAAATTCAGCACTAAAATCAAGCAAAAATAACCACTAATTTTCTATGTCCATACCATTCATCAGTCATATATTGTCAAAGCTGTGCAAGTGGAGTGTGGGAGTAGACACATGTTGACAATCACTATTTAAATTGTGGATATCAAATAATGTTGAATTTGATTCGCACCAGAGAAAGGTGCAGCAGAGTTCTTTGCTAATGGGATAACTTTGGCAGTTTTCCAATCCTGCGGGAAAACACATTTCTCAATACATGAATTAAAAATGTAAAACACAGGAACAGCATTGAATGAGCAGTAATACTAAAATTTTGCGTCAAAGTTATCCACACCTACAATTGGACTGTGCTTCCTTTGCAAAAGCCTAATCACCTCGTCAATTGTTGCCACATGTTAGTTTACAATTTTATTTATCATTATTAAATCCTAATTATTTGATGAAGTTATTAAATGTAATTATTATGTTTCCTCAAATCATTAACCTTGGTATTAAAATAATCAGTAAAATAATTTGCTATATTTAAAGGCTTTGATATGAATTTCCTTCACCTCCAGATAAGCAGGATTCGATCCAGGCACCACGACCCGTGCCATTCATTACATTCCAAAGTTTTCTTATCATTCTGCGAATCCACTAATTTTAGCTGTATAGAACAAGTATTTTTCTTTTTATTAGCAGCAGTAACATAATTTCTTAACCTCCTATAATTTTGCCAATCCGACTGAAGACCTGACTGAACAGCACCTTTTTCTGCATCATCTCTAACCATCATTAGTTTTTTCAGGTCACTGTCCAGCCAGGGTGATTGTTTGCTGCTCACAGTGTATTTCCTTAGAGGGGGATGTTTCTCTCACACTTGTAAGAACAATCCTAAATTAGATTACAGGGCATAAATCTTGGTCCTTAGCTTCCCCAAGTACAGATTCCCAACATATATTTTTCAACATCATTTACAAATGCCTCTTGAGCTAAAGAGCTTCATAGATCTGCTGACAACAACTTTAGGTCCCGCCTTTGGAACCTTCGTTTTCCTGACATAAGCAATCGAACTGTGGTCACTGAACCCCACAGGAATGGATAACGGCTCAGAGCAGAAATGGCTAAAGTTAGTGAACACACCAGTCTATACAAGTTGCTGTTACAGAATCCAAATTATGTAAGCACACTCTTGTTTGCTTGTCAACAATTTGCACTAGATTGCCAGCATTGGCCACAGCCAGTAGCTTATCTCTGAGTGGACAGCCATCCACATTCCAATTAATATTCAAATCACCTAGTATATGAATCTCATAATCAAGGTCACACACTTTATCAAACATCCCACGTATTACATCCAGATAATTTATCCGTGCATTAGGAGGTCTGTAGCAGCAGCCTATCAGTAGAGGCTTCAAGTGAGGTAAATGAACTTGTATCCAAAGTGCTTCAATGTCATCACACAATCTCAGCAATGTCAGTCATGTTATTCCTTAAACTATATTAATATGAGCCATTCTCAGTCCCTGTCTTGGCAGGCTATCCAGACTCAGCGTAGCATTTTTGGTTTTTTATAGTTTCTCTCCCCAGCATATGAGAACTAATGTTAAACAAGAGATACACCAAACATATAGACACAGATACAAACATACACAGTATCAAAGAAAACATAATCTAATTTGTTGTGACACCCTCAAAATAATAATAATCATTTAAATTAGGAAATAAGGTATTAGTGCTGCAGACATGAACAATCATGTGCTAAAATTAGTAGCCAAACAATTACTTCTGGACCAATTGCAGGGCTAAAAGACAACCCGCTAGCCTAAACAATATGTCTACAGCAGTTTACAATATCAGCCACATTAGCAGGTTTCATATCCTGTTCCTTTACAAATAAAGGTAAGAGAAGGACTGATTCCATCAGCAGACCATGAAATAATATATACAACCAGATTGGCAGACTTTAAATCATATTCCTTTAAGGGGCGAAAGTGGACTAAATCCATCAGCTAAACAATAAGATGCTTTACAGCCATTTTGTAGATTTTATTTTTATTTTTGTAAATTGACCCATTAATGGCACTCAACATTTAATTTACAGCCATTTGGCGATTTCTGTTCAATGAAAAAAGGCAAAAAGTGAGCAAGTGTAAAAAATTAATATAACAATGCTATCGAAAATAAATTTGACTGTCCTTCTACCAATTTGTATGGGCAACTGCTGATCAAGAAAAGTAACCTGCGAAAGGTTTAAGTCATTAAGCTTTGAAGGGCAAGGTTTTGGCTTCCCTTCGTTACGGCTGATGAACCACCACTGTTCTCCTCGTAGTTAACGTTGCATCCACCATTAGCAGCTTCCCGGATTCCACACACACACTGCCATCTGCCCGTGAGAGGAGGCGCTAACACTGCTCCACAGCCCCTTTAACCAAGGTTGCCAGCAGATGTCTGCATTTTGGGGCCCACTGTTGCAGTCATTTTTAATGGCACCATGGGGCTGGCGCCGGCTGCTGCCGGTCAAGATCAAAAATGCCCCGTAATCGGCCTAATTAACGCGTGGGTGATTAATTAGGCCTCTAATCTGGATGTCAGACTCATTGCATACAGATGGAAGATCATTATGTAAGACTAGCAACTTAGTGGTCCCAATATATATAGATCATGGGGACACAAAACTTCAACTAAGGGGCAGAGGATAGCTCACCATTTTGCTTTTACTCTCCTGAGTTCTACCTTCAAGATAAACTTCATATAATGATGGTATTAGGGGAGAAGTTGTACCGGAAAGCTTAGTAGGAAGGACACCATGATCCTACAATGTCAAAAGGCTTTCTTTAGATTTAAAAATCACCGGCTGCAACAACTCCCCCCTTTTCCCGCTCTATCTAATATTCTCCAGAGAAGCATATTGCAGTCTTCTGTTGAATATAGTTTGATCTAAAAAACCAAACTGCATAGGGGTGCAATCCAACAAAACTGAAATGGGTGATTTATCAGTTGTTCTGCTATGCTTTTCTGCTATTTTGGACAAAACAGGTAATATACTAATTGGCTATAATTTGCCTTGCTACTTCAGAGAAGTTCACGTGCTTTGTATATAGGGGTTATTAAAGCTTCCTTCCATGCTCCTGGAAATACATCTTTACTATAGGATCTGTTAATAATAGTCAATATTGGTCCAGACAAGCATTCAGTCAATGTTTTTAAAAACATTATTAATATCACCAAATCCATACACATCCTTAATAGCTTTAAGGTTCTTCAAAGGAATTTATAATTGTTATCACCTTTCTTTCAGTGATTTCACACAACTCAAAAACAGTTTGATTGTGATCCACTGGAAACATACTCAGATTAGCAGGGAAGCTCTGTTGCAGAGTCCGTACTGACTCCACAAAATAAGAATTAAAATTTGTCTTGCATCATAGTCACTCCTGTTAAACAATAGTACAACATGCCTTACGTGGTGGCAAAATGACGTAACATTTTAGAAATAACACCTCTAACCCATGGGGCTTCATAGCAAATACATACCTCACACATCCGTACTGATCAACAGGTCCTCTTGCCAATCCTCTGGCCTCTCCTGCCACTCCGGTGTGCTGCCGTCTCCCTCTGCGGAGTCCTGAAAGAGTATTATTTCCATTTTTATATTCCACTCTTGTTTTCATTTGCTGAAGAAGAAGTGACCTTGGCAAATCTCGAGAATGTCTCCTTGTTTTCCAATGTAAAGCTTTTTGGATAGATCCTTACAATGCCCCGGATAACGCTGTGACACATAGCTCTGGTTGGGTTGCGGTCATGCTGCAGCATTTGGTCCACCATGGCGTTCTTCACTGCTCTTGATCCTGTGGGGATGGTCATTTTCGCACACCATTTGAACTGCTGCTGGCATCTGGTCCCAGTTGAGCTGGAAGTCTGCATGCCATGCCCTGCCAGTAGGGATGAGTGTGCTGAGAATTCATTTGATATTGAGACCTTAATGAGACTGTAACAACCAGGTGTACTCGATACTACTGTTGATACTCTTCTATTTGGTTACAAGACAACAGAGATTGCTGAATAAATTAGGGATGTAACAATTGGAATTTTGATCGATAATCATTAATTAAACTCTGGGGTAGGAAGTTGGAAGAGTTAATTTAAATGATTAAAAATATCACTTAGGCCTAGGCAATTTTTTCTTGTGTTTAATGCAGTTAATAGGCTACTGCAATGAATTTCTTTAGGCTAAAATACGACTCATTGGGACGACAAGTGTCACCATGTGTCTGTTACATCATCGTCATAGGACTGGGTATATGCAGTAATTCAATACTTTGTAAGATCTTTTTAAACACTTTTGACACATTTTAAGACCTCACTGCATTTTCAAGTTATAATCCATTACATCAGTAACACACTTGATAAAATAATAGGGGGGAGGCGTGTTCCCCCCGAAGGGAACTTTTAGGGTTAAATTTATCAATCTGGTGCACTTTTGAGAAGTAAATGAAGGGCTACATCATAAGTAAAGAGAACATACATGAGAAACTGAGGAACATAAAATGTGGACAATAATAAAATATAAGCTAACACTGAGCTTTGCTGTGCTGCATAGTAATTAATTCCATATAATTCAGTACACAGCTTTGGCTGAACAATGTCAACACAAATAATAACTGACAGTCAATGGTCAATATCAAGCCATTATTGCCATATTATGACTAGTTGAGGAAGTGCTACTGAGACACTAGATAATATGTGTTATTGTTATTCATGCCTGAATAAAACAAGTAAAAGTGATTATCATTCACAATTTATTTCTTCAAATATACAAAAAGCTATGAAATGTAATACTTTTGAGATTTGAGTTTACAACTTTAATACTTTTAGGGCCCTAATGTTCAGTAAGTTCAAAAATCAAGATGTTTTGATATGCCCGTGACACTGTGCATTTTAAATGATGGGTATTGTTCCTACATGACAAGCCAGTATAATCTGGTCGCTCGGCCAACCGCACATCTACGGTCGAAACCGGTCGGCGTTTTTACTTCACAGCTGTATTTGTGCATTTTTAATCGAGAGATGCCCGAAACAAATAAAGGCATTTTAATTTATCCTTTGCTCGTGCGATTGTGCCTGAAGTAGTGGGGTTTTTTCCCCCATTTCTAAGAGGACTTTTTTGACTTCAAGAGCGCCCCACAATACCCATCTGATATTTAAGAGCACTGGGTATATTTCTTCTTTGTGTAGTGACACATTCCTACCTGCCAGAACCTGGTGGTGAAGTCAAAAACTTGACCTGGCAGGAGCTTAAGCGTGGAGAGCTTGGGGGAAGCAGCATGGTGCTTGGGGCCTGCAGTGTGATGATGTGGTACTTAGGTACTTGGACTGGTTGGTGAGACTGATTCCCAAGCTAGTGTAAAAATGCCTAGAGGGGACAAAAAACAATGTATAAATGGAGGCAGGGTAAGATGCAGAGCTAGAATAAAGTGTACTCCCTGAAAAAAAGAATGTCACAGTACCATTCTGCCTCATCACCACCACCTAGCCATCACATGAAGATAAAAATTCTACAAAAACACATTTAAACTTAATAGGTAATTATTAAATTCCTTCAACTAGAGACTTATTTTCGACTTGCCTGGTTAAGAATGTTTTTTATTGATGGGAATCATTTTCAGCCAAGTACATACTGTAGCTACTGCAGCTCCAGACTTCACTAGTAGCTCATACTAGTGCGAGCCTATAAGAACAAGTGATCTCCATCCAAAACTCATTTCAAAAACCTCCTGATGCACCTAAAACAAATAAAATATGAAGACAGTCTGTTGAGGGTTCATTGGAGTATTTCTGTTTATCATTTTTTGAATCAAACTATCTTTAAGTCATTGTTTTTTGGAGCCTATATTTCCATGTAAGGAGGTGTGTATCCACATTGCCAAGTTACAGAGCCACAACTACTACTGCAAACAGGAAACTTGCGTATCACACCGTCTACAAACTTCCAGATGGTTTCAAAATAGTTTGACTTCAAAATGAATAGGATAAACACTCGATTCGGTTTCAGCGAACACTTATATTTTTGATTTTTGGGCGCTGTGTGGAAATTTGAGTTTATTTTTATTTTTAAATGGAAGCTAACGATTAGCACGGCTTGCACTAGCATTAACCACTGAGATGTGAAGCTAGCTACATCATGGACCTACCAGAAAATGTTCTCCATCAATAAAACATTCTAGATTAAAATAGAATATGAGGCCCTTGTTCAAAAATAGTCATGTGAGACACAAATATGAATTTACCTTGTATGCCATTCAGCATTTTCGACACTGGATTGGTTTCAGGTATTTGACCAGATCTTTCACCTCCTCCATCAAGCAAGATCATCCACCGCTCCTCCAGCCTCGTCAGTATAGTAGTCAGCAGGTCATCAAGGTAGGCCCGATAAATAGGCCCAAACTGCTTCCTTTGCAACTCCCGTATCTAAAAAAAGACTAGTGGTGAATTTGATCACTTCATACATCTTCCGTATTCCCTGTTTGCTTAGTCTACTCTATGCTGTAGAAGTGCAAGCGGCATGTGCCTCCTAACATTCAACAAAACATTCGAAAATCAGTCTTCAACCTAAAACTTGCTCAGTCTGCTATACATAAACAGCAGGCTCCGCTACTCACGTCTGTCATGTCCTGTCCTGCCCTGCCTTTTCTTCCTTGTTCAAAAAGCTTCTGGAAAAAGAATGGTGTAGGGCAATTGGTATCGAATCATACACTTTTGTCTACTGGAAAGGAGACAGTAGTCAATGGAATCCTTCCTCCTGAAGTGACTCTAACTCATTTTTACCCATGTCACTTAACTTTACAAAGTGTGTTTCTCTCTGTAGCAACAAAGTGGACAGAAATATGGACAATAATGAGCAGCATTATGTTTTCCCATGTGAAAGTTCTTCATCACTTTTTCCGAGCTTAGGATGAACATCCCCCTTCTGCAGTTTGTGCCTTGACTGTAACATTAGCCAGAGGCACTTGCAGACTGCAACTCTAGTGGACAACTGGCCACCGAAGCCCTGATCTTGTCATTACAATCATCCACATAAAACTCTGCACCCCTTTCTGTCTGTATAGCTGGAGGGAACAGATTTCCTGCACTGAAGAAGGCCCGCTGAAGTTAGCGTCTTTCTGTCAGAGTTTTGCATAGATTTTTGAAATTGTGCAATGTTCTGGCACATTGTTTAAAAAATATGTATGTTTGCTTTCAAACCGTAAGGTCCACAGAGGGATAAGTGGCCCAAAGTGGATGGTCAGTTCTGAGGGATAATATGGCACGAATGGTGATGCTTTGGCCTCAGGGGGTCATGGGGGAACAGCCTTTTCCTGTTGTCCATGTATTCCTCAGCAATGACTTTCAGATATGCAGCCTGGCCACAGACAAGCTCAACAATCTCTCTTAGCTGCAAAATGAGCTGCCACACCTCATTCTCGCTTGGATCTTTAGTCCTCCTGCCCACCAAGAGAGGTAGCAATCTAAGGAAGCACCAGTTTTGAACTGCACGCCCACTTAATTTCATACTGCCAGGAGTGAGGTCTGCTGCTACAAGCTTGTAAAACTGAATCAGTTCCTTGATATCTGAATTGGTTCTTACAGCGGTTTAATTGCTGGTAAGTAAATGCTTCTCCTTAACTAAATGGCTAATAAACAAAGCAAGATCTCTTAGAAACGATTCCCTCAAATAGGTCATGACCTGGACGCCAGTGGGAGGCCAGGCTGGCAAACATGAAATGAGCAACTGATGAAAAGAGGAGAGTCAGACTTTGATGCATACAGGTCTGTGCCACTAGTTTCTAGATCTTGCAAATCGCTTTCATAGGATTGGGCTGTTCTTGTAGTACCACACAACAGTGGCTCATTCATAAATGGATGTCTGTCTATCTCACAGTAGCGACAGAAATGAACAGACTGACTGAAGTTTTCTAAGAAACCCCCAACAGAATGGGATCCCAAGTTGTCTCCTGCAATGGCAATCAAAAAGCCGCTACTACACTGCCATCAGCTCAGACAACACCTCTCTCCTCAGGTCTTTCAGGTCCTTGGTCAGGGGCAAAAAACATATTTATCCCAAAGACTTAGATCCTGTTCCTATATAAGAGGGACAAGTTGCATCTGATCTATTGAGGATCTATTGTGTGGCAAAATGTCTGTCAGGGTTGAGTAAACAACTAAAATTACGTGTTTTTTCCTGACCGAGTGGAGTTCACAACATCAAAGAATCTTGGTACAGTGTAGGCAAGCGAGAAGGTTCAGTTTCAACAGTGGGTTGCTTTGAAATCCCTCTCCATCATAACATCCCAATAAACATTGTCCAGTAGATGGCTGCAAAGCGTGTTGATATACGTTCTCGTACAGACTCATTTTAAACAAGCGTCGCCAATGTCTCATGTACAGGTACATACTGAGCAAAGCATTCTTTGTCGTTTCATCATTTCCCAGAAGCAAAGGCACTGGTTTACATAGTTGAATTGCTCTTTAAAGCAGCCTTCCTCCTGCATACCAATGCTGAGAACTCCTTGTTATAAGCACAAGGTAAATCCTCCTGGTTAGTTCTTCAGTGATGCTGCTTATACTGGCCTGAGGGATTCCACGTTCCTTCAGTTTCTGACTTAGGATGCTAAGCAAGTGTGACCGGCTAAGTTCTTGAGCATTTGTAAAGTCATCAATTATTGTTTGTATGGTGCTTGCTGGTAACAACAGCTTAGACAGCAATTTCAAATAGAAAAGTGTAGGTTATGCAAGAAGAGAGTTTCATCAACACCTAATGGTACTTCTGGGTTCATCAGCAGCTTCTGAACATGACTGACTTGGTTCTGGTAACGGCTCTGTGGGGACAGACTTATCTAGCATTAAATCATCTAAAACTGAATCCTCTGCACGACTGTTTCCTGGAAATATGTGAAGCAAAAGTGGACACGACTGTGAATCTGCAGTCACAACCTCTAAACGGGCATCTGGTTTCCATGTGACTTCTAATGCTTAATAAGAGGCTAAAGCGTCTCCCTTAAATGCACAAGACTGAAGCACACATTTTGGGAGTGTGTCAGATGGCACAGAGGATCCTGCTGCCTAATGGTCCTTATACATATGCATCTGCAACACGGTGGCTTTGCGGTACTTCCGCAAGCAGTCAGGCACACCACACTGATGCCAATAATTGGGAGCACGAGCAATATTCTCGGTCTGGTACACTCTTCATCAATTTGCGCCAGGCACGGCTTACTGCAGTGCAAGGTGCTCCATAGAGCCCATTTCACTAATGCCAAGCTAGCAAAAATATTCCCTAATAGAAGTGATGACTGCAATAGATGTAAACAATCGCCAGCAGACCATTTACATATGTTTTGGTCGTGCCCGAAACTGAATAACTTTTGGTCTAATGTTTTTAAAACCCTTGAACAAGTGTATAACATAAATGTAGATTCTAATCCCATGACTGCTTTGTTTGGCATCCTGCCATCTGGTAATATGCCTACAGCAATACAACGTGTCATTGCCTTTGCCACTCTGTTGGCCAGACGCTCTGTCCTTCTTAAATGGAAACATATCTCACCCCCAACACATGACAGATGGATCCAGGAAGTTGTACAATGCATTCATTTGGAAAAGCTAAGATTCACATTGAAAGGAAGTCTGAATTCTTTTCACAAAACTTGGAATCCTTTACTGAGGTATATCAAAGACCTTAATATCACTCCTGATGTTGACGGTGATTCTTCAGCTGAGCCTATTGGAGAGAGAGCGAGCTTCGTTTGTATTTATTTGTCTGTTTTGGTTATTTTTAATTTTACTTTGTAGTTTGGTATTTTAGGTATTGTCTGGGTTTTTAAGTGACCATGACCAACATGGGGAAGGGGAGGGTGGGCAAGTACTATGTGTTTTCCTAAATGTGGTTAAATTGAGGTTAAGACTATTTGTTAAATCTACTATGAAAATATTGTCAATGTCATGTTGATAAAAACCAATAAACAGATTTGGAAAAAAATAATAATAATTGGGAGCACTGCTGTGCAGCTTTGTGTGCCGAATGAACTCAGAAACAGTCTCAGACACATGCTCACACATAATAAATCTACAGTGAAACATTGTTGAAGAACTGAAACGGACCAGCTAACAACTATAAAAAAAGCAAAAGTCTAGTTGTGGGTGGTACGACAGCATCCCCCAAAACTCGCCCTCTGCATACTAGACTACCTGCCCCAAAGTAATCTACCACTGCTCAAATGGACCACTAACCATATGGATCATGAACTCCACAACCTGCCACTGCAACTTGAACCTGCCTCTTGAATCTGTCACTGCCAATATGTCTGGAAGCAGTTCGCTTTCTGAGGATGACCTATAGAAAGAGAGAGACCAGAGAGAGGACCAATTAAACAAAGACAAACAGCAACCAAACCAAGTCACATCGATCTAACATCTCCCAAACAAAACCCTTTGTCAAAGGCTTCAACCAAATCAAATTGAAGCCACCATATTACTTATGCAGAATACACCACCCTAAGCATTTTTTTCAAGCATATTATAGTGTATTACTTCATTCAAGACAATCTGAGCTAAGCCTATTGTAATTCAGGGCTGTGACAACGAACTTTGAAATTCCATATAAATTCGAACTCGGGGGAAATATAGGATTTTCATATGGAGTGATAATTGAAGTGCATTACACAGCTTGCGTGCTTATTAAAACAGGATCGTAAATCCATCCGGATTATCGTTATATGCTTTTCAGAAGGAAAGCGTGTTAATGGGGTTGTACCGCCCTCTCGTGGATAGAACGTAAATAACACCCATGTTGTACACATCAATAGGCTGGATAATACATTAAAAATGACCCCAAAAGTTCAAAAATTATTCGATATTTAACATTATTGAGCAATCGAATTCGAACTTTATCTTGGTAATTAAAATTCCACCAAAAAAAAATAGGGGAAGGTCATTTTTCAGTTTACATGCAGATTATAAAAGAGCATATAGCAAACATTCAAATAATGCACCATGCATAGAAATCTGCAAATATTAAGATATCATTGGTAGATACTAAGATCTCATGGGCACCTGCGTAAAAGGCAGGTGTAGATTATGTTCTACCTGCCCTATAAGGAGTAGTAGTGCTACATCATGAAGTAGTCACCCCAGTGCCAGTAAGTAAATTGCCATTCAGTTCCTCCATAGACTTTTTGTAAAATCTTTATTTAAAAGAGTTGTGAGCCTCGAATCAAGCTGATCAGCCAGCAGAATCTTGGTGGTACTGAATGTTAAACACTACAAGGAATTATAAACGGGGGAAAAATGAAAAATAGTGCCACGGCACTGTAGCTCACCTGGACATTCACTCAAGTTTTTCAGTCCTTTTGTTTAAGTCAACCATTGAATGGTATTATTTCAGGTGCCAATTAAACACAAACATGGTTTAGCATGGTAATGAAAATATTTTTGAAAGAAAAACTTACAGTGCACATTATAAGCTGGGCACAATTTTAAATTGATAAAAATGTTTTGGAAATAAAAAAAATTCAATCAGAATTATTTTGCTAATATTTTCTGTTCCCAGTTCCATATATCTAAATTAAAAAGAGTAAGTGATCATGTTTGTAGATCTATTTAAAATAACCTTCAATGCATTGGGAAAAAATAAAAAATGTGACGTTTGGAAAAGTGTATTTATTAGATTCATACCCTCTCCAGGATCGAAAGAAAGAGGACAGAGGGGATGTTCTGTGGTAATCATTTCCAACAGGCATCCAACGGTTTACTGACCAATTAATGCTTCACTGTACCCCACCATATTCTTTCCTGAGGCCTCCCACAACAGCTGGCTTCATAGTGAATTTTAGTCTCGATAGCTCTATATTTTCCTGTAGCAATAATATACTTTTCATACAGTTGAACACCATCAGCATTATCAGTGAAAAAGTGCTTTTATTGGTATTTTCTATAAAAAGGTGTGGCCCAATGGTGAAATGAAGAGGTGAAATGAAGGTCAAAATGCATTGCACAGCAAAACCTGTGACATGTGTTCATCCTTGCTGCTTAGCATCTACAAAGGAAATTTCAATATGGCTGCCGCTGTTACCATATTTGAAATGGAATCAAAACACCTCAAACAAACTTTAATCTCCCTAGCTACAGGAAGGTGTATACAAAAGTTCAGCTCGATCAGTCACAGATTTTCAGGGAAGAAGATTTTTCAAGATATTTCTGAAATAAAGGGGTGTGGCTCCATGAAAGAGGTCAAATGAAGGTCAAAATGCCATGCACAGCAAAACCAGAGTAATGTATGTTGAGTGTTGTTATTTGGCACATACATAGCAAATTTCAGCTGAATCGCTCCAGAAATGAGCAACTAATGAGCCAAAATAGCATTTTCAATATGGCTGCCAAAGCCGCCATATTTGAGGTTGGATCAGAACACCTCGAACAAACTTTGGTGTCCTCGTGGGTAGGAACATGCATGCCAAGTTTCAGCTTCATTGGCCCAGTAGTTTCGGAGTAGAAGATGTTTACAGACGCCGACGCATGACGACGGACAAGCAGGCCATGACATAACCTCATCTGGACTTTGTCCAGGTGAGCTAAAAATTACTTTTTTCCTACATTTTATTGTTTTCACTTCAATAGCTATGTTTGATATTCCATTACAATTCACCTGCCAGCTGACTGGCAGTGTTTGAAACTTAAAATCATTACATAAGGATTAAAACAAGTTTATGAACAAATTGAAAGGAAATTTACTTCAAAGCAATAGCGTGACCACAAAATGACGTCATAACTCGTGCTCCCAATTGTCAAGTTCACTTGGGGGGAAAAAAAAACAGCAGACAGGGCGCAGGTTTAATGGTGTTATCTCATGCTGAGTGAAAGAGTATTCAACAAGTCAAAGCTGCTGCTTGTTGCAGTCTCATAAAAATAAAAAAACACCTTTCAAAATTCTGCCTTCTGATTCTGACAGCAGGGCTCACTTGCTTGAACCCTGGGCGTGGTCTGGCAGTCTAGCCTGATCACTACGTCCGGGATGGGGGCAACAATGCTAATGTTAGGCTACCTAATGCCAAGTAAAACAGGCACACAACTAAGTCACACTCTGTTGTAATGTTCGTTTTTCACTCTTTTAATCGAGTATCGAGTGTGCCTTTAGCTAAAAGATTGCGTTGGTAGCTAACAAGCTAATTTTAGGCTACATACAAGTGAATAGCAATGCAGTTGTTTAGCTAACGTTAGCTACCAGCATGCTAATGTTACTAGCTAGCCTATACAAGCCAACATGACACTATTTCACCAACTCATGCCTCATCCTTAGTTCATTTCACAAACAACAAATTATATACTAGTTTCTTTTATGTTTGCAGTGTTCACCATTACCAATTTACAAAAGTAAAGCCAATACCTTTTCCCCACAACTTACATGTGTTGGTAGGATTCACAGCGACAAGGCAACGACAACGAGCGCGTGGTGGTGTTATGGGGAAGTGAGCGCACTCATGCGCGTCCTCCTCCTTCTTAATGGCGGATTGGAAGCTCCGAACACGCAAATAACTTTTCATATAAAGCTCTATGGAAACTCCGAAATGACAAACAACCATGTGGTTCAAATTTTTGTGGTATGAATTTCATAGTAATATGTTTTAATTAGAGGATTTTGATTACAGTATTTCACTGTGAAAAAAATTTAAATGCTAAGATACCCAAGGGTACAGTAATTTTTACATTAATTTGTTGTAATATTACAGAGGATTTTGAATACAGTATCTTACTGTGAAATAATAGTTAAATGCTGTGAAATCAAAGGATGCAGTAATTTTGATGGTAATTTGTTGTGATGTTACAGGGGATTTTGATTACAATATTTTACTCTGAAATAATATTGTTAAATGCTGTGGAATCTTGGTAAATTTTAACAGTGTAGCCAGGTATACAGGGGTGCTCAGAGATTTTTTTAGAAATAAGGAAATTCTGCATGGTAGGATATAAAAATGAAGTATTGACATCACGGCCCGAAGTGGAGCAGGGCCCAAAGGGCCATGCCTTTCTAGGGGGGTCCAAGGGAATGCCCCCCCGGAAAATGTTTTATTTCTAGGCTTTAACCCTTAAATTCCCAACTATAGTAAAAGTTGAAAGAAAAATCTATGTATTCTGTTAATATATCCTGGGGAGGGGCTAATAACAACCCAGTAGCAATTTTTAATTTTTGGTGACCTTAGACCTCATTTTAGTTTTGTGACATATATGTCACTCTAAGTTTCTTGGATATAAAGAGAACTTTTGTCCATCATTGTTTTGGTAGTTGACATATAGCTGAAGTATTAGGCATAGCTTCTTTTTCATTAGCTTACCTGTTTGTCTAATTTATCCGGTGATGAATGGGTGCTGATCTATTGTGTGGATTCCACCATGGGGGCAGCCATATTGGAAAAGTGAACTGGTGCAGCCAGTGTAGTGTCAGTTCCACTTTTATGCATCAGATGGCAGCACTGATGGTCTAAATATGTCACTATGGGTATTAGGTTGCAAAATTTATGTGGGGTCAGTGGTTTTGACAACCCCCAAAATCGTGTGACTAATTTGTCACAGGGGGCATTTAAGGGTTAAATGGTGCATTCTGGTGCATTCTGAGCACTAAAAAAACAATTTGTAATACATCACAAAAGCCAAAAATATCACACAAACAACTTGAACTTGTGTACTAAGAAACTAGAAAATATTTATTTCAAGATAATATATATGTATTGTCATGGCAGACAGAAGAACCAAACGCGAGTCAGGAAATCCAAAAACCGAAGTCGTTTATTCAGGCAATGGGTCGGGAAGCCAGGGGTAGCACAGAGACGTAGTCAGGCAGGCAAGGTTCGTACACGAGAATCAATAAATGAGGCAATCAAAACAAAAGGGCTAGGCAAAAGAGTAATCGGTCAGACACAGGCTATAGTTGTACACGGGAAGCAAAAACAAGAATACTGGCACTAAGCACAGGCAAGGGAGAAAAAGGAATGAAGATCTGACGGAAATCTGTAGTGAACTGAGACAATATATACACAAGGAAATTACTAAACTAGGCGGGGAATAGGATTGGTGGGAGTTACTAAACAATCAAATCTAATAAGCACACGAGGGAAAGACAAACCATGATCACGCATCACAATTGACAAACCAATCCTAAACATGAAAACAGACTCCGATCAGGGAGTTGCCTAAGTGCATAATAGAACGGGAGGCAGCTCGAGGTAAAAGCAGGTGCGGGAGATCGCAGTAATCAGCAGAGTCAGGGATAGGAACAGGAGGGCGGAGTTTACTGACTAGAGCGAATGCAAAGAGTATTAGTAAAAAATGAACAACGTGATATTTACACACCATTACATGACAGGTGAATGTTAATACACAAAATTACTCAGGATGAGTATATTAGTCTATGTTAGTAATGACATAACGTAACATGAAGTATTAGTCTTAATTAATATGTTAATACGTGAATAGCGGGAAAAACAGGAAACGAGACGTGAAGGAAGAATTTCAGAAACCAACGGAAATACCCGAATAGATGCATGAACGCGGACAGGGGAGTGCATGGCTCAAATCACATGGAAGACGTACATGACGCGACTGGGGCAGACGAGGTGCAACCCTAAACACAAGAATGATAAATGAAACAATAAATGATAAACATAACCAAGCCAAAAAACACAGATTATGACATGTATATATATATCAAGTCATTCCACAATTGAAAACTTTTATTATTATTATGCCTTTGATTCTGTGGGCATATTTTCTTGCACCTGTCTGTCTGTCTGTCTGTTTGTCTGCAGTGGGGGGGCTTTAACCTGCAATACTTTAACCTGCCGCCGGGGGCATCAGTGTTCCACAAACACAACTTGTTTTACTAATGATTGAAAACACTATTACAATTTACCTCACATTACAAATCTACCCTGAGATTACCTCTTTAAAATTAACACAAAATTTGAAAAAGTCTAACATTTTTTTACATCTTTGAACCCTCTTGAACATTTGAACGTTTTTGAACCCTCGTCCATCCTCCAGTTTTCAAAATTGTCATTTGAGGTAACTTCAGCCCCTTTCAGATTGACAGTTCACTCCGTATCAGCACAGCAGCAGCTCCAGAGCAGCACCGGGTTACAGCTCGATGTGAATTGATTTACGGCGGAGTAATTTACTGTGGCGTAGTTTACCCCGGAGTAATTTAAACCACCTCTGGAGGTGGTTTAGCTCCGGGGCAGCACCGGATAGTGCGATATGAATTGCACTCCAGCTCAGCACCGTATTAAATTTACTCAAGCAGAGCGGAAATGGTCAGTGTCGTTGAACAGTTTTCCGCTCATGCGTCAAACGAAGGCGCAGGTGTCCAGGAAGTGTGTGTACTGCTGATCAGCATCATTCGCCCTCTGTTTGATTAATGAGTGTATCAGTTTCATATATTTATATATTTTTATACCAATGCCCATGATGCATCACGCGCGAACACGCAAAGGAAATTTCTGGCCCATGCCTAGGCTTCGGTTTAGGAAAATGATGCCATGACGACTAATAGGGTGGCGAGATTTCGATATGAATGGGTCTCGCCGATTTGACACGGACATTTTATGTCTTTTATACGGTGTTTTCAGGTCAATATTAATGGGTGTAAGCGGGACTGCCGATCCGCAGCAGCACCAGATTGCAATCGGGTTTGTAGATATGAATGTGGTTTTGGAACATGAAATCATTGCAAAGGTGGTGTTGCGTCAGCATGGGAAAATTGCCCATGAAAGCTTTTGATCCCTTACCATTGTAGACATTGCATATTTCATTTTATAAAAGATTGTTCCATTCCGAAACCAGTAAAATTCATCTGTGCCTTTGGGTTAGGTTCTGAGCGGCACCTCTGTGAGATCTGCAAACGCTGATGCATGGGGGAGCCCAGCGACTGTATGCGACGAATGGCTGATAAGCTCAGTCCAGAGCCATGCCAGATAGCAATAAAGCTTTTGTGGACTTCCTCCCCAAGATGCTTACTAAGGTGTTAATGGTCTTACTGTTACTTTGTACGGGGGTGTAGTTGCAAGGCTCTGGCTGACACAATACCCCTGTGGGAGTCATATTACTATCCTTATTCTTAAGTAAAGTCCAGTTATATTAATCTGTTTCAAATAATCTAAACCTCTGAGAAGAGCGTAATATGTTTATATGTTCAATATCCTGTTAAGAAATCACTTATATACTTATAACCCAATTAAACTATATATTAATTCATCTTAAGACTTTTTCATGACAACTGCATCATATTAGTACATACTCATATCATGTTTGGTCTTGTTATTCTCGGGGGAATCTAAGGAGTTGAATGGAGTAAGTTTCATTCCCATTGAAAGTATGGTTCATTCCCTTTGGAAACTCCTGAGAATTCGGTCAGAATCCTCTCTGGTAATCACCCTATTCTCCTCTCTCTGCTGAAGTGTTTTATGGCCATGCCGCCTGGATCAAAGGCGTGATTTGGCTTAAAGCAAAGAGAAACAATCCATTCTGGGAAGATCGTATCCGATCTCTCCCCGCGCACGTTAGGGCGTGAGTAGCCTTTTTCAATGATGTAACATCGTATTTCGAACTTCCGCGCACGTTAGTGCGTGTATCCTTTTCCTCCAGGTATGACTTTATTCTCCTCTTCTAAATTATGTGTAACTTGTAATTGGCTTAACGTTGATTTGTTTGATTTAAGTTTTGCCTACCTGGCGAATAAATTATTGTTATTCCTTTAAGCTTGCGTGGTCTCCGTGACTCCTAATCCTTTTATCCTTTCTAGCCACGTTACGACCGGTACTTAGGGGGTAAGTCCTTATCATTCCAGACTAGCTAGCTGATGTTTTAAAGGACGTGATGGGTTTTAAGTTGGATTGCAGATTACTGTCTACTTATATAAAGGGTTTATGTAGTATCGGTCCTGGGGATTTGACCTTAAGGGCACCCTTGGGCTTATAAGCCGGTGCCTGGCCGATCCCCTTAAGGGGCCCTGTGGTGTGCATAAATCTGTCTACTTTTATAAAGGGTTTATGTAGTATCGGTCCTGGGGATTGACCTTAAGGCTTTCTTGAGTTTATAAGCCGGTGCCTGGCCGATCCCCTTAAGGGGCCCTGTGGTGCGCATTATGTAGTATCGGTCCTGGGGATTGACCTTAAGGGTTTTCTTGAGTTTATAAGCCGGTGCCTGGCCGATCCCCTTAAGGGGCCCTGTGGTGTGCATAAATCTGGGTTCATGATATGTTTATGCCAAAGTTGCTACTATCATGGTAATTTCTTCCATCCTCTAGAGCTCTCACCGAACTAAGATCCGGCAACTGCGCTATTACCCGGGGGCGTCGGTTGAGTAACTGGGTTTTCACGGAAGAGTCTGGCGGCTTAGCTGCCCCGAGATTCACGCATGTGTCCCAAAACTATAAATTCTAATTCTAATTTGGAGTCAGATATTTAACGAGGGTATAACTAAATTTGGTATTCTAAATTTATTATGGAGTCAGATTAATTGTAACCGTTGTGCTTTTGTGCCCCGTCCTTCGAACGGAGAAAATATATCCATTTTATTGTGATTCGCACCAGCCAGGACGTCGCGCGTGTTAATACCAGCCAACAGAACACGTTGAACCTTTGCCCTACAATTTCCGTCGTTGGTTATTGTTTTGTGGGTTTTACACCATATTGACTGTGTGGAGAGATGTGTGTGGGCCTAGAAAATGCATTTGTTCTTTGTATCATATGTGCTAGGACAGATGTGCGCCAAATTTAGATGAGCACCCCCCTAAAACCAACATATGGGGATAAATCAATGCATAACTCCCAATTATCACAGTGCTTGTTCGAAAATTTATAACTGTTATTGTTGCTGCCCACCCAAGGAACAATTTGACACCAAACATGGCTTAATTGCTTTCAAAATGAGACCCAGGTGGAAAAAGTCCACAAAGCCAAAACCTAGTCAAATGTGGCAGCCATCATTTGGCCAGAGTCCTTTCACCGCAAGAGCGTAACCAAATGTGGGGCTCTTGAGCGATCATAGTCACTCGTGGCTGCCCTTAGCGGGGTCGGTCAGTGACAGCGCCTGTGTTCCATTCTTGGACAGACAGCCGACTGATTGTTGAACGGCGACAGTGCAAATGACGCACCACCTCTCGGCGGCTGAGATCTGCCCGTAACATGCTAATGGCTCTTTTTCTCTCCCCTGTGTCACAAGCCGTTCCATTTTCTTGATGCAGTAGCATTTTTCGTTTTTTTTGTTGGCTTTATGTAGGCTATTGACCTCACCAAAACGAACAAGTCAAGTGTCACTGTACACATCACAAACAGCTCAATGTTTGTTATTACTGAAGTGCTTGGCGCGTGCACGTGGCGCGCGTCAGGATTACAATACCACGCGCTTTTCTTTATTTCCTCTCGTGCCTCACTGGAAAAGCAATGAAAATCAATCGATTCTTCAATTTGCCGTAAATACAGTACATACCTCACCCTTGCGTTTTTAATGGCGCTAAGTATATTATCCCATACATCTTTTTTATATCATATATGCATATATTACAATTCATATCTTAAAATATTATGCAACTATATTATATTGTGTTTTTTTAATATTTAATGCAATATATTTTTTATATATCCATGCACAGGGGCGCACTGGCCATGGAGGTTTGGAAGAGTTCCCGAACGGCGGGGCTATTTTGCCCGAGTGATACTTGGCCATCAAACCAATACCAGCAGCGAACTGCACAAGGTGTAACTTTCTCCATTACACTCGGCCAGTGTAGTTTTTCAACAGTTCTACAAATAATACAAGTTATTGGGACTGAGTTCAAAGCACCGCTACGCAACTACGTTGGACAAACGTTCTCTCAAACCATCATTTGTCTATTCCAGAGATGTTTATGGGTTAAATTTGGCATAAGTCTACATGAAAAAGAGCTGAATGTTCACAGGTGAAGTTGCTCAGAGTTTCATTAACCACCTTAGATGGTTGTACTTCACTATTACGGTAGTTTTCACCGCTATAACTGTGGAAACCTTCAGGAATCAAACACGTCTCCCCTGGAGTTCAGGGGCGCAGCTTGCCACCTGCCAGCCAATCAAAGAAAGGAAAGGGGCAACACAACACAGGGATCCTGGAGTTATTTACGTGATCCTGCTACAACAACGTTCTCAAAGCTGCATTATTCATTCACCCACGGTGGAAAACGGGAGTATCATGCCCCCCCCAACAAACTTGGAGTGTTTCTGAAGCATTGAAACTTCATCTTTCAGGAACATTCAGGAAAAAAGACCATCACAGCATCTTACAAACTTTTTACAAGCTGTTGAGGATGTTATCTGTTACAAAACCTGGTTTGGGGACTTTGAGGGGTGGCAGGACTTGGTGATCTGTTAACATCTGTCAAAATCACAGATGCATATAGCCACTAGGTTTGCATGTTAGATATACACTATAATTGGTAAGAAGTAGGCAGGGGAACACCAGATGCAGGAACTGAAGTGTTTATTGAAACACAAAACACGAGGAGAAAATAGGCACACAGGCCAGAAACAAAACACCGTGCACATGCACTGAACGATTGGGAAAACTAAGGTACACTGCCCAGGGCAGGGGGAAACAGAAATACTCACTCCAAGAGTGGCTAAAACTAGAAAAACAAAAACTGGACCTAACTAGACTGACGGACACACTGGGAGACTTAAACAAGGGGCAGACAAGACGTGGGCGCAGAAAAATACAAGACTCGGGAATCATACAAAGGAAATACTTGGAAGGCAGAAGGAGCTGAGATTTCACCATGCAGAACAGAGTCTAACAAAGTTCCGTCTGATGTCTCCTCTCTCCTGCCCACAGATATAGACACAGAAGGAGGCGGGGACTCGGAACGCAATCTCGAAAGGAAACAGAAACACCTGGGATTAATGAAAAAATTGCACGAGAACCGGGTTAACAATAATGACTTGAGACAAGACGTTGAGACAATCAATCAAACTAGACGGTTTAGATTGAGGTAATCTAAACATGACAAGTATAAAGCACCACGAGAGAAGCAAAGGAAAGCATAGCTTTAATCGCAGTTAATCAGGGAAAGCTTGGACAGGAATTACAAAAGCTAGAAACGCTCGCACTCGCTAATGAGTTAATTAAGGTTAATACTACGTGACGAAATATTTACAATCACCCTCAAATAAGTGCTGGTTAGTACGGGTTAGTAATTATGCTATCAGAGAACGCATTCACTCAGAGTTTAGCGAGACCCAGAATCAAGCACAGGTGGAAGCAATGAATGAAATACCACAGCCGAAACCGAAAGAGGAAACGTGATTGGACAACGAGACCCGGGCATGCTGAAGGCTGTCACACGGCACCACTGGAGTTTGGGCAAGAGAGAATCGAACATCAGACGGCGGGAATGAAAGCTGAAAAATAAAATGAACGTAAAGCACAACACACAACACAAGACAACACACGAGGCAGAACCATAACAGTACCCCCCCCAAGAAGCGCCACCTGGCGCTTAAACGGAACATTAGAAACTAAATAAAAGAAACATCAAAAAACTAAATACAAAACCCCACAAGACTAAGAAATACAAAACACCTAACCAAATACTTAATACAAAACCCTAAAAAGACTAATACAAAACACCTAACTAAATACTAAACAGCACAAGAACAAAATACACAGAACATGAACAAGATCGCTTGGGGTCTCCAGCAAAGCTGGGGCTAAGGCTTGGGATGAGTCTGATGGAAAACTCGAATTAGGTCTTTATCCAGAATGAATCTGGCAGGAACCCAGGAACTCTCCTCGGGACCGTATCCTTCCCAATCTACGAGGTATTGGAGTCCCCTACCCCTCCGCCGACAGTTCAGGAGCTTGCGAATGGTGTAGGCTTCTCCGCCATCAATGTTGCACGGTGGAGGTGGGGGCTCGGGATCCGGGTGGAGGGGGTGGGTGACGGAGGGCTGGACTCAGGACATGTGGAACGCAGGGTGGATGCGGCGCATGGTGTGAGGGAGCTTCAGATGGATGGCGGTGGGACTAATGATCTTGTCAATGGGGAGGGGACCGAGGAATCTGGGGGCAAGCTTGCGAGACTCGACTCTCAGGGGAATGTCCTGGGCGGAGAGCCAGACCTTCTGACTGACACGGTAGGTGGGGGCCGGCTTACGTCGCTTGTCCGCCAAGTCCTTCATCTGCTTCCCCGCCCGGACGAGAGCGCGGCGGGCGGAGTGCCAGGTGTTTCGACAGCGCCTGATGAAGGCCTCGGCAGAGGGGACCCCCACCTCCACCTCCTGTGAGGGGAACAGGGGAGGCTGGTAACCCAGGCAGCACTCGAAGGGGGTGAGACCAGAGGCTGCGGATGCGTGGGAGTTGCGAGCATACTCGACTCAAGGCAGATGGGCCGACCAGGAGCTTGGCTTTTTGGCGCACACGCATCGCAGCATGGTCTCCAGGGTTTGGTTGGCCCGCTTGGTCTGGCTGTTTGACTGGGGGTGAAACCTGGAACTAAGGGAACAGGAAGGGCCTAGAAAGGACAGGAAAGCTTTCCAAAAGTGGGAGGTGAACTGGGGACCACGGTCAGACACAAAGTCTGCAGGGATACCGTGGGGACGGACAACGTGCTGGATCAGGAGTTCGGCAGTGGATTTGGCTGAGGGGAGCTTGGGGAGTGCAACGAAATGGGCAGCTTTAGAGAACCGGTCGACTATGGTGAGGATGGTGGTATTGCCGTGGGAGAGAGGTAGGCCGGTAACAAAATCGAAGGCTACGTGGGACCAAGGGCGACTGGGGATAGGGAATGGCTGAAGGAGACCAGAGGGGGGTGTGTGCGGGGTTTTAGCCGAGGCACAGACCGAGCAGGCACTCACGAAACCCTTGACATCGTCTGGTAGGTCCGGCCACCAGAAGCGACGCCAAATGAAGGCGGTGGTCCTCTTGACCCCCGGATGGCCTGAGAACTGGGATTCGTGTCCCCACTGGAGCACCTCAGACCGGAGGCCCTGGAGAACGAACAGGCAGTTACCGGGACAGGCACTGGGCTCGGCCTGCCCGCTCAGTGCTGCCCGAACCCTTTCCTCAATCGGGAGCTGGATAGCGTGGAGGAAACGGCTCGGAGGGAGGATGGTCTCGGGAGGGTTCTCGGAAGCGGCACTCGTCTCGAACTGCCGAGAAAGGGCATCAGCCTTGGCATTACAGGACCCAGGCCTGTAAGCTAAGGAGAAATTGAATCTCTCAAAAAATAAGGCCTACCGGGCCTGGCAGGGATTAAGCCTCTTGGCCGTCTTCAGATACTCGAGATTTTTGTGGTCTGTCCACACCAGGAATGGCGTAGTGGCTCCCTCCAGCCAGTGACGCCACTCCTCCAGAGCCAACTTGACTGCCAGTAACTCCCGGTTACCAATGTCATAGTTGGCCTCCGTAGGCGTGAGGCGGTGCGAAAAGAAGGCACAGGGGTGGACCTTCCCGTCCTTCGTGGATCTTTGGGACAGCATCGCTCCCATGCCCACGTTGGAGGCATCCACCTCCACGATGAACTGGGACGCCCGGTCCGGGGTCATCAGGATAGGCGCAGATGTGAACCGCCGCTTGAGCTGCTGGAAAGCCTGGTCCGCCTGGGGATTCCAGCGGAACGGCTGCTTGATGGAAGTCAGCGCGGTCAGGGGAGCTGCCACCATGCTGTACCCTCGGATAAAGCGGCGGTAAAAGTTGGCGAAACCCAGGAATCCTTGGAGGGCCTTGCGGTCCTTGGGCTGGGGCCATTCCAGGACGGACCGGACCTTGGCAGGATCCATTCTCAGGGACCCGGGAGAGATGATGTAGCCCAGAAACGTTGACCAGAACATATGCGACAAATTACATGGGACCTGTGAGCATCTACTACATGCCTCGCTGGCCCTGTCTGGATACATTTTGAAGAGCTTCTCTTTGCTGTAATGCAATCTAAAGAGTGTCTTAAACTGTATTAGATGTTCTGGGGGGTTTGAGGTAATGTTTGTCTGCGGAGCGGAGGGTTCTTTGAGAGATTTGGGGTGAGATGAGGTCCTTCAGGTAGGCGGGGGCATTTCCATGAACACACTGGTAGGTGAGCAATGAGATTTTATAGTCTATTCGGTGGTGAATGGGAAGCCAGTGGAGGGTGCGGAGGATGGGTGTAATGTGTTCATGTTTTCACACCCTCATCAGGATCCTGGCAGCACTGTTTTGTCTATACTGGAGCTTTTGAAGGCTCTTGCCAGGGATCCCGACGAGGAGTGCGCTGCAGTAGTCGAGGCTGGAGGAGGCAAAGGTGTGGCCGAGCTTTTCTACGTCTTGGAGGGTGAGGGAGGGGCAGATCTTGGCTATATTTCGTAGATGGTAGGAGGTTTTGCAGAGGTGTTTAATGTGGGATTCAAATGTCAAGTAGGTGTCGAGCTTAACACCCAGATCGGTGACTGTTTTGGAGAGAGGGATGTTGTGCCCAGAGAAAGAAATGCTGGTTATGGATGATGAATGTATCTGGTGGGGAGTGCTGACAAGAATGGCTTCGATTTTAGAACTATTGAACTGTAGGAAGTTGTGATTCATCCACGCCTTTATCTCCTCCAGGCAGATAGAAAGAGCAGATGGTGATTGTGTGGTTGCAGAGGGAGCGGAACCAGTTTTAACGTAAAGCTGAGTGCCATTCGCATAACAGTCAAAAGAAAGTCCGTGTTTCCTGATGATGTGGCGGAGGATGTAAACAGTGAAAAGGGTTGGACCAAGCACTGGTCCTTGGGGGACCCCACAGGCAGGGCAGTTGCTAGGAATTCTGGGCCCCCTGACAGAATAACGGTGTGGGCCCCCGCACCCGACTTTTCATTGCCATTTTTTAATGACTATGTATCATAATGTTATTCTTTATTTTTCTGTTTCTCAGTGTTCTTGGCAGTGCCTAATGCAATACACCCAATTTTTCCTTTTTTACGATTAACCACTCAACAAAGATAGTATCATTATGTCAATTATGAATTATTAGTTGTCTTATTCACATTCACTCACTCACTCACCATTAAAAACACCTTCAGACTGCTGGTGGTGAGGGCCTATTGCTGGGTCAGGTTCTGATGGAGTGACCACAGCTGATTCTGGAGTAGCAGTGCATAAAGGTTTCATTGTTCCATTTCATATTATTTTCGTAAACATTTAAAGTTATGTTCAATGGAACAACTGATGAAGAAATAACCTACCGAGTCTTGGAATAAACAAAGTCTAAATGGGCCTCTCAGTACCATAGCTCTAAGCACTTCATTTTGCTATTGTTAGGAGGAGGGCAAGCTCTGAAAAATTACCCCCCGCGTGAACAAGATTTATGTCAACAGGCTAAAATAGCAGTTTAGTTTTAGTAAACACTTAAGGCAAAAGTAATGTCAGCCTTGTCAAGCGATTATTTAAGTTACTCCTAAGGTTACCACACTGACTGCATGTAGTTCGCTAGCCAAACCTAGCCTGTACTGTCACTTACAGCTAGAGAGAGCTAAGTATGCAGTAACCACTCAAAATAAGAACGGAGGAACATGCCCTGCTGCTACCAGATTTTTTGACGGAATATTATAATGGCTGGCGAATGATAACCTTACCGATCTTTTCTGTAGATGATACCGTTAATAACTGAGTAATGTCATTCTTGTCAGGCGATTATTTACTCAGCTGACCGCATGTTACATGTTAGCAGCTGAATAGCCAGCCTGAACAGCTAACATAGCAAGCTAGTTAAATAGTCTCACCTTTCTTTGAAAAGAATTTTGTAATGTTCTGGACCCCTGCTTTGCTCCTGCTGTCCTCTCTCTATTCTTTTCTGGTGTCCAGATTTGTGTTTTTTTTTTGTTGTTGTTTTGGACATCATATTCGCAAGGGCGGTGCTCCCTGTTAGCTGCCTTCGTTCGCTACCTCGCCAGCAAAAACGCGCCGACATTTTTCCAATACAAGCACGAAGCATGGATCGAACCATTTTTTAAGAAGGGGGTTACTGAAATATATTTCATCGATATTGCATGCCTTAATGGCTTTGTTTAAACTCTGATGCATTAGTATGAATATTAGTTAAATCTATGCAGAATAATTTTGTCATGGTGGCCACTGTAGGTTCTGTGGGCCCTAATGGACTGTGGGCCCTTATAATCGTCATCACCTCTCCCCCCTATACGACGGCGCTGCCCACAGGTGATGTTGTGTGTGCTGGATTTGGCATTCCCCGGTGCAACAAACTCCGTTCGTCCAGTAAGGTAAGAGTGCAACCATTTTAGGACGGTGCAGGAGAGTCCAAGGGTGTACAGTAGACTATGTAAGAGGATGTTGTGGTCAATGGTATCAAATGCAGCGGTCAGGTCAAGGAGGACAAGGAGGGATGGAGAGCCAGCATCTGCTGCCATCAGCAGGTCGTTTGTGACTCTGACCAGCGCTGTCTCGGTGCTGTGGGCTGTGCGGGAACCGGATTGGAATTTTTCAAAAAGGTGGTTTGCATGGATATGGTCGTGGAGTTGAGCAGCGACTACTTTTTCCATTACCGTGGAAAGAAATGGGAGGCTGGAGATGGGTCTGTAGGACATCAGATCATCGGGGCCTAGATTGGTCTTTTTGAGAAGGGGTTTGATCATGGCAGTTTTAAGGGCAGATGGAAGATGACCACCTTGGACAGAGTGGTTGATGATTTTGATGATTAGGGGACTTATGGCAGGAGATGTGATTTTAGAAGAGATGTGGGGAAGGGCTCCAGGATGCATGTGGTGGGTTTCATCTTGCGGATGACGGCTTAAACCTCATTCTGTGTGGTGTCAATGGAAACAGAGAAAATGTGGGAAGAAACTGTCTCTGAGTTTTCGGAGGCCAGTAAAGGCAGAGGTGGGAGGCTGGAGGGGGAAGAAGAAGAACGGATGGTGTCCACCTTATGTGGTGAAAGTTGAGATGAAGTTATTGCATTGCTCCTCAGTGGCGTTAGAAAATCAGGTGATGTGTGGTTTTAGGAGATGATTAACAGTGGAGAAAAGTTGCTTGGAGTTCCCAGGGCTATTGTTGACGATGGAGGAGTAAAACTGTGATCTTGCATTTGCTAGTGATTTGGAGTAGATTTTTTGATGCTCATGGTAAGCCAGATTGTGGACGGTGAGCCCTGACACTTTGAAGCACCGATCAAGGACACGCCCTGTTTCCTTCATTCTCCGTAGTTCCTGAGTGAACCAGGGGGCAGAGCATGTGAAAGTTACAGTCCTTGTCTTCATAGGCGCATGGGAATCCAGGATGAATTTAAGACAGTTATTGTAACAATCCACTGAGTCAGAAGTAGACAGCAGTTCTGTAGAGGCGGAAAGATTATGGAGATCAGAGGTTAGAGAGGCTGGGTTTATATTTTTAAGATTTCAGAAACTGATTTGGCATTTGGGCTTGGTATGAGGGGACAATAGCAGCCGGTCCATTGAGATGACCCTGTGATCTGAGGCACCCAGGTCGTGGATGCGGAGGTTGGTGATGTGGTCAGAGTTGGTGATAACCAGGTCAAGGGTATGCCCCCTAGTGGGCATCAACAAACTGTTTGAGGTGAAGACAGTCCAGAAGCTGAAGAAATTCTGATACAGAATGACAGGAGGTGGAGTCAACATGAATGTTTAAATCTCCAAGTATGACAACATTGACTGATGTTGAGCAAATTGTCATAAGTAGCTCTTGTATTTCAGAGATGAAAACTGGGTTTGGTTTTGGTGGACGGTAGATGAGAAGCAAGGTTGTAGGGAGTGGGAATATGCATTTAAATGCTAGGCATTCAAATGAAGACAGCTTAGGCAATGAGATGGGGGATAGATCAAGTTTTCTGTGGTAGAGGACAGCCAGGCCCCCACCATGGCCAGAGGTGCGAGCCTTCTCTAAATAGCTAAAACCAGGCGGGCAGGCCTCATTTAGTGAGGAGCACACTTCAGGTTGGTGCCAGGTTTCCGTGAGGCACATTAAATCAATCCCCTCTTTCAGGATGGGATCATGTATAAAGCTGGCTTTGTTTGAGAGTGATTGAACGTTGAAAACTTCCATTTTCAGGTTTACTGGTCGGAGAACATTAAAGTCCACTCCGTGTTTTCCGTTTGGCCTGGCGAGTTTCAGTCTGCGATGTTTCCCACGTTGGCGTGTTGTAGTCTCGCAATGTTTTTCCGGTTACTAGTTCCAGAAACAGTTGTGCTCTGATGACACGTCAGGGGTTTGACGGCTCGCGCAGTGAACCAGATGGATGATATGGAGTGTACCTGCTGGATGACAAACCTACGATCACAGCCTCTGTGCATGTAGCGGGGCTGACGCAGGAGTCTGAGTTGTTCGATGACTGAGATGCAAGGTGGGATGGTGAAAGTCTTGAGTTTCAGCAGCTGCTAAGATGAATATTGGAGCATGATGCCGAGTGTGGTGGCTGGAAACTTGGCATTAGCAGTTAGCCGGGGCTTGGTGCATGAAGATGGATAGCCGTTATGCATACCAGGACTATGCACGGGAAGCGAAGGTGAACCGGGGACAGCAGGTGTCGGCGGAGAGGAGGACCCATGCAGAGAGCAAAAGGCAGAGGCTGAGGTGATCGGGTCAGCCAAGGAGGTGGCAGAGAGTTTTCATCGGTCGCCAGCCGAATGTAACAGCCAACTGTGGATACGACAGACTCTGTTCGGGGAACCACGATATCTTCGGGACGCAGCCGGGAGATCTGACCGCAGGTGAGACCCAGTTTCTACGTCCCTCCCTCCCTTCCTCTCTCCAAGAAGGAAGCAAGAAACACTCTCCACCTGGGACCCCGGGGGGCTTAGGAGCCACACGCACTCCGAGTTCATTACAAATGAAATTAACATTAAATGGCAAATGATATAGTAATTAAGGGTTAGACTTGAAAAGCATTCTGCTTCTTCTACCTCCTTTTCAGACACTGAGGAAGGAAATGTTGTCCTTTTGGCTCGGCATCTCTGACTAGTTTGTCAGAACCTTATTTTGTATATTATATTATATTGTATGATTTTATTTCATTGTTATTTATTCTTATTTGTTTGAAATAAAGTCTTATAACTAAAAAAATTGTATCTGTTATCGACTGTGCGGGCTATTTCACAAAGTTGTGAATGCGCACTTATATCTGAATAAGTTAAACCTGGCTTGACATAGCCGCTCCTCAGCCTGGCTTAGCAAACATACAAAGGATTAAGCCAGGATGCACGGAGTAGAATGGGGCAAGCTTCGCTTTCTCAGTCTTCCTGGATTTATGAATTCTGCTTTTGTGCAAAAGCTCATCGTCTGGGAAATAGAAAGCAATCACAAATGCTCTATATTGCATGCCTCAAGGGTTTTACATGTTTTGAAATGTTTAATATCTATTTTACAAAGCACAACATTAGGAGTAAAAGAGCATTTTCAAGATTTTTTCTGCAAGACCAGAACATTAACTAAGTGCTTGTAAACTCGAGCTAAGCTGTGTTACTTTTAAATCAATAGCGATGCACCGCGTTCAAACAAGATGCATTGTCAATTTTTTTTTTTTAAAACAAAAACAGTCTTTGCAGCAAAGTGGAAGCCTGTCAACCCTTAATAATCCCCAGAGGAATTAAATTTTTACTTAAATGATTTATTTAGTTGTTAATTGCAGTGCTTGTAATGCTGGATATACCACAATGCCACTTAGGATTTTCCATGCTATACAATGACACCTAAACAGCAAGATGGGTAAAATAGGCACACAGATCTGATCAAAAAACCATAATCCCACCTGGGTTTAACCAACCAATTCATATAATTAATGACCTATAGATAGGGAATGATATTTACATAATTTAAACATCCATTGTGTGCCTGACTGCAGAGATAGAGTATCAACAATGATAAGGTTGAATTTGGACTGTGAAACATGCTAAATTTGTGTCACTGTACTGCAATCCTGTATGAAGTCCCCTCCCAGCTTTTAACTGCAGATATTGCGGATGGACAAAATATTGAAGTCCCACTGAAAAAAGGCTTTAAATTTGAAGACTCAAAACTTAATTACTGAACAAGCCAGTGTCATTCCTATTAATATCAATACTATTAGCAGTAGGGGTGTGTTTAACAGAGGACAAACCAGCAGTACTTTGCAAGATAAGTCTCAACAAGAGCAGCGCGGAGCGTGGCATATGCCCCCGCCCGTATGTTTAATTGGGGTTAAGATGGAGTAGGTTGCTATTTTAGCATGGTGAATAGTGAGAGTGAATAATACTGAAAACTAAACATGTTAAAAGAAAACTGGTTTTGGAATGAAGATGAGGCGTTCTTTAGTTATTGCACGGATACTGAAATCAAGATGGCCGCTGTAGGGGCCATATTGGATATCGCACAGTGCTGGTTTTCAAAAAGAACCTTCCTCTACCCACCCCGCATACACCACCAAGAAATGAGATGGATCAGACGAGGTGTTCTTTAGTCATTGTGTGGAAACGAGAAGTTTACGGACGGACGGGAGGGGCCTTGACATAATGCCCCCTGCTCATTCGAGGCGGGGGCATAATATAATAAAAATAATAAAAACATCATTGTGGTTCAAACCAAAAAGGGTAAATTTGCTGGAGCCCAATTTGCTTGTGTGTTGTTGTCAGAAACAGCTCTTAAATTTGGCAAAAAAACTGCATCAACAATTGTGCCTTTGAGAGGTAAAGTGGGCTATCCCACAAATCCATTGTTTTGAGAAAATGAGATTTGAAGTTAAAACAGCTTGAAAAATTCAGCATGCCATCTCCATGATAATTATACACGTTTACATAATTGTCCAAGTGATACTTAGTTTGTGGAAAATTTGTGCAAGACAGCTTTTTACTGAATGAAGGAAAATGCCCGAAATGTGGAATAGACCACTTTAACATTCTTGGCTGGAGAGTTGCAGAAGTTGTGTTGACCTTTAATACACAGTAGTACACCCAGCTCATTTTGACCGAGATGTGGGATAGCCCACTTTACTTCTGAAGGGCACAGTTATGGCAGCACGAAAAACATTTTTGTTGGATAGTTGCTAATAACCAGTAAATTACAGCTCCAGAAATCACTACAGCATTGAATCAATTCATGTCTCAAACAGTTTCAACAAAAACTGTACACCATTATTGAAACAAAGTTGGCCTCCTCTCTGATGACAAACCCCAGTGCTTCCCTTTGTTCCCCAGAGCTGTAACTAACAGCTAAACTCACACCAAACTAAAGCATCCTGCTTAATTCAGAGACTAAGGTTAGTATATGATAGGTGATGGACACTTTTCCTCATGGTTGTGTAATGGCCGGTAGTATACGAAGGCCAAGCACAACGACAGAGAGAAAGAGAGTAGCACGAACACAGTACAAACACAGAGAATAAGATCTTCGCCACCTCAAAGCCAAAGGTCATCGTCTGGAATGCCTGTTTAAAAAACTGGACTCACTATACACAAAAACGTTTTATGATCATTTAAAAATTTACAAAGACTCTCTTTCCAGGGCCAAATCAAATTACTATGCCAAACTAATTGGCTCCAACACAGGGAACACCAGGGCACTCTTTTCCTCTGTCAAAACCATCCTATGGCCTCCAGACATTCTTCCACCTCACATGTATTCCATTGACTACTGCAATAACTTTATGGACTTTTTTAATGCAAAAATTGTCACTATCCATCAACAGCTGTCTTCTTCTGTGAATCCCTCCACCTTTGGTCCTTCTCTCTCTTCCCATAATCCTTCCTTCTCTCCTTTCTCCAGTTTTAAACTTCCTTCTGCAACAGAAATATGTAGTCTTATTCACAAATCCAAATCTTCTACCTGTAAGTTGGATCCACTTCCTACACACCTGGTTAAAGTTTGTTTTCCATCACTGTCGTCTTTAATAACTTCTATATTTTACTCCTCTCTCGCCTCTGGTCTTGTTCCATCTTCACTCAAAACTGCTGCTATAACCCCTATCCTCAAGAAACCCAGTTCAGACCCTAACAATCTAAATAATTTCCGTCCCATCTCTAATTTACCCTTCTTATCTAAAACACTCGAAAGAATAGTTGCAGCCCAGGTCCACACTCACCTCTCCAACAATAATCTGTTTGAAGAATTTCAATCGGGTTTCCGTCCCCTTCACAGTACTGAGACAGCCCTCGTTAAAATCATTAATGACCTCTTGATCGCCTCAGACTCTGAACTCCTGTCATTACTAATCCTTCTCGACCTCAGGGCAGCATTTGATACCATCTCTCATCACATTCTCCTTGACAGATTATCTTCTATTGGTTTCACTGGCACGACACTCACCTGGTCAGATCTTATCTCTCCGACAGACACCAGTTTGTTCAACTCAAAAAATTCAAATCACAGCTCTCCCCTGTCACGACCGGTGTACCTCAGGGTTCTGTTCTTGGTCCCCTCCTCTTCATTATCTATCTCCTCCCACTTGGTCACATTTTTAGGAAATTTGGTATACATTTTCATTGCTATGCGGATGACACCCAGCTCTACCTCTCCACCAAGCCCAACACCACCCTTCTACCATCTTCCCTTTCTGACTGTCTTTTTGAAATCAAATCCTGGTTCAGTCAAAACTTCCTCAAATTAAACTCCGCTAAAACAGAATTTCTCCTTGTTGGCACCAAGTCCACCCTAAATAAATCTGACAGCTTTACACTAAAAATTGACAACTCCGCAGTTTCTCCTTCCTCCCAAGTCAAGAGTCTGGGAGTCATCCTCGACAGCACTCTATCTTTTGAATCACACGTCAATAACATTACTAGGTCTGCATACTTTCATCTGCGAAACATTAATCGTCTCCGTCCGTCGCTCACTCCCACCAGCTCTGCCATCCTTGTCAATGCACTTGTCACCTCCCGTTTAGATTATTGTAACTCCCTCCTCTCCGGTCTCCCTCAAAGGGTCACTCAGAAACTTCAACTTGTCCAGAATGCAGCTGCCCGGACCATCACTAGAACCACCGCTACTGATCATATCACACCCGTTCTGCAACAACTTCACTGGCTCCCCATCAAATTCCATATTGATTTCAAGATTCTCCTCCTCACCTTCAAAGCTCTCCACAACTTGGCACCTCCTTACATCTCTGATCTCCTTTGCATCTACACACCCTCCCGTACTCTTCGCTCCTCCTCGTCCATGCTTCTCATCACACCTCCCGCCCGTTTAGTTACCATGGGGTCCAGAGCCTTCTCTATGGAGTTAAATTACTGCCAAAACCAAAAACAAACAGAACATGTTTTACAAATGCACTACAATTCACAAACAAATACAGTGTGATTTGCAAATACAAAAATGATTCACGTGCAAACAAAGTGTGGTTTGCAAATACAAAAACGATTTGCCAACAAACACAGCGTTGTTTGCAAATATAAAAATGATTCACGTACAAACAAGGTGTGGTTTGCAAATATAAAAACGATTTGCAAACAAACACAGTGTGGTTTGCAAATTCAAAACAGCATTAACAAATTAATGTATTCAGTTTTACAAATACAAAACGTACCTATTACAAGTATACGACGTGAACCATTTCCTACACGTACAAATCACTTTTGGCAGTTTTCTACCGGTGACATGGCGCTGATTTTCTCACTTGTATTTGCCCGAAGGATTTTCTCACAAATGTCCTCACTAAGTTATTGGCCCTGCTGAACAGCAGGTGGCGCTATGACTCAATTTCCTAGATCTTTACACCGTGAAGTTGAACAGAGTAGAAAACGGCCGCCAGCGACAGCCGTGGACTTGAGGATGATGGCTGAAGCTTAATTAAAAAATGAGCAGCCAACAGGTGGGTTGGAGGTTTTTGCTGGTAAAAGTATTATGTTAACTAATCTTCACGGTTTCGTGTGTAGGATGCTTGCTAAATATGTAGCAAGCTGACAAAAAGTGCATGATCTCAAGAGCAAGCTAGCTAGCTAACGGCAACCTAGCTCATATCAAGTCAGACTAATTTTCATTTTGATCTAGCGTTCGGTAATTTAGTCTGGAAGTTGATTGGTTCGGCCCGTCCCGATTTCACGCTCAGTTCATATTATAGGGTATACCAATCGCAGTTTTTTAACTGAAAGATGTCTTTTAGCTAATTAAACTGATCGCATTGGAAACTTCATAGCTAGCTATATAGCCGCGAGGGACATATCGAGGGCTTAGAACCAGATGTGGCTATGTCCAAAATCCTACCGCAGCCACATAGCCACTTCTGGTTCTAAGCCCGCGATATAAACCGAGCTATATTAACACAAATTATTTTGTGGGCATTATTCCAAGAAGGTGTTATTGGTGCATGATAATCGTAAGATGAGGGATTCCTGCTATGGTCTCCCCAGGACAGTCCGCGGCGGTGAAGTCGCGAGCATTTTCATCGACCCGTGTTGAATACCTCGACCCCCGTTCTCTCTGGTGTATTCACTAAGCGGCTTCATCAGGGGGTCGATTAATTCAACGCGTTAAATTCACCGTGGGTACGTTCGTTTAAGTGCATCGTGACTTACAAAATGGGTTAATCAGTGACGTATAATGTGATTATGGTTTCTTTTCTGTAGTCTTTACACGATTTAAAAAAAAAACCCCTCATATTTCGCTTCCATTATTTGTAATTTAGAGCCGAAGGGTCGATGAAATCGTCACTTGCCTATGGATTGTCCCGGTCTGAGAATACCTCCGCTCCTCGATAATTTCTTATTGACCGAATCACGGTGGTGGTTTACAGTAACTTCGGGTAAAAAAAAAAATTGCTGCGTCAAGCACTCATAACCTCGAGTTTATCCACCTCTGATACAGTCTTTTAATGTAATATATCATTGTCACAGATCCTCAGAATTTCTTAAGGAGTGTAATGACAACATCACACATCATTTGTGAATCTAATCAGCCTTTTCTTCCAGCTAATCTGTGAGTTATTAGTCATATCTAGTTTGAACAGAGAAAATATGAGCATCCTAACGTGTGAAACTCATGTTTTCTTTTAGTCTGAAATCATCTTTATGTGCTTGAAATCATCTTAAAGTTCTCTGACTAGGAAACTGCTTTTATGCAAATTTAAATTTTTTTTTCACTCTTTTCAATTTTGTTTTTATTTATGCGTTTCCAGAAGCCAGAGTATGCCCATATCGAATCTGCTGCACGGAACTTGCTGTCTCTCTTAACAGCAACAGTTAGTCATGGGACAGTTCAGGATCAGGATCAGAATCAGGGCCAGTCTCCCAACCAGGGACCTTGCCAGGAATTGAGAGAGAGACAGGCCAATATCCAGCAGGAGATGGCAAAGTTAGAAACATTATAATCTGGATGTATTGTATATTGTGTCTGTGGGCTGTTTTAGCTTTTGTGTGACATGTGCTTGAATTTGCTTCACAGGTCTTTTCCTGGTCTTTTTAGAGGAGAACGAACCAGAGGCAAACGCAGATTTCCTACACCGCTAAAACAGGTGTCAGCAGCACCCACAAAGACCACAAATCTCCAGTTTTATTTACTCCCAAAACCCATGACCAGAACACCAGGAGGACCTCTGGAGCTCACGCTGTTAATGGCAGGTTTAGGTAAACGCCTAATAACTTTGCCTGAACACAGCAACCATGCAGAGGTAAGCATTTCTAAAATTATATGTTATGAAGAGGTCATTAATAGTGGTAATTTATTGGTAATAATTGGAGTGCTAATGATTGGGTGTAATGCGTGGTCACATATATCGTCTTCCTTCAAAGATTTCAGCTGCGCTTTTGGCTGAATACCCCAAACTGGAGAGACTGTCTGGTGGATGGCTATTTCATAAGGCATCGGGTAAGAGGATTCAGCATTGACATTGTATGGCACATTAAACGGATGTTACGTTAACACAATAATTGAGTGTTGCTTGACCATGCTGACTATCTTCATTACATTTGGGAAATTTCTGCATAAAGTTAACATTATCACTTTTCCTGCCTCTGAAAATACTGAAGGAGGAAGTGGCCAGAGAAAACTTACTGTGATCCCGCCTGAGTCTGAAGGCTATACTGCAAAACTTCTGAAGACCATATCCAATAATGGAAGATGCATGATTTTCATCATTCCACTGCAAGATGAACTGGACACCATGCCACTTCCTGCTGATGCCCATGAATTCAGCAAAATGCCAAAATCGCAGTGCAAGACATGTGGAGAGATTTTACCATTACAAGTTCTTGCCCTGCATGTGAACTCTTGCAGCAAGTCTGCAAAAGACGCTGAACAAGTAGGTTTTTTGACTTTACTGAGCAACAGTGCCTGGCTCTAGAATATCTTTTTAATTTTACAGGGAATGCATATTAAGACAACTGCTTTACAATGATAGTGTTGTCATTAGTGTAGTAAATTTGATCCACTCAACAGGAAAATGATGAGGATGCTGATGAAAAACAAGATCAGGATGCAGATCATGATCAAGATGTTTCATTTGCACCCTGTAATCCTCACAATAAGTCTAAGTATCTTGTCCTTCACATACTTTCATGATCGATTGATGTTTGATGAAATAAGTTATTGTTGGCTGGATTGTTTGATTTTGTTGTGGTTTCCCAACTAGATGTTTACATATTTTTGAGGTTGCCTTGTTCGTGAATAATTGGAGGGAGACAAAATCTTCAGAAGCCATCTTTATTCCCACGGTGAGCAGTCCCTGGCCAGGCAGTGCTAGCTCGGCATTCTTTACAGAGCAATATTTATGGGAAAAACTCAACCAACTTTGCTCCAATCAAAATACATGGGTTGTAACCATCTTATCTCTAACAAACTTTGCTCCAATCACATTTCATGGGTTGTAACCATCTTATCTTTAACTTTTTTTTTACTCTCCAACTTTGTTTTGTTAAACCATGGTGGAAAATTGAAGTATAGGTTTTTAAAAAAAGAAAAAGAATATACACTAAAATGGACTGGAAAATTACAGTTCAAGAGTGGACAAACACAGCCAAAGGAATAGGATACAAGTAGATACTTAAATGATTCAATTGATTATGTTTTTTTCAGTAACAACTAATAATTTTACTGAACAAATATTGATCAAAGCTACAGAAATCAAATCATCGCCTGATTATGTTTTCAAATCAACTAAACAGAAGCCTGCTTACTAATCAAAGCTACAGAAGCACGCTGCTTATGTGTGTGAGCTGCTTATGTATGTGTGAATTGAATTGCTTGTATGTGTGTGTGTCTGTGTGTGAACTGCTTGTATGTGTGTGTGTGTGTGTGTGTGTACATGTGTGTTTGCACTGCTCATGTGTGTGCAAACTGCTTGTGTGTGTGTGTGTGTGTGTGTGTGTGTTTTATGTGTATGTGTATGTTTCTGTGTGTTTGCACTGCTCATCCCCTCCCTATGCGTATGTGAACTACTTGTATGTTTGTGTGTGTTATGTTATGTGTGTGTGTGTTACTGCTGCTTACATAATATGGTTATTGATTATGATTATTGATTATGGTTATTAAACATGGCAATTAATCTACTGATGAATATGATGAGAAATATTGAAATATAATCTTCAACATTCCTCCCGTTGAGGCCATCCCAATCATGGCCTCACATTAATCATGGCTGAAAAATGGCACAGCATTGTCTACCCCTGGTCTATGACCCCCATACTACACACAAGTGAATTTCTTATGAGCCCGAACATAAAATCATTTGTTGGTCCTTTCCGACTGTAACACTTTGAGTAAAAACAGTCTGTCATGTATGTCAGCATGTGAACTCCAGTTGTTTTTGCGTCAGGGTTTCTTTCGGTGCTGTGGTAAATAAAGTCCCAGTCTAATGTTCCACTTGAATCCAGTAATGTTGCTTATTGCAGGTAATCAGTCCAAAGTCCAAGTCCATAGTCAACATTGATTTGCGATTTTTCCATCTGATTGTTTTGGTGAACGAGCCTTCATGACTGGAATCACTGTCTCAGTATATTTGTTCAAAACTCCAGGGAGGCTCCAGGAAGGAGCGGGCCTCGACCGGCTGGTACGCTAAACTGCCACCCGCCCGTCACTGGAGTGAGAAAATAAAATACAAACACAGGCACAGACACAGACACATGCAGATCCACTATGCACTCGGCACATACAGAACGAGGGTCATCTGCACCTGCATAATTTCACTTTAAGTCTTACATGTATCAAATTTTATAATATTTACTTTCGCTGTAAAGACTACGCAGACACTTTTGTGTCAGAACATTCTAAAAACAGTTTCATCCAGGCCTTTCCAAGGACCTACATTTGGAATACCTTTGCACCTTCATGCAATAGCCCATAATAATAATCTCCCAAAAGACTTTGATTTCAACAATGACCTGGGGGTCGACTCACCCCTGCCTTAGGTTGTCTCCTTGATAGGAGATCTTACCCGTCTCTGGAGTGAGTCACAACACACACACCGGTGCTCAGCAGTGAGCTCTGTACTCATGAGGGGGTAGGTTTCCTCACCCCTCATAATGGGATAGTTATGAGATCATTCCAGCTGAATTGGGGCTATTGCTGCAGCTTTCTGGGCATAATAGATGAAACAGTTAAAGTAATAACTCATCAATAACAATTTGAAACAGATGCTGCAATTATAGTTCTGACACTCAGATTCTTCTTTAACCAGCCAAATAAGTCCCAATTCAAGAAATTTGTCTTGTGTATTTTTCCCCTCGGTCTGAGAGTGCTTTACAAAATCATTAATGTCACCTTAATTGTTTGGAATACAATGAGTTGTCTATGTGCCACCCTGATAAATTAATATTATTCAAAAATTCATAAGTACCCAAATTGCTCACCTTCACTATTGAGCTCCTGTCAATATTAAATCAAATTTTTTTTTTTTTGGCAGTATATTCATAATTTTATGTTTCAGTGTATTCTGGGTCAAAAGATAGGGCAGTAACAATAATGTCTTTTCAAAGTGTTTTTTTTTTTTCCCCAATGAATTTTGATTTAGCAACCCACCTCAGTCTAGGGTTCTGCTAAAAGCATGGAGGAGATGCACAGTCAGGGCTTATTAGCCCCAGCCATAGCAACTCCCCATGTCATCAGCAGAACCGGGTGGAGTTGCTTTAGACCGTGTGTTACAATATGCAGTTTTTTTTTTTTTTTTTTTTTAAATTCAAAAACATGGGTAAATATTCAACCGTGATACAGTTTTTTCATTGGGATCCCAGCATGTAAAGGTAAACAATCATCCCAAATTTGGTCAGCTCAGTCAGTCAGTCAGTACCTTTTATTTGAAAGTCCCTGTCCTTCTCACTAATAGTCAGAGGAAAATATTTTGTCAGCCTAATCAAAATAAATTCAGAATGTGATCACGTTATTAGTCGACTTTTTCAATTATATGGTGGTCCACCTTTTGAATTTAGTCTTGTTTTAATACTCCGAATTGAATTTCCCCAAATTTATTTTAGAAGAATCTCTTCTCTTCTGGAGTGCGCACTCTGTGGAAAAGTTTCAATAGAATGAGTTAGATGCAAACAATGAACTCAATCATCATAATATTGCTGCTTTTCCTCTCGCTGGGACCTTTTCCTGTAAAAGTTAAAAATCAGAGAAAGTTTATTAGTCAATTCGTCTCCTTGAATTGTTGCTCCACTCCTGTTCAAAAACAAAAAAGATCATGAATTTATTAATTGCATTTCTTCGGTCAGGAAAGCTTTCAGTCACATTTGTTCACCTCATTTGTTATAGCATTGATCCTTTACATGACTCCTTTACTGGGCAGAACTTATTCTTGTTAAACAAATTAAGAAAATTCCACATGAAGTCGTATTGCTTAGACCCCCCTTTCTCCCCTTCTGCTCTCTGGCCTCTGTCTGTCGGCCTTTCACCTATTTCTTTCTCCCTTATCTGCTTTTGGTAACTAAGGCTGCATTTGCGGTATTGTTTTCTCTGCACATCTTTGTTTAAAAACCCATCCAGTCATCCAGTCCCCAATCCCACAATAGTTCCCTTGATTTTTTTATTCTTTCATAAATCTAATATGTACTATTAAATTTCACAACTGCTTCTTTTCTGATCATTCAACCCTATTTTTTTTTACCTTCAAATAGCAACTAAAAGTTTCCAATTCTTGATAGAGAAACCTCTATATCAATTAAATTTACTGAATTTACTGCCCTGTATATTGTGTTTAACAGTACTTCAGCAAATTTTGAACTCTGTGTTATTCTTTTTGTTTCTCAGTGTTACTTTTCCTTCATTTTCTTTTCAGAGATATGCTTCTAGCACACCAATCTCACACAGTCTAATTATTTAAAGAAATATGCTTAGATTTTCTAGTTCTTTCGAATTTTACAAATATTTAACTAATTCAAATGGTGTCATTACCTCACATTCATAGTGGATATTACTGGTTTTGCTGATAGCATTCTGCCACATCTGTATCATGTTGAGATCACAGTTGTTCTGGAAATTGGTCTAATTCTGTCTCAATTTGTTCTCTAAGTTCATTTCTGATTCTTCAATAGGAATTTTCACTTGCTTTATTTTCCCTGTCAATTGACAGTTAATCACAGTCTTGGTCGTTGTTTGTTTTCCTGTTCCAAATCAACATTAAGGGCCCTTTTTTTTTTTTTTTTTTTTTTTGTCTAATTCTGGGCCCTAAGTGGGGTCGAATATCCTTGTACAATGCCATGTAGCCTGGGGTCTTTGGGGCTCAATATACAGTATTTTCCCCAGGTACTCCAAACTTGCTCTTTAATTTGGTTTACTATATCCCCCAACCAATAAACATTCGCTAATTCACTTTTTTTTTTTTAAAATTTGTATGCTATACATCCCCGTTAAATCAATTTCTTCTTCTGTGCTATTTAAATTTAAAGCTAAAGCCTTCTAAGTGTTCTTTTACACACTGCCAATGGCAATTTTGTTTCCTTAATCCCGACCCTTATAGCCATACAATTTTGTTTTCCAAATCTGATATTACTGTATATTACTCACTTCAGGTTTTTTCAGCTGCTGTCTCTCCCTCTGCTCCTGAAACTGGGGGGGCACATGGCGCTGGGTTAAATATTGTTCCTGAATATGGGGGGCATATGGCGCTGGGTTAAATATTGTTCCTGAATATGGGGGGCATATGGCGCTGGGTTAAATATTGTTCCTGAATATGGGGGGCATATGGCGCTGGGTTTTAACCCTTTTTTGCCGCCGATGCATAATTTGTCATTATACCCATTATGTTTTCACATATTGCAAGATCAAATTTCCCCTCTTCTGGCCACTTTGTTAGTCTGTTTTTTTTTTTTTTTTTTAGTCCTTTTTGCCCACTTATTTAACATTTTTTCTTTTATCATTCTCAAAGGTAGGAAATTGCTCTCTTAATTCCTCCACAGGCATTGCTGTTATTTATTTATTAATTAAAATTTTATTACTTTAGCCGAATTATTTCCCCCACGTATTAAACTGCAATATGTTTATTTTACCAGTTACACTGCTCACTATGCTCAGTAAACAGTTTATATTATAAACCCGCTTATGCGATTTCTCCTCTTCTTTTTAGACAGATCGTATTTTATTACGCATTCCTAAACCAGTGTTATGTTTAGTGTATAACCATCTAGTTGTCTAATCAATGATATTTCTTGTTTAGTTCCATTTGCCTTTTTTTGTGTTTTTTTTTCCAACATAGGAAGTTGCTTTTGCTTTTTTCCTTCTTTTTTTCCCCTTTTTTTTCCTCTATCTACCAGCTTTGCTGTAATCATCATTGTTTATTTTTTAATCCAAATTTCATTTCTCGGCCAAATTGTTTTTTTTTTTTTCTCACCTATTCAATGATGACAGTACACCAATCTAAATAATGCTAAATAATTTTTTAATACATGCAATTTACTACTTCTTTTAATCTGCCAAATAGTAATGACCATTAATAATAAATTTTACTTATTGCATGTAAACTAGGGGTTATTTATTTATATTTAGTGCACTCTTAACACTCCCAACTAATGCAATACGCAACAAGACCACTGTTCATATCCACATTTACTCTACACTCATGCAAAAAGGGAGCCGCACCCACCCAACAAACTTCCCGTCAAAAAGCGTCTGTACGGGACCTCGCAATCCTTACTACCAGTCAGTCCACCCTTAGGACCCAGCAAACCTTACTTCCAGTCAGTGTCCTCACAAACCCATTAATCGGCTAGCTCCATACGCCAAATGTGCTGCGCACCCTTTTATAAAAATAATAAACAACAAGACAGACAACATTGCAAAAACGGATCCCAGTACCTCTCTAGGTCATCCAGGCCATATCCCAGTACCTCTCTAGGTCATCCAGGCCGGATCCCAGTACCTCTCTTAGGTCATCCAGGCCGTATCCCAGTACCTCTCTTAGGTCATCCAGGCCGTATCCCAGTACCTCTCTAGGTCATCCAGGCCATATCCCAGTACCTCTCTAGGTCATCCAGGCCGTATCCCAGTACCTCTCTTAGGTCATCCAGGCCATATCCCAGTACCTCTCTAGGTCATCCAGGCCATATCCCAGTACCTCTCTAGGTCATCCAGGCCATATCCCAGTACCTCTCTAGGTCATCCAGGCCGGATCCCAGTACCTCTCTTAGGTCATCCAGGCCATATCCCAGTACCTCTCTTAGGTCATCCAGGCCATATCCCAGTACCTCTCTAGGTCATCCAGGCCATATCCCAGTACCTCTCTAGGTCATCCAGGCCATATCCCAGTACCTCTCTAGGTCATCCAGGCCATATCCCATCCTAGGTCATCCAGGCCATATCCCTACCTCTCTAGGTCATCCAGGCCATATCCCAGTACCTCTCTAGGTCATCCAGGCCATATCCCAGTGCCTCTCTAGGTCATCCAGGCTGTATCCCAATCTCAAGCGGGGAGGCCTGCAGGTTTATTCCCTCCCTTTAGGGTCCCAGCACAGGCCTCACATATAACAACAGTCGTACACCAAACCAGTTACAGAACGCGCTCTGAGTTCCAAACAATTACTCACAGTAACTTGTTGCGAATTCATTGTTAGTGGTTAGTAGTTACATATCAATTCTGCAGATTCTGTCCCCCTCCTTTTAATTTCCCCCAATTTTGTGTCTAGATTCTTTGAGCCGAAAGGTCACTTGTCTCCAGTGCTCCAGATCAGGGCTGGGACAACACAAAACAACACCCCCATTTATCTATCTGAGCAAGATAATTAAAGCAAATTAATTAAATTGCTCACCTTATCCTTAGTTTGCTGGCATCTTAGGGTGTGTGTGTGCGCTCCCTGCACCATCTCCGAGCACCGGAAGACCGCCCACCCTTCCGAGTGTAACCGACCTTTGCCAACTCCTGCCGCTGGCTCGCCAGATATGTTGTGGTTTCCCGACTAGATGTTTACATATTTTTGAGGTTGCCATCTTGTTGAGCAGTGAATAATTGAGCAATATTTATGGGAGACAAAATCTTCAGAAGCCATCTTTATTCCCACGGTGAGCAGTCTAAAATGGACTGGAAAATTACAGTTCAAGAGTGGACAAACACAGCCAAAGGAATAGGATACAAGTAGATACTTAAATGATTCAATTGATTATGTTTTTTTCAGTAACAACTAATGATTTTACTGAACAAATATTGATCAAAGCTACAGAAATCAAATACATCACCTGATTATGTTTTCAAATCAACTAAACAGAAGCCTGCTTACTAATCAAAGCTACAGAAGCACGCTGCTTATGTGTGTGAGCTGCTCATGCATGTGTGAATTGAATTGCTTGTATGTGTGTGTGTGTCTGTGTGTGAACTGCTTGTATGTATGTGTGTGTGTGTGTGTGTGTGTGTGTGTGTATGTACATGTGTACATGTGTGTTTGCACTGCTAATGTGTGTGCAAACTGCTTGTGTGTGTGTGTGTGTGTGTGTTTTATGTGTATGTGTATGTTTCTGTGTGTTTGCACTGCTCATCCCCTCCCTATGCGTATGTGAACCACTTGTATGTGTGTGTGTGTTATGTTATGTGTGTGTGTGTTACTGCTGCTTACATAATATGGTTATTGATTATGATTATTGATTATGGTTATTAAACATGGCAATTAATCTACTGATGAATATGATGAGAAATATTGAAATATAATCTTCAACAATTTAAATCGCCATTAAGAATGAGCTTATTTGTTAAATTATTCTGATTGATGTTGTATTATTATTTCTTGAGTTTCCATCCCATGTTCTTATTTTATTTATTTTATAGTAGTTTTACTACTTAGTTCCCCTCCCCGGTCGTGTTTTGTTTCCCAGTGACCACAAAGTTGCTGGATTGTCTCCTTTGCTTGCACAGATGATTTAACATGCAAAATTTTGAAACAGTTTTGATCATGTCAGTTTGCGAACATTAATATTTGAATTTTTAATTTATTTACTTTACTTACGCTGCTTACTGTATTTTACAGCTTCCCCAGTGGCTACTGAGAAAGTATGCCCTATATGCCAAGGAGTGTACCCTGCTGACTTTATTGAGGTGCATGCCAGTGACTGTGGAGAGAGGTATATTGTCGTCCCATATAGTTTTGCCTTGGTGCATAACAAATTTGTCTTTATCATTGGATACACACAGTTTATTGCAAAACAAATTCTGTTCTTCTTTGAAATGACTCAAAATATGGTGAACAGTTTAATCAACAAGAGACTTGTGGGACTATACTGTCAGTCTGAGTTTTTGCATGGTTATTACTCCTTGCTGTTGGGGACAAGACATTACTCATGACTTTTTAGGAACGAACAAAGTGAATATTGCTGTAGCCTTCCCGGTCTCTAGGCTTGAGCGCAATAGAAAAAATCATTTCACCATGCAACCTGAGTTAGCGGATGTGTACAATTTAGAGGGTCAAGATGCTGCCCTGACCATACTCAGGGAGTAGAGAATGCTAAAAAACTGGGAGGACATGCAAGGTGTTCCGGAATTCATTAAGTCGGGTGAACATATCAGAACTTAAGAGTATTTAAATTTTTCCCCTTCAGCTTTAGACTATTATTGTTACTTTTGATGCTGAAGGAACAGTTTTGAACCTAAATTTGCAAACAAATGTTTATAAAATTTCATTTTTCATCATCTTCATCTTAATATTTTGTTCATTTCCAGGTGAAGCAGTTTTAAACTGTTGTATTCAATTGTTCATTTGTTGTATTGTTACATGGAGAATATTGTGTTTTTTAGGCCATCAGCTCTGGAGGAGCTCTTGCTTGACTCCAGTGGAGTGGATGTAGACGCAGTGGAAGGAGCATCTTGCACATCTTCTCTGCTTGCACCTTTGCAGAATCGGCCAACAGGTTCTGCTGGGTCTTTCGATACTGCCAACCAAACTGAGGGTTTGTAGTGTGTTTGTTACACCCCATAAGTGGTCCTTGATTAAAACAATTTGTTGATTGCTTTTGCCGTTTTTGCTTTTATTCATTTGTAGATTGGAAGACCACACCAGACCTGTCCAGGGCTGCTCAGTTGTACAGGGAGACAATGCTTCACAAATACGCATCATGGAAGCCACTGCATTTGCATGTTGACCTCAGAAGCAGCATCTCAGATCAAGAAATGGCTTTCATTGCATTTTATAAAGCATGCAATGTAGAGTGGGCAAGTCCTCTGCATTGCAGACTTGAAGGTTCACCTTATTTTTTTCCTATAGTTAATTTCAAATTTGTTAGTGCAGTCTGTTTTCTATGAAGTACCCAGAGTTTTTGAATTTCATTTAATTACTAGGCGATCCTGCAATCGGGGAGGGAGTGAACCAGTTCATGTTATCCAGAGTCATGCAGAAGCTGAAAGATGGTTTTAACTTGAACTTTGGTAGGGTGTCTACAATTACTCCTTCATATATTGTTGAGTGGGTTCAAGCACCAATATTCCAAATGCTGTCTTAAATCTCTCTAGTGAAAGCATATCTAAAATGTACTGTATCTATACCTATGTTTTATTGTCTTCTATTAAACCACCACTGATTTACTGAAAATTTGAGTACATGACCATTGGTCAAGGTGTTTCTTTTGTTTGCACAGGAAATTCGTGTGTCACAAGGCTGTTTGATGGAGAGCCAGACCATCTTGTACCTTCGTCTTCAGCATTCCTGGTGGAGAGTGACCTGTTTCTGATGGCGGGCAGAATGATTGGACATTGCTTTTTACATGGAGGGCCTACACTGACAGGCCTTAGCCCTGCTATCATTCACATCCTGTGCGGAGGCACTGCTGAAACTGCCATCAAAGAAATCAATCACTGTCCAGACATTGATCTACGGGAAAAAATCAAGTTGGTGTGTATACTGCAAACTGCATGATTTAAATTTCAACATATTTTAAATTCTTTTTGCTGGGTTTTAAGAGTGTCCATATTGTGTTTTTAAGCTTGAAGGGAGCTGTGATCTCTCAGCTGATGAAATGGGGAGTGTTGATGCCTTGTGCTTTGCATGGGACCTTCCTTTGATGACGAACGACAACCGAAGATGGCTCTTTGAGAGGCTTCTGCATCATGCAGTACTACACTTCTGCTCAAACTATTTTACTTCATTTCTAACTGTTTTAGCCACTACATGTGTAAAGATTTGATATTGTCTCTTCTCTCACTAGGTAATTGGACGGACCATGAGGCAAATTAAGCAAATTAGAAAAGGATTTAAAGAGACCATGCTGTGGCCATTCCTGAGTGAACGTCCAGATGTTGCTCCAATTGTTTTTCCGCGGGAGTCGTATGCTGCGTTGACCCCAGAAGTAAGTGGTTCAGTTGAGACAGGTAATTTTGATTAGTTTGAAATTAAGTGTTTAATTGGGATCATCAACACTGCAGGACAATCCTTTGTTTTACATGGCTCGTCCGCTTGGTGTTTGCCTGTGTAGAGCATTCTGGACCGCATCAGCTGGCCCACCATGACTGAAGATGACGACGATGACGAATGCTCAGTGGAAGATAAGGGACGCGTCACAGGCTACCTTCGTCAATTTATTCAGAATGGTATGTTTCCTAAATGCAACTAGCGATTCATGCATGTTTTAAATAATGAAATTTTTTTTTTTTCTCCGACTAATCTGATAAAGTTAACAAAACAGTGAATTTCTACTTTATACATTAGTAATTAAGGCACAAAATCAGATTTGGGTTATCTTCTTTATTTTTTAAAAACTGTCCCAGAAGAGTCAGCGTGCTATATTATTAATTTGTGCAGTGTATAATTTATTGGCTGTTATCTACCTCTGTCCTTCGTACTGGAAACAAGGTGATTTCTAGAGATAATTTAAAAAAAAAAAACAATGGTTGCAAGCCTATCTGGAAAAACTACTCCAGCCAAGTTATTCATTTTGATGATTTACACTGCCCAAAAACGTATCAGTATGGCTCTGAGCTGTTTTGAACAGTTACTGGGAAAACACAAGTTGCATGAGTAATGATACAGTCCATAGTTGGCATTAACTACATGGCCGATACTTGTCAAGCAAAGTTTTTGTTGGTTTTGTTTCTTTCAAAGGATAATTTGACATTAGTGAACTACATGTATAAAAAGAACAGAATGCTCCTTTACAATGAGCATTTATTTATTTATATTTCTAGCATGCACTGATGAGCTGAGGGCACTCATAAAGTTCTGGATTGGATGGGAGGTTCCTAGCAGTACCCTCACGGTGGAGGTCATTCATTGTAACCTGCCAATGTCATCCACGTGTTTTGAGACGCTCCGTCTTCCTGCCCATTACCAAGACTTCCCAGCATTTAAGAAAGACTTGATGGCATGTGTCAAAACAAATGACACTGGATTTGGGCTGGTGTAAATGGTAGCAGTGATAACACTGGGTTTGGGCTGGTGTAAATGGTAGCAGTAAAATTTGTTACTGCAATTGTAGGCCTTGTACCTAAACAGTTTGTCTCAACGGTCTTGCTGTTGTTTCCAATGACTGTTACTGAGATATCTTGTTAGCTCTAAACAATGTTGGCGTCAATCTGTTAATTCTGTTTTTCTGAGCTGAGTTTTCTGATAATTTGAATCAATTTCAAAGACGTGCAGTGATTTTAAATTGGCCTTTTGAATTGGTCTTCTAGGGAAAAAAAAAAAACATTCTGCACATGGGTTTAAAAATCTGTGGGCTATAGATTCACATTTGTATGTTTATATCATTAATCCTATAGAATAAAACATTCTTCATAAGCTTCTTGTCCACAGTCTTTTGAACAACAGTGTGCAGAATCCTTAATTTCTTTCCTTTTTCAGTTTTTGGATTTTTGTTTTATCATCAAATGTGGAAATACAAAAAGGAAAGCATTCCAGAAAAAGCACCTTTTTTTATTTATCAGTTTGAAAATAGGGCCTTCAAATCCTAACAATCTTCTGGACGTAAAATGAGAACAACCATTCATTGCACATACATTTTCTTAATTATCAAGGGTTAGAAAACAAACCCTTTAAATTTTATCAGTCCTCTGGAAATAAAATTAAAACTGCTAGCAGGGTTGAACAAGCCTGTGCATGTTGGCAGTAGTGGCCATATCCTGGCAGGTGCAGGTGTGCACTTCCATGACCACAGGCCACTGCAAAACTGTCTTTAAGATATGTCCTGTGTTGAGTGCGTGGACTTTGTGTCCAGTATGTGGTGCTAGCTATGTAATTCACCAAAAAATTTGCCTTGTGTTACTATATATCAAGTGTTGACCAAAGAATAAAAATTTCAAGAAAATAAACTGTTGGTCAAACCAGTTTTTATTTCCTACATCCAGTAGGTGAAACTATGAGTGTGACTAAATATTGTATTGTAAATGTCTTCTGACCAGAGCTCCACGGAATAAAAAATTAAGTCCTATCGTCAAATTCCTAACCAATTCTTTAATCTTGAAGGAGAATGTCATGAGGTAAAGGAGAAGTGAAAAGGGGAATTCTTAACAGCTTTGGAAGATAACCGTGCTTCTAAGAGAAACCGAATGCACTTAAAGTAGGCAATGTGATCATGCATCTCTCGCTCTGATTCGTTTGTTTTTGTGATTGTTCATCGTTTTAAATGTTTCTGACTCATGGAATTTTGGGATGGTGTTCTCTTTTCAAAAGTGTGATTCAGTTTACCCAATGCTAAAGGAGGAAGCACTGAAGCACCTTCACTGAACTTCTAGAGAATTCAAACAAACTTATTGCTACCATGTAAATACTCTGGGTCATTTTCTAGGAGTGGGAAACACTTTCCTAAGCAAAAAAGACTTCAAACGCAGCCCAGGGCTCTTGTCCAGCATGTGAAGATTGGGACTCATTGAGCTATGTGTTTGAGTTGCAATAACTTCCTCTTTCATGTTAAAATGTGCCACGACACCACGGACACACCGCTCAAAAAACCAAGCTTCGTAATTCATCATCGCCAAGGTCTTCGGACATCATACACCAAATTTGAAATCACTTGGGTTAAATCTCCAGAAGGAGCTAGTTAACGTACAGTCAGGAAAAAAAGTTGCAGATTGAATAAAAACTGGCCAAATTTAGCGTAAATCCAAGCACTTCAATCCAACAATGGCCACGTGTTTGGTGGCGACAGCCACCAGGGAATGCCCGAGGTCGAACTACAGTATTTTGTAATTTCACACGCACCTGACATGCAAGCAAATTTCTGCTGAGTTCTTGAGCATGGCAAGACCCACAAAATCACAGTCTCGCAGTAGAATAATAATAAAAATATCACAGTAATTATGATGATCTCATCAGAAACAACGGGTTCCCAGCACCAATTGGTGCTTGGGCCCCAAATATCCAAAATAATCAAACTGCATGTTCATTATACAAGGTTGGAAAAAAGTTCAGATAATTTTAACGGCCTAAAGTCTGTTCCAAATTTTACTCTACATTCTCTAAGTCTACCAAGTGCTGGACATATTGGACAGTAGCTAGGTAGATGTCTGAGCCATGTGATTGGGAGTGTCCCAGGGGATCTATGGCTGCCCTAAGTGTTGCCACTTGTTCAGGGCTCAACACATCGCCTGTCTCAGGCACAATGACCTCAGCGTGTGAATAATGAGGCTGGCCACTGTCCTCCCAGTCAAGATGAGGTAGGTAGAATCCCTGAAAAGACATGAGCACAGTGGCAATGCAGAGCATTAAAATCCTTTGCACAATTTTATTCTTATCACTGATTGAGTTTAATTTTTATGTAAAATCTTCATGCATATGAATTCAGGTGGACCAGAGCATCCAGGTTCTGTCCCACCGAGATGACTTTGAGTAAGTCGGACATGAAGTGATTTTGCCCCAGAGACCCAGATATAGAGATATTTTTGTGTCTGGTACTAAAATGAGTACTTGCCATACTTGTGCATAATACTGCTATAGTTAAAATGTTAAATTAATCCATTTTGGCCAAAGTTTAGTGCTGCCTTTGAGCTAATGATAAGTTTGCTTTGGTTGTACTCAATAGTTTTTGTTCTATTGTCATACATAAAAAGTGGTGTTTTTTGGACTGAAATAAATTTATAACGGAAGCACAAAACGATCGTAATAGCTGGCACAAACACTTCACTCTACCTCTGCATTTTCTGGTTCTGCCACAGCATGCTGAATGTTCCCCAGCTCCCACAGCTGATTGGGAGTCAGGCTGCCCTCAGGTCTGAGCGGGTGGTTATCCCAACCACTGCGGAAGATGTCAAGACTGGCTTGTAGTCTTGGCAGAAATACATAATGACAACTGAAGAGGTGTGCAGTGCTTGACAGGTCAAGCAAACCATTGTCTCCAAGTGATTGCAGCACACTGTAGTATATGTTGGTCACGGCAGACCAAAGATCTCGCCAGAGTCGCTCAATTCTGGACAAAGAGGTTGAATAAGATTAGGTTTTTTTTTTTTTTTATACTTTATTTTTATAGAAATACACAAATAAACAACAGAACACGTTAAAACAGTTGGTCACGTATACATTCATTCCATTATTGCACTGATGGAAATACATGTCAAAGATCATATAATAATGGCTCAGATATCAGCTTGTGAGGTCACAAACACAATCCATTTTTCCCAGTATTTCAGAAATTCATCCACCCGGAGATTTAGCGAAAAGGTGATTCTCTCCATATTCTGTATAGTATTCACAATATCTATCCAGTCAGTCTCTGCTGGAGGAACCGGCTGCAGCCACTTTCGTGTCACAGCTTTCTTGCTGGCCGCTAGTAGTATCTTTAACAGATACCTGTCTTGCACTAATAAATAAGCTGCGATATTTCCCAAATAGATTGCAGGAAAGGAGCAGTCAATTCCAACACCAAAAACCTTCTGTATCGTCCGTGTTACCCCCTGCCAGTATGGCTGAATGACTGGACACCCCCAAAATATATGGAAATGGCTTGCCAGCTGTTCTCCGCAGTTCCTCCAACACAGGCCCCCTCCCATCTCCCCCGTCTGCATACTTTTTAGCTTAGGCGTTATAAAATATCGAATCAAATTCTTCCAACAGAATTCTCTCCAGGAACCTGAACTGGTGGAGGTAGACTGCACAGAGCACATATACAACCATTCCTCCTCTGTGATGACAAGTCCACATTCCTTTTCCCATTTTAATCGAATCTTATTTGTTGAATGTTTCTTATTGGATTGAATACATGAATACAATTTTGACACAAGTTTCCTATTTCCCTTATTTTTATACATGCCTGCAAATATGTCAATCAGATTGGTATCACATTTCTCCAAAGACTTTATCTCAGTATTAAAATAAGTCCTAGTTTGTAAGTACCTGAAAAAATCAGACTTTTCTAAACCATATGTATCACAGAGTTTCTGAGAACTGTCAAGTACTCCGTCTGATGAAATAGAGCAGTAGGAAGTTACACCAATTCTATACCAATGCTTAAACCTACCATCAATCCTTGCCGATTTAAAGTCCGGATCAAAGGCAACCCACCTCAACAATCTAGATTGTCTTTCAACTGAAGATGATTTGTATTCCTTAAACCAAATTCTAAGGGGGACCATAGTCCATTTATTTAGACTATCGAGATGCTGCTCATACAAACTTTTACTACCTAATATAGCTTGTAGTGGTATATCTAACTGTGTGGTTTCCAAATCCTTCCACTTAGCAATATACTCTGGGTCACAGCAGCATGCTAGTGGCCTCAGTTGTGCTGCCTTATAATAATCTGATAAGCATGGTAACGACCTACCCCCTTTCACTTTAGCCAGTTGCAACATTTTAAATTGAATTCTTGGCCTCTTACCTGACCAAATGAATCTTGATATCCATTTATCCCATTCATTAAATTGCTTTGGTGGAACTACAACTGGTAGAGACTGGAAGAGATATAAAAGACGTGGGAGTAGATTCATTTTTATTGTTTCCATCCTATTATGCATATCTAGGGGCAGTTGGGACCACCTGTCAATATCAGACTTAATGTTTTTACTAATGGGGCCATAATTGCTTTCATATATTTTGGAAAGATCCTTGGGTATGTGAATCCCCAGGTACTTAATTTCTGCTGAGTTCCATTTAAAGTCGAATCTATTTAACATGTCTTTCTGAGGGGTATAATTAAAACTCAAGATCTGCGTCTTTTGTACATTTAATTTGTAGCCAGAATAGGTTCCAAATTCTTTTAATGTAGACATCAGCCTAGGAATGCTGACTTCTGGCTCCATTGCAAATAAAAGTACATCGTCCGCGTATAGGCAAATCTTCTGCTCAAAGCCTCTAATCTTTATACCTTTTATCTCCTGATCATCCCTAATTGACTGTGCCAGAGGCTCGATAAATAGAGCAAAGAGGGAGGGGCTAAGAGGGCAGCCTTGACGACAGCCTCTCTCTAAATCAATAACCTGAGAGAGGTGTCCGTTAATCTTTATCCTGGCATTTGGTGAGGAGTAAAGAGTTTTAATATATTCAATTGAATCGTCCCTAAAGCCAAATCTTCTCAGAACAGAGTACAGATACTCCCAGCGAACTGAGTCGAACGCCTTCTTGGCATCTAAACTAATTGTTATGGCCCTAATATTTCCCTTAGTAACATGATCAATTACATGCAGCACCCGTCTAATATTATCTTGCGTCTGCCTATCACGCACGAAGCCTGTTTGGTCCGTATCCACCAGCTCCGGTACTATGTGTTCTAATCTCTTGGCTAATTTCGACGCGTACAGCTTATAATCAATGTTCAGTACTGAAATTGGCCGAAATGCCCCACACTCCCTTTTGTCCTTTCCCTCTTTATGAATAACCGAAATTATCGCCTCCTTCCATGTTCGTGGTGTTTCTCCTTCTTTGAGTGTATGGTTAAAGCAGTCATAAAGTATAGGCACTATTTCATCCTCAAAGGCCTTATACCATTCGGCAGGAAAGCCGTCCGTTCCCGGCGCTTTATTGGCCTTCAGCCTTGATATCGCTTTTCCTATTTCCTCCTTTGTAATCTCTGCTGTTAGGGCTTCATTCTGAATTTCCCCTATGGAGGGAAGATCTAGTGAATCTAGGAATGTGTTTATTTCCTGTGGGGTAGCTGTATTTGGTTCTCTATATAACTCTCTGTAGTAATTTTCAAAGATGCGTTGGATATCCTCCGATTTATAGCACACTTTTTTAGTCTTAGGGTCTCTAATTTCAAATATGGTGCTCTCTGCCTGTTGCTTCCTCAGCCTCCATGCCAGAAGCTTCAGGGCCCTCGGACCGTTCTCATAAAATCTCTGTTTAGCAAATTTGGCTTTTTTCTCTAAATCTACCTCATATATCTCATTTATGTCCTTTCTGACCGCTTTTATTTGCTTTAATATGCGGGAGTCCTTACCTTCAACATGTTCTCTTTCTAAAACTTTTAGTTTTTCTTCTAAATCTGCAAGGTTTTTATTTCTTTCCTTTTTCCTTTGTGATGTGTACGCTATGAGTTTTCCTCTGATCACTGATTTTGCGGCGTCCCACAGAACACTTGGCGAAACCTCTCCATTATTGTTGTTATCCATGTAATCCTTAAATTCCCCCTGTATATACTTCCTACATGCTTTATCATTTAAGATACTCGTATTCAGTCGCCAGAGCGTATTTTTCTTTTCATGATCTAAGTTCAAACTTAAGTAAACGGCCGAGTGGTCCGAGATATCTCTGACCCCTATCCTGCAATCCTTGAGTCTGTGTCTGTCTGAGTTGTGGGTAAAAAAATAGTCGATTCTCGAGTGAACCCCATAATTCGCAGAATAAAAGGTGAATTGCCTATCTGTTGGGTGGAGCTCTCTCCAAACATCAATCAGACCTAACTCCATCATCATTCTTTTAGTTATCCTGGCATTAGGAGCAAGTTTCTTTAATTTATTAGAGGTGTCAAATTTAGGTTGTAGCTGGATATTCCAGTCTCCTCCACATATTAAAACTCCAGAAGCCTCAGAAGCAATCAATCCAAAAATTTCCTGATACAAGAGCTATCCTGACCCGGTGGGATATACACATTAACTAGTGTGACTTCTTTCTGCTCAAGGAAACCTCTTACAAGAACATAACGGCCCTCTTTGTCACAAATTTCAGAAACCACTCGAAAATTCACTCTATTGGGAATTAATATTACCACCCCTCTCTTTTTCCCCTTCTTATAGGATGAATAAAATGTATTTTTAAAACCAAATTTCTTTAATTTTTCATGTTCGGTGCGATTGAGATGTGTCTCCTGCCAAAATATTACATGCGGTTTCTCCCTTTTCATCTTTGCAATTACTTTACCCCTCTTAATTGGATTGTGTAAGCCATTTACATTAAGGGTAATTACCCTATATTCCTGACATTGCATTTAAACCCACAGTTAAAATAAGTCGGTAAATTATCAGTTTTCGGTGACCAAACCTGAACACTTCTTGAACTATAAAACAAACACCAAACTTCACACAAAAAAACAAACCAACAGATAGAGTAACTCAAATAGACTCCCATTTTGAAGTATTAAAACACTTCTTGATGTGGGGGGAACAGTCTGGCTGGCTACCAGAGCCCCCTCAGTGCAACCTGTAATACTCCCACTTCAAGTGTGTATTTTGTGCACTCAGTTCAAAAACAACTCTACAATACTCATTCAATAGGCTAGGGGTAACCGTCTGAAAATATAAAACAACGATTTAGTCCCATTCAGACAAGAGGGCAAATAGTTGTATATTCAAGTAAAACAAAAATAATAAACTTAGTCGAGCAAACAACGTACAGTCTTTACTCCCACAGTGAGGGCACTCAGCTCGATCCTTTAAAATAAATGACAAGAGTAAAGTGTCCTTAAGTTAGCTGGTTATCTTGCTTACCCAGTTCTTCACGATTATAATCCAAGGGCAGTCTGTTACCTCCCATTACCGCTGCCTAAGTGTTTGACGGCCGCTGGAAGCTCCGCAGCTTCTCCTTAATCCAATCTTGGCGGGTCTGCGCCTGTCGGCTGCCGCCAGCTGCGCTCACCGCGCATTGCCAGGTGCCTCTCTGTACTTTCTCCGGTATACCGGTCTCCACCAGCCCCTCACTGGTGACAGAAAAGCCCCTCTTCCTCAAATCCTCTGCTGCCTTTTCCGCACTCCCGTAGGTTATCGGCCCGTTGTCGAAAAAAACTCGCAGTTTGGCTGGCGGCGGTGTTTGAAACTTTATTCCCTTTTCCCGAAGGAACCTCTTAATCTGTGCATACGCCTTCCGTTTCGCCAATGTTTCTGCAGGGTAGTCATTATCGAAATAAATCCTCCTGTCGCCGTGGTAAATCTCCTTTTTCTTCCATGCAGAGTACAGCACCAGCTCTTTGGTTTTAAACTCCTGGAAATATACAATCACCGACCTGGGTTGCGCCTCTTTTGGGGGCTTGGGGCCGAGAGCTCTGTGGCACCGCTGTATCCCCAACTCAGCCTCAGCGAGAGGCGCCAGCTCCTTTTTGATGAAACTGTTAATAAATTGTTGGATGTTATTTTCCTCGGCTCCTTCTGCGATGCCATAGATGCGGACGTTATTGCGCCTGGAGCGCGCTTCCAGGTCAGTCAGCTTCATCTGTAGATTTTCCTGGGCTTGTAATGACTGACCCAGCGCTTCCTTAAAGTCCGCTGTCCATTCCTCAATGTCGGCTATTCGGCTCTCAGCCTCACCCATCCTAGCATTGGTAGCTTTAAGGTCAGTCGCCACTTCGCCTAGCTTCTGTTGAATTTCCACTCTTATGTCGGCTAACTCCTTTTTCATGTCATCTCTAAAACGGTCTCGGAAGTTACTCAGCTCGGACTTCATCTCCATGGCCATGGTATTTATATCCGCACGGATAGTGGCGAAGCTAGCTTCTATGCTAGCAGCCGCTAGCAAATCGCCACCATGCTCTCTCTGCTCCTCATCGACTGCCCCCTCGGTTTCATCACCTCTTTCTACTCTCCCGGGCTGTTTTCCCCTGCCTCTCCTGTTTTTCTCCCCTTCCATCATTGATTAAAGCAAAAATTCGAAAGTAGTTACACTTAAATTGGGGAATAAACTCCGACCGAACGGGAGGATTAGTTTATGCGACCGTCCACATCAGTCTCTCCACCGGAAGTTCCAAGATTAGGTGTGTCTTACTTTTATTTTTGCAAAAATTTTTTCATAGCATTTTTTTTTTTTTTTTTTTTTTACCAAAGACACAACTAAAAGGTCAGAAAAGGACATTTCTGTCACAATTCAGTGATTTTTTTTTCTCTCTTCTTTTTAGTTCAATTTTTGATCTCATTTCCATTCCAAAGGTAATTGTGAATGCTCTCAAAGAACTACTAGTTGGTTGAGGAAGGAGATCAGTCCCCAGCAGTGGCAAGTTCGGAGTAACCAATTGCGGCACCCATTAAGTTCCTGGGCCAAAATCCACTGTGCACAGTGCCAACCAGAAGCCAATCAATATGTATAGCATGAGTTGCAGTATTTCGTATCGAATCATATTGATGACAAGAGTGGCTCATCAAATTAAGGTAGAATATTGACCTTTGTGACAAAGCTGATGTTTTCCAAAAAAAAAAAAAGCATCACATGTGAAAACATGCCTTTGAATGTCAATGTCAGAAAAGGCAGTTGAGGCAGTATGTAAGCAAAGGATTGAAAAAGTTACAAAAATTTACATGCTTCAAAATCTATGCCATTACATAAATTCACGCGAAAAGGATATTTCATGATGCACGAAAAATAGGCTCGATAGATGGAAGTGGGACTAAACGTGCCTTTGGTTATGCACGCTCTTCCCAGCAATGAAACTGGACCTTCCTGTTCCCCTGACAGAGAACATCAGCCGTGCGATTTCAATGTTCTCAACGCCGTGATCTCCTCTCTTCCTAAAAAATAAACAGCCTTTCTGCATTAGTTTAATGTGAATACATGCCTAAAACATTTAACTTCAGACCTTTCCAGTTTCTCCTGTCTTTTCATGATCCTGATGGGCACATGATGCAGACGTACCAGCTTCAGACGCACTGAAGACAACAAAATCATGATAATCAAGTTATCAATACCTTTTCCGTGCTTCTATCCAGTACATTTTTACGTATATGTGGCATACAAAAATGCATATTATTGATAGTGGGTGAATAAACTGCGCGTCCATACCATGTAATCTAGGCCAGAATGCATAATAAAGAATGTCGATCAGCACACACAGTTATTCCATACTCTACCTCCCTTGAACATGGAAATCTTGTGGGTAATTCCTAGTTAAATCAACATGTCGTGTCACCAACTAATGCAGATGATTCAGAAATATTTCCTGCAAGTTGTAAATGGTTGAGCTAAATGTCTCTGTGATATTCTCTTGAGAAATACTGCGATATGAGAAATCAAAGTAATTAAAATCCCAAACAGGACATTTTATTTTGGTATGCAAAACAAAGAATTCCATGAATAAATCAAAAATAAAATTCTAACTGTAAACCGTGTCTGAACAATTTGTCAATAATGGTTTCAGGTTCAAGTTGACATGGAATGACCCAAGTACTAAGTATTATTTACCTTAATGGAAATCCAAATCTATCCACTGACTTCTGGAAGAAGGCAAGGGCTGTTGAGGACAGATTGTTGTTTGCTGCACCCAAGTACATGATCTATGGAAAACGTAAATAGGGTGTACATTTTTCTTTCTCAAGTTGGCCAGTTGTTTTTCTTTTCTTTTTTTTTTAAAGAATCATACCTTCCTTGAAAAGCCATCAACACCACCAAAGATGACTATGTTGTACCTGTTTAGACAAATGACACCACAATTATGCAGTCATAGTAGGGTTGATCTATTCATTGAAATTGCAGTGTGCTCATGTGCAATATCCAAATCACAGAGTCTACATTTTTGATAAATTTAATACCACTTTAAATAAAGCACTGTGGTGCCACAGAGATGCCCTGGCTTACAAATCATACTCTCCTGACAAAAAAAGAATGTTTGTTTGGTACAGACCCCAGCAAATGCATCTTTTTAATAATTTTTTTTTTTCCCAGAGAAAGAAAACTTATGATACAAATGATATAATTTGCTGTGGAACTGTTATATAATCACAATATCTGTCAAAATAATTGCAGTATGATTTTTTAATTTAATCATTTAGCCCAGTAAGTAGATGCAAAATACCGAGACAAATGCAATTATACAAACCGAATGAGCTTGTGGTTGGTGTCAATGTGCATCAGGGATTTGGGACCAGGAACAGAGTAGGTGCGCCGCACAACACACCTTAGCTGGTTCAAACGGTGAAGGATGCCCACAGTGTCCACACGGTGCATGGATGCCCGCACCCTCTCCCACTGCACTCTGAATCCTCTGGCCTGCAAGCTTCCCTTGACCAGGCGGTACCCAGCATGAGGCATGTCTTTTTTTATTTCTGCTACCAAATGGTCCAATACTATGTCTGAACAGGCACTGCAGAGTGCTCTGACGGAGAGGGCCAATTCTGCCATTCTTCTGTAAACAGTGCGAGAAGACACTCCCATTAGATTGGCTATACACGGCACTTTAAGACCTTGGTTGAGAAGGTGAAACAGGGAATCTGGAGATAAATCAAATCTTGGACGCCCAGTAACTCCAGGGCAAACCTGAACTAAAACTGTGGGAACCTGATTTTCTCTTTCCTCAACAACTAGCTTGTGTAGTTCTGAGAGTGAATCTACTATTGCCCTTGGAATGAGAATCTGATCAGACAGAGCACTAAAAAGAACAGCCTCCTGAGAACACACAAACTTGAGATAATCCAGGTCAAGTGGCCTCTGATTGACAGCATGCAGAATTCGTGCATGAAGCCTCTCCAACATGCTTTGTACAAGCAATTCCTAGAGAGGGAGAAAAGAAAAATAAGTGTGGAAGATCAACAATGCTGGTACATCTTTGACCATGGCTGGTGAACTTCTATATTCTGCAGGACATTGGCAGATGACCAATGTGTGTTTGGAGGTCCTATCCTTTGAAAAAGCCTTAGGTGACTCATGCTAATGTGCCCTCTTCAGAAATAGGAGAGGGTGATTTTTTTGTATGAGCATAAAAGCAGTTCTCTGAAAAGTCTGTATTTTCCTCTACTAAGAGAGAACACTTTAACCGATTATTTCAAACTCCCTGATATGATTTTCAACTCAGAGGAAACAGGAATTTTGCACTTCAGGGTGCTCATATTTTATCTGGTCACACTAGTTATTACAATTAACTCACAACTTTGCTATCTCAAAAAAGTTTTGCCAATTAGATGAACAAATGATGCGTAATGGTATTACACATTTTAAATCAGCAAATGTTATTAGAAGTACTTCAGCTCTTTGACAGTAATACACAAAATTATTAGACTGAATCACGAGAGAAAAACACAAGGTTACGAGTGCCTGACGCACTATCATTGATTTATTTTTTTTATTTATTCCCGAAATTATCGAGGAGCGGAGGTATTCTCAGACCGGGACAATCCATAGGCAAGTGACTATTTCATCGACCCTTCGGCTCTAAATTACTAATAATGGAAGCGAAATATGAGGGTTTTTTTTTAAATCGTGTAAAGACTACAGTAAAGAAACCATAATCACATTATACGTCACTGATTAACCCATTTTGTAAGTCACGATGCACTTAAACGAACGTACCCACGGTGAATTTAACGCGTTGAATTAATCGACCCCCTGATGAAGCCGCTTAGTGAATACACCAGAGAGAACGGGGGTCGATGAAAATGCTCGCGACTTAACCGCCCTGTCCTGGGGAGACCAACAGGAATCCCTCATCTTACGATTATCATGCACCAATAACACCTTCGTGGATTAATGCCCACAATATAATTTGTGTTAATATAGCTAGGTTTATATCGAGGGCTTAGAACCAGAAGTGGCTATGTGGCTATGGTAGGATTTTGGACATAGCCACATCTGGTTCTAAGCCCTCGATATGCTCCTCGCGGCTATATAGCTAGCTATGAAGTTTCCAATGCGATCAGTTTAATTAGCTAAAAGACATCTTTCAGTTAAAAACTGCGATTGGTATACCCTATAATATGAACTGAGCGTGAAATCGGGACGGGCAACCAATCAACTTCCAGACTAAATTGCGAGCGCTAGATCAAAATGAAAATTAGTCTGACTTGATATGAGCTAGGTTGCCGTTAGCTAGCTAGCTTGCTTTGAGATCATGCACTTTTTGTCAGCTTGCTACATATTTAGCAAGCATCCTACACACGAAACCGTGAAGATTAGTTAACATAATACTTTTACCAGCAAAAACCTCCAACCCACCTGTTGGCTGCTCATTTTTTAATTAAGCTTCAGCCATCATCCTCAAGTCCACGGCTGTCGCTGGCGGCCGTTTTCTACTCTGTTCAACTTCACGGTGTAAAGATCTAGGAAATTGAGTCATAGCGCCACCTGCTGTTCAGCAGGGCCAATAACTTAGTGAGGACATTTGTGAGAAAATCCTCCGGGCAAATACAAGTGAGAAAATCAGCGCCATGTCACCGGTAGAAAACTGCCAAAAGTGATTTGTACGTGTAGGAAATGGTTCACGTCGTATACTTGTAATAGGTACGTTTTGTATTTGTAAAACTGAATAAATTAATTTGTTAATGGTGTTTTGTATCTGTAAACCACACTGTGTTTGTTGGCAAATCGTTTTTATATTTGCAAACCACACCTTGTTTGTACGTGAATCATTTTTATATTTGCAAACAACGCTGTGTTTGTTTGCAAATCGTTTTTGTATTTGCAAACCATACTTTGTTTGCACGTGAATCATTTTTGTATTTGCAAATCACACTGTATTTGTTTGTGAATCGTAGTGCATTTGTAAAACATGTTCTGTTTGTATATTAGGTTTTGGCAGTAATTTAACTCCATACTTCTCCCGTACAGCTCCTCGTCTTTGGAACTCTCTCCCACAATTCATCCGTGATTCCGATTCTCTGTCCTTATTCAAATCTCGGCTCAAAACCCATCTTTTTAGACTTGCCTACTCTATTTAATTGGTAGTATATTATATGGATCATTGTTTTCTTTATTCATCATTATGGTTGTTATTTCTATTGCTGTTATTGTAATTTATCATTGTTTTTATTTTCTTTCGTGTTTTCCTTTTATTACTGTTTGTTCTTAATATTGTGTCATGTTCGGTGTCCTTGAGTGTTTTGAAAGGCGCCTTTTAAATAAAATGCATTATTATTATTATTATTATTATTATTATTATTATAAATACAGACCAAACGCGAGTACTCGCACTTCCAAAGGACATATAATAGTCCAAACCATGGAAGCAAAGCGAGATAGAAAAAGGTAGAAGAAACTCCAACACTAAGAAGATAGAAAGTCATACAAAACCTGACTACAGATATCTTTGGCTATAGTGCGAAGCTAAACACAGAAACACTAGCGAAGGAGGCGCGCCGGACATCCTGCTTATATAGATTCTGGGAAAGCGCCGCCCCAGCTCAATCAACCAGCTGGGTAAAGAATTTGATGGCTCAGGAATTTGATATCGTCCCGGGACAAGAGCTGCAAAGAAAAGTCCAAACAACACGCACACCTAACAAACCATGACAGGCTGACCTTGAACATTTTAAAGAGGCATTACTCAAGTTCTTTATATTTAATTTAAATTTATTTTTGTGTCTTTTTGGTTACATTTCACGTTGTTTCTTGTTAAGGGGACCTATAGCTTAGCAAAATGCCAATTTTGGTTCAAAATTTTAGTTCTGAGCTAAGTACTTCAAATAGTCTACTTTCAGGATATTTATTCACTTTCTGCCTAATTGGTCTTAAATTTGCACTAAAATTGCTCTGAAATTACTCTTTTACACTAAAAATCACTTTAAAACCTTTATAAAAATACAGATGATTCTCAACGAGAACAACAGTTTTCTCAGCAACTGTACATCCAATTAACTTCATATTTGGCAGTTTTCTTCATTTTGTGATGATCTACGTTTGTACAGAGCTCTTTTTGCAATATGTACCTCTGAATATGAGTAAATCAAAATTTGCATATTTAATTAGCTGTTTCCCGCCAAAATTGATTTAGGGGGGTCAAAATCAATAGTAGAATTGTCATTTTTGTAATTTATTTATTTAAACAGGGACAGCGCACAATTGAAAACATTAACCTTGTATAAAACCAGGAGAGATGCATTGTGCCAGGTTTTGCAAAGCTGCTATTGTCCACCTGTAGTCCCAGGGCAGGTAGATGGAGCAACCCCCCCACCGCCCCGCAATGACAGATAATGAACTATAGAAATAAAACCCACGTCTCATATTCTGAAACCTAAACAAAAGCCCTATCCATAAGGTACAAATATAAACAAAATTACATCATAGCATTTAAATACAGTCTGAAATATACATTAATTTACAAATGTGTGCATAGAACATAGAAACCTGGAAAAAAAGCTCTGCAGTGACATGTTTTTTCCTTCGCATTACAGCTGAAATTATAACTAAACACTGTTTATTTATCTCAATAACTGTGTTTCTCTAAGTATCTATATATTCATTAAAACAGCCGTTGCCATGGCAACCACTGATGTGATGCTACAGAAACTCAGTGTTTTACATTTAATTTCTCATAGAATTATTTTGATAATAATTCTTAGTTTAAAAAGTAAATATCTTGGGAAAATGTTAGCTAAACTAAAAATGCATTTTATCATTTTGTGGTCTAAAATACTTTGAATGTGGTACTTGCTCACTGATTGTGTGCATTAAGCACAGGAATAGCCAAAACAATCATTTTTATTTGCGTATATGCTGCGCTCCCAGAAAATCTGAAGTCACTGTAGGTGTTTCCTGGGCAAAACTAGACTCCATGCTGGCATAATGAAATTAAATGGACATAATAAAACAGTCTTGGAAGTATGGAGATAAATATCATTTCCACATGACATAAAAAATTGGTCTCTTTGTTTGATCATACATGCTCATTTTTAAACAATCAAAAAAAAGTTGAATTCGCGTAATATGAAATCATGGTGATATAGACATGTCGGTAATTCAAATAATGTTCACTTTTTAATCAAGGCATATGGTTATAGTTGTGTTAATTGTCATCTCTTTCCTAATTACAAATTAAAGATAATATATTTGCCTATTACTCAGATAACATTCTTGCTTTGTTTCATGAACTCATTTTCACGAATTTATGCCGAGAGTAAATGCAACGTAACAGACAATCACAAGCATACATCTCATGTGCTTACATTATGTGGCTCAGGGGAAGGGCTTCGGCAGCAGATGCAGAGCAATTTTTTCAGCCATGGCAGCTGCTTAATCAGGGAGAGGTAGAGAAGGGGTTGAGTGATGGAACTGTAGTCTTTAAGGATGAATATAATCGATTCAATTGTGCAGAAACTGATTTGTGGGGGATTAGGATTATAACGCGCGAGACTGATAAGAACTGTAGGCAGGTAATGAAACACTATGATGCCCAGATAGATCTGCACAGTTCTGAGGGCTTTCTTTTTCATGGGGTTAATCTTCTCCTTGCCCAAGACCGACTTCCTCAGACTCCATATGATAGAAACGTTGCAGTAAAACATAATGGTGAAGGCGGCCAGGATCAGCCCAATGTAGATTTGATGTTGGATGAAGGATTCCATGGTGAGCACTGATCTGCAGAGGGCATAGGCTATCACGAGCCCCCAAACAAGCATGGAAATAGCAACTCTGATCTTTTTATCCTTGATGCTGGTGAACACAATGGGGTGAACCACAGCCACGTAGCGGTCCAGGCAAATGCAGGCGAGAAAGAGTGGGGAGCCGTTTTTGATCCCAGTGGTAAAGTAATTTACATAATCGAGATATCCGATTTCGAGTATAATTGAACCTAAGCCGGAGATGGGGAGCATCACGCAAAACCATGCATCGGCGAGGGCCAGGCTGAAGATAAAGTTATTGGAGGTGGAAGAGTCATTCTTCTCTCTGGCCACCAGCCACATTACCATGATGTTGGCAGGGTAGCCCACTGCAAGGTTGATGCTCTTTTCAATAAACAGAAACACAACCTCAGAAGGGTGGAATGTGCAGGGAGGTAAGCCGTCAGAGTGTTGGGGACTGGATCCTGAAGAGGAGTGGTTGAAGGGTGGGCTAGAACTGATGACAGAGCTGTTCATTTTGGTTTTATTTTATCTAGCAGGTTTGAGGGTTGATGCTCCTTAGAAAAGAGAGTGAATGTAAGTTACATGGTCAAGCCTGACTGAACTCACCACTTAAGAGCCATTCCATGAGAAACTGACATTCGGTGCGCAGTTGACCCCCCTGGAATTGAATGAAACTTGGCACATAGGTAGATATGGGTGTCTCACAGATATCGCCAAATTTTTAGGTCCGTATCTCACTTTGCCTGCCGATAGCGCCACCTGGAAGCCACTTAAGTGGCTCAGTTTTGCTGTTGACACCACATTATACATCAACTGTCATGACTTAAGGGTACACAGTACCAAATATGTTATACTTTTATCATGACCTGTGACACTTCAAGTCCGGTTAGACTTCAGCACCACATCAGCACCAAGCTGGGTAACTACGTTATCAAGCCAGAATTATTTGAGAAATAACAATAAAAATTGAGAATGGGAATGGGAAAAAAATAATATCCCAGACATACACCAAACTAGAATGCTTTATTATGTGTTTACACACAACAAGACTATCATTTTCAGTGAAAAGCACCTTGGTATCTTGCTGTGTTTGTGCAATGGACGGCCAGAAAGATGGTCGAAATTCATTTTTGGTGCATGTTTGCGGTATATTTTCTCTGAAACCCAGATTTGTACTGTGAGGGTAAATGCTGTTTGTCGTGCATTTGGAACTCTATTTTTCAGGAATACCAAGCATTTCTTTGGTAGTTTCTACACTTTCAAGCTAGATGGAGCGAAAGTTGGAGGAACCCCTGTCGGCCAAGCGGGCTAAAAACAATTTCTTTGGTACTTCGCTGGGGATAGCCAGTACTTGCATCCAGCCTACAGTGCCCCCTGGAGGTGAATTTTTCAGACTTTTGATGTTTAATATCATCTACACCGAAAATACTACCATTGAGATTTTACTAATGCTGTAATGTACCCCAAAGGGGCTATGTATCTAGCCTGGAATCCATACATATCAAATGCTGGTCGCTCCCAAAGGTCACTGATAGCAGTCTGGCCTCAGTCATATAACCAGCGTTTAGCCCTTACGTCACTAATGAAGTGAAGATATGAACATTCATGTTTTCTGCTCTTGGCTGATTGGGTGACCTTTTGGCGAGAACCACCAATCGAATATGAGTTAGCTGGCCAGCAATGGCATTCGCGAATGTTATTTGACATGAGCTTAAAAATTAGATTGTGGCTTGATTGCATTTACTCTTGGAGTGGTTGTTAGGTTTTGAACAGGAAAATGTTTGGCCATTTCTGCATTTTGTTTATTTCAGTGGGATTCCCCGGTTTAATGAAGGCTAAATTAAATAATACTAAAATTGCATAACTTATTTCACTGTAATTGGCATTAGCTATAACTCGAAGGGCATGATTGCATCAGCTACATTAAAGTGATACTCCACCCAAAAACCATAATTTGTATATCAATTACTCACCATTATATGTCTTGAACGGACGAAGTTGTTCTCCACCTGGCGCAACTTTATGACCACTGGAGAGTTTTGAAAAATTATCCAAATTTCTTTTTTGCTGGAAGCAAATGGGGTCACCCAGTAGCAATGGGAATACTCCACAAAACGTCCGTTGACAAACTTTCAAATCATCGTCCAGTATAATCCAAGTCTGCTTTGTCCACTCGTGTCCTCAGAACTCTAGAAATGCGGTTAGTTTTCGCTAGATATAATAAAATACCACAGTTATGCTTCAAGTAAGCTCGCGCATTCAACGGAAGTCCCGCCTCCCGTATAAACACGAGCCGGGAGACGGGACTTCCGTTGAATGCAGAACTGTGGTATTTTATTTATTTTTAAGTCTGTCTGAAGGGGTGGGGAACCCTTGCGACTGTGAGCCAATCACAGATCTCGCATGGATTTTGTGCGAATATTTGAAAGTCAAACGCTGGTCTACCGACTGAGGCCAGACATATCAGCAAGTGACCGTAGGGAGCGACCAAAGCTGATATGGATGGATTCCAGGCTACTATGTATCCAGAGAATTTCATTTCTCTATCTTGCTGGGTAAAGACAATAATGCTGTCTAAACATAGGCACAATCTGCAATGAAATGGTCCGTTTTGAGTTTTCCTCCAACTTTGGCTCAGTCTAGCTTGAAAGTGTAGATACTACCAAAGAAATGCTTGACATTCCTGAAAACAGAGCTCCAAAAGCACAACAAACGGCATTTATCACCATGGAACATATCTGGGTTACAGAGAAAATATACCGTAAACATCCACCGAAAATCAATTTCGACCATCTTTCAGGTCATCCGTTGCACTAACCCAGCAAGAAACCAAGGTGCTATTAACTGAAAATGATAGTTTTGTTGTGAGTAAACACATATTAAAGCATTCTTGATTGGTATATGTCTGGGATATTATTTTATTCCCATTCCCATTTTCAATTTTTACTGTGATTTCTCAAATAAATCAGGATCAATAACATAGTTACCCAGCTTGGCGCTGATGTGGTGCTGATGTCTATCCAGACTTGAAGTGTCACAGGTCCTGATAAAAGTATAACACATCTGGTACTGTGTACCCTTAAGTCATTAATTGATGTAAAACGTGGCGTCAAAAGCAAAACTGAGGCACTTTAGTGGCTTCCAGGTGGCGCCACAGGCAGACAAAGTGAGATACGGGCCTAAAAATTTGGCTTTTTCCGTGAGACTACCATATCTACCCATCTGCCAAGTTTCATTCCATTCCAGGGGGTTCAACTTCTCAACTTCTTCAAAAAGTGCCACTTTCTCACGGAATGGCTCTTAAACTGACTTCAAGACTAAATTCTGTTCCTAAAGGGGAACTCCGGTGTGAAATTAACTATTTTCATGCATGTGACCTCTGATACTCATAAGCTCACATTTTGGTTGAGAAATGAGTTATTTTAATCAATATAATATCATGTATTGCCTTCCTTTTGCCCAGACTTGATCAAAATTTTGGTTCAACAGGAGGCCAGCAACACAAACATCATTTATGATACCAATTTTCAATTGCTTTCTTGTTTTGAGTACAATAAATTTAGTAGATTATCAGAAAATGTAATTCCATTCCCATTTTGTAATTCCGTTACTGCTGTCTCTTTCTCATAAATGGCATTCTGCAAAATATCTGTGAACATACCAGTCAATATAAACTTACCATGGCCTGGTCAACATCCTAGGCCACCAACTTAAGCTTAAACCTACTGCCTTAAACCTACTTTGCATGGCAACATTATGCCCCATTCACTACCATTGTAAGCCTGTTAGGAGCTTTGACTAAAAAGCCCTGTATTTCAAAATGTTGGGTGCGTCTGGAGGTGGGGTATTCGACAAAAGTTAGTACTCATTATCATGTTTCAATACACCCCAAGTCAATTTCACACCGGAGTTCCCCTTTAAGCTGATTCCAGCATTATTTTACACAATTCTTTTCTCCAAAGTATTCCTCATCATAACACATTTACTGCATAATAGAGATGGAAACACTTATACTAGCCTATTTTGCACAAAGTTAAGCTCTCTCTTTTGAGAAATTATTCATGTCAAAGAAGACCTGGAAAATTGTGTTGCATTGTTACACTGAAGGATAGTTTTTGTTTTCTGGGAAGACGACCTCCATCCAGAGAAAACTCTCTCCCCTCTGAGACACCAGCTTTACTCTTTGAAACTGCACTGGAGCTTCCCGAGGTGGAGACAGTGTTCCCAGAAGACAAGGTTTGCCCTTTGGGTCTATATTTTACTGTCTGTGAAAGCCGTTCACTCAAGCACAACATAAGAAATGAAAGAGTGGTTTATCAAATTGAAAAAATGAATAACTTACCTGAGAAACTGCAATAGCTTGACATACACTCCTCAAGTTCAGACAGCTTCCCGAGGTGGAGACAGTGTTCCCAGAAGACAGAGTTTGCCCTTTGGGTCTATTGGGCAATTCCACAGTAACGGAATTACGATCAAGAGTAATTTTCATGTCATTTTTACCTGCCATCTATTACTCTAATGCAGTAGCTACTTGCCTGTGCTTTTGTCAGTTCCACTGGCATGCCTACTGAGCTGTACAACACAAAGTTTAGGGTAATCTATTTTGTAGAAGGCTGTACGAAGGTGAAAGTGTTGGTAACGAAATTACGGCAGAAAAAATGCCATTATTTTTGCCTTTACTTTGACAGGCATTTCTCTGAAATCTGGCAATGATAGGCAGTAGGTTTAAGCTTATATTTGTGGCCTAGGATGTTGACCAGGCCATGGTAAGTTTATATTGACCGGTATGTTCACAGATATTTTGTTGGATGCCATTTATGAGAAAGAGACAGTGGTAACGGAATTAAAAAATGGGAACAGAATTACATTTTCTGATAATCTACTAAATTCATTATACTCAAAACAACAAAGCAATTGAAAATTGGTATCATAAATGATGTTTGTGTTGCTGACCTCCTGTTGAACTAAAATTTTGATCAACAAGTCAGGGCAAAAGGAAGGCAATACATAATATTATATTGATTAAAATAACTAATTTCTGAACCAAAATGTGAGCTTATAATGAGTATCAGAGGTCACATGCATGAAAATTGTTGTTCTTTCACTGACTGGATCCTGAAACATTTGTTTTTACTTGGTAACAGTGTTCCAGCATCATTCAATGGGTAAATATTGTGAGTAATGAAGTCGGTAACGGAATTACGGCAACACGGCCAATGTCAAAAGCACTGTGCACATCTCAAATGTATCATTGCTTGCATTATCTATATTCTTTCTAACTTCTCGCAGTCATGAGTGGCAGTCTCTTCACACAAAAGAAAATGTATAAAATATCAATTACTCAACTCCTGAAACTGGCAAAGCTCAAAATGAACATGTTATCATTAAACACTAGTAAATGAACCATAAGTATTATCCATTATTGGCAGAAGACAAACACTTTAGACAAATGTAATCCTGTCCCTTCTATCCATCTGTGGCTCTTTGTGCTCAGAAGTCTAGCGCAGCGTGACAACGGGAGCCGCACAGCTCAGTCGCTGTGTCGAAAATCGCCACTTTGGATAATGTTTGGGCACCACGGCCACTTGAAAAAAGGGCAAGCCAAACTCGCCGTTTGGGTAGTCGGCCATGACGGCCACACAGGGGGGTAACCACGGCAATTGCCGCTAGGCCGTGGTATAATTCATGAGCTGGTTATGGAAACTTAACTCACAGGAAGAAACACTCAACTATAGATGTCCAAAACAATGAACCACTATGCTCCATAAAGTCCTCATGCCACCTTGTGCTATCTTCTGTTTTTCACTGGCTTTCAGAATAATTCTGTAATTCCGTTACTGGTGTAATTCCGTTACCATGTAATTCCGTTACCACAAATTTTCCAGGATTACAGCTAAGTATTAGAGAGGTTAATGTCTGAAATTCAGTATAGACATAAGAAGGAAGATAATTCTTAGTAACAATAAAATAAATGCAGAAATAAGATGATGAAGAGAACTATACTGCAATTTCGGAAACGGAATTATGTTGAAAAATGACAAATTTCACAATGCGCCACTGTAATTATGTTTCAATTTCCTGCAATGACTTACAGTCTCAAATACTTTGGCTACGAATGTATGGAAATTCAGTAAATACCAGGAAATAGCTAAATATCTTTTAGGAGTTGTCAGCTTTGGAAAAATAACCTATGATCCTTGTCCTGGAGCTAAAAAAAATTACAAAATTCAAATCTAAATTTTGAGAAGACCATCAAAGATATTTCAAAACGGTTTTCAGTGTCTGATTTGGTAATGAGTCATCTACATGAAAACCTATATATTTCTAATATAAAACACTTTTTTAAAATGACTGTTTTAGCAACTCTCATGTGGAATTGCCCTATTGTATTACAGTCTGCAACAATCTCTCACTCAAGCACAGCTTAAGAAATGAAAGAGTGGTCCATCAGATTGAAAGAAAGAATTAGTAACTTACCTGAGTAACTGCAATTGCTCGACACACACTCCTCAAGGTCTGTATCCTGATCACCTGTTTCCAGGAGGGTTATGTTTTTATTCAATATCGTTCCACTTCAGAAAATACATCAATCTGAGTGGTATGTAAGCAGGGCAGATGACAGCCAGTCACAAATCCATTGAGGAAGCAACAGCACTTGGAGTGACTGTACAATACCCTGTCACCGCAGGATTATATTTAAGGATGGGTGGGTGTGCAAGAGGGGGTTGGGTTTGCAGAGTGAGTTTGTGATGTGACAAACAGATCTGCAGTAAAACAGAGGAGGGCTAAAAGGAGGGGTAGATGAGTACCCCCTATCCCTGTTCTAACAATATATTATTTGTCAGTGATGCAATCCAAGAAGTGCATCCCAGACAAACAAGTGACGCAATGCAGTCAGCCAGCTGGTGCACAAGTGAGACTGTGTAACCTGGTGTAAGGTCTTACACATGAAACCACAATGTTCATCAAAGCACTCAAACAATTTTCTTTCATCCTCACAAATAAAAGAAATTCAGCACTCAGTTACAGTAAATGTATTTCTGCAGATAATATTAGGTACATTTTCGACAGTTTGACTTTCATCAAAATGTTTGGCAATAAGGAGGTTGCGGTTTACAAGCACTTTTCTTTGCTTTCGCTACATAGACTTCACTAAAGCCTGGCATCTGTTCCAGGAGGTCTGTTGTCCTGTAGGTTTCCATGCCGATCCTCAGAGAGGAGAACATAATCAAAGCTGAGAGATCTGAGTCAAAATTTGCCAACGTGTTACAAATCCACCAAAATTATTAATGCCTATGAAAAAAAAAAAATTCAAATCAATAATTTCTTAACCCCATTATTTGAATAATAATAATAAACAGTAGTATCAAGATAACTATCACAAATGAACTTTTATTCTACTTTCTCTTTACATTCATAGTCAAATTTTGCATTTCCAGTGACATCAATTTGTGACATTTGTGACATGGCATCTTCAGCCACCAGAAAATCAGACTTCTGTTCATCCTAAATTGAATCAGTGGACATAAGGTCATATATATTAAATTTATGAAATTACAGGATGTGGAAATAAAATAAACACACACTTTATTTTGAATTATTGTTTTTAGTGTTTACGTGCATTATGTGTGTCTGTCAAAAATTTACACTGGTGAAATTTTCAATTATTGGGTTTTGTTGATAATTTTCGTCAGTGAAATTCCATGGAGATCTTCAAATGAATAAATGACTTACAATGAAATGATTTAAACAGCTATAAGCCACGATTGGTATGTAACACTTGTAAAACTTGAGAGCCCTGCTATTTCAAGTGTAGTAGCCAACAACGATTTTGGATTTAGCAAATAGACACCTGTGAGTAAGTTACAAGTTTCCAGACATACCTTTACTTTGCATATGTTGTTTCAACTTTCCATAAGCCAACTGGGTCGCTATGGATCTGCTGGTGCATCCTGAGGGTGTAAACTGCGTGCCTATAGAGGTCTTGATCACAGCTGTCTGGGTAGCCCTTCAAGGGTGTGTCCCTTTTTCATTTTGGATGCCAAAAATGGCTGCATTGATAAAAATGTTAAGGAAAAAAAATAAAGAAATTAAGGGTTTAGAGGGATTTCTATTGCCAGTCTTTGGAATAAATTACATGCTAGATGCTCAGGAGGTTTTAAATTAGCTTTTATGGTGCACAGGGTCCCCATTATTAGAGGTTGGACTTGAATGGACCCAAAATTATATATACAATCCAAAGTATAATGGAGAGACCTGTTATAACGCAAATGCTTGAGGTTTGACCTTGTTCACGCTGCATGCACTTTGCCTGCTTTTCAAAGTTTTATAAAGTCCATGAGTGACTGATAATAAATGATGCCTATGATAAAGTGAAGAATATTTTTTTTTACTTTGTTTCTCGAGGGAGAAAGTGAAGCATATTTTTCAGAACCCAGGGGAACCCCTGCACGCCCAAAATCGAACTCGGGCTAGATCTTGGGCCCATATACATGTATATAAAATATGAAAAGGATCTGTGGAAAACTGAAAGCTGTATCGCGCTGAAACGACGTCACGCACGCACAGCAGACCACCACTCATGACCCTAAGTACAGCATAAGCCCCTTGGGCCTGTCGGCCAAGCAGGCTAAAAATGAAGAGGCATACTCTTCACCTTTTTGACAAGAGCACTATGAAACGATATCGGGGTTCGGCCCATGGCCTGTGGAGAGTATTTCTTCCTTGGAAGAGCAAAGAGGGGGAGTGAAGCCTTTCATAAAGGGAAAATACAATTTTATTCTTCTCCCAACTATTTACCACGAGTTGATGTTTTTTTATTTGGAAGTAGGGCTGACCAATTAATTGAAAAATTATCTAAATCGCAATATGGGAATGAGCAATATCCAAATCGTAAAAGCTGTAATGATGTACAAAGTTAAAATATGTGACAGAACATTGGCTGGTACTGTAGTGCTGCAGAGATGTCCTGAACTACAAATCTCTCTTCTCCAGATACAAAACACGTTTGTTTGGTGCAGACCCCAGCAAATGTCACATCATCCTTACTGTAATAGCTATTTTTGTGTGAAAAATTGAAACAGCGATGCAAAAATTATCATTCTGCATAATATATGCATATTATATCAGTTGAAGACGCAGCCTAACCGCCAGCAGCACGTCCTGTCAAACACGCTCTGCCCTCCTCTGGCAAACACAGGCACACAGCACCAGACCTCGCTCCCCTGTCATTCACACACATCTTCCTCCATTCACCCTCTTGGAAAAAACTAGAGCGCCAAGGGCCCTGAAGGTTGCCGGCAGTTACAGCCCCGACAGGAGAAAAGTAACTAGCATCAGTCCGCGGATTCAACAGGAAACCAACACGAATTCTTGCGAAAGCAACACGTTGTCTACATGATACTGGCGTTAAGAAGCTCCAGCTTGGACATCCCCAAAAAAATTAAACCTGTTTAATTTTTTCGCGAGTTTCGGCGGCGATGGCGAATGGTCCTGTACGACTGCGAATCAATTCACGGTTCTTCAAATCAATTCTTCTCTGCGAAAGAAGAGAACTGTTTCATCCGCACACTTCCGCGGGCAATGCAGCTCAGTAAGAAAGGGGTTTTAGTGACCATTAGGCCGTACTTTTTTGATTCCTTGGTCCTCGGGCTTTTTCCCACACACAGGAGAGGAGGGCGAAATAAAAAAATAAATAAAATTTTATTTTCCACCTCCTCAAAATGGTAATTGGCAGGTACGAGAGAGGAGGAAGAAAAAAAAAATATTCATTTCTAAAATAAAGATTTTATTTTTCATGATGCATTTTTTTGCTGCTTCACTTCATCCCACAGGATTCATTAGCCCAGTGGGATTACCCCGGGGGAGTGAGTCTGAAAATCATGCAAGTTTTTAGTGGGGCCTATTTATCAGAGGTGGGAAATCCAGGGGTCAGAAAGTAAAAGTCCAGCCGGGGTTTTCTCCCTCCCACAGAATGAGCTGATCACTCACATTAGCTTTATCTCCTGGCAGAAGTAAAACAGGTGGTTGGAATAAAGTTCTGGGGAGGATTTTAACTTTTGAAACCCGGACTTTCCACCTCTGTCATTTATATTGTTGTTGCCTGTATGTACCAGCATTATTGTTATGAATTCTTTGGTCATTTCTGTCAAACTAATCTAAGTGGAGAGTCGTAAACCAGCCCGTAACCACCTAATCTGTATAGTAGTCTATGCACAGCTCCTCAGCAATAATGCATGTGTTTCCTGTCCTCTCCCTACATAACCTTTATCTTGTCTTGCTTGAGGTGTTTGTGTGCTGTCTGCAGTAGTTTTTAGTTTTCACCTGCACAACATCACTGTTACCAGACTGACTGACAGTCACTCAGTATGATCAGAACTGAAACACACAACATCACTGTTACCAGACTGACTGACAGTCACTCAGTATGATCAGAACTGAAACACACAACATCACTGTTACCAGACTGACTGACAGTCGCTCAGTATGATCAGAACTGAAACACACAACATCACTGTTACCAGACTAACTAACAGTCACTCAGTATGATCAGAACTGAAACACACAACATCACCATTACCAGACTGACTGACAGTCGCTCAGTATGATCAGAACTGAAACACACAACATCACTGTTACCAAACTGGCTGACAGTCACTCAGTATGATCAGAACTGAAACACACAACATCACTGTTACCAGACTGACTGACAGTCACTCAGTATGATCAGAACTGAAACACACAACATCACTGTTACCAGTTACAGTATGATCAGAAGACTGTTACCAGACTGACAGTCACTCAGTATGATCAGAACTGAAACACACAACATCACCATTACCAGACTGACTGACAGTCGCTCAGTATGATCAGAACTGAAACACACAAAATCACTGTTACCAGACTGACTGACAGTCACTCAGTATGATCAGAACTGAAACACACTACATCAGTGTAACCAGACTGACTGACAGTCACTCAGTATGATCAGAACTGAAACACACAACATCACTGGTGCCAGACTGACTGACAGTCGCTCAGTATGATCAGAACTGAAACACACAACATCACTGTTACCAGACTGGCTGACAGTCACTCAGGATGATCAGAACTGAAACACACAACATTACTGTTACCAGACTGACTGACAGTCACTCAGTATGATCAGAACTGAAACACACAACATCACTGTTACCAGACTGACTGACAGTCGCTCAGTATGATCAGAACTGAAACACACAACATCACTGTTACCAGACTGACTGACAGTCACTCAGTATGATCAGAACTGAAAAACACAACATCAGTGTAACCAGACTGACTGACAGTCACTCAGTATGATCAGAACTGAAACACACAACATCACCATTACCAGACTGACTGACAGTCGCTCAGTATGATCAGAACTGAAATACACAACATCACTGTTACCAGACTGACTGACAGTCACTCAGTATGATCAGAACTGAAACACACAACATTACTGTTACCAGACTGACTGACAGTCACTCAGTATGATCAGAACTGAAACACACAACATCACTGTTACCAGACTGACTGACAGTCGCTCAGTATGATCAGAACTGAAACACACAACATCACTGTTACCAGACTGACTGACAGTCACTCAGTATGATCAGAACTGAAAAACACAACATCAGTGTAACCAGACTGACTGACAGTCGCTCAGTATGATCAGAACTGAAAACACAACATCACATCAGTCACTCAGTATGATCAGAACTGACTGACTGAGTGACGCTCAGTATGATCAGAACTGAAATACACAACATCACTGTTACCAGACTGACTGACAGTCACTCAGTATGATCAGAACTGAAATACACAACATCACTGTTACCAGACTGACTGACAGTCACTCAGTATGATCAGAACTGAAATACACAACATCACTGTTACCAGACTGACTGACAGTCACTCAGTATGATCAGAACTGAAATACACAACATCACTGTTACCAGACTGACTGACAGTGATCAGAACTGACACTGTTACCAGACTGACTGACACCAGTATGATCAGAACTGAAATACAAGCATCACTGTTACCAGACTGATCACTCAGTATGATCAGAACTGAAACAGACATCACTGTTACCAGACTGACTGACAGTCGCTCAGTATGATCAGAACTGAAACACACAACATCACTGTTACCAGACTGACTGACAGTCACTCAGTATGATCAGAACTGAAACACACAACATCACTGTTACCAGACTGACTGACAGTCACTCAGTATGATCAGAACTGAAACACACTACATCACTGTTACCAGACTGACTGACAGTCACTCAGTATGATCAGAACTGAAACACACAACATCACTGTTACCAGACTGACTGACAGTCACTCAGTATGATCAGAACTGAAATACACAACATCACTGTTACCAGACTGACAGTCACTCAGTATGATCAGAACTGAAACACACAACATCACTGTTACCAGACTGACTGACAGTCACTCAGTATGATCAGAACTGAAACACACAACATCACTGTTACCAGACTGACTGACAGTCACTCAGTTTGATCAGAACTGAAACACACAACATCACTGTTACCAGACTGACTGACAGTCACTCAGTATGATCAGAACTGAAACACACAACATCACTGTTACCAGACTGGCTGACAGTCACTCAGTATGATCAGAAATGATCCACATGTACGCTGGTGGGGAGCTCAATAGTGAGGACACAGCTGATGGGTGTAGATGCACAGATGCAGTTTAAAGGCTGAGAGTCCCGAGCCTCTGAAAATGATGAGGGAGCGCTCTCTCCACCTTATGTCATCATTTCAGATTTACCACACAGCTGCTGCAGTCATAGAATGCACATGAATGAATGACAATCCAGTTACTGCTCTTTTCAAGAACATCTGATTGATAGGACCTTGAGGCACAAGGTCAAATGTGACTGACTCACAATGTTCGGCATACCTGATTCCCTATGGGTGCCTCATACATACCTAAGCTCTAAATATTATATTAAGAGTTATAGCACATTTTTGCCATTTAACCTTGATCTTTTGGCTCAAGGTCAAATTCGACCAACCGACAACGCTCAGCAAGCATGATATGCTGTACATGCTCAATTCATAGCTATACAATAAATGCAATAATAAGCAAGTTACAGCACATTTTGGGGCAAAACACCCCAAAAAATGATGAAGTCCGGAAACGTTGCCTAGGTGGCGCTATGGAGGAACGATTCAATCAAAACGCCGTTTACATCGTTGAAGCAGGTCATGATACTGATTCCATTGCTGCGATAAAAAAAATTATTCATCAGACAGTTTTTGAGAAAATTGCACCAACATGCCAAAAATGGCCATTTTCTACATAAAAATGGCCGCCAAGTCTAAACGAACGATTCGATCAAAAAAATTTTTGCTCGGGCATTAACTTGATGACGCATTTGATCACATCCCCATATTCAAAAAAAAAATTCATCAGACCGTTTTTGAGATACGGCTTTAAACGGACAATGCCAACGGCGACGCCGCCGGACGCAAAGTGACAACAATAGGTTACTGGCCTACGGCCGGCAACCCAAAAAAAAAAAAAAAAAAAAGACACTATAGCCATGTTGTGTGGTGAAGCTTTTGATTTTTTTACAGCATATTAGTGTAGGCTACTGTAGTCAAAGGTAAGACAACCTGTTTTTTTCTTTGTGAAGCTGCGCTCCCCATACTGGCAGCGTGGAGATACAGTAAATGCTTCTCCTAACCTTCTTAAAATGCAGAAATTTGTTTCCATTGGGAAGCCTAATAAACATTTAATTTGACACAATGTGATAAAGTAGAAGTGTTTGTGTAGCTTGTGTATGGTTTTGGTACTGGCTAAGCTTGTCAAGCGTTGATTTAAAAGGCGATGCACCCAATACCTGTTATTAAACTGCTACAGCACTTCCTGACCCAAACAACTGATTTGTGCTCAAGTTCAAGCACTGAAAATGTTCAATATTAACCCTCTATTAACCACCGTAGCATATCTGCTACATAAAGTGAAAGGGTTAACAGCCTGGACACCCTGCTTGGTTTTGTTTCTTATTGCCAAATAAACATTTGAGAATAACTTGAATGGTCCGTCAAGTTAAAATTTTAAAACTTAAAAAAAATTTCAAATTTAAATTTAAAAAAAATTTTTAATTTTTTTTTTTTTTTTTTTTAACTATTTTTCCAAATATTGGCCCATAATCAACATATTTGCCTAGGGAAATGATTTTCACACAATTGGAAATGGGTTTGGTTACTAGAGGGTTCAACAGACTGTCAAAGCCGCCACCCCATCACACGCCACCCCCACCAAGTAAATTCACAACTTGGGGGAAACAATGTTGAGTGTTAAAATACCTTTGGAGGAACTCCATGGTGCATGACCCATCCACAGGATACTCCAGGCTGAAGACATAATAGCTTGCAAACACTGCAGCTACACCGTGGACAAGGTTTGGGTGTGGGCCCGGGCCCATGACCACTTCTACCTCAAATGCAAGCATCCAGGCAGAAGGCTTCATAATGTTACCTGGAATGAACAGATATCCCATCATGCATTATTTAGAAGACAATAGTGTTTCATTTCAATGTTCTGCAAGACTGATTTCTTTGACAGACATCTCATTCAGGACAACCACCTTGGGCTTACTGAGTATTATTTGGTTCTGATTGATTCGTGTATTTGGAAAGACAGAGACCATTGATGATGAGACCTCCAAGGTCAAAAAAATAAAGTGTCTCCTGAGGCAACAATCATCTAGTGCTTTTTGGAGTAATTTCTTAAATAAAGGGAATGTATGGTATATTTCAAGCAGCTAGAAATATCAACATGAAATCCAGACATCGAGAGTACCTTGGATGACCAAGCAGGAGGCACTCTGTAGCTCCACTGCAGCCTGCACATCAGCGGCTGTGGCGCATGGCTGTAAAACAGTAACACACGATAGCAAAGATCAACATGAGGAAACAATGAAGTTGAAGACAGAGTCCATTGGCTCGCTGACTTGGTGGTAAATTATACAACATAACATTACATGTCAACAGGTGACTGAATGAGATTAAATGTACTGTAATCACATGCTGATTTTTTGTATTTTTAACAACTTACATCAGCCTCGAGCACGATTGCTTTCATGGGCTCCTTGAAGTATGCCAACAGGAGCAGGAGGACACATGCAGCCTTATCTGAAGCCTCCGGCTCGAAGCTCGCCAGGACCTCCTTGATCCCATGATGATGGTGGAGTTGCTGGCAGAACCGTAGGACTGTACTGCCTTTGTTGTTCAGGGCCTCTTGCAACTTCATGAGGATGGAGATGTCCGTCTGCAGACCAAAGTGGGAGTAAAAGCCCCTTTGTGAGAAAAGAAAAGGCCATTCTTCCCTAACCGCTGCCATGCCCTGCTGAAAAAAAGTCAGAGAAACCATTAGGCAACCATTAGGCATATTCTGTTGGTTTCTAATGGTTCCTGGTGGTTTTGTAATGGTTTCTAATGGCAACTTATGTTTTCCTAATGGTTCGGTTTGTTTTTCTAATGGGATTTTATTATCTCCTACACAGATCTACAGGACTTTAACTGGTCCCTACTAATGGTTCCTACAGGAGTCTAATGGTTCCTACAGGCGTTTCTATACCAGTCTAATGGTCACTATACAGTGGTCACTACAGGGTGCAGTGGTCTCTAATGGCTCCTAATGTGATGGAGGAACGCAGATCTTATAGCCTTCTTTGGCGATCACATCTGTGTGATTTCTAGTGGGTCCTTGTGTCGGCTATACAGTATGTTTGTAGATTGCAGTGTTCAGTGATTTCATTTAATACATTCCAAGATCACCTTTGGCCTTTTGCAATTAAATTTGTGATTAAATCATATTTGGCCTTTTGTGATTAAATCATTGTTCATGACTCATCCATCCAAGAGGAGGGAAAAGAACACAACCTGATGGTTTGATGGTTCATGTTCTGAAAAAATTTAATTAAAATCACAAACTGCAATGAGTTGTCACGCCCCATATGTCCTGTTCCCAATTCGGAGGGGAAAATATCCCAATACATACACAATTACACATATGTATAGACATGTCTCTGGTGCCCAGTGTTAGGACTCTGCTATAATTTCTGTTGCAGCAGTAGGTTTCTCAGTATGTTTTTCTAATAGATCCTAATGGGACCAGTTTTCTAATGGTTTCAGCTACTAATGGAACCAGTAGCTTTATAATGGTATTACATTCTAATGGGACCAGTAGGTCTCTAATGGTTTTATATCCTAATGGGACCAGTAGGTTCCTTATGGTTTCTTCTAATGGTTCCTAACGGGGTTCCAATTCCCATTAGACCATTAGAAACCTAATGGTTCCTAATGGTTTTTTCAAATGGTTTCAAATTTCTTTTAAAAGAAAGGTAAAGGTCATACTCCCTTAGCTGCACTGGAAGAATATTCCAGGTGTGAGCAGCTCTCACCGAGAGGGAGGGCTGCCTGGCCAAAAGCAGTCGTCCTGTTTGGAACTACTCAGTCCCCTCTGCTGATAGACCTGGTCTGCCTGTCAGTAGATGTTTTCTGTGTTATAAAAGCACCAAGGGGGGGAGGAGCCAAGCCATACAGGATCTTATAAGTAAGACAGGCATCTTTGAATTTAACAAAGTTATCCCAGCTCAGTAAGTTGTGATTTGTCATGCTGTGACAATGATGATGATCATTTGTCTTCCTGTCCAGTACTTTCACAGCCTGATGATAGAATACTTGTACATATTTTAGTGTTGTACAAGAGGCTTGTGCCCAGCTAGTTAGACAGTATGACAGATGTGACATGATAATAGCATTAAAATACAAGACTGCAGCTTTTGTTGACAGTGAGTTTCTGATGTGACGGAAATTTGATAAGTGAAACTTTGCTGTGTTTACTACTGATTTAATTTGTTTTTTAAATGTAAGATTTGAATCTATTTTTATTCCAAGATATTTATATTCGGGCGCAGCTGTCAACTTTTCTCTGGTAACATAGACATCGGGTGTTATGGTATCCATCGACCTCTTAGTAAAAATCATGCATACCGTTTTCTTAGTATTTAGATGCAGACATGAATTATTCAGCTATTCAACGACCAGGGTCATCGCTGCCGTTAGCTTATTTGCAGCTGGCTGTGTGGTTGCTGCATGAACATAAATGACCGTGTCATCTGCATACATCTGGATTAGAAATCGACCGATATGAGTTTTTCAGAGGCCAATGTCGATGCCGATATTTAGATAGCAGGGCAGCCGATGGCCAATATATAATGCGAGATATAATTTCTTTTTTTTTTAATGATAAATTACAGGGCAGTCCTATTAACCCCCAGAACTCCGCTGAGGGGCTGGTGATCCCGGCAGCAGTGTTAATATTTTATCTCATATCTCTGTCTGGAACCACACAATGGAACTTAATGGGGAAAACTGTGATCAGAAGCTGACTCTTTTGGCGATCTACAGTGGGCTCCAGGCAATAAGCCCCTTCGTAATTACACTCTGCGCATGCGCGATTTCCCTGTGTTGAACTTACACGAAAGGTCATTTGTACATAAACGCGAATTTCAGCTATCGATTCTAACGGTGAGCTCACGTTGAATAACAATATCGAGGTTGAAAATTACGCTGCCCAAGAGTTGGCTCCTTCCTAGATTATCATTAGCGAGAATTTGTTCGGAATTTCATACTGGTAAAGTATAATGTACGGTTCTCAAGAATTAAGTGGATTAGACGTATACATTTTGTCGCTTGCATCTTAAGCGGTGGAGAGGCTGTAACTGTCCATAATCAACCTTTAGCGTGCTCCCGGCGACCGTACTCGCCCATATATTCCTTATTGTGTGCAACTGCCGGCGACCGCAGTCGCCACGTTTGTTTATATCTGTTCTGACTGCGGCGATATCGCTCGACAAGAGGAACTGTTTAGGAATGCCCTCCCTCATAAATAAGTATTATATGCGCGTGTCTCGCTGACAGTACCAGCGCACCCGTGCCAGTGCCATACGGGGCTGAAATGGTCGGAACTACTTTCAAGTCGGACGTTTCCGTGGCGCGGAAGAAACAAGTGTTATTTTCAAAATAATAGGGATGATTATTTTTCCCATTTAGAGTTCTTTCCAGATCGGTTGCTTTTTTTAAGGAGCTATAACGGATCAACATGAGTCAACGTTTCTATCAGGTATGGCCTCCGTTGCGTTCGAGACGACTTATATTCTCGCTGTTCAACTAGCGCCATTGACTTCGACAATTTCGGAAGATCCAAATATCATTTCAGCGGCAAGTGCTTACATAACTTAATTTTAAAGTGAGCACATGACGCAGTATGAGTGCGGTCGCGCCGATAGCGAGTAATGGAGAGTCAGTGGCTATGCATACGACCATTGTCAAATGTGACAGAGATTATTAAAAGCTGATATTATGGATTTTGTGTCCCACATCTGTCTTGTGTTGTTCTTGCAAGCTATGTAGACAATTCTGGTTGGACATGTCAGCAGGTGTGATATCTGGATCAGTCTTGAAAATTAGCCAGTTGCAGGCAATATTACACTGATCCAGAACTCAGCTGCCAGCATGCAATAGGCTTAAATTAACTTCGCATGCTAAAGGTTAGTGTAGGTAATTCCATTAATGAGGGCCATCTAATATTTTTTATTACACTTTTTGCTGTTTATGACTAGAAGCGTGAAGGTATAGTAATTTAAGCGGGGAGGCAATTAAGTTGGAAGCATTTTCATTAAGTCAGTTTGCATTACGACGTATTCCTTAACACCAACAAGCATTGATTTGTAGGCGAACATTAAGATCATGTTGTATTTGTCCGCTACAGGGAAAGCGAACTGAGTTATTTAAGATGGTTAATTTGAAACAGTATTAACGGGTGCATTTCCATTGCATAGCGAGCAGTCCTACTGCAGCTTGCAGGTTTAACGCAAACTTTGCCCGCCGGTGTCTCCAAAAACAACAAGAACCATAGCGGATGCTCTTGCTACCGAAGCCAGCCTGACTAGCCAAATATATATATATATATATATATATATATATATATATATATATATACAGCCAACAAACCCAATAAAACGTGATTAGCGGAATGGAATTACACCATAGGCTATTACACTTCACATTGCGGATCATTCACTGGGCATGTTTGGCATTTTTAGCACAATTTAATCGTTTAAGTGCTGGGGCATTAAAACCGAAAGCTGAATGGCCGAGTTGAGTGAATGGCGTTTATGTTCACGCAGCTTTGAAATTTGTAAATTGCGATTTGAGACATATGTGAATTATCTTTCTCCAGTTTACTTCTTCTGTAATTTCTTTGATTAGTTATTTTGTTATTTAGAATAGGCTAGATACTTAACATTGTTTGAATCAAGTGTACAACTTCTGGTTTATTCTGTATTGCGGTTTCAAAGGAAAAACAAAGCATCCCTTACGGTAGTCTGCTGGAATGGACTGCAACGTCAGCGGTTTTCTTTAAACACAAATTAAAAGCCCAACAGATTAAATCAATTAATAGCAACAATGAAAACGAAAAAATTGGGCGTCATAACTCTGATGACACCCAATTCTTTATTGAATGTTATTTCCACTTTGTGTCTACTTGAGAGACACTATAAGAGTCCATAAGAATTTTCGATTTTACTCCAGTGGAATTTAAATAACAACAATTAGCACTTTGCCTTTGTTTGTCACAAGCTGCATGCAAGAAACACTTCGCACCTGTGTAGGCCTTTTTTCTGCGTAAAATGGATTGATCAAGAAGGTACTAATTGAGCAACATATCGAGAAACCTGTCCTTTCAATCTGGTATCCAACACTGTTCAATACAGCTCGAGTCGGCTCTATGTACAAATGACCTTTGACTAGTGATGTTACGTTCTGTGCCGATGCTTCGAGGCGTGTGCCGAGTAATTCAGGAATTATTTTGTGAAGCGCGCATCGAGGCGTGTATTGATGACGATGCGCCACATCCGGAAGCCTCGCCAGCCGGCCGTACCTCGTGACCGGTTCATGAAGTGGTTCGCAATTTGGCGTGCGATTCCTCATGTGGGTGGTCTACGGAATGTTGGACATTACCCAGAAACACTTGCTGCCTCAATGACGATATCAACAGCTGAATAAAATTATCATTGTTTGTTTAGTGAAGCATTTTACAAAAAGAAATCTAAGTTATTTCATGTTATAACGATTTATGTTCAATTAAAATGATCAATAATGTACCATAATGACATCGACTTGCCAGCAGCATGACTGAGAAATAAATGCAGTTGCAGTGGTACATATATGTAGTATACTTGTATGAAACTTGCTTGTTCCTGTAAACTTTAGGCTTTACTAATCTGGGGTAGGATCTCTATTGCCACTAAGAGGAGGTACCTGACTCAGGTCACTATTGTACTTGCATCTATTGTATTCTCTTATAATATGCCACTGTAGTAATATGATCCGCGATATTTTTGCCTGTTTTACACTTTTGTCCAGTTAATGGCGTAGTGAGCAGATGAAGCCTCAAGAAGTGTCACCCATCAGTGAACCACTTTGGGAGAAAGCTTCAATGCTTTATGAGGCTTCATCTCGCCATCACTACCTTTGACACGGTGACGTCTCGCAGCTCCTGTGGGTAATAATGAATGGGCTTATTATATCCTTTCCAAAAGTTTTTCAGTCCAGCTGTTAGTGTTGCTTTTTTTTTTTCCTCCTTATAGCCAAGGCCTGAGAGACCCATATTCAAAAATTTACAAGCTTGTTCATTGTTGATCCATTTTTTTAAATTAAATTCTATGAAATTCAATTTCTGTTTTGTTTTTTTTTGTCTTCATAGTCATATCAATCTATGCGCACTGCAGTCTAATATACATGGATTTCTTAGCCAGCAACATTTTTGTTTTAAATTAATTTTGTTATTATTATTATAATTACTATTAATGAAATGGAAAAATACACTGGATTATGCTGTAAATTTCAAAATGGAAATAGTATGTAAGGGAGAGCAGGGTACAGTATGTAAGAAGCAACATCATTCGACTGTCTTACTATAATAATGATATATATTTAACACTAGCCAGTTTTAGTTTAGATTTGCTGGCATTTAGGATGAGAAAAACATTTACAAGAGACTATGGTGACTGAGGAAATTCAGACAAACGTATATTATCACGGTGCGTGAGTTATATTATAGGGCTCTAAACTACAGGGTGTATCAAAAAAAAGTAGACTCTCATAAAAGTACCCTCCAAATTTACAATTGAACATTTTCATGAAATTTCTTCGTTTGCAGATGTTGGTATGGACATCCTGCTTCGGTCCATACCAAAATTAATTGCATAATTTCATGCATGACTGAACACAGGCCTGTTTTCCGGTGGGCAATAAAATGTCCTTCCTCCAAAAAATTAAAGTGTTAAAATTGGATGAAAAGTCTTTAACTGTAATGCAAAATGTGAATTTTTGTTTTTCTACGCCGCGATACTCAAATTAACCCTTTGTTTGCTGCTTTTTGTACTGGGGCAATGTATGGGAATGAGTCGCAGGGCCACACGGTGGTTTACAAGTGATCACTACCCACCCGCATCCTTGTACTTGTTTACATTTTTAAGAGCAGTTGCTCGCAAAGGACACCGAACATTTTGAAATCGCCGGCGAAAACGCCGAAGAACTTCTGCCACACTTTTGGTAGCATGGTATTCGTTCACCATGAATGCATGCTGCTGTGGTGTAAACTGTGGACGGACCATCTTGCAAATGAGTGAAGCCAATGGCCCTACCCAATTTTATCACAGCTTAATGAAAGGAGTTGCGTAAAAACGTCAGAAGGATTAAGCCTATGCTGTAACTACCCTGACATCACAATCACTTTTATTCAGGTGCAAAGAATTTGTGGTGATTCCTTTCATTGCAGGCCTGTGTTGAGTTAGTTACACAATCAATCTGACTCCAATGTCAGACCTCGTACAAGCGATCAGGTGTAAAAATTACATTTTTTACTTGTCATAATACGAATTGTGGATATCCATAATGACATTTTTACTAGTCACAATGTATTTTGGATATTCAAAATTACATTCTGGATATCTGGAATAGTTTTTCATTTTATTCAAGAAATTCACTTGCGCAATTTAAGTCATTGTGCATGAAGTTAATCAGTTTAACGTGCATTACGGTGGATTTCCCCACTCGTGACACGGAAATCGATTATGACTCGGGAATTCTCACGCTTGTCTCTACTGAGGGATTGAAAGCAATGGAATTGCATAAAGAAGTTTCAAATGGTCTTATTTCATTGAAACAATTTAAACGATCATGAAACACATGCATTGTTTCCAATCCCTGAGTAAAGAGAAGCAGAGAAGTCCGGAGTCGCTTTCCATGTTATTTGTGGTGAGGTCCACCTTTATGTAAGTGAAACTGAAACTTCAATGCACAAGGATTTTAATACCGCGTGGGAATCTCTATAATAAGCGTTCATTGAATAATTGCGGACTATGGTGAATAAGGCTAAAAAATGCTTGAGACCTACACCGAATGCGTGAGACTTGGCATCTCTGGCAATGCCGTAGCATGCACACCAGAAGCTATGACTAACGCTCCAGTACCCTCCACAAGCACTGCCCCAAACCAGTTCCCTCTCTCTGCTGCCTCAGCCCTACCTCACGCGGTTAGTGACTTGAATGGCGATGCTCCAACCCAGCCAATATTAGCTAGTTACCCAGACCGTGCATTCGGTGCTTTATGGCGATCATTCAAACCAGCCTGGTATCGTAAACGACCGTGGCTGGAGTAGGCTACTCAGTTCAGCGGGATGCATGCTTTTGCTTTCCCCGCAGGAAAAATGTTACTGCCGGTGAGAGGGATGCTGTTTTTACCTCGCGTGGTTTTACCAACTGGAAAGCAGCACTCGAGCGTGACAGGGGGTTACAGAAACATTCATCCAGCCACAGTCATATACAGGCATATAGGTGACTTGCAATAGTCACATGACCTAACACTGGACTGCCTCAGTAACCAGTAGCAATGGCCTGCGCCGCCATTAGCGTGGCCAAGCACATCAGCAATGGAGGCAGAGGACAGTTCGACTGAGCCTAAATCACAGTATTGTACTGTCTAGCCTTGCATGCATGCGGTTGTAGCTGTACTGTTATATACCAACTTTTCTGGTAGATACTTTGCTATAAGCTCCTGATAACCATTTCTTCCAAAACGAAACAATTCCGACAGCAAGTTACTCAATGAGCTCAAAGCAGAAACACGCAAACGGTTGAAAGCATTGCTTGTGTGGAGCTCGCGAATCGGTACCTCGTACCGGGAAAATTTCCGAATCCAGTTTCCACTTTTTCAGCTTGTAATTCGCCAAAACATTTTCTAAAGGGGATAAAATTCCGCCACGGCAATGCAGAGAAATCGTTTGTTATACCAGACACAGCTTTAGCATCAGAGCTAGCCCACCCTTACAAAAATTCTCAATGGTAAATGAATGGTATCCAGTGGTAAATCAAATAGCACTTTTTTCTTGTAAGGGCACACAACGGCAAAGTTCTCGGCTGACCCCGGATAAGAAAAACGATCATTTCACTAATTGCAGCCTTATCAGCCCAACTTAGACGGACACAACGCCTCTCCGCTTAGCTTCAACTGTAGCAGCTACGATCAGGTAACATTAAGACGAAACTACCACCTTGATTGCTAACCAAAGTAAAACAAGCATACCAGTCAGAATTACTGCAAATAAGTCAACCAGGAGCGCTTCTAGTAGCACGACACGCGAACACACATGCGGTAGTGACCGAGCGGTCATAACAACAGTTTTCTTAAATAGGCCTATTGTTATCAGTTTGCAACTATAATCCAACAAACTGTCTCAAGTGTATAATCATAAAAAAACTAACCACGGATGAAGTGGTCACTACAAACGCGGATTTCCTTCTTGTGTATGTCCAAGTCGGCCCTGGAGATGCTTGAAAACCATTTAGCTCGTTGAATTGTTGACAACTCCAAAGTTTTTTTTCACCCTGATTCCGTGATAATACCGGGCACGCTGTAAAATCGTTTCTCCTCTCCCGGTCAGACCGGTTGGAACAGCCAACAATGGCACACTTACTCGGCATTTTCTCTACTTTTCTCTGTGTGCAGTGTGCAGCGTCATTAGCCTGGAGCTTTGTTTGGCCACATCAATGGCGGACAAAGCTTGAGTTCGTATTCGCCACAGCTAGGCCATGCCTATTGCAAGAGAGCTATAGGCCTATAGAAGTCTCTTGCTGCCGACATTTTGACAACAATCTTTGCAGTAGGTTGATAAATTTGTTGAATAAATGCACGGAAGTTTGTAATAGACGATGTTTTCATATCAATCTAAGCACTAGAACATAGGATTCGCGCCAAATCATAATGTAATGCGTAGTTGCTGGCGCACTGAAATGTTCATTTAGCGCCAAGTCTGTCAAACTTGCGGGATCTTGCAAATTACGCATCCTAGAATCATCACTGGGTATATTTCTTCTTTGTGTAGTGACACATTCCTACCTGCCAGAACCTGGTGGTGAAGTCAAAGAGCTTGACCTGCTTGAGGAGCTTAAACTTGGAGAACTTGGAGAGCTTGTAGTGCTTGCGGGGCCTGCAGTGCTTGATATTGTGGTACTTGGGAGTACTTGGACTGGTTGGTGAGACTGATTCCAAATTGAGTGTAAAAATGCCTAGAGGGGACAAAAAACAATGTATAAATGGAGGCAGGGTAAGATGCAGAGCTAGGATAAAGTGTACTCCCTGAAAACAAGAATGTCACAGTACCATTCTGCCCCATCACCACCCCCTAGCCATCACATGAAGATAAAAATTCTACAAAAACACATTTAAACTTAATAGGTAATTATTAAATTCCTTTAATTAGGGACTAGGGACTTGCCTGGCTAAGAATGTTTTTATTGATGGGAATCATTTTCAGCCAAGTACATACTGTAGCTACTGCAGCTCCAGACTTCACTAGTAGCTAACACTAGTGCGAGCCTATAAGAACAAGCAATCTCCATCCAAAACTCATTTCAAAACACTCCACAGTGCACCTAAAACAAATAAAATATGAAGACAGTCTGTTGAGGGTTCATTGGAGTATTTCTGTTTATCATTTTTTAAATCAAACTATCTTTAAATCATTGTTTTTTGGAACCTATATTTCCATGTAAGGAGGTGTGTATCACGTTGCCTAGTTACAGAGCCACAACTACTACTGCTAACAGGAAACTTGCGTATCACACCGTCTGCAAACTTGCAGCTGGTTTCAAAATAGTTTTGACTTCAAAATGAATGGGATAAACACTCAAATGAACCACCAATAGACAGGTTTTATATTTTTTGATTTTGGGCACTGTGTGGAGTGTTTGAGTTTGTTTGTTTTTATTTTATTTTTTTTAATGGAGGCTAATGGTCCCGATTGGCTTGCACTAGCATTAACCACTTGTGATGTGAAGCTAGCTACATCATGGACCTCCCAGAAAATGTTCTCCATCAGTCAAACACATTCTCGTGAAGTAGAAAATGAGGCCCTTGTTCAAAAATAGTCATGTGAGACACAAAATATGAATTTACCTTGCTTAATGCCATTCAGGAATTTTGGACACTGGATTGGTTTCAGGTATTTGACCAGATCCTTCTCCTCCATCAAAGCAAGATCATCCACACGCTCCACTCCAGCCTCGTCCAGTATAGTAGTCAGCAGGTCATCAGGTAGGCCGGGTAAATGGGCCCAAACTGCTTCCTTTACAGCTCCCATTATCTAAAAAGACTAGTGGCGAATGTGATCACTTCATACATCCTCCGTATTTCCCTGTTTGCTTAGTCTACTCTATATGCCTGTAGAAGTGCAAGCCGACATGTGCCTCCTAACACTCAACAAAACATTCCAAAATCAGTCTTCAACCTAAAACTTGCTTAGTCTGCTATACATAAACAGCAGGCTCCGCTACTCACGTCTGTCGTGTCCTGTCCTGTCCTGTCTTTTCTTCCTTGTTCAAAAAGCTTCTGGAAAAGAATGGTGGAGAGCAATTAGTGTCAGATCATACACTTTGTAGGCTGGAAGAGGACAGTAGTCCAGTAGATCTTCCTGCTTAGTGCACACATAACCCTCCTGGGCGACTCCTAACTCACAGTACACACCCATGTCACTTAACTTTACAAAAGTGTGTTTCTCTGTGACAAAGTGGACAGAAGTATGGACAATAATGAGCAGCATTATCTCTCCCATGTGAAGTTCTTCATCACTTTTCCAGAGCAGGATGAACATCCCCTTCTGCAGTTTGTGCCCTTGACTGTAACATTATTAGAAGCCACTGCAGACTGCAACTCTAGTGGACAACTGGCTACCGAAGCCCTGATCTTGTCATTACAATCATCCACATAAAACTCTGTCCCCCTTTCTGCCTGTATAGCTGGAGGGAACAGATTTCCTGCACTGAAGAAGGCCCGCTGAAGTTAGCGTCTTTCTGTCAGAGTTTTGCATAGATTTTTGAAATTGTGCTATGTTCTGGCACATTGTTTTAAAAAATATGTATGTTTGCTTTCAAACCGTAAGGTCCACAGAGGGATAAGTGGGCCCAAAGTGGATGGTCAGTTGGGGATAATGGCACAGATAGTGATGCTTTGGCCTCAGGGGGTCATGGGGGAACAGCCTTTTCCTGTTGTCCATGTATTCCTCAGCAATGACTTTCAGATATGCAGCCTGGCCACAGACAAGCTCAACAATCTCTCTTAGCTGCAAAATGAGCTGCCACACCTCATTCTCACTTGGATCTTTAGTCCTGCTGCCCACCAAGAGAGATAGCAATCTAAGGAAGCACCAGTTTTGAACTGCACGCCCACTTAATTTCACACTGCCAGGAGTGAGGTCTGCTGGCTTGTCGGCTGAATCAGTTCCTTGATATCTGAATTGGTTCTTACAGCGGTTTAATTGCTGGTAAGTAAAATGCTTCTCCTTAACTAAATGGCTAATAAACAAAGCAAGGTCACAGGAAACGATTCCCTCAAATAGGTCATGACCTGGACATGGTGGGAGGCCAGGCTGGCAAACATGGAAATGAGCAACTGATGAAAAGGAGAGTCAGACTTGATGTCAAGATACAGAGTCTGTGCCACTAGTTTCTAGATCTTGCAAATCGCTTCCATAGGATTGGGCTGCTCTTGTAGTACCACACAACAGTGGCTCATTCATAAATGTATGTCTGTCTATCTCACAGTAGTGACAGAAATGAACAGACTGACTGAAGTTTTCTAAGAAACCCCCAACAGAATGGGATCCCAAGTTGTCTCCTGCAATGGCGACCAAAAAGCCCTTTACTACACTGCCATCAGCTCAGACAACACCTCTCTCCTCCAGGTCTTTCAGGTCCTTGATCAGGGGAGCAAAAACCTTATTTATCCCAAAAGACTTAAAGTCCTGTTCCCTACATAAGAGGACAAGTTGCATCTGATCTATTGAGGATCTACTGTGTGGCAAAATGTCTGTCAGGGTTAGGTAAACAGCTAAAACTTTGTGTTTTTCCCCCTGAATCGAGTGGGTTCACAACATCAAAAGAATCTTGGTACAGTATCAAACCAAGCGAGGAAGGCTCAGTTTCAACAGTGGGTTGCTTTGAAATCCCTCTCTATCCTTAACATCCCGATAAACATTGTCAGTAGATGGCTGCAAACGTGTTGACACATACCGTTCTCGTACAGACTCATTTTTAAACAGCGTCGCCAATGTCTCATGTACAGGTACACACTGAGCAAAGCATTCTTTGTCATTTTCATCATTTCCCAAGAGCAAAGGCACTGGTTTTACATAGTTGAATTGCTCTTTAAAAGCAGCCTTCCTCCTTCCATCTGTTCTGAGAACTCCCTTGTTATAGCGCTCGAGTAAATCCTCTCTGTTTAGTTCATCAGTGATGCTGCTTATACTGGCCTGAGGGATTCCACGTTCCTTCAGTTTCTGACTTAGGATGCTAAGCAAGTGTGACAGGCTAAGTTCATGAGCATTTGTAAAGTCATCAATTATTGTTTGTATGGTGCTTGCTGGTAACAACAGCTTAGACTGCAATTTCAAATAGAAAAGTGTAAGGTTATGCAAGAAGAGAGTTTCATCAACACCTAATGGCACTTCTGGGTTCATCAGCAGCTTCTGAACATGACTGACTTGGTTCTGGTAACGGCTCTGTGGGGACAGACTTATCTAGTATTAAATCATCTAAAACTGAATCCTCTGCGTGACTATGTTTCCTGGAAATATGTGAAGCAAAAGTGGACACGACTGTGAATCTGCAGTCACAACCTCTAAACGGGCATCTGGTTTCCATGTGACTTCAAATGCTTAATAAGAGGCTAAAGCGTCTCCCTTAAATGCACAAGACTGAAGCACACATTTCAAGGGTGTGTCAGATGGCAGAGAGGATCCTGCTGCCTTATGGTCCTTATACATATGCGTCTGCAACACGGTGGCTTTGCGGTACTTCCGCAAGCAGTCAGGCACACCACACTGATACCAATAATTGGGAGCACTGCTGTGCAGCTTTGTGTTGTTAGGTAGCGTTCAGGAACCAGACGCGAGAACCAAGCAATGCAGCAGAACTGGATTTTATTAAGGAAGGGGGTGAACCCCCACAGAGTAGGAGGCAACGGTGCAGAGTCCACAATCCAAAAATCAAAATCCAAAGGGCGAAATCCAAGTTGTAACCAGGGCAGCAAACACAGTACTCGTGGTCGGGCAAAAAAAAGGGTTTGATACGCAGATGCAGACAGTAATCCAAAACAGAGCCAAAATCAAAAAACGGGGACGGTCCAGTTAGAAAAGAATCTCAAAGAATACAAGGCAAAAACAAGCACAGCACAAGGGAAACGTTCTGACAGGGAACTGCTGCGAACAGACTGCATAAATACACGTAAGGGAAGTCACATGCTATGATTGGGAACAGGTGAGGAGGATCAGACTAATTACAAAGGAGCAGACATGAGGGAGAACCTTACTACATGAAATTGGCAAAAGCCAAAACGCGGACAGGGATCACAAGACAGCCTATTGACGAACGTACGGCTCCGGTTAGGGAGTTCTAACGTGCACAGATAATGAGAGGCAGAACAGAGTTAAACAGGTGCGGAGGATCCGCTGAAACGCAGCAAAGTAGATTGAGTGAAGACAAAGGGCGGAGACTAGAATAGGGCGAGTGCTGAGAGCTTGTTAGGCAATTAGTAAGTGCAGCTATACAATCCCTAGTGCTCGTTAGTAAGTTAGTATTATATACAATGTTAGTCAGAGTTAGTAGATTTAACTAAAACAACAAACTGTTAGTATTGTCAGTAATGACAGAACAGCAAGGTGAGGGAAGCAAACGAGATTAGAAGGAACGATTGAAAACCCAGAAACCATGAAATCACCTGAAAGTGTGGTACGCAATACTGGGGAAAATAAGCTTTCACATAACACAAGACCAGACAGGGGAGACAAAGTGCAATGCATGGCAAAATACAAAACAATGACCGGAATATAACTGAGGGAATGGACTATGGGAGAATATGCAGGAATGAACAGAAACAGAACATGGCATGGATACAGACATTGGCAAAACATGAACAGAACAAGGCAGAATCATAACGTGTGCTGAATGAACTCAGAAACTGTCTCAGACACATGCTCACACATAATAAATCTACAGTGAAACATTGTTGAAGAACTGAGATGGACCAGCTAACAACCATAAAAAAGCAAAAGTCTAGTTGTGGGTGGTACGACAGCATCCCCCAAAACTCGCCCTCTGCATACTAGACTACCTGCCCCAAAGTAATCTACCACTGCTCAAATGGACCACTTACCATATGGACCATGAACTCCACAACCTGCCACTGCAACTTGAACCTGCCTCTTGAATCTGTCACTGCCAATATGTCTGGAAGCAGTTCGCTTTCTGGGGATGACCTATAGAAAGAGAGACCAGAGAGAGGACCAATCAAACAAAGACAAACAGCAACCAAACCAAGTCACATCGATCTAACATCTCCCAAACAAAACTCTTTGTCAAAGGATCCAACCAGAAAAAATTGAAGCCACCACATTACTTATGCAGAATACACCACCCAAAGCATTTTTTTTCAAGCATATTATAGTGTATTACTTCATTCAAGACAATCTGAGCTAAGCCTATTGTAATTCAGGGCTGTGACAACGAACTTTGAAATTCCATATAAATTCGAACTCGGGGGGAAATATAGGATTTTCATATGGAGTGAGAATTGAAGTGCATTTCACAGCTTGTGTGCTTATTAAAACAGGATCGTAAATCCATCCGGATTATCATTATATGCTTTTCAGAAGGAGAGCGTGTTAATGGGGTTGTACCGCCCTCTCGTGGACAGAACGTAAATAACACCCATATTGTGCACATCAATAGGCTGGATAATATATATATATACTCAAAATTTGATAGGGATCATAGGAATTTTTTTGTGAAATGACATGCAAATTTGGTAACTGCCACTGATGAACAATATATTGGGTAAATGACATGCAGTCAGACACAAAACACATTTGCACGTGCATTTCATGACATTAAATGAGCGTGCAGCCTCACATTTTGGCTTTGACTAACACTTCACCATTTCAACTCAGACGTGTGTTGCTTTTTGGTGAAAATTTGGAAGTTCCCAAATTTTTTGCATTACATTTAGCAATAACAATGTCTCCTCAACATCTTAGACGTCGATTGACTTCAGAGCAATTGGGAAGATGCATCGGAATGCTTGACTCTGGCTTCTCACAACGTCACATTGCTAATGCATTTAACGTCAGCCAAAGCGTTGTGAACAGAGCGTGGAACTGGCATCAAACGTTTGGTACAGCAGCACACCGTCATGGGGGTGGTCGTCAGAGATCGACTACACAACGACAAGACCACTTTCTCACACTTCAGGCACGACGTCATCCTTTCCGGACAGCCACCACCCTCACGAAATGACCTTCATAACGCCTCGGGGTCAGGGTATCCACTCAGACGATCACGGAATCGTCTTCATACTGCCGGCCTCAACTCAAGAAGGCCATGTGTTCGAATCCCACTGACCGTGCGTCATAGGCGTGACCGTTTGGATTGGGCTCACGATCATGTCACATGGACACACAACGATTGGGCCCCAGTTCTCTTTACTGATGAGTCCCGATATTGCTTGGACTTTACTGACAGGAGGCAATGGGTGTGGCGAAGACAACGTGAGCGATGCCTACATCAACGAGCACGACTGTTATGGTGGCGGATCAATTATGGTCCGGGGAGGAATAAGCAGGAACGGCAGAACGGACCTGCATGTCATGGGGAGAGGGACGATGACAGGGGTACGGTACAGGGATGAGATCCTCAATGTGTACGTAAGACCATACGCTGGTGCTGTTGGCCCTGATTTCATCTTGATGGATGATAACGCCCGTCCTCATCGTGCTAGGGTGGTGAATCAATTCCTAGAGCAGGAGACAATTGTCCGCATGGACTGGCCCGCGCGTTTGCCGGACCTAAACCCTATCGAGCATGTGTGGAACATGCTGCAGGTCGCCATTTCCGGTCGTAGGGCACAACCCACAACTCTAGAAGAACACAGAAATGCCCTTGTTGAAGAATGGAACAACATTCCAATTGCAAGCATCCGGGTTCTGATTGACAGTATGACCCGACGTTGTCAAGCCGTCATTCAAGCTAGGGGAGGCCATACCGGTTATTGACATTAACTGTGGTAATGAAACATCAAACAAACACTGTCTGTTTTCACTTTACATGTCAGAGGTGAAACCATGAAGTGTTCATGAAAGCCAAAAGTGTGAGGCTGCACGCTCATTTAATGTCATTAAATGCACTTGCAAATGTGTTTTTGTCTGACTGCATGTCATTTATCCAATATATTGTTCATCAGTGGCAGTTACCGAATTTGCATGTCATTTCACAAAAAAATTCCTATGATCCCTATCAAATTTTGAGTAGTATATATATACTTTAAAAATGACCCCAAAAATTCAAACATAATTTGATATTTAACATTATAAAGCAATAGAATTCGAACTTTATCTTGGTAATTAAAATTCCACCAAAAATAAGTAGGAGAAGGTCATTTTTCAGTTGAGAGAGAGCATATAGCAAACATTCAAATAATGCACTATGCATAGAAATCTGCAAATATTAAGATATCATTGGTAGATGCTAAGATCTCATAGGCACCTGCGTAAAAGGCAGGTGCAGATTATGTTCTACCTACCCTATAAGGAGTAGTAGTGCTACATCATGTAGTAGTCACGCCAGTGCCAGTAAGTAAATTGCCATTCAGTTCCTCCATAGACTTTTTGTAAAATCTTTATTGAAAAGAGTTGTGAGCCTCGAATCAAGCTGATCAGCCAGCAGAATCTTGGTGGTACTGAATGTTAAACACGACAAGGAATTATAAACGGGAAAAAAATGAAAAATAGTGCCACGGCACTGTAGCTCACCAGGACATTCACTCCTTTTCAGTCCTTTTGTTTAAGTTAACCATTGAATGGTATTATTTCAGTTGCCAATTAAACACAAACATGGTTTAGCATGGTAATGAAAATATTTTTGAAAGAAAAACATACAGCATACATTATAAGCTGGGCACAATTTTTAATTGATAAAGATGTTTTGGAAACAAAAAAAAATTCAATCAGAATTATTTTGCAAATATTTTCTGTTCCCAGATCCATATATCTAAATTAAAAAGAGTAAGTGATCATGTTTGTAGATCTATTTAAAATAACCTTCAATGCATTGTGAAAAAATAAAAAAAGTGACATGTTTGGAAAAGTGTATTTATTAGATCCATACCCTCTCCAGGATTGAAAGAAAGAGGACAGAGGGGATGTTCTGTGGTAATCATTTCCAACAGGCATCCAACAGTTTACTTACCAATTAATGCTTCACTGTACCCCACCATATTCTTTCCTGAGGCTTCCCACAACAGCTGGCTTCATAGTGAATTTTAGTCTCAATAGCTCTATATTTTTCTGTAGCAAAATATACTTTTCAAACAGTTGAACACTATCAGCATGATCAGTGAAAAAGTGCTTTTATTGGTATTTTCTATAAAAAGGTGTGGCCCAATGGTGAAATGAAGAGGTGAAATGAAGGTCAAAATGCATTGTACAGCAAAACCTGTGACATGTGTTTAGCCTTGCAGCTTAGCATCTACAAAGGAAATTTCAATGTGGCTGTCACTGTGACCATATTTGAAATGGAATCAAAACACCTCAAACAAACTTTAAACTCCCTAGCTACAGGAAGGTGTATACAAAGGTTCAGCTCGATCAGTCACACATTTTCAGAGAAGAAGATTTTTAAAGATATTTCTGAAATGAAGGGGCGTGGCTCCATGAAAGAGGTCAAATGAAGGTCAAAATGTCATGCACAGCAAGACCAGAGTAATGTATGTTGAGTGTTGTTATTTGGCACATACACAGCAAATTTCAACTGAATCGCTCCAAAAATGAGCAACTAATGAGCCAAAATAGCATTTTCAATATGGCTGCCAAAGCCGCCATAAAATGTGATGCACAGCTAAACCCGTAATATATATGTTCAGTTTTGCTATTTGGCACATACACAGCAAATTTCAGCTGAATCGCTCCAGAAATGAGTGACTAATGAGCCAAAATAGCATTTTCAATATGGCTGCCAAAGCCGCCATAAAATGTGATGCACAGCTAAACCCGTAATATATATGTTCAGTTTTGCTATTTGGCACATACACAGCAAATTTCAGCTGAATCGCTCCAGAAATGAGTGACTAATGAGCCAAAATAGCATTTTCAATATGGCTGCCAAAGCCGCCATATTTGAAGTTGGATCGGAACACCTCGAGCAAACTATGGTGTCCTCGTGGGTAGGAACATGCATGCCAAGTTTCAGCTTCATTGGCCCAGTAGTTTCGGAGTAGAAGATGTTTACAGACGCCGACGCATGCCGACGGACAAGCAGGCCATGACATAACCTCATCTGGACTTCGTCCAGGTGAGCTAAAAATTACTTTTTTCCTACATTTTATTGTTTTCACTTCAATAGCTATGTTTAATATCCGACCACAATTCACCTGCCAGCTGACTGGCAGTGTTTGAAGCTTAAAATCACTACATAAGGATTAAAACAAGTTTATGAACAAATTGAAAGGAAATTTACTTCAAAGCAATAGCGTGACCACAAAATGACGTCATAACTCGCGCTCCCAATTGTCAAGTTCACTTGGGGGGAAAAAAAACAGCAGACAGGGCACAGGTTTAATGGTGTTATCTCATGCTGAGTGAAAGAGTATTCAACAAGTCAAAGCTGCTGCTTGTTGCAGTCTCATAAAAATAAAAAAACACCTTTCAAAATTCTGCCTTCTGATTCTGACAGCAGGGCTCACTTGCTTGAACCCTGGGCGTGGTCTGGCAGTCTAGCCTGATCACTACGTCCGGGACGGGGGCAACAATGCTAATGTTAGGCTACCTGATGCCAAGTAAAACAGGCACACAACTAAGTTACACTCTGTTGTAATGTTCATTTTTCACTCTTTTAATCGAGTATCGAGTGTGCCTTTCGCTAAAAGATTACGTTGGTAGCTAACAAGCTAATGTTAGGCTACATACAAGTGAATAGCAACGCAGTTGTTTAGCTAACGTTAGCTACCAGCATGCTAACGTTACTAGCTAGCATATACAAGCCAACATGACACTTTCACCAACTCATGCCTCATCCTTAGTTCAATTCACAAACAAAAAATTATATACTAGTTTCTTTTATGTTTGCAGTGTTCACCATTACCAATTTACAAAAGTAAAGCCAATACCTTTTCCCCACAACTTACATGTGTTGGTAGGATTCACAGCGACAAGGCAACGACAACGAGCGCGTGGTGGTATTATGGGGAAGTGAGCGCACTCATGCGCGTCCTCCTCCTTCTTAATGGCGGATTGGAAGCTCCGAACACACAAATAACTTTTTCATATAAAGCTCTATGGAAACTCCGAAATGACAAACAACCATGTGGTTCAAATTTTTGCGGTATGAATTTCATAGTAATATGTTTTGATTAGAGGATTTTGATTACAGTATTTCACTGTGAAAAAAAGTTAAATGCTAAGATACCCAAGGGTACAGTAATTTTTACATTAATTTGTTGTAATATTACAGAGGATTTTGAATACAGTATCTTACTGTGGAATAATAGTTAAATGCTGTGAAATCAAAGGGTGCAGAAATTTTGATGGTAATTTGTTGTGATGTTACAGGGGATTTTGATTACAATATTTTACTCTGAAATAATATTGTTAAATGCTGTGGAATCTTGGTAAATTTTAACAGTGTAGCCAGGTATACAGGGGTGCTCAGAGATTCTTTTTAGAAATAAGGAAATTCTGCATGGTAGGATATAAAAATAAGGAAGTATTGACATCACGGCCCAAAGTGGACCAGGGCCCAAAGGGCCATGCCTTTCTAGGGGGGTCCAAGGGATGCCCCCCCGGAAAATGTTTTATTTCTAGGCTTTAACCCTTAAATGCCCAACTATAGTAAAAGTTGAAAAAAAAAATCCATGTATTCAGTTAATATATCCTGGGGAGGGGCTTATAACAACCCAATCGCAATTTTTAATTTTTGGTGACCTTTGACCTCATTTTAGTTTTGTGACATATATGTCACTCTAAGTTTCTTGGATATAAAGAGAACTTTTGTCCATCATTGTTTTGGTAGTTGACATATAGCTGAAGTATTAGGCTTAGCTTCTTTTTCATTAGCTTACTTGTTTGTCTACTTTATCCGGTGGTGAGTGGGTGCTGATCTATCGTGTGGATTCCTCCATGGGGGTGGCCATATTGGAAAAGTTAGCTGGTGCAGCCAGTGTAGTGTCAGTTCCACTTTTATGCATCAGATGGCAGCACTGATGGTCTAAATATGTCACTATGGGCTTTAGGTTGCAAAATTTATGTGGGGTCAGTGGTTCTGACAACCCCCAAAATCGTGTGACAAATTTGTCACAGGGGGCATTTTAGGGTTAAATGGTGCATTCTGGTGCTTTCTGAGCACTAAAAGAACAATTTGTAATACATCACAAAAAGCCAACAAAATCACACAAACAACTTGAACTTGTGTACTAAGAAACTAGAAAATATTTATTTCAAGATAATATATATGTATATATATCAAGTCATTCCACAATTGAAAATTTTTATTATTATTAATATTATTATTATGCCTTCAAAATCCGGGGGCATATTGTCTTGCACCTGTCTGTCTGTCTGTCTGTCTGTTTGTCTGCAGCGGGGGAAAAAAAAACTTTAACCTGCACTTTAACCTGCAATACTTTAACCTGCCGCCGGGGGCATCAGTGTTCCATAAACATAACTTGTTTTACTAATGATTGAAAACACGAACTATTACAATTTACCTCACATTACAAATCTACCTTGAGATTACCTCTTTAAACTTAACACAAAATTTGAAAAGTCTAACATTTTTTTACATCTTTGAACCCTCTTGAACATTTGAACATTTTTGAACCCTCGTCCATCCTCGTTTTCAAAATTGTCATTTGAGGTAACTTGAGCCCCTTTCAGATTGACAGTTCACTCCGTATCAGCACAGCAGCAGCTCCAGAGCAGCACCGGGTTACAGCTCGATGTGAATTGATTTACGGCAGAGTAATTTACTGCGGCCTAGTTTACCCCGGAGTAATTTAAACCACCTCTGGAGGTGGTTTAGCTCCGGTGCAACACCGGAGAAGCACCGGATAGTGCGATATGAATTGCACTCCAGCTCAGCACCGTATTAAATTTACTCAAGCAGAGCGGAAATGGTCAGCGTTTGTTGAACAGTTGTTCTCTCGTGCGCCAAACGAAGGCACAGGTGTCCAGGAAGTGTGTGTACTGCTGATCAGCGTCATTCGCCCTCTGTTTGATTAATGAACGTATCGGTTTTATATATTTATATATATTTTCATACCGATGCCTATAATGCATTAAGCGCGATCACGCAAAGGGAATTTCCGGCCCATGCCAAGGCTTCGGTTTAGGAAAACCATGACGACTAATAGGGTGGCGAGATTTCGATATGAATGGGTTTCGCCGATTTGATGCGGACATTTTATAACTTTTATAGTGTTTTCAGGTCAATATTAATGGGTTTAAGCGGGACTGCCGATCCGCAGCAGCACCGGATGGCGATCAGGTTTGTAGATATGAATGTGGTATTGGAACATGAAATCATTGCAAAGGTGGTGTTGCGTCAGCATGGGGAAATTGCCCATGAAAGCTTTTGATCCCTTACCATATTTACTGTGTGGAGAGATGTGTGTGGGCCTAGAAAATGCTTTTGTTCTTCGTATCATATGTGCTGGGACAGATGTGCGCCAAATTTAGATGAGCACCCCCCTAAAACCAACATATGGGGATAAATCAATGAATAACTCCCAATTATCACAGTGCTTGTTCTAAAATGTATAACTGTTATTGTTGCTGCCAACCCAAGGAACAATTTGACACCAAACATGGCTTAATTGCTTTAAAAATGAGACCCAGGTGGAAAAAGTCCACAAAGCCAAAACCTAGTCAAATGTGGCAGCCATCATTTGGCCAGAGTCCTTTCACCGCAAGAGCGTAACCAAATGTGGCGCTCTTGAGCGATATAGTCACTCGTGGCTGCCCTAAGCGGGGTCGGTCAGTGACGGCGCCTGTGTTCCATTCTTGGACAGACAGCCGACTGATTGTTGAACGGTGGCAGTGCAAATGACGCACCACCTCTCGGCGGCTGAGATCTGCCCATAACATGCTAATGGCTCTTTTTCTCTCTCCTGTGCCACAAGCTGGTCCATTTTCTTGATGCAGAAGCAGTTTTCGTTTTTTTTTTTTGTTGGCTTTGTGTAGGCTATTGACCACACCCAAAAGAACAAGTCTTGTCACCGTACACATCACACACAGCTCAATGTTTGTTATTACTGAAGTGCTTGGCACGTGCACCTAACGCGTCAGGATAAAAATACCACATGGTTTCCTTTATTTCCACTCGTGCCTCACTGGAAAAGCAATAAAAATCAATCGATTCTTCAATTTGCTGTAAATACAGAACATACCTCACCCTTGCGTTTTTAATGGCGCTAAGGGCTCTATCTTTCACACTGCCCTACCCGTTGCCACCACCCGCGACCCGTGAATTACGCATTTAGCAGCTTCCACTATCCCTAAACGGTATCTTGCGGCCATACTACCCGCTATACATTATGCCGAATCCTTTATTTGCGCCTGGAGGTGTGCCCGTGGGCGTGTTTATGCGCTTTCCCTAAAATTGCTATCTTGACCACACACGTTAGGGAAAGCGTATAGCGGGTCCTCAAACCACCCGCTACCCATTTGGCAATTGAAGATACGGCTTCTCTCCCCTTATGCGATCTAACAGCGACAAATGTGCTACATTCAGTTCAGAAAAATAATGAATTATAATTAGGTCTTTGCATTGGCACCAGCGACGTAATTTTTTTTTCCAGCGAGAGCGGCATTTCAGAACTCTTCAGCGAATGAAGGTAATTCTGGTGACAAGTACGTGGTTTCGTCCGTTTACATTTTCCAATCGGACGGCTGTCTTTTTTTTTTTTTTTTTACAGCAAGTTGCGTGACCGTGCTGCAAAAACAGGTGTGCAAACTTGTCGCCGAAATTACCTTCATTCGCAAAAGAGTTCTGAAATTCCGCTCTCGCTGGAAAAAAAAAATACTGTAGCTGAGTGCAAGTGCATAGACCTATTTATAATTAGATTATTTTGCTGTACTGAATGTAGCCCAATATTTTGTCGCTGTTAGATCGCATGGGGGAGAGAAGCCGTGTCTTCAATTGCCACTTGATTGTTCTTGAATTGGAAAACGTGTTAATGAGGGAAAACCATCTAAAATTAGCCAGGACTAATTGTAGTCAATAAAGGGATGGATATTTTCTCCCAAATTTTCAGGTCTCGCGCCGGCCCTGAGTATTGTTTCCCACAGAACGAGAATGCGTGACAAAACTGCGCCTCTCCCGTCGGAATTAGGTCACCTGGTTGCAGATGATGTAGACACCGCTGCCAGCTGTCCGTATGCCTTGTCCGTTGCTGTTAGGGTTACTGTGGCACTATTTTTCTATGCTAGTGGGTCATTCCAACACCCACTCAGCTCAATTGGACGCATGACCCAATCATGGCGAAACGCATTTTTTTATTTTTATTTTTTTCTTTCTTTTTTTGAAGTGTCCATCACAAAAGGGGTAGGCTTGATGTTTTTTTTTTTTTTATTACATAACAAACATTAAACAATATGTCAATGTCAAACAATAATAGTAATACAATTCATGATTAACTTAACAAAAACAGGTCCTCCCCTGTCTGGATTTGACCTCATGCACCAGCAAATTAACTTCGTCTTCGGAGAAACGTGGCGACCTTCCTCTCTCCATCACGGGTTTCGGTTTGAGGATTTGGGATAGCGCAGCCTGCTCCTAAAGGCAATGGCACCGGGCACACTGATTGGTTTAACTGGCGTAACGCCCAAACCACGCCTATGCATAATATAACGGGTAGCGCAGGTGTTTTAGGGATATAGGCAGGTGTGCAAGATAGCAACTTTTGCGGGGGAACGCCTCTTACGCAATGCTAAATCCCCAAATAACGGGTTTAGAGACTCTGGCGTAAAATAGGGCCCTAAGTATATTATCCTATACATTTCTTTTATATCCGTGCATATATTACAATTCATGTTTTAATACATTATGCAACTATATTATATTGTGTTGTTTTAATGTATTATGCAATATATTTTTTATATATCCATGCATAGGGGCGCACTGGCATTTGGGAGGTTCGGAAGAGTTCCCGAACGGCGGGGCTATTTTGGCCGTGTGATACTTGCCCATCAAACCAATACCAGCAGCGAACGGCACAAGGTGCAACTTTCTCCATTACACTCGGCCAGTGTAGTTTTTCAACAGTTCTACAGGTAATACAAGTTAATGGGACAGAGTTCGAAGCACCGCTATACAACTATATTGGGCAAACGTTCTCACAAACCATCATTTGTCTATTCCAGAGATGTTTATGGGTTAAATTTGGCATAAGTCTACATGAAAAAGAGCTGAATGTTCACAGGTGAAGTTGCTCAGAGTTTCATTAACCACCTTAGATGGTTGTACTTCACTATTACGGTAGTTTTCACCGCTGTAACTGTGGAAACCGGCAGGAATCAAACACGTCTCCCCTGGAGTTCAGGGGCGCAGCTTGCCACCTGCCAGCCAATCAAAAAAAGGAAAGGGGCTACACAACACAGGGATCCTGGAGTTATTTACGTGATCCTGCTACAACAACGTTCTCAAAGCTGCATTATTCATTCACCCACGGTGGAAAACGGGAGTATCATGCACCCCCCAACAAACTTGGAGTGTTTCTGAAGCATTGAAACTTCATCTTTCAGAAACATTCAGGAAAAAAGACCATCACAGCATCTTACAAACTTTTTACAAGCTGTTGAGGATGTTATCTGTTACAAAACCTGGTTTGGGGACTTTGAGGGGTGGCAGGACTTGGTGATCTGTTAACATCTGTTAAAATCACAGATGCATATAGCCACTGGGTTTGTATGTTATTTATACACTACAATTATGTTGTTGTAGGCTAATTGGTGTTATATAAACTCAAAAACTAATAATATCAGTGTTTTATGGGAAATACAGTCCAACATGATGTTTTTAAAATGTCCGTTTAAAAAGAACTGGACTAGAAATAATTGGAAAAATATATATTTTTCCCCTCCTTCCAGAAAAAAATGAACCACAGTAAAGGTGTGAAAACATACTTAAAGACATTTTGAAAGGCAATGTGTCCACTTGTTTGACTAGTAGTGTATAATGGTGGACAATTTTGATTTCGCTGAGCAATGCAGAGTAGTCTGCATTTCCAAATTACTGTCTGTAAAGTTTGCAACTTGCAAAACAAATTTTGTAATGTTTTAAGCGTTAAGAGTGAAGTCTGCATTATGGTGAATAAAGAGCTGAATGAATTTCTCTTCATTTTTGACCTGATAAATTCCTGTACAAATGTTTAATATATCTGAAGTTTAAGATATGTATGATGTGCATTCATTACATTTCATAATATATGCTTGAAGCAAAAAAAAAAAAAATAATATATATATATATATATATATATATATATATATATATATATAGAGGGGAGGCTGGGGAGAGTTGGACCACAGACAGAGTTGGGCCTCCCTTAATTTCATGGAACTTGGAAACTGTATTGGGCAGGTGGTGCCATCTAATGGAAGTACTAGGCATCATCTTTTCATTGACATAAGGGACTGCAGAAGTTTTGGCTGTCTGTCCATGTTTTTGCAGAGAAATGCATTTTTGACTCAAAAGAGAAAAAAGTGGAATTCACGGTAAGCATTTTTTTTTAATCTCTTCAATACTATACAGTAACAGTATATTGTCCTCAGTTATTCCACAAGATAGCTGTGACATTCCTCCTCCTTCAAGGTATTGGCCAAATCTGTGTGTAGCCTGGAATCCATCCGTATCAAGCTTTGGTCGCTCCCAACGGTCGCTTGCTTGTACGTCTGGCCTCAGTCGGTAGACCAGCGTTTGACTTTCAAATATTCGCACAAAATCCATGCGAGATCTTTGATTGGCTCACAGTCGCAAGGGTGCCCCCCTCCCCTCTTTATGCCTGTGATCCACTTACGCTTTTAAGGCTTCCGCAGGCAAGCAATCGTGGCCAGTCGGAAGATTTTGGAAGCGCCGGGAGCCATCCGAAACTGGCGCAAACAATAGTAGAAAGTCAGAGTGATTGGGGAAAAAATTTTATCCAATGATCCACTAACGTGAGCATTTCCGATTGATTTTTGCCGACGTCAACAATAAAGAAGGCGGTTGTTTTTGTAAACGGTTTCTAATTGGCTCATTGCTGAGGAAATATTCGCCACCTAGTTTGCACTTCACGAACCGATACTCCCGTGTCCTTCGGACAACTCATACCTTCCGACAAAATCAAACTGGTTTGATTTTGTCGGAAGAGGGATTCGCGTGATCCGATCCAGTCGGAACCTGTCTTATTCACGCGGAAGGGTCAGAACAGGTCGGAAGTCATGATCCACCTATGTCTTGCGCGTAACAGAAATTTCCACTCGTAATCGCTCGTAACAGGTCGTAAGGGGAGAATCGGGACAATCGGAGACCTTAAAAGCGTAAGTGGATCACGGGCATCAGACAGACTTAGAAATAAATAAAAATACAACAGTTCATTCAACGGAAGTCCCGCCTCCCGGCTCGTGTTTATACGGGCATTCATCTGAGTGGCAGCAGAGTCTCTGGGCAGTGAACGAGCTGGGAGGCGGGACTTCCGTTGAATGCGCGAGCTTACTTGAAGCATAAGTATTTTATTATTTTTAGCGAAAAATAACCTTGTTTCTAGAGTTCTGAGGATACGAGTGGACAAAGCTGACTTGGATTATACTGGACGATGCGTCGGACGATGGTTTGAAAGTTTGTCAACGGAAGTTTTGTGGAGTTTTCCTGTTGCAACTGCGTGACCCCATTTGCTTCTAGCAAAAAAGGAATTTGGATAATTTTTCAAAACTCTCCAGTGGCCATAAAGTTGCGCCAGGTGAAGAACAACTTCGTCCGTTCAAGACATCTAATGGTGAGTAATTGATATACAAATTATAGTTTTTGGGTGGAGTATCACTTTAATCTAGCTGATGCAATCATGCCCTTCGAGCGATAGCTAATGCCAATTACAGTGAAATACGTTATGTAATTTGAGCATTATTTAATTTAGCCTTTATTATACTGGGGAATCCTACTGAAATAAACAAAATGCAGATATGGCCAAATATTATCCTGCTCAAAACCTAACAACCACTCCAAGAGTAAATGCAAGCAAACCACAATCTAATTTTTAAGCTCACGTCAAATAACATTCACGAATGCCGTTGCTGGCCAGCTAACTCATATTCGATTGGTGGTTCTCGCCAAGAGCAGAAAACATGAATATTCATATATTCACTTCAGGAGTGACGTAAGGGCTAAACGCTGGCTGTACGACTGAGGCCAGACTGATAAGTCAGTGACCGTTGGGAGCGACCAGCACTTTATCAGTATGGATTCCAGGCTAATCTGTGTGATATGTTTCTTTGCTAAAATTGCCATTGAAATAAATATGGTGGACATTGGGAGAGTTGAGATACTTGTGGATGGGAGAGTTGGGCCATATATTTTGCTGATAAAGGTTAACTTTTCCTGGTGGGGTTGTATCAGAATTTATTTTGATAGGCCCACATAACCTTTGGTTACAAAAGTTTGTTATCAAGTTGTTCATAATTTGCACTGACATGAGAATGTGACAATTGGAAAATGTAGAATATTTTCCTTAGCAATGCTGATATTATCTGGTGAAGTTCAATTTTAAATAGTTACTTTTATATTATATCTGGAATTTAACTGTTCACATTTTCTGCAAAATTTTTTGTTGCCTTGAGAAACACAAACTTTAAAAAATGTGATAGAGACTTAAATAAAAGAAAACAAAGTTTATTCATTTTGAAAACATGACCTAAACATCATGGCAAACTGCACTCAGCAGTTAAATTTAATTACTGTCACCTGCCTGCAAGGCATATGTAATTTGAAACCCTTTATGTAAGGTACAAAGCCTCCCCCATTGAAATGAGAACAAATAAACATTCAAGGGTCTGAGAATCAAACAATAATGTTTTTTTTTTTGCCTTAATCACAATAGTTTTTACATTTTCATTGGGCTCTCTTCTGGTTCTGGTTCATAATGGTCAACATGGAGAGGGTCTGGGTCAAGCCTCAATCTTTCATCTTGCCCAACTCTATTCGCAAGGAGGATCAATGAATGTAGTGCTACTAGTCTACTCTTCAGTGTCTGGCTCCTGAGCCTGCTGTTTAACCTGACTGACCTCAGAACTTTGTTTCTGCGCACTATGAGCTTTCACAAGTGCATGGAATTTCTTACAATCCTTTTTTGAGTACCACACTGTAAAAGCTTTTTCATAGTAGGAGCTACTCACATCATCATCAAAATTTCTGGGCCCTTCAATTTTGAGCACCATGAGCGAATCCACACTCTCAGTCTTAAGACTACTTCTCATATCTGTTTTCATGAGATTGAAAGCTGAGAATCCACGTTCGCAATCAACAGAAGTCGCAGGTGAGATTAGGCTCATGACAAAAAGTTTGCCAATGTTGGGGAAGACATCAATGCGTGGGTGGATTTCTGATTTGTAAAAATCGGGCATTGATGCTTCCTTCCTGGCCTGCATCAGTTGGCGCACAAGAGACCACTCTAGCCTTACTCGAACAGGACCTATTCTTGCTTCAAATACAGTGCCGTCCACCTCCTTTGACTCCCCAAAATGTTTAATCAGAATTTCTAACTTCTCCTCGCCATACTTGCCTAATTCGCTGGTGTCAGCTGGCAGATTACATGGTGCTAAAATGGAGAAAGCATTCATGATCTCCCCATCTGGAAATCTTCCCTTAAGATTCTCAATCAAGTTATTCAAGAAACTAATTCTGAGAGTTTCTACTTTTCTTTTGTAGTTCCCCACCTTCTGGTGGAGAACATGCCCTTTGAAGACCGGCCTTCCAGTTTCTGGATCTAAGCCACTTTGTTGCAGAGGTTCGAGGAATTATGTCCAGTTCAGTTGTGATGAGGAATCTTCTCACATGCATGGATGCAAATGAAGTTTACCAAGAAACAATCTGCTTTTAGCTCTTACTATAACAATTTATACTGTTAAAAAGGGAACCATTAACTGCACCTGTGAGCTAGAACAAAAATCAGCTAATCTGATTTGTCATGCTTATGAATCCAAAGTTCACCAGATCATGTTTATTTTGTTATACTGAGAATGTAAATGGCCAGTGAGTCACTCCGTATACACCAAAAATTAAACATGCATAGTAAAACTTAGGATTAAAAAAGCAGACGTAAAATAAGGGGGGGCTATTTTGGTTTAAGGGAATAGACTATCAATGGTTTGGCACTGACACCGTTTAACTTACATTGCTGTATTGCAGTTTGATTGCACTTCTGAATTTCTGCTTTGCAATATTTTCTTGCGCCATCCAATGCACCGTCCTCATTTGTGCAGTGATTGCATCCTTTATGTTCTCGCATGCTTTTTTTTTTTTTTTTGGCCTGTTCAGAATCTTTTTTGAGGGTTCTCCCTTCGGCCACTATTCTGAAAATGAGAATGAAGCCAACTAAATACGACCGTTTATCATTTGCAAGATTTTCAACTTGGGCGGGACATTTGCTGAAATGCATGTTCTAGTCAGGACAGTGTCCTTGTGTAAAACCCCACAAAGCAAAGCAATACCAACGACGGAAATTGCAGGGGGCGAAGGCTCAACGTGTTCTTTGGGCTGGTGTTCCAAGCGCGATCTTCTGGCTGGTTCAAATAGCAATAAAATGAATCAATTTTCTCCGTTCGAAGAACGTGTTCGAAGAACGGGGCACAAAAGCACAACGGTTACAATTAATCTGACTCCATAGTAAATTGGGAATACCAAATTTAGTTATACTCTCATTAAATATCTGACTCCAAATTAGAACTAGAATTCATAATTTAGGGAAAACATGCGTGGATCTCTGGTTGATGTCTAACCCTTGCCTTCATTAACATATTGAGGGTTTGTGATGAAATCCTCATGCCCATATCAGCCAAAAGCGTATGAATGGAGCTTCTGTTCCCCATGTGTGAGTGGCTGAGTCTGGTCCTCGAATCCTTGATGCCTATATAGAAATTTTTACAACAGCAACCTGCCAAATTGACAACAGCAAGGTAGACCAAGGCAAGACATGACCATGGAAATTTATTATAACTCAACCTACAGGAATCAGAGAGAGTGAAAGTTAATTGGAAGCATTTTGAAATGAGACACTCAGGATAAGTTGGGATCTTCCTGAGCCAGCAAACTGTTCCTGTGGAAAGCAATGGGATGAAAGAGTTAGAGCAATGTGTCCTCCATTGCATACAATTACCCTACTCTTCACACGTCCCATCCATCTCCTCTGGTTAACCTTATGGCACTTCAGAGGGGACAGTGACTGAGGATATGTGAAAGGCACTGCTGGTGGTTTCATCTCCCCTGTTTTCAGAAATAGAGAACAGATGCAGTTAGTACCACAGTTTTAAATGAAAAAATGCCTCATTGCTTTCCCCTTGTATCAGGATAAAACACAGACAAACATGAAGAAATGCAAGTTATGTGTGTGTGTGGGGGTGTGCGAGAGGTGGGTGTGTGTGCATGTGTGTGAGACGGGGAAGTGTATGCTCATGAGCTGCAGGAAAGTGTGTGAGATGGGTGGACTCCTAAGGTGTGAATTGGGATTGTAAAATTGGCTCTGGTGGGGCTTGATAGCACGAGCATGTAATTAATGGCCCACAGCTAGGATGTCCACCCACCCCCTGAGAGGATGTCTGCACCTCCTGACATCTGCTGTAAAGCTGATGCTCTCAGGTGTGAAGATTGTAAAAGAATAAACTATGCAGGGTTAATGTCTGCATAATGTCAAGTCTGAAATTAGTTGTCAAGAGTTAAAAACAAAAGCATCAAAGATAAATTAAATCATGCGCTCTGGCAGAACGCAGGCACAAACTTTAAGTTCAATATGTTCTTGTTGAACATATAGTCGAATCTGACAAAGGGTGAATAGGATCAGAGATCACTTCTGATCCTTCGAACCTCCCTCTCCCAGGGCGCAGTTCCAGGCTAGATCCCTTTCCACAGAGATCTTCGCCCGGGCTCCCCCAGGTTGAGAACTCTGCCTTCTGCTTCCCGGTGTCTTCTTTTCAAAGCCCACCGATCACAGAAGCACCACTCACCTACTTACGCATTCGGGCCATTCTTTGACAAGTGAACCAAAATGTGACACACGTGACCAGATGTCAGCAAATAAAGAAACACTTTGAAAATTAATTCAAGGTGTCAAATTTATTCCTTGCTATTTTCCACACCCCAAAACTATGAACATTCTAGATTTTTCAACTTCGCAGAGTTTTTGAAGTCAAATAGAGTTATGAAAAGCCTGTTTCCATGTGAAGTCACACACGTGACCAGTCGTATTTGACCTCTGACCTTAAGTAGTTAAAGTTAATGTAACAAATAAAATTTTTACTTGATAGACTTGGATAAGTAGTACTCCTATGTAAGGTCCACAGTCATGAACCTCCAATGCTTTCGTAATTGAAGGAGATTTTTTCTACTATTTGTTACATTTTTGGTCACACACGTGACTAAGAATGGCCCATTCGCTTTTGGCTGATGGTGGCCTGACTGTACATTGAGCCGAGCGTGGCGGCCAACTTTGTGGTCTTACTGCCATACGCGACCCGGCGGCCACCCCTCTCTGTGGTCTTACTGCCGTCTGCGACCCGACCGGCCGGTGACCCAGTCGATAGCGATCCCAGAATCCCGTAGTGGTTACCAGCCACCCAGGTGAGAACCGACGGTCTGATCCCTACCCCACTTAGCTATGGGAATAGAAACTTTGACCGTTTTCACCAGCCTCGCCTGTTCACAGAGGTCGTACTTCGCGTCCCTCTGCTTAGGTGTGGGCTGTCGCCCACGTACCACGTGATGCCCACACACTTACATGTGACAACACGCCGACTAGAAGGTACCAAGGCAGTATGTCAATTCATACTTCACTGGACACGGGGCCTTCAGTTTACTCCCCTGCACTATACACACTCTTTAACGTGCCCTCGGAACTTTGCAGTCCCGCGGCCACCTGTTACTCCCAAGGTTCGGGGGGCCTAATCCCCTACCCTAGGAGTGAGTGTGATTTTTAGAGCTGTTATAATGACAGTTCCCAATTTTACGTGCAATCCAACAATATTCAACACTTTCAGTGATAATCTTTCCCATTGCTATGTACAGGACACATGCCCTCCCACAAACCGCACAGCCTAGGTGCATGAAGCACTAACAACCTGCAGTCCGAAAAGCCCACATGTCACGCAACAACAACAAACCTTAGCCCACACTTAAATTGCTGAACATTCTGCTTGCCAAAAAATCGCATCACAAACCCAATTAAGAACTAGAAAGTGTTTTTACTCGTAAAAACAGATGTCTCCCCCCTTTCCACCATGTAATCCCTAAGCACACAACAAATCTACATATCAGACACATATCAATGATATGAAATTATTTGTGTTTGTAAATTATAGTTGATTGCCTAAAAACAATTTCACTGTTATATTGCATATGAAATGCATGAATGAATGAATAATGAATCCCAGAGTTTTGTCTGGTAAATAAAGATTGTAACAAAGGCTAAATCCAAGAAAACATACATAATATACAAAGAAAATTCATGGTGTTTTATGAACTGTACACACAGAAAGTCTAAAGTGTTGCCATGGAAAAGGAGAAATTAAAATTGAAAATAAGTAAAACCAAGAAAAGGCATGTGCACATCTGCAAGATAAAGAGAAGCATTATACCAAATTTCATTAAAATGGGTTGTTTGAGTGTTCTGCTCTAGAAACCAAAAAAGTACCCCTCAAAATGACAAAGTCCAAGTTGTTGCCATGGTTTCAGCAAAAAAATAAAATTGACAATAGCTCAAACTCCCAAAAGGCACATCTAGATGATATAGAGAAGCTTTATACCAAATTTGGTTGAAATCGGTTGAGTAGTTTGAGAGTTATGCTCCGGAAAGGAACCCTACCCTTCAAAAAGACTAAGTCCAAATCGTTGCCATGGAAACAGAAAAAAATATATAATTCATTATATCTGAAACCCCTAAAAGGCACATTTGCATGATATAGAGAAGATTTATACCAAGTTTGGTTGAAATCGGAGAGGTAGTTTTAGAGTTATGCTCCAGAAATGAGCCCAACCCTTCAAAAACTCTAAGTCCAACTTGTTGGCATGGAAACAGAAAAAAAACAAAATTCAGAAAAATCTCAAACCCCCAAAAGGCACATCTACATGTTATAGAGAAACTTCATACGAAATTTGGTTGAAATCGACCAGTAGTTTTTGAGTTATGGTCCGAAACAACGGGGAACGCCGACGCCAACGCCGACGGGAACTCAACCAAAAACAATATGTCTCCCCCCCCAACCCTTCGGGGAGACATAATGAATCTAATCATTGTCCATGTCCCGAAAGACTGCTGGTACGAAAACTTCTGCCGAATTTGTCCAACTTCGAAAACCCAATGGTGCAGAATGCACCCTACTGAAACTTTGAGTCCAAATTATGACAATTTTCCGAATGCCTTTTTGCAGCTCTCTCAGGGCGCTGATCAAAAGAGCGCACACACTAGGCAGTGAAACCATATTACCTTTACACAAAGCGGAAGAAACAGACCCCACAGGTGGTAAATATTGGCCAAATCTAATCGACCCAATGATGTGGGTCAGAGCACCAACGAACGTGCTTGCAACCCATGTGCGATTGTTGCAACAATAAAACACGTAAATCCAACGATATTTTCAAAGCTATCTCCTCACTCCCCTACGTGCAAGGCTCCTTCAAATCTCACTGGCATTTCACCAGTGCCCCATTTCTTCCAGTATTTGGGCAAGATTGTCTGCACAGTTACAGCAGGACCTTGCACCAAATCCATCAAATCCATACAATTGCCAATTACTTTCTGTACGCATACGCAAACCTTCGAACGCAATATACACAATCTTTTCCAGTTTCAAGCACAAGCCAAGAGTATTCCACATCTTCAGTGGCAAGCTTTATCTCTGCTCCCGCATTGCCACAGGACATATGCCCCCCCATCCGCACAGCCTAGGTGTACGTAACACAAACAACCTACGGTTTAAGAGGAGCACAGCCCAATGAGCCAAGCAACAACAAATATTTGCATTCACTTAAAAATGCCGAAAACCCCGACTGCACACAGAAACCCAATCATCTCCAACTTGCCATTAAACCCTCTACACAAAAGCATGAAAATATCAAATGGCACGGATCAATCTGAAGACAGAGCAGTCTAAAGAGGTAAGAGAAAAAACAGCTCTCTCAAGCCCAAGATAGCAGTGCATTGTTTTAACAGCGAACCTCACTCACAAAGTAGGCTTATGCAAACATTCCTTCAACTTGCACTTCATCCTCTAATCCCGAAAAAGATAGAATTGAAACTTGTGCCTGGTTTCTATGGTCCCAGGCCTATTTGGGGATATGTCGATCCCTTAGCAAAGGTCTATATGCAGTGAATTCTAACTTTCCCTGAATCCTATAAAGTAGAAACACCGCTATACTCACCGCAGCAGCCGTTGGTAAATGACGACCGGTGAAATCGACCAGATTACGTTGGAAAACAGGATCACGTTGGATGTGGAGATTTACACACCAGCCAGCACAATGCAGAAACACTCTGGATCACGTCGGAGACCAGAATCACGCACTCCCGATTATAGGAATCACGTCGGGCTCCCGATTAAATGGATTACGTCGGGGTCACCAACTGTTAAACCCCACAAAACAATACCAACGACGGAAATTGCAGGGGGCGAAGGCTCAACGTGTTATTTGGGCTGGTGTTACAAGCGCGATCTTTGGCTGGTGCGAATCACAATAAAATGAATCAATTTTCTCCGTTTGAAGAACGGGGCACAAAAGCACAACGGTTACAATTAGTCTGACTCCATAGTAAATTTAGAATACCAAATTTAGTTATACCCTCGTTAAATATCTGACTCCAAATTAGAATTAGAATTTATAGTTTAGGGACAACATGCGTGGATCTCGGGTTGATTATACCTCAAACTTTTTGGAGACAACCGCTGTCACTCAAGATATGCTCCCGGGTATTAGCATTATCGCCGAATTTTGGCTTTTGGCGTGACTACAGCGAACCCAGATCTATTCACGCCCATGGGTTCCTTCAGGGAATTTTAACAGATAACTGACTTTTCGTCCATGGGTTTCCGTAAAGCTAAAATCCCAGAACCGGCAATACATAAACCTTTTGAGTAAGTAGATCATGATTGTCTCTCCAACTTAATAAAACCAATTCCCATACCAAGCTGCTGGCCAGTCAGTCCTCGGTTGGGATTAAACCCCTAAGTATCCGCCATAACGTGGCTAGAAAGAATGTAAAAGGATAAGGAGTCACAGAGACCACGCAAGTTTAAAGGAATAACAATAATTTATTCACCAGGTAGGCAAGAGCTTAAATCAACAGACCCAACATCAGTTACCACAAATTTAGACAAATATAAAAGTCATACCTGGTGAAAGCTACACACACAGAGTTGTGTGAGGGCGAGATCAGAGAGACGATCTGCCATAGCTATAAAGGCTACACACGGCATAGAGGTGCACGTGTGGGAAGATTGTTTCCGATCTCTCCTCGCGTACGCGAGTGCATGTGTAGCCTCGTTAATTATGGAAGATCGAATGAACAATATTGCTGTGACTATGCTTGTAAAAACTGTATGTAACTTTTACAACGATGCACAAGTTGAAGGGGCCAAGAAGCTTCTCTATGATCACAGTCCTGGTGGGTCAAGGCATATAAAGCGTCAAGGAGCCAATAAGAGATCCCAGAATGTGACGGACATTATTAACAAGCTGAATGAAGTGGGACTCGAAGCCCCACTTTTTGTTGCCCAGAATCTGGTGAATCTCCCCTTGGCAAACCTGGAGGCGTTCAATCTCAGCAAGATCACTAATGACTTGGCAAGCATCATGGTGCTGGTGGAGAACGTCACGTTGGTTCTCTCCACGATTCCACGCATCACTGAGGTAATGAAAAAGATGGATCAGCTACAAGCAGATGTGGGTGAGATGAAGATCCAGCTTCAACACCAAACCACGCAGAACCCTGGCGAGTCCCTTGCGACACGTCGCTGACAGAAGGTGGAGAGCCTCATCATGACCAAGGCTCCACCCAAGTTTCCGAGGTTGAAATGGACTCAGGAGCAGAGAATACAGCTGACGAAGACGACAGAATCATCAGTACTGACGAAAACGAAGAGCTGCCGTCGTCCACAGCTGGTGGGAGCCAACCCCCGAACGCAGCAGCAGCAGCAGCAGCCAAGGTCGAAAGCGGCAAATTCACCACGGTGGTGAGGAAAAAGAATAAGAAATCTTTTTCCGGCGCCTTGAAGTCGTCGAAGTGCCCTGTCGGCAAACCACATACCCCCGCGTGATCGTGGTAACAGCGGCATTCAGCTGCGTGTGGCCCCACAGCACCAGATGCAGCCCGCTGGCGGCAGGTCGAGCTAACACCAGTCGGTCACATTGCTGTTCATCAGTCGACTCGACCCAACAACGAAGCCTCATCATCTGGGCGCATACATCAGGCACAAGCTCAGCATCAGCAGCGGTGTTAAAGTGGAACAACTGAACACAAAATCTGACAGTTATGCGTCCCTCCGAGTGTGTGTCCCTGGTGGACACAAACACAAGTGCTTTAATAAAAAGAACTGGCACGAAGGACTCTATGTCTGACAATATTTTGATAAGAAAACTCACCAAGTCTTTCTTCAGGTATGTTGTATAAAATATCCGCTTTTGTGTTTCTAGTGCTTTAGTGTGTTTGATAACCGTTAATATTCACAACAAAACAGCACAACAGAAAAGAGATTGCCAAGAAAGACACACTAATTAATTCTTTATCAATCAAACTGGAGGAGCTGGAGCAACAAGAGAAACGTAATGATGTAATCCTGACAGGGCTCAAAATCAAACCCAGGAGTTATGCCAGGGCAACAGCGGATGACGACGATGGAAGCGAGGAGGACAATAAATCTGTGGAAATGCAGGTGATGGAATTCTCGGTCCAAAAGTATTTCTCTGAACCCCGGCGATGTGGATTCATGTTATCTGCTACGAAAAAGGGGTGTAAGAGGAGACCGGTGCAGCACGGGCTGTGCTGCTTCGACTTACAAGCAACAAGCACAAAATCTCTCTGTTGAAGCAAGGAAAAATCTCAAAAGGATCCAATGTTTTCATAAATGAAAACCTCATCAAGCACAATGCAACCATCGCATGGAAAGCTCGTCAACTAAAGAAAGCGGGGAAGATACACAGCACTTGGTCGGCTAACTGCAGAATTTTCATCAAACCAAATGGGTCTTCACCGAAACTACCAGACCGGTGCTGATCAAGATGATGCGGGATCTGGAGAGTTTTGACCACTGAGGCAGGTTAAAATCCTTGACAAATCTTGATGAGCAGTTATCTGATGAACCAATCTGTAGATCAGGAAGCTGGCTTTTTTCACAACAAGTTATTATCATTCAGGAATAGACCCTACTGAGGAAATGGATCCGGATAACCAGTTTTTTCTACAACGAAACAAATGCATGCGGATACTTTACTGTGGACAAATTTAACAAGAGCATTGAAATGGAAGGGAGTCTGTCCATTATTCACTTTAATAGTAGGAGTCTATATGCAAACTTTGACCAAATAAAGGAATACCTTCTGTCATTTGCTAATTCGTTCAGCATCATCGCAATATCGGAAACTTGGATTAAAGAAGAAAAGGACAAGGACTTCTACATGGAGGGTTATAACTTCGTGTGTAAGAGCAGACTGAATAAAGCTGGTGGGGGGTGTTGGACTATTTATTGATGAGGCCATAAACTTCCAGGTACTGGAATGCAAATCAAATGTTGTGGAAAATGTAATCGAATGCCTTACAATTGAGATTCCTAGGTTGAAAGGTAAAAAATACGGTTATTTGTTGTGTGTACAGAGCACCGGATTCGCAAATTGATGTTTTTAGTAAATGTATGGGTGAATTACTCGCCAATATGAACCAGAAAAATGTTTATATATGTGGGGACTTTAATATTGACTTGATAAATCCAAATAATAGCTCTATAATAGAGGATTATATCAACACCATGTATGCCATGGGTATGCAACCATTAATCACAAGACCAAGCAGGATTACTAGAAACAGTGCCACCTTGATAGATAATGTGTATACTAATGTGTTAGATTCTGAAATATTAAGTGGCATCATGATAAGTGACATTACTGATCATCTACCAGTTTTTGCTATTTGTAACTGCAAATTAGATATAAGGGACCAGGCTAGATCCAAAACCCTGGAACACACAGAAATCAGAATTAAAAGCGAAAAAAGGCTAAAGAAACTAGAATTAGATCTGTTGAACCAAAGTTGGGATAATGTACTAACAGAACAAAATCCAAATAAAGCCTATCAGGCTTTTCTATGGACAGTAAACTCTCTGTATGATAAACACTGTCTAGTCAAAACAATGAACAGACTGAAGCAAAAACAAAAGAGAAGGCCTTGGGTTTGAAAGCACTGGCGAATGCGTGTAAAAAAAAAAATACACTATATAAGCAGTTTCTGAGGGAAAGAACTGAGAAAGCAGAAATTAGGTACAAAAAAATACAGAAACAAAGTGACATATTTACTAAGGAAACATAAAAGAGAGTATTATGAAAAGCTTTTATTAGAAAATAAACATTATACCAGAAATCTCTGGAATATAATCAAGAACGTCTCTGGGAGGACTATAAAGAGGGAGTACCCTGCCTTCTTTAACATAAATGGCAAAAAGGTGGAGAACATGGAATTGGTCATGGAAAATTTTAACAGTTATTTTGTGAATGTTGGGCCAGAACTAGCGAAAGGTATTAAATCCTCACACCTGAGATGGGACTACCTTAATAAGGATGAGGAAATCCAAGACATAATGACATTAACTCCTGTTACCGTATCTGAAATCAGATCAATTCTGAAAAATTGTACAGCTAAGACATCAGTTGATGCAAACCATCTAGACATGAAATTACTGAAAGCACTAACTAACGCAATTGTAACTCCACTTACGCATATATGCAATCTATCCTTTTCCTATGGAGTGTTTCCAGATAAAATGAAGATAGCGAAAGTTATCCCTCTCTACAAAAGTGGGGATAAATATGATTTCTCCAACTATCGTCCTGTCTCGATTTTACCTCAATGCTCAAAGGTCCTAGAAAAGCTCTTCAATGACAGATTGGACAAGCACATTGATAAACACAAAATACTGTGTGACAGTCAGTATGGGTTCAGGAAAAAACATTCGACAGCACTAGCCCTAACGGAATTTATTGAAATGATTAAAGATTCACTAGATTCAAACTTATATTCTATGGGCATATTTATTGATCTGAAGAAAGCATTCGACACTATAAATCACGATATACTGATTGAAAAATTGAAGGATGACATAGACTTAAAGGTCAATGGTACCAGCATTGAAAGGGTAAACGAATATAAACTCATGGGAGTTATGTTAGATAATCTCTTGAGCTGGAAACCGCATGTAAACTTGGTTCAAAGAAAGTTAGCTAAAAGCGTGTCTATTCTTTGGAAAATGCAGAAATTATTAAAACACAAGTCTCTTAAAATAATCTATTCAGCACTCATAGCACCCCACTTACATTACTGCGCTGAAGTATGGGGACACACTTATAATAATACAATAGAATCATTGTTTAAACTCCAAAAAAAAGCCCTTAGAATTATTCATTACGTTCCTTATGGAACACATACAAACGACTTGTTTATTAAGGCAAGGTTTCTTAAATTACAGGATATAATAAAATTCAACTCCTTGCAAATTGTATATTTAGGATACCACAAAGAATTGCCTAGAAATATACAATGCCTATTTTTGGAACGTGAATGTACCCATGATTTAAGAGGCAAAATGTTGTTGCAGAAGAGAAGGGTCAAGTCGACTCGGAGTGAGCACTCCTTATCTGTGGCTGGAGTCAGTGCATGGAATATACTTGAAGACGGTATTAGAAAGGCAGACAATTTGAAGGTCTTTAAGTATCTTTTGAAATGTGCATGTTTGAACAACTATAAACTTATCCAACAAAATGACATTGGATAAACTAAACGGAACCATAGTGGGCAAAAACAATAGGAGTTGTTTAGACTAAATATGTGGACTGCTATTGTTAAATCTGTTCCATTGCATCTGCTGAACACACCAGGCCACCTGTCTAAAGAAACCGTCACAGCACATTACCACAGACAGCTGTAACTAACATGGATCTTATAAACTGGTCGTTAAATGCAATTGACAAAATTATTTCCACGAGGCAGACAGGTTCTGGAGAACCGAACTGCCCGGATGGGACATTCCCGGCGGGTTACATCATGGATGCATGGGGAAAGTGGCGTTCGCTGTGTTTGGCAGTCCTGGACATCGAGGATGTAGAGGACATTTATCTAGTTGGATTTATGATAGCGGGCCTGCTATCATTGGGGCTCGGTCTGTTTTTGATCGACCACAGGATAAAGAAAACTTTGAAAAGCATGGTTATCCTCGACATAAAGCTCAATAAAATTGGATTTGATGTCAAGGAAGCCAAGGACGGACTAAATATACTGCGAGGGGTCATTAAATCCGACAAGGCAAGGGTGAACCAAGTCGACGGAGATGATGACTAACTAAGAGATCCATGCAAAGATCCGGTATTATTGCACCTTCCACCTATTCCAAATCACTAGGAACAAACCAACTGATGAAGAAAGGAGTTCAGGTTTCTCTGGACCAAATCTAATGGATTAAATCAAGAGTGACTCTCAAATCTAAACTTGCATAGACACTCAGCTATATTGTGATTAAAATTCTTCATGATGTTCACAACTCTTTATTATCTTACGTTGTGGTGCTTAAATCGTAGTGTAAATGGGCTCAGCTCTGTTGTGATATATGAATCTCTATGATATCTTAACCATAATCAAACTGTTTTTTGGAAGTTGGGGGCGGGACTTTGACAAGCGATCTCGCTTCTCCCGCGACCCCTTTCGGTTATGATACATGTTGTATTGAAATTGTCATGAAATGAGTATACAATCATGCCGAAATAAAAACAAAATCAAAATCAAATCAAAATCAAAACAGCTTAAAATATGTTCTTTTAATTGTCAAAATGTGAAAACATCAACAGATGCAATTATAGATCTGTATAACAGTCATGATATTGTATTTCTCCAAGAACACTGGCTATTCTCTTCTGAACTTACACTTCTTTCTGGTATCCATGGTGGTTATAATGGTCGTGGTGTATCAGCAATGGATGCTGAGGAACAAATAATATCTGGTCGGCCTTATGGTGGTGTTGGTATAATGTGACGAAAGTCACTTGGCAACAATTGTGTTATTATCCATTATGACAGTTGTAGGTTAATTGGTTTCATAATTAAATATGTAATTATGTTTCTCTGTGTTTATTTACCGTGTGATAATGTGGATAATTTTGATGAGTATTGTCACTACCTAAGTATGATAAAACAAATAACTTATGATTGTGGTACCCCATATGTTTATACTGTTGGTGATTTTAATGCCAACCTTAAGCACCACAGCAGGTTTGGTGCAGAACTTAAGAGTCTGTGTCAGAAGTACTCTTTTTGTATCTCTGATGAGATGTTGTTACCTGTTAATACGTTTACCCATACCAGTATGGCACATGGGAGCACTTCATGGTTGGATCACTGTGTGATCACAACAACCGGTCATAGTATGATATCAGATATATATGTGCATAGGCGCCGATTTATGTTTTTGCCCGTGGGTGCTCAAATTAAATGAATACCGCCAGAGGTGTATAGTAACGAGTACTTCGTTTCAGTACTTAAGTAATTTTTTTGAGGATTTGAACTTGATTTTTTTTTTTTTTTTTTAAACCAGGACTTTTACTACATTTAAAAGATAAAAAGTATACTTTCACTTCGTTACTTTGACACCGGCCACTTCGTTACTCGTTACAAATTAAAATATGAATGTAATTCATCATTTAAGAATTATCTGGATTGGGCATATTCGAGAAGAACAACGGTGCTCGGCAGGATATCTTTGTGCAGATGTGTCCGCCTGCGGACATGCAGCTGCAAATCTATACGCGCAGTTACAATATTCTATCACTAGATGGCACACCCGGATCAGTTATTGAATATTCACAAGCAAGCCGAGCTGGAAGTTTAGTTTAGAATATGGACGAGTTCACTCCAATCCCTTTTCTTTCAGGAGTTGCCGGAATAAAACTCCTCAGCTAAGCCTGATGTGCAAACTGCTCAGTATACTTGCCCATAGTATCTATCCAGTAGTTATAAAAAATTCTCTTGCTACAGAAATAATCATTGCCCTCTGTACGTAGCAACCACTTCAGCTACAGTGAGCCAATGGTATCCCAATTAGTAGTTAAGAAAAATCAGTTTTCTGAAAGAAAAAATTAGACACGGGATTGATACTATGTAATTCTACTATTAATTATAGTCAATTATAGTGGTTTTTAAACCACCAGTAAACTCAAATGAGAATATCATGAAAAAGCCACTAAGACTCATTACGAGCGAGCCAGGACTGTAGTTCTGGGATGTCTTGTGCATGCAAGTTGAGCAGCTGCCTCAAGTTTGACTCTGTGTCCACATGACCCCGAACGGCTAGTCCTTGACACGCCAGATATTGGACAGAAGAAAAAATACTCACCAACGCAGTTTGTGGTTCAGCCATTTGCTTTTGCTTAGCGGCAGAGAGAGCATTTGCTACATTAACTCCGGCATTAGCCGCACTTGTGATGGTAGCAGCAGCTCGATGGATGTTTGACTTCTCGTGGCAGCGAAATCTTGCTATTGCTTTGTCCCAACTGCAAAAGCCATCTTTTACGAAAGCCTTGTAAGAATCCATCTCACGTCCTCCTGTACATGGTAACGGGGCATGCATTTTTTTGGCAGCAGAGCTCACTTCACAGAGCACTTTGTTTGTTAACGAGTCATAGGTAATCCACGGGAATTTTGTTTTCCAGCTGGCCAGGTACTTTCGTCCCTGACACTTGCTGCTGTCTGTGTCGCTGGTAACGCTGCTGCCGCCACTGCTGCTGGGAGCATTGGTGGCGGTAGACGCGGTTCCACTTAGTTTTCTTATCACAAACTTGTCCATTTTTAACCGCCGATGTGCAACCAACCTTCACATTTTTGCTGTGTGTGTACGTGACGGACTCGTTGTTTAGCCATAGCCAATAGTCCGATAATCCGATTGGTTACCTGTTACGTGACTATGCCGTAACATGCACACACACAGAGCTGTAATGATTTTAATCGGATAATACGATTCAAATAGATGCAGTTCATTTTAAAGATGCAGTTTTACCATGAGTTTTATTCATTCTCTCTTTTTTTTTTTTTTTTTTTTTTTTTAATCGGCCATCCCGATTGGCCAGTAGGTGCTCAACTTTGTCAGTGGGTGCTCGAGCCCCGGAGCACCCACGGGATCGGCGCCTATGTATATGTGGTTAAGGATTTTGTCAGTTCGGACCACTGTCCATTATCCTTCAAACTTGATATACCTTTAAATCCGCATGTATTGTACCAAACTGATGATAGTTCCCCGGGTAGGACCATATACACATGGTATGAGGTCACTGATGCCGACCTTCGCAAGTATAATCAACGTACAAAGGAGTTCCTGTGTAATATTAAGGTGCCGGTGGATGCGGTGTTGTGTAAAGACACTGTTATGGCCCCAATTTGTTATGGCGTCAATTTGTTATGACGTCACGGACAGCAAGGGATGACAGACAAAATTCTTAAACTTCAACAGATTTCATTAAACAAACACTTAGAACTAATCTACAATCTACCCTACTGACCAAGATTGAAATAAAAAAAAAGAGATATTTACAGTCCCCTGGTAATTGAGATGGGCTGCTGTGTTGCGATGTCCTGGGACAGGAAAATGCTCCAACACAGGCAAAAATCCGCAAAAAGCTTCACAGGTCTTGAAAAGAGTGACAGGTCTGGTCAAATGTATCCTTCCACAATTTCTCCTTGCAATTTTTCCGACTCCCTTTCACTCTCCCAATTTTTCTCCTTATGTACTCTTTTCCAGCCCCCTCTGAGGCAAGCCCAGGAAATGCCCCAAACCTAGCTCCAGACTGGGCTTAACAAAAAAAATTGTCAATACTGTCATCTAGTGTCTTTTTTTTTCCACATTACACCTCCATTCCAAAAGGGAAAAATTTTGACTCATAAAGGCAAAATTTTTCTTTTCAATACAAAAATGGTTAAGTAGACACTTGTGTGTATATATATATATATATATATATATAAATACAATATGCTCATAAACACGTGATATATATACACATACTCAAAGACGGGATAAGCAATCAGCAATTACATTGTCAGTACCCTTTACATGCTTAATTTCCAAGTCAAACTCCTGTAAAATCAAACTCCAATTCAGCAATCTCCGATTCTTGTTTTTCATCTTACTCAAAAACATTAAGGGATTGTGGTCAGTATATACAATCATTGGCTTTTGCCCTGTACAAACATAAACCTCAAAGTGTTGTAAGGATAGAACCAGAGCCAAAAGCTCCTTCTCAATTGTAGAATAGCTCTTTTGGTGGCGATTGAACTTCCTGGAGAAGTATGCCACGGGATGCTCAATGTCATCAGTCACTTCTCTGTTGGAGCACAGATCCACAAGCTTGGTCGCTAGCATCGACCGCTATGGAGAACGGTTTGTTGAAGTCAGGAGATTTGAGCACGGGGAAATGACACAGCAGAGACTTCAGGCGATCGAAGGCTCTTTGGCATGCCTCATCCCAAGTGAACTTTACGCCTTTCTCCAGTTGGTTGGCGAGACCGAGAGCAATCTCAGCAAAGCCCCCGCAGAACCCGCGGCAGCACCCGACCACTCCAAGGAAGCGGCGCAAAGCCCCCCCGCCATCAGGAACTGGAAAGTCCACAACGGCCCGGACTCCAGCATCCACGGGTGCCACCCCACCCCGGCCCACGACGCAGCCAAGATACGCGACAGCAGCACAACCAAAGCCACTCCTGCCCAGGCCAACAGCCAGGCCAGCCCGGGTCAAGCGCCGGAACAACGTCTCCACATCCCCCAGATGCTCCCCCCAGGAGCCACTCCACACGACCAGGCCGCCGATGTACGCACCCGCGCGCGGCAACCCGGCGACCGCAGACTGCATCATCCCCCGGAACGCGGCCGGGGCACCCCCCATGCCAAAGGGCAGGACCCCACACTGGTACAACCCAGACGGTGCGGCAAAAGCAGAGATGCCCCTGGCCCTCCCAGCCAAAGGCACACACCAACAACCCCTCAACAAATCAATCTTGGTCAGAAACTTTGCTTGCCCTACTCTATTGATACAATCATCACATCTACATCATGAGAGGCTAGAGAAACACTCTTTGGAACATCAGGAAATAGATCTTTATACTTCTTGATCAACCTCTCAAACTGATCTTTCTGTGAGGGTTCTAAGTGCTGGAGTTCGACATCAAGATTTTGCAACACTTCAGAATTTGACAATTTACATGAAACAACTTCAGCTTTAATTCTAGGTTCATCATCTTGAAACTCCCCTCATCTTCACAAGTCTCGCCATAGGAGGATCTGAAGTGACAGCTGCAACCCTAGCATTCCTATCATGATAAGGCTTTAGCATGTTAATGTGACACAACTGTTTTGGCTTTCTCCTATCTGGAGTCTTCACAATGTAATTGAGATCATTGAGTTTTGTCAGAATTTCATAAGGACCATGAAATCTAGCCTGCAATGGATTGGACTGCAAGGGAAACAACACAAGGACCTTGTCTCCTGGTTTAAACTCACGGCTTCTAGCCTTATGATCATACCAAGTTTTCATTTTTCCCTGACTTGATTTCAAGTTCTCTTTGGCTAGGTCACAAGCTGCACGCAGTCTTTCCTTGAACTTGCTAACATAGTCTAACAGACTGCGGCTCTTTCTCTTGCCATTGTTCACTCAACAATAGCAAAGGTCCTCTCACTTCATGGCCAAACACAAGCTCAAACGGACTGAATCCAGTAGACTCCTGCCCTGCTTCTCTAGCTGCAAACAACAGCAAATGAACACCTTCATCCCAGTCTTTCTCATGGTCATAAAAATAAGTCCTCATCATTGTCTTGAGAGTGGAATGAAACCTCTCTAGGGCACCCTGACTCTCTGGATGATAGGCACTGGAAAGAATCTGCTTCGCACCTAGTTCATACACAACCTGCTGAAACAATCCGGAAGTGAAATTGCTACCTTGATCTGACTGAATTTCCCTGGGAAGGCCAAACAACGTGAAGAACTTTATCAAAGCCTTCGAGATTGCAGTTGCCTTGATGTTGCGTAGAGGTATGGCTTCAGGGAATCTGGTAGATGCACACATGATTGTCAACAAGTACTGATTTCCAGATCTAGTCTTGGGTAATGGACCAACACAATCAACAATGACCTTGGAGAAGGGCTCCCCAAATGCTGGGATAGGCTGTAATGGAGCTACAGGTGGGTCTAACTGGTGTTTTCCAACTACCTGACAAGCGTGACAGGTTTTGCAAAAGTTGGAAACATCTTTCCGAAGTCCAGTCCAGAAGAAGTGTTTCATGATCTTGTCAACAGTCTTGTTAACACCAAGATGACCTCCTAAAGGCAAACTTTGAGCCATTGTTAAGATCTCACTCCTGTAGACCTTCGGAACAACAATTTGCTTGACCACTGCCCAATCTGCATTGGCAGGGATATCAGGAGGGCGCCACTTCTGCATCAACACTCCATCCTTGAGATAACACCCAACTGGAACTGCGTCTGTTTCTTCATCAGGAAGGGCTCTCTTCTTTAGTACGCAAATTTCAGGATCATTGGTTTGCTCCTGAATCAACTGCTTTCTGGACAGAGACAAGTCTCCAGACACACCAGAATCACCTGACCCATCTGGCTGGCTGAACAGAGAACTGATAAAAGTGTCTGATAAGTCCTCAAACGGAGAAACCATAGTAGGCTGAACAGAGTCATGAGGCGAACCACCTGAGTCATGACAATTCAATGTGATAGACAGCACCACATCATCTTCTTCTTGAGCCTTCTTAGCCATAGCACTGGTCACTGCACAGGAAGGATACAGAGATGGGTCTTCATGGCCATCTTCAGTGCTCGGCTGTGAAGTAGGATGAACAGGGGGAACTACATTGCCCCCAGCCTGGTCATTGCCTAGCAATAGAGAAACACCATTGATCGGTAGACTTGACATAAGTCCCACCTTTACCTGTCCTGTAACTAAATCTGACTTCAAGAATACAGAGCGCAGGGGTACAGATACAGTCCTCCCTTCAATACCTTGTACAAGTATGAAATCCCCAGAAGCGGTCTCATCACGTAACTCCAAGGAGTCCATCAACAAAAGTGACTGAGAAGCTCCGGTATCCCTTAGGATATATATGGGGACAGGAGGAGAATGCTCATTCAGAGTCACAAATCCCTCTGACACAAATTGAAGAAATTCCACCCTCACAAAGTCAGCAGTATCAGGCTTCTTAGCCTCACAAGGTGCTGGCAATTAAGCAGATCCGTCATCTACTACAGGGGTTTCTAACCTTGTCTTCACAAAGGCATTGGGTTTGGTATCCTTTTCTTTTTCTTTCTTAGCTTTAAGGAACCAACAGTTAGTTGTAACATGACCAGATTTCTTGCAATAATTGCAAACTAGACCACTTTTGTTACTGTCAGCTTTCACACTTTGATCAGACCTTTGACTGGATTTCTGAGCATCATCACCAGATTTGTCTTTGTCTTTGGGTGAGGAATCTTGGGTATCACCGTTACCTTTCCTCTGAAATTGGGACCATCTATTGTTAGTGCTAGACTGAAATTTGGACTTATGTGTGAGAACATATTCGTCTGCAAACTTGGCAGCTGATTGCAAATTCAGTGCTTGCTTCTCATTAAGGTAGGTCTTAATATCATCCTTGACACAGTTCTTGAATTCTTCAACTAACACCATCTCTTTTAGTGAGTTGAAATCATCCTTGACCTCCATAGAAGTACACCAGCGCTCAAAGCAAACCTTCTTCTCGTTAGCAAATTCCACATAAGTCTGATTGTCAGATTTCTTCAGACCTCTGAATTTCTGTCGGTAAGCCTCTGGAACCAACTCATAAGCTGTCAAAATAACCTTTTTGACAACCTCATCATCAGAGGAATCATCTGCAGACAAAGCCGAATAGGCTTGTTGAGCTTTACCCTTGAGGACAGTTTGCAACATCAGAGGCCAGTATTCCTTTGGCCACTGACAACTCTTAGCTACCTTCTCGAAGCACTGGAAATACTTATCAACCTCCTTCTCTGAGAATGGAGGCACCAGCTTTACCTCCTGGCTAGCCTGAAATTTGTTTTCAGCTTCCATTTTAATTTTCAGTTGCTCCATTTGGAGCCTTTCTTCTCTGTCTTACTTCTGTAAATCGAAATCTCTCTGTCTCTGTCTCGGTCTTTCTGCTCTTTCCACTTTCTCTCAAACTGCCTTTCTTTCTCTCTTTCTGCAAGGGATGACAGACAAAATTCTTAAACTTCAACAGATTTCATTAAACAAACACTTAGAACTAATCTACAATCTACCCTACTGACCAAGATTGAAATAAAAAAAAAAGAGATATTTACAGTCCCTGGTAATTGAGATGGGCTGCTGTGTTGCGATGTCCTGGGACAGGAAAATGCTCCAACACAGGCAAAAATCCACAAAAAGCTTCACAGGTCTTGAAAAGAGTGACAGGTCTGGTCAAATGTATCCTTCCACAATTTCTCCTTGCAATTTCTCCTACTCCCTTTCACTCTCCCAATTTTTCTCCTTATATACTCTTTTCCAGCCCCCTCTGAGGCATGCCCAGGACATGCCCCAAACCTAGCTCTAGACTTAGCTTAACAAAAAAAATTGTCAATACTGCCATCTAGTGGCTTTTTTTCCCCCACATTACAACACAAACTGTAGAATCCACCAGGACTCCATTGATTACCTCTACAAAAGTATTGTTGGAGAACTAAATCAGTGCATGAAATATTGTATTCCGTGTAAAGGGAAAGGTAAGTCCAGTCGGTACACAGTGCCTGGGTGGAACAATTTGGTAAAGGACGCACATTCTGCCGCACGAGATGCGTTCCTCTGGTGGCAAAGTAACAACAAACCGTGACATGGTCCTGTCTATGATGTCATGAGGCAAACCAGAGCGCACTTTAAGTATTGTCTGCGGGCATGTAGACGAAACGCAGAGTCGATAAAGTGTGCCAAGCTGGCTCGTCACATGAGTGAACTTAATCAGGTGGAGTTCTGGAAACAAGTGAGAAATATGTCAGGTTCTGGTTCATTTATTATCAATAATATAGATGGTGTTACCGGTGAAGGAAATATTGCGTCCCATTGGAAAACACATTATGAAAGTATATTTAACTCAGGTACAGGTGTCTTACATAAAAACTCTGTTCTTGCTGATGTCGGTGATTACTACAGTCGTGGCGGTGTTCGTAGTGATAACAACTTTGTACAGGTGGATGCAAATTAAGTTGATACTCTCATAAAGAAACTTAAGAAAGGTAAAGCTACCGGTCCAGATGGGCTCTCTGCGGAGAGTTTATTGTATGCTAATTGAAGACTTGGGTGCAAGAAGTACTTTAGTCACAAAATAACACTTTTGAGATATTAAGGGTCAAAGTTTTGAAAACATGCTGCAGATACTTTTTTTAAAAGATAACATTCAGTGGCGCCTGCTGCTAATCCCAGGGGTTATACAGAGTAGACAGACATGTTTTTGGGGAAAAATAATGCTTTTTTTACGAAAAAAACAAGAAAATCAGTTTTGGACTTTGGTACTTCTTACCATAAAATGCCTGGACTTCGGTACTTATTGCCATAAAATGCATGGACTTCGGTACTTTTACCACACAAATGCCGTTTCAATCATTTTTCTGATTGCCAAACAGTCATTTTTGCTATGCTTGTCACATGACACATGCTAGCAGCTGATTGGACAGTCATGGACTTAAGTCCTTGACGTCATCAGGAACAAGAGCCTGAGTACTTCTGCAAAGACTTGAGTATTTCTTGCACAAAAATTCACTAGATTAAGGGAAGGCCGTCCATCAGAATTGAGGACTTGAGTACTTATATTTGGAATTTTTTGGCTTTAAATGATGCACATGACACTCTACTTTATGGTAGTAGTGTCAGTTCATTTTTTGGAAAATGTGACTTAAGTACTTCTTGCACCCAGGTCTTCAATTATAACCTGTCGATATTATTGTCATTGTGTTTTAATGCTATGTTGACCCATGCTTATATCCCTGTTAGTATGCTAGAATCTGTAATTTTACCTCGTTAAAAACAAGTGTGGTAACCTATCAGATACTAATAATTATAGGCTAATAACAGTGGCTAATGTAATATCTAAGGTGTTTGAAGGTGTGTTGTTAAACAGAATGGAGGAATACCTCTGGACCAATCACAACCAGTTCGGGTTCAAAGAAGGTCATGGTACAGATCTGGCTGTATATGCACTACACAAATTTATTAATCATTATAGTAACCAGTCTATAAGTGTGTATGTAACATTTTTGGATGCCAGTAAGGCTTTTGATAAAGTTGATCACTGGTCTTTATTTAGAAAGCTAATTGACCGAAAGGTCCCCATGTATATTGTTGTAATATCAATGTATTGGTACAATCACCAGCAAATGGCTGTCAGATGGGGCAACTCCAAATCCAATACATTCAGTGCAACTAATGGTGTCAAACAGGGTGGAATATTGTCTCCCAGATTATTTAATGCATATGTTAACGATCTCAGTACTGTACTTAATGATACAGGTCTTGGTGGTTCTATTGGTGGAATTTGTCTTAATCATATTTTTTATGCAGATGACTTGTGTTTAATCAGTTCATCTACAGCGGCAATGCAGCAGCTACTTTTTATTTGTGAGGAGTATGGTCTAAGGAACAATATTGTTTTTAATTTTACTAAAACATTCTGCATGTCGTTCAAACCTAAAGGTACACGAACAAGTGACTCCTGCCTCTACTTATCTGGTAAAAATTTACAATGTATGGATAAGATCAAATATCTTGGTGTTTGGATAGAATGTCGCAAAACCGATGCAGATTGTACTCGTCAATTAAGGAAAATCTATGCTAAAGTAAATGTGTTATGAAGAAAGTTTGGTAAATGTACACCAGAAGTAAAATGTTTGCTTTTCAAGTCTTATTGTACCAACTTATATTGTTCTCATTTATGGTTTAACTGCTCTACCACTGTGCAAAATCCCTGCGTCACCTCTTGGCTGTGCTGTAGCGCTGTTCGTTGGTGTTTATTCTGCTTGGGTTGAGGCAGAGTAAGACGTGTAGAGTGATCGAAGCTGAATATTTACTAGTGTGCAAACGGGGTTTTCTGAAAATAATTTGTGTGTTAAAGCTCAAACATTAATAGAGATTAGACTATTTGCTCCCGAGGTATAACCTTTGTCGCAGTAGGGGCAGGGAGAATCTTTCCCCCCGTCTTCTTTTTCCCCTTTTTCCCCCTTGTAACAACTTGGTGAGCAAACAGCCAAATTAAGTCGCTAATCTGGTCAAACAAGGGCGACGGGGGTTTTTTGGGGGGTTTTTTGGGGGGTTTCAGTCTCCCGGGAGCAAAGTAAGGTAAAGTAAAATAAATTTAAATGCTAAATTTAAAGACTAAATTAAACACTAAATAATTGTCTAACTAAGTGAATTGTGTGATATACAAAGTAAAACAGAGTTGTTTTCAAGGACTGAGGTACACTGTCGCCTGCTTTTTCTGTAGCTGATTTAGCTAACGAACCTTAGTAAGCTCTCAACGCCAAGAATATACCAAATTACCGGGATATCTAACTATAACCGGGCTTGGTTTCATGCTTGGTGGCTTGCCTTTCATACAGTCTTCTAGCCAATAAATATTGACGTTCACCGGGGTTTTTTAGTCCCCTTCATTCTCTATCCTGACCGCATTACCGCATAAACGCATTGCCAAGCTTGAATATTGACGCGAACCGGGGTTTTTGTCTTTTTCGCATTTTATTATTATCGAAGGGCTCTTCTGATTAAACACATTGCAAATTACGTTATCTTTGTATTTTCCTCCGGTTGCTGTGCCTTGATCAGCTGATTAAAGTTTGACTGCTTGTTTGAGTGCTTAGCGACAGCTTGTTGGGGGAGATACCGTGTGTAGTTCGCTCACAAAGTAAACGACTTGTTTATTCGGTCCGTTTTAATTAAAGGGAACCGAAGCTTTACTCTTATCTCGGTTACCCTTGGTTGTATTTGTGGCTAGCTAGCTAGATAGTTACTGTTTCGGTGTAGAACAGCTTGCCTGACCATATTGTTGAGGCAGAGACCTTGGGAGTTTTCAAGAGCAGGCTTGACTTAAAGCTAGATACCATTGAGTCATTGAGTATCTGAAGTGATATATTCACGATAGTATAAAGAAGCTGGCGAGTCTAGTTGGGCTGAACGGCCTGTTCTCGCCATTCATGTTATGTTATGTTATGTTATGTTAAAATAAATTACGTGTGGCTTATAATAATTCTCTCAGACGTTTGATAAATATCCCAAAAAGGTCAAGTGCAAGTCACATGTTTGTCAACTTAAATATACCGTCCCTTGCAGAATTGGTCAGAAAAAATATACATGGGTTTATGGTTTGAATTAAAAATAGCAACAATAGCATAATGTGGAATATTGTAAATTCATGTATACCTCTTTATTCTGAAATATGGTGTTTCTGGAATCAAAAACTTTATATATGACCTTGTCATTTTGTTTACATTGTTTTATTCTGTATTTGATGTATGTTGTTTTTTTTTTTATATGTATCTTATATGAACCTGGTGTTCGAAATAATCTATCTTATCTTTATGCGAAGAAATTCGGCAAAAAAGGTCATGTACGTAGACCATTGTTTATCTCAACTGAACACAAGTTAAGCACATTTATAAACAAATAAAAACCAGTGGTAGTCTCGTCTAGCTTTCAATGACCCCCACCCTACTGACTTGTATAAGACATAATGGTGGGTGCGGAAATCAAGACCAGCGAGAAATCTAATAGCAGAATGATAAATAGAATCGAAAGGTTTTAAAACAGAAGTAGTTGCATTTCTATAAATCAAAGCACCATAATCAAGCATGGGGAGTGTTACGGAGTGCACAATCTTCTTTTTACTTTCGAAATTGAAACAAGCCCTATTTCTGTATAAGAAGCCCATTTTACTCCTTATCTTTTTTGTTAAATTTTCAATATGCATATAAAAAGTCAGCTTGTCGTCCAGCCTAATGCCCAAGTATTTATCATGGGGGACATGTTCAATTTGGCTACCCTGCAGGGTACAAATTTGAAAATCAAGGAGTTTTTTTTTTCTAGCTTTAGTGAATACCAAGAACTTGGTTTTGTCCTCATTTAAGACGAGCTTCAAATCAATTAGACATCTTTGAATAGAGATAAAATCATGCTGCAGATTAGATATGGCCTGCTGAACTGAAGAAGCAGTCGAGTGAATTATGGTATCGTCAGCATATAAATGCAGTTTACAATGATCCAAAGATAAGCCAATATTATTAATATAGATGGTGAATAACAAAGGGCCAAGAATTGAACCTTGTGGAACTCCTCTGCTGATTTGAGCACTTCGAGACTGAATGTTTTCAAATGAAATATATTGAGTCCTATCCTCAAGATTGTTTTTAAACCAATTACAAGCAGATTTGTCAAGGCCAATGTTTAATAATATTTTGAAAAGAAGGGCATGATCAACAGTATCCAATGCTTTAGACAGGTCAATGAAAAGGGCTGCACAATGCTGTTTGTTATCTACTGCTCTTACAATGTCATTTATAACTAAACAAGTAGCAGTAACAGTGCTATGCCCAGACCTGAAACCAGGTAGGTGAGTATTCAAAAAGGAATTTTTTAGTTAAAAAAGATTGTAATTGAGAATTAACTAGGGACTCCAGAATCTTAGCCAGGCAAGGCAACATGGGTATTGGACGGTAATTATTGAAATTTCTTGCATCTCCCCCTTTTAACAAAGGGAAAATATGAGCAGTTTTCCATACTTTTGGTATGTTGCTTGTCATAATAGACATATTAAATATATGAGTCAGAGGTTTGGCAATGAGATCGGGAGAGAGTTTCAAAAGATATGGATCTAACAAGTCATCCCTTTTAGACTTATTTACATTAATTTCATTAAGAGCTTCAAGAATGTTCTCAGTTGAAATGCAACGTGAAGAAAATACAGTGTTATTATTCAACAAATAAGAGGTTGTAGGACAGGCAGATAGTGGTCCCCGCCCCCGCCCGTATGTTTAATTGGGGTTAAGAATGAAAAGTTTGCTAGTTTAGCATGGTGAATATTGAGAATGAATAATACTGAAAGTTAAACATATTAAAAGAAAAATGGTTTTGGAATGAAGATGAAGAGTTGTTTAGTTATTGCATGGAAACTGAAATCAAGATGGCTGCTGTGGCGGTCATATTGGATATCACATGGTGCTGGTTTTCGAAAATAACCTTCCTCTAGCCACCCTGCATTAGAACACCAAGAAATGAGATGGATCGGAGGAGACGGTCTTGAGTTATTGCATGGAGAAGTTTATGGACGAACGCCTGGACAGACGGACGGAAGGGGCGTTGACATGATGCCCCCTGCTCATTCGAGGCGGGGGCAGAATAATAATAATAATAATAAAAACATCATTGGGGTTCAAACCAAAAAGGGTAAATTTGCTGGAGCCCAATTTGCTCGTGTGTTGTTGTCAGAAACAGCTCTTTAATTTGGCAAAAGAACTGCATCAACAATGGTGCCTTTGAGAGGTGAAGTGGGCTATCCCACAAATCCATTGTTTTTAGAAAATGAGATTTGAAGTTAAAACAGTTTGAAAAAATCAGGATGCCGACTCCATGATAATTATACATGTTTACATAATTGTCCAAGTGTAACTTAGTTTGTGGAAAATTTATACAAGACAGCTTTTTACTGAATTAAGAAAAATGCCTGAAATGCGGAATAGACCACTTTAACTTTCTTGGATGGAGAAGGAGTCAAAAACTTTTCAGTGAATCCACAAAACCATCATAACGCTGGTGACACCTCATCATTGCCAGGAAAAACTTATTTTATTTGGGCATTAAATTAAATCCTGGAAACTGGACTGCTATTACCTGTAGAAGAGTCATCACTAGATTCACCTGTAGGCTTCCACTGGGGGTTGGGGTCACTTTCAGACTCAAAAATCTTCTCAAGAACTGCCTCAGTTCCAGTCAGCATGGGGGCTGCCATCTTGGAATGTGGGATTGCCCACTCTGCCTCTCACTGGTTGTCACAACATGTTAAGAATGGTTTCTATGACTTTTAATAGATGGCAGCATAGCATAGTCCTGAAAATGCCGGTATCATGGGAAGTTGCGTTGACCTTTAATACGCAGTAGTGCACCCAGCTCATTTTGACCGAGATGTGGGATAGCCCACTTTACTTCTGAAGGGCACAATTATGGCAGCACAAAAAACAGTTTTGTTGGATAGTTGCTAATAACCAGTAAATTACAGCTCCAGAAATCACTACAGCATTGAATCAATTCATGTCTCAACCAGTTTCAACAAAATCTGTACACCATTATCGAAACAAAGTTGGCCTTGTCTCTGATGACAAACCCCAGTGCTTCCCTTTGTTCCCCAGAGCTGTAACCAACAGCTAAACTCACACCAAACTACAGCATCCTGCTGAATTCAGAGACTGAGGTTAGTATATGATAGGTGATGGTCACTTTTCCTGATGGTTGACCTTGAACATTTTAGAGAGGAATTACTCAAGTTCTTTATTACTCGGGCCGGTAGGCCACGATTTTAGTTCCAGCTCCGGATCTTCTTTTTTTTTTTTTTTTTTTTTTTCGGGGTCGCAGTTGTCCTGCTCATGCGCGCACGCGGTTTCGCCATTGGCCCATAGATGTATATATAGAACACTACATTGCTGTCAGGGTATGCTCAAGTGAAGCATCTGTCTAAGGAGCGTACACTCCCATTCATTTTCGCCTATATTTTCAAAAACACTTGCGTGCAAGTCGGGGTGATTTTGGTATCACTGCGCACAGCAATATTTTCTCTCCCTAAATATGTGCATTTTTAGAGGGTGGAAAGCGGCACACTTACTAATGGGAAGATCGAAATGTGTCTCGGTCTCAACATTAAAGTGCGAGCAGAAAAGTTAACGTGACGAGACTTTTAATTATTACCCTCAGATAACATCGTTGCTTGGGAGTTCTCGCCGTTTCAGAAACGTCGATGAATGTCCGTATACGTTATCAGATTACTCTCTGGTTTCCTCACTTCATTGTACCCTGGTTGAGAATATTTGCCGTTGACCGAATTGTTCATACTGAATCATATGGCTAATGCCAACATTGTTAAAAGAAAGCGCTAGTTAACTCTGGCTACTCCTTTACTAAGCGTCATCTTTGCCCCTGTCCCATTATAACACTGCTCTCAAAAAATAACCACTGCACAGCACGGATCAAGGGGATAGAGAAAGGTTTTTTTTTCTCCTGACTTCGAACAGCCAAGCCTTTCTCCCCTCCTTGTCTTTTGGAACTCTGTATAAACAGACAAAGCGACTTGTCCATTGTTTTAAATATTATGCAGGACAGAAATGTTGTCCTTGGATGTCAATTACAAGTAGCTAGCTAGTTAGCCACCTTGTTCATTTTATTGACTGCTTAGTCAATGCAGTCCCCGCGACGGTAAGGGTACCAAGGTAGCTCGCTGGACACCGTTATCGATCGCTAGCGTTTGCTTTAGTCAGCGGTCTATTTAAGTCAATGGCACAGCTAATTAGCTAGCTAGCAAGTGAACACGACTTTTTCGATTAAAGTCACAAATTTGCACTTCTACGTTAACTTATGCATGAAACGTTTTATTACAGCCCTTCAAATGACTATTGCTGCTAAAGGCGGCCAGGTGCTTCACTTTGGATAATGTAAATATGACATCATCAGCAATCTAGTGTTCTAAATATATACAAGGGTCATTCAAAAAGTTCTAAGCCTCGCCTAGAAAGAGTCACAGGAGAAAGACAGTTTTTCATTATTTTTTAATATAGTCTCCTTTAACTTCAATGCACTTGGTCCAACAATGCTCAAGCATTACTATCCCATCACGGAAGAAGGTAGCGTCCTGGTCCTCCAAAACCTCCTCCACAGCACGTATGACTTCATCATTGCTTCCAAAATAGTGACCATGCAGGTGGAATTTGAGTTTAGGGAACATGTAGAAGTCAGATGGAGCCAAGTCCGGTCAGTAAGGGGCCTGAGGCAACAATTCAAAGCCGCAGTTGGCTGCTTCGGCCACTGCCACTTGTGCAGTGTGAATGGGCGCATTGTCCTGGAGGAAGAGGACAATGCCTGGAGGCAGAGGAAAGCCCACCCGCAGCTTTCCTCTGCATTTCATCTTGATTGCTTCTTCAGTTCTTTCAATTCTGATGGATAATACTGTCCTTCAATAGTTTTACCTTTCTCCAAGTTGATTTTCATAATAATGCCTTCAGAATACCAGAAAACAGAGGCCATCACCTTGCCGACAGACGCTGTTTGCTTGAATTTTCTTGGGGCTGGAGAACCATGGTGTTTCCTCGATTTCCTTTGAAGCTTTAATTCAGGTTCAAAGTGGTGAACCCATGTTTCATCTTGGGTCACTAGTCTTCGGTGGAAATTCTCCCGGTCAGCCTGGAAGTGAGTCAGAAGTGTCCTGGAAATGTCCACTCTTTTCTGGCATCAGCATTCTCAGTACCCATCTTGCAGACAGCTTGTTCATCCCCAAGATCACAGTTAAAACAGTGTGCACTGAGCCAGCACTGATGCCTGTGGCCTCAGCTATCTGTTGGACAGTCAAACATCTGTCATCCAACACCATGCGGTGAATTACGTCAACTTGTTCGTCAGTGGTTGATGTTTTTGGGCGTCCTGACCCAGGGTCATTTTCTGTGCTGTCCCTGCCCCGCTTGAATTCAGCAGCCCACTTTTTACAGTGGAATAGAAAGAGGAGTCCTCATTTAGTGTGTTTGCCATGTCCTCATGGATTTTCTTGGGCGTCATACCTATCTTTTGCAGATACTTTTTCACTGCTCGGACTTCTTTTTTGTCCATTTTCACATTTACCTTGCACTTTAAAAAGGTCTCACTTCCACTGTAATGAAGACAAAATTCTAATTGTTTCTAGTCTCGTGTGAAGTTGTAGTATGTTACCACAACAAAAAGGTTCAGCTATTGCTCTTCCTTCTGGGCGAGGCTTAGAACTTTTTGAATGACCCTCGTAGATCTATGGATTGGCCCAGGCCTAGACCCGGCCTGAGTACAGGCTCTGAGGAGCCTCTTGTATTTAATTTAAATTATTTTTGTGTCTTTTAGGCTACATTTCACATTGTTTCATGTTAAATGCATTTTATCATTTTGTGGCCTAAAATACTTTGAATGTGGTAGTTGCTCACTGATTGTCTGCATTAAGCACAGGAATAGCCAAAACTATCATTTTTATTTGTGTATATGCTGTGCTCCCAGAAAATCTGTAGTCACTGTAGGTGTTTCTTGGGCAAAACTAGACCCCATGCTGGCATAGTGAAATTAAATGGACATAATAAAACAGTCTTGGAAGTATGGAGATAAGTATCATTTACATATTACATTAAAAAAATTGATTGATCATACATGCTCATTTTTAAACAATCAAAAAAAGTTTTCGCATAATATGAAATCATGGTGATATAGACGTGGGTGATTCAAATAATTTTCACTTTATAATCAATGCATATGGTTATAGTTGTGTTAATTATCATCTCTTTCCAATTTACAGTCAAATTAAAGATAATATATTTGCCTGTAACTCAGATAACATTCTTGCTTTGTTTCATGAACTCATTTTCACAAATTTATGTGGAGAGTAAATGCAATGTAACAGACAATCACAATCATACATCTCATGCGCTTACATTATGTGGCTCAGGGGAAGGGCTTCGGCAGCAGATGCAGAGCAATTTTTTCAGCCATGGCAGCTGCTTAATCAGGGAGATGTAGAGAAGGGGGTGAGTGATGGAACTGTAGTCCTTAAGGCTGAATATAATCATATCCATTGCGCACATTGTTTCTTGGCCATCAATAAAACTAGGATAATAACGCAAGAGAGTGATAACAGCTACAGGCAGGTAATGAAACACTATGATGCCCAGGTAGATTTGCACAGTTCTGAGGGCTTTCTTTTTCATGGGGTGCATCTTCTCCTTGCCCAAGACTGACTTCCTCAGACTCCATATGATAGAAACGTTGCAGTAAACCATAATGGTGAAGCCAGCCAAGTTCAGCCCAATGTAGATTTGATGTTGGATGTCGGATGGGCTGGTGAGCACTGACCTGCAGAGGGCATAGGCTATCACGAGCCCCCAAACAAGCATGGAAATAGCAACTCTGATCTTTTTATCCTTGATGCTGGTGAACACAATGGGGTGAACCACAGCCACGTAGCGGTCCAGACAAATGCAGGCGAGAAAGAGTGGGGAGCCATTTTTGATTCCAGTGGTAAAGTCTTGTAAATACTTAAAATAACCTTTTTCGAGGATAAAGTAGCCATATAAGAAGATGGCGGGCATTATGCAAAACCATGCATCAGCGAGGGACAGGTTGAAGATAAAGTGATTGGAGGTGGAAGAGTCACTCTTCTCTCTGGCCACCAGCCACAATACCATGATGTTGGCAGGGTAGCCCACTACAAGGTTGATGCTCTTTTCAATAAACAGAAACAACCTCGCAGCATCGTGGTGTGTGCATATTATTAATGTGTCCGAGAGTTGGGAACTGGATCCTGAAGAGGAGTGGTTGAAGGGTCGGCTAGAATTGATGACAGAGCTGTTCATTTTGGTTTTATTTTATCTAGCAGGTTTGAGGGTTGATGATCCTTAGAAAAGGGAGTGAATGTAAGTTACATGGTCAAGCCTGACTGAACTCACCACTTAAACTGACTGCGAGGCTAAATGATGTTCTTAAGCTGATTCCAGCATTATTTTACATTATTCTTCTCCCCAAAGTATTCCTCATCCTAACACATTTACTGCATAATAGAGATGGAAACACTTATACTGGCCTATTTTGCACAAAGTTAAGCTCTCTCTCTTGAGAAGTTATTCATGTCAAAGAAGACCTGGAAAATTTTGTTGCATTGTTACACTGAAGGATAGTTTTTGTTTTCCGGGAAGACGACCTCCATCCAGAGAAAACTCTCTCTCCTCTAAGACACCAGCTTTACTCTTTGAAACTGCACTGGAGCTTCCCGAGGTGGAGACAGTGTTCCCAGAAGACAGGGTTTGCCCTTTGGGTCTATATTTTACTGTCTGCAACAGTCTCTCACTCAAGCACTGCTTAAGAAATGAAAGAGTGGTTCATCAGATTGAAAGACAGAATTAGTAACTTACCTGAGTAACTGCAATTGCTCGACACACACTCCTCAAGGTCTGTATCCTGATCACCTGTTTCCAGGAGGGTTATGTTTTTATTCAATATTGTTTCACTTCAGAAAATATATCAATCTGAGTGGTATGTAAGCAGGGCAGATGACAGCCAGTCACAAATCCATAGAGGAAGCAACAGCACTTGGAGTGACTGTGCAATACCCTGTCACCACAGGATTATATTTAAGGATGGGTGGGTGTGCAAGAGGGGGTTGGGTTTGCAGAGCGAGTTTGTGATGTGACAAACAGATCTGCAGTAAAACAGCGGAGGGGCTAAAAGGAGGGGTAGATGAGTAACCCCTTATCCCTGTTCTAACAATATATTATTCGTCAGTGATGCAATCCAAGAAGTGCATCCCAGACAAACAAGTGACGCAATGCAGTCAGCCAGCTGGTGCACAAGTGAGACTGTGTAACCTGGTGTAAGGTCTTACACATGAAACCACAACGTTCATCAAAGCACTCAAACAATTCTCTTTCATCCTCACAAAGAAAAGAAATTCAGCACTCAGTTACAGTAAATGTATTTCTGCAGATAATATTAGGTACATTTGTGACAGTTTGACTTTCATCAAAATGTTTGGCAATAAGGAGGCTGCAGTTTACAAGTACTTTACTTTCACTACATAGACTTCACTAAAGCCTGGCATCTGTTCCAGGAGGTCTATTGTCCTGTAGGTTTCCATGCCGATCCTTCGAGAGGAGAACATAATCAAAGCTGAGAGATCTGAGTCAAAATTTGCCAACGTGTTACAAATCCACCAAAATTATTAATGCCTATGAAAAAAAAATTAATTTCAATAATTTCTTAACCCCATTATTTGAAGACTAATGGCATTAATTAACATTAGTATCAAGATAACTACCAAAAAGGAACTTTTATTCTTTCTCTTCACATTCATAATCAAATTTAGCATTTCCAGTGACATCAATTTGTGACATTTGTTACATGGAATCTTCAGCCACCAGAAGATCAGACTTCTGTTCATCCAAAATTGAGTCAGTGGACATAAGGTTATATTAATTAAATTTATGAAATTACAGGATTTGGAAATAATGAATTGTTGTTTTTAGTGTTCACGTGCATTATGTGTGTCTGTCAAAAATTTACGCTGATGAAATTTTCAATTATTGGGTTTAGTTGATAATTTTCGTCAGTGAGATTCCATGGAGATCTTCAAATGAATCAATGACATGTAGTGAAATTATTTAAACAGCTATAAATCAAGATTGGTATGTAACACTGAAATCAGTCATCTGACCTCAGTGATTAGTTCTACTACTTGGCAGAAGAATTAAACCATCTCAGGAGTTAAAGCTGAAGATGGGGGGGGCTATATATCATGGTTTTTGGAGGCTGGCGAGCTTTCTTTCTTTCGTCCGGGACGATATTGTTTTGCCCACAATCGAATTCTCTGGCCAGCTGGCATTAATTGTGGGCGGTGCCCAGACTCTATTTAAACCTAAGTTCCGCCTCACCGCCTTTGCTAGAGTGTCAGTGTAACTTTGTACTTCAGCCGGAAAGGTCTCTAGCTAGAGAATTGTTGTTGAGGAATTAGCTGCAAAGAGGAAAGTGCTAGTTAGCAAGGGAATCTTTCTCTCTTTTCTTCCTCTTTCTAGGCACCGTCTGGTGCTAAATCTTTTTATCTCGGTTCCCGAGATTTTTCCCTTTTATTTTGTTCTGTCGAGCTTACTTTGCTTGCTTGTTACACGGACTGGAACTGGGTCCTTTGGAAGCGCGAGTCTCCCTCTCTGATTTCTGTCTGTTTGTCTCTTGTTTTGCTGTTCTTCCTTTCGTTCCGGCCACAGCATTTGGCGTCTCGAAAAGCCAACCATCACACTATACTTGTTTATCACATAACTGGAGTACTATTCTCATAGCCCGGCTCATGAAATTCTTTTTGATATTACCTTTGGGTAATATCACTTTTGTGAAAAATTCATTGGCTGAGAGTGTGGGGGAAAAAATCACTTTGCGCCACATCATGCTCTCAATATTTAGTCAAACTGAATACCAAGTGTAACGGTGGTTAAATTGCTATGACTTAGCGCTGTAGCAAGCCAGCTGAGTACCATTCTCATAACTCAGTTAACATTACTTAGCTAGCCAACAAGCTAACTTGTACGCATTACCTTTCCATAACCATGACATAACATTAGTTTCTTAGCTAGTGAGCTAACATTAGCTAGCTACTCAGTTGACTGTGAATTTAAAAACCATGGCAGGTCTAAACACGAAGGTCTGTGACTCGGTGACTGATGGAGAATCAGAGTGACAGAGTTAGCTCAGCGCTAACATTATGGGAATTACAATTCAGGCACTAATGGAAATTATGTTTGTTTTCTATTATTAAACTACCCGATTCAGTTATTTGATAAACAGAATCTTATACTCTTAGTCGTGTCACATGAAAATTATTAAACTCGTTGAGTAAATTTTGCATTTGTTGCTCGCTAAAAGCTTGCAAGTAAAGTAAAATTTACTTAACAAGTTTCATAACTTTCATATGACACCTTCTCGTGTAAGAGCCTCAATAGCCCAGGCTATGTGTGAGCAGTACAGAGAGGGTGTTTGCTTGTGTAACTTGGGTGGCGTTTGACTCAGAGTGAAAGTACAGGGGGAGGAGCTGCTCGTTTGGTTTTAAAATGACGCCACAGGAAGAGACCGAGCTGAGAGACAATATGGCGGCTGTTCTGCTCCCTAACCTGAACTAGCACTCAGTCAAAGGATTCAGCAGGCTTATCTTTCACTTCATCTCTTCTCTCTCCATTCTTTGCCTGTCCCTGCCTCTCTCTCCATCTCTCCTCTGCTCCCTCTCTCCATCTCTCCCTCTCTCCCCACATCTCTTTCTTTCTCCATTTCCATCCTGCTCAATCTCTCCCTCTCTATCTCTTTCCATTTCTCCTCTGTTCCATCTCTCCCCATATCTCTTTTTCTCCATCTCCAACCTGCTCAATCTCCCTTCTGCATCTCTCTCCATCTCTCCCCTGTTCAGCATTTTCTTAATCTTGTGGCACAAGTGTCAAGTAACTTTTGCGAACTGTTCTTACTATATGTGAGAATCGGCCATTTATAATTAGCCTACATTAAATTATCCTAATTTAAACTTCACAGTTTGTTCTCACCAACTACGTGGCTATCAACGAAAAATTAAGCAACTGATGATTATCGGTCTTAAGTACACTTTATAGGCCTGCCTCTTTTTAATGATAACCAACTACAAAGCAGCCCTAGAAATCTCTGAAATTTCGTTTGAAAATTCAAAAACTTGGCAAAGCAGTGGGTTGTAAACTGGAAACTTCATTTGTCAATCAAGAAAGAGCAACTCTAAAATCATATGGAATCTTAAACTGTCTCCTTACCGAACAGCATCACGTTGCCCGCTGTATTATAGGTGATGTAGATAACCCAGTCCTACTGCTGCGGAAACGGATCATGTTTGCCCAAAGCCCCTTCATGCATGAAAGGAAGCACCCAACCCCCGCACACTGGGCTGCATTTCAATGACAAGAGGAAGCGCTGAACCAGCACATCGTACCACTCCATCTCGTCTGAGATCCAGCGAAGTCCAAGGAAGCGACAAATGACAAGCATGTGGCATTTGGCAAAACATTGACACGTGGTATTTCTGGCACATTTTGAATGCAAGTTGACACTGTATTTTGCAATAAAAATAAATTTTGCATTGGGGCAGGTTCACCATCTTAACTGACAGGAAAAGTATTGGCTATTGATGGTCAACATTTGCCGGTATGTTATGAGTCCTCGTGCAAGTGTCCCCCCACATGGCATCATCTCCATTCGTGCACAAAAGTGCACTTTATAGCTTAACATAGAGCAGGTTTCATATTTCAACATCTCACAGGGCTTTGCCGACATTGACAAAGGGTACAAGTTGTCTTCCAAATTGCCGAAAAGTTTGGATGTTCTCAGCTGTGTCCGAGCAGCATTACCATGGTTATTGAACATGTGTAGGATCCATTACCGGGAAAACACATTTTTCCCAGTTATTGCATTTCTGATAGGACACTTTGTCAAAGAGAATATTTAATGAAAGCAAACAAGCATACATTGAGTTTGGTGGCATGGCTCTGTTCGAGAGATTCCTGCCGGTCCAGCATGGAACCGAAGGCAGGGAGCTGCAATTAACCCCCCAAAACAAAACCATGCTGGCATAAGCCAAAAGATGAAATATGAAGCTTCCATAAGTTAAGAGGCAGCCCGGCGGCTGGCACAATTTCTCTTGAAGCCAAATACGAGAAAAATACTCCATGTGAAGTGTACTATGTGTAGTGACAGCCCAGCAGCTGGAACTATTTCTCTTTAAGCCAAATACAAGAGAAATATTCTACATGATGCATTCCACATGTCAGCCCGGCGGCTGGCACAATTTCTCTTGAGGCCAAACACAAGAAAAATATTCATGTGAAGTGTACTATGTGTCATGACAGCCCGGCGGCTGGCACAATTTCTCTTGAAGCCAAATACAAGAGAAATATTCTATGCAAAGTTTACTATGTGTCGTGACAGCCTGGCGGCTGGCACAATTTCTCTTGAAGCCAAATACAAGAGAAATATTCTATGCAAAGTTTACTATGTGTCGTGACAGCCTGGCGGCTGGCACAATTTCTCTTGAAGCCAAACACAAGAGAAATATTCTATGTGAGTGTACTATGTGTAGTGACAGCCCGGCGGCTGGCACGATTTCTCTTGAAGCCAAACACAAGAGAAGTATTCTATGTGAAGTGTACTATGTGTCGTGACAGCCCGGTGGCTGGCACAATTTCTCTTGAAGCCAAACACACGAAAAGTATTCTTTGTGAAGTGTACTATGTGTAGTGACAGCCCAGTGGCTGGCACAATTTCTCTTGAAGCCAAATACAAGAGAAATATTCTAAATGTAGTGACGGTCCTCTCAAAGCAGATTCATGAGAATTATACTATATGATTTGAAGAGTATAACATAAAGGCTGGTACCATAAATGATTGAAGTGTATGTTGTGGTGAATGACATGGCATGGGTGCTGAGCAGTGACCCTTCTGTAAAACCTCACAGCAATACCAACGACGGAAATTGCCGAAGGCGAAGGCTCAGCGCGTTCTTCTGGCTGGTGCGTTAACTTTTGGTTTGGTGTAAATCATAATAAGAATGAATAAATTTTCTTGTTCATAGAACAGGGCACAAAAGCACAACAGTTACGATTAATCTGACTCCATATTAATATGAACGAAAATAAAATTTTGTTGTAAATGTTTTGAGTTTAGAATCATAATACCATAATTGGTCCTTTGCCAATTTTACACGATTGCGCTTCCGGACCCACACAATCGCAAACCTTAGTTCGGGGAGCCCTGCATTGGTTAGCCAGCAGCCACCGTAATACGCGAGTACCTTTCCTTCGCGACAGTTATGGACCCAGGTCAACTGGTATGATACTAATAGTACATATCAGGCTCCTTAAGGAGAATTTGACAAGAACCGGCATATTACGCCCATGGGTCCTCTTAAGCCAAAGCTCCTGAGCCATTACCCCGCCAATCCCATTAGCAGTCAAACGTGGCCCCTGTTCTAACTTACCAGAGCTCCCCAAAAACTTCATCTGCAACTGGCCTCTGACAGTCGGTCTCAGTCAGCACCCGTTTCTCTTAAGTATTTAACCGTAATTTTGGCTAAAGGAACCAAGATGGATTTAAAATCATAAAAACCACACAAATTACAAGAAGACAATTTATTAATGCAAAAGAAATTTAATTGCACAGGTAGGTAGGTCCACATAGCAAATTTAATTAGTCCGTTACATCATTTAGAAAAGAGCAATAGAACGTAAGAGTCTCTTACCAAACCTGTTTTGGCTAAACACGCACTAACATGTGCGGGGAGAGATCGGATACGATCTTCCCTGACTATATGGGATGGGCTACACACGGCATAGAGATGCACATGTGGGAAGTCGTCTGCGATCTTCCCAGAATGGATTGTTTCTCTCTCCTTTAAACTTACTCCATCCTTTGATGAAGGCGCATGGCCATAAATTGCCTGGAAGGGGGGTTGAAACCAAAACTTGGGCTTTCCCCATCTGCAGCCCATAAAGTAATTTAGGAAATGGCTAGTACTGTTACCCGAGAGGAGATTCTGCCAATTTTAGGGAGATTCTGAGAGTGAATGCATTATAATCTCATTTGATATGAAATATATAACATTCAACTCTTCAAATTATAACAAAAACATACATACCAAACAAGCCAGGAAAATGTATGAGTATGATGCAGTTGTAATGAAAAAGTCTTAAGATGAATTATTAAACAGGTAAATTTGGTTATAAGTACAGGAGTGATTTCATAGCAGTATATTGAACATATAAGCATATTGTGAAGTTCTCAGAGGTTTAGATTATTTTAAACAGATAAGTTAAGGTCCAGTTATATTAAAGACTGAGGACAGCAATATGACTCCCACAGGGGGCATTGTGTCAGCCAGAGCCGTGCAACTACCCCTCCCGTACAGAGTAACTCCAAGGACACAAAAAGACCATTAACACCTTCCACTCTGAGGCTGAGCGAACATCCTGGGCCCACTCATAACGGAGGAAGTCAAAACAGTTTTATTGTTATCTTGCATGGCATTGTCTTTTGATGCTCAGAAGGACCGCCAGTCTTGCTGCAGTGTCACAGATGCACTCATCAGCGCCTGCGGTGCTCCAACCACCCTTTTCCCATCTTACACTTCGTGCCCTGTCTATGTGTATGGAAGTATTCTGAACGACGCATGAAACAGATACAAGTACAAGAGGATTTCATTTAACTTACAAAACATGGTAACAATTTACACAATCTTACTCATTCATTTTGAGCTTCCACAATGTCCTTAATTCCTGGGCGAAGGTAAAGCTCGTGGCTGAAGATGTCCAATGAAGATGTCATTAGACCACGAAGGCAGAGTGCTGCTGCTTGAATATGGAGCGAGAGAGGAGTGTAGAGCTGAGGGAGAGGCCATAATACTGAAAAATGAGGCAGAGCCGAGCAGCAAACAGGAATAGGTTTCTGAACCTCTGATGAACAAGGCAACTCAATTGGTCATGATGCGCTTCATAGAAAACCCTGGTCTGAACCCCCTCAAAAGCAAGCCAGTGGTGACAGTGGCAAGGAAAAACTCCCTATGTGGCTCAAATACAGGAAGAAACCTTGGGAGGAACCAGGCTTAAGAGGGGAGGTCCATCCTCCTCTGACCGTCCCAGGGTATGAGTTTATAGTTTCCGCAATGCGAAGGGGACTGTTGTAAGGCAGCCCAGGATTTGTAGTTTGCTGAATAGATGCCATGACCCAGACCATTTTGATGGTGGAGCAGCACTTGAGCAGAGGCCAGGTGGCGTTGATGGCGGAGACCAGCAGCAGCATGCTCAGGGCAGGGTCCACCGTGGCCACGGAGAGAACAAAACCAGGCGATTAGTGGAGAACCCAGGGGGAAAGCAGTGCTAGGAATGTACCAGGAAATATTGCCTACTCCATAAATTTGATATAAAAGAAAATATATACATATACATACATATATCCACGCACATAAACACGTCATGAATGAAAACTGTAAAGAGCCTTCTTGAATCTGAAAGCTGAGAAAACTACTAAAATCCCCCCAAAACCAATGGTGTTGCAAACCCGAACACCAGAGGCTAATCACAGTGAGCCTTGGAGCCATGACCTTTGGGTCAACCTAACAACTGGCACAGTTAGAGGCTATAGGACATACTGAGCAGGCAGAGGCAAAGCAATTTGAATGCAATAAGTAGCAAACCACAAGCACTAGCTAGTTGCTGACATGGGGTAAAATATTAGCGAAGCATTGGCAACGTGCCGCATCATGGCATTGCTGAGCGTGCACAAGATAAGCCACAGCTTGATTATGTGAGCTTGATGTTGGCAAGACCTCCAAGGTTTTCTTGAAAAGCAAAACATAGCAATCAAAAATTTAACCAAATTTGGGAGCTAGTATATGATTATACAAGAACACTAGATGCACTCCTAGAGTGCAAACCTTCGCCAAAGCAGCACGGTCCAAATCTTGCTGAGTGGGAGCAAAGTTCAGTTAACGAGTGTCATAGGATTTCAAGGTGGCTGCCATGGTTGCCATATTGTGTTACTGATCGTGGTCAAAATCAGTTGGGTCCATCCCTGATGTAATAGTGACCCACCCACAAAATTTCAGAAAAATCTGTTCATTACATTTTGAGTTAAGTTGTTCACAGGCAAAACAGACAAACAAATGGCGGCAATCACGTAACCTCCAGCCAAATTCGTTTGGCGGAGGTAGGTACCGCCAGTGATTCAGGGGAAACGGCTAATTTGGAAAAGAAACGAAAAATACAATATTAGTCGATTACTGACAAGGTGGAGCAATACCAGATTGATTCCAGAAGCTCTAATGCCCACTGGAATGGCTGCTCCAACTCTGATTCCGCAGCATTCAGAAGACTTTTTTTTTTTTTTTAAAGATTCACTGAGCACACCAGAGCTAGCATCTGCTGTCAGTTTACTGGCGCAAGGTGAATGCAATGCGATTTGCAAACAATTACCATAACTTGACACTGTTACAAAAAGACACTGTTAGCGTCTTTCTGCGCTGCGAGTACGAACATTGCCAAGACTCCAGTATTGGCATTCCATCACGCTTGACTGAAAGACATGCAGGTCTAAGCACCACGCTCCCGATTAAGACAAGACTACAGTGCGTTACTGCACTTACGTAAAGCATCCAAATGCTTTTTTCGACACCCGGAAAAGAGCAGCTTCTGACAAAGAGTACTACCTCGCTAAGCGAAGACTGGAATCGAGCGTTCGTGGCTGCATCCAGATTACCATGCGCTGCTTTAAATTTACGGTTGAACGATGACTCACCAATAACGAAAGGTTCCTTCAGCAAAGACAAAGGCAATGTTTTCGAAATGAGCCACATTTGTAATGCAAGTTAGTTTTTTGCGCTGGTTATCCTGCATAACCGAGCACTTCCAGCGTGGCAACATGCGAGCATGACGTAGTGATGGCAGTATGACACTGAAGCGTCGATACGTGCTTAAAAGCCGTAGCATAGAACCACTGTTTCAAAGCTTGCTTCGGAGCGGAAAAAATCACGTGACATATGACGTCCGAAGCAGTAACTGCTTCGCTCCTGAATGAATCACCTGACTGGTTTGGTCGCCAATCAGCTGATTCACTGACTGACAGGTGACAGGATGAGACAGTTTTGAATATGAGCGCCATAAAGGCTTTATAACAGCCGTAAAGAATGCAGAATTTGTGGGTTGTAGTTGGAGGTGTGTTTTTGCTGTCAAGTTGTTGTTTGTATTGTGTTGTTGTGGTGAATCATTATGGAGCCAGCCAGGAAGAGAGGTCATTCTGATATGTGGGAACACTTCAATCTGATTGCTCCTGATAAGGTAGGTGTGCTGGATGTATGTAAGAAAAGTAAAGTTACAAATACAACGGTAAATATCAGTACAGTACTAGCCTAGAGTAGGATCTATCTCAAGCCTATTTTAAGTAGCATTCCAGTAAATGTATGTATGATTAGTGTTGCCATAAGGCTACAGCAACCTATTCCATATTTCCCCAGCACTCTCTTTATTTGTAAATACAACATAATATACTGTGTGTGTGCGTGCGCGTGTGAGTGCGTGCGTGCGTGCAATTAACCCTCCTGTCCACTGACTAGCCAGCCTAATTTTGATTGCAGCCTCACACGTGGCCAGGAGAGGTCACCCTTACTGAAGCTTCGAGTACTGAACCAATTTTCGAAGCAATTGGCTCAAGTGGTTCAGTGCTTCACAAAAGCTTCATTTGCCCATCACTAGCATGAGGTCAAACCACATCAAATCCACCGAAGTGCAGTAACCAAAATAAACATGTTATGGAAGTAGCAGCAAAAACGAAAACCACAAACCTTGTCGCCAGCGGCTCTGTTTCCTGTGCCAGCGTTTGTTAAGCGTCGTGCTGCAGAGCCACTTCTCAGAATGTGAGCTTAAGTAAACTAGCATATTATCGATCAAGCAATCATGTGACAGCAAATCAGATGACATTGTGAGCCTGCATGTGATTCTCCAGCGCAAGAAGCGGCTCCTATAGGTTAGCAAGCTTGAATCCGTGCCTATCAGAATTTACGGCAAGCTCCATGTATACATTAGTTATCCCTCACTCTGACAAAATCTGCGATGTTTTGGAGTCAAAGCAACTTCCTTCCTCTCTTTTTTCCTCATCCGGAGGCATTCTACACCGGAGGCATGAAAATTGGAGATTTCAGTTTGGGAACCCTGATGACGTGTACAGCGCAGAGGAGGAGGAGTCGAGGTGTGGCTTTGGAGTAGCAAACCGCGCCCACTGTTTTCCGCAAACACGCCCAAGACAAATATCAGAGACGAGAGCTTAAGGTTCTGGTGCACACGAATGCTCTGTAGTTGGTTGCTAGAATCTACATAAAAACGTTTTTAACATTTCATCGAGCGATGAATCGCAGAGGAACAAGTGGATTGCATTTATTTTTGCTGATAATGTTCCTGCAGCCCCTGCCACAAACCTATTCCTGTGTGTTTATTTCACATCGGACTCCTTCTCCAACTTAGGCCAGTACAAAGCTGGCTTAGCTAAAAACCTGCGCCTCTAGAAAGGTATTGTTGTAACACTACGGAACCCACCACTCAAATATTGTCTATAAATGTCAACTTTCGCATTATCTGACAACTTTGTTCCCCCAAATTAAATGTTATCATTACATTACCGTAAGTTATTGGATGGAGTGTGGTGCAACTTAAAAGAAACTTGGTAGTTTACCCAATACGTAAACGTTACCCTCATAGGCCACAGGCTCGCCTCATGCCGTATTTCCGCAGCTGTAGCGGGCTCACTTTCAGCTACAGTGAAGATACACACATCATATGGAACTAGACAACTTAAGGAATCTATAGATGTCAAAAACACTATGCTATGATGTCGTTAAGCAGGCGAAATAACGCTCCAAACATACGTTGAATTTCCGCTAGCAAAAAGCTAACGTTAGCTAGCTCAGTTAATTTAGGCCAGCATTAAAGGTGCACTTTGCAAGTTTGTTCACTTCTGTTGACATTCGAACTCAAACAAAACAGACCCTCCCATAGTTCCCTCCTTCCCATGCTTCCGTAACTGTCAGCTTTTGTCGGTGATTGGCCGGGACGGTTTGTTATGTTATGGGGCACAGCCTGTGCCCCTTGTGTTTATTTGCAGTTTGTGATGCCTGTGCGGTCTCCAGAGCCCGGGTTTTTTTTACAGTGAATTTAGGGGCAGGCAGCTAGCGGATCGTGGAGAGATGTCGGCGAATTGAGACAAAAATATTATCGCGCAGAAAGTAAACAATCTTGCATAGTGCACCTTTAAACTTGCACATTCTGTTAATTTGTTGATGGGTTGCTGTATCTATATTGTTGTCTTTTCATGCTGTCCAAACGCAGTGTGTTACTCTTGATTATATGATCATGGAACTTAGATGTACTAACATTAGGTTGTACCCAATACGTAAACGTTGCCCTCACAGCTCACAGGCTCGCCTGACATGCTGTATTTCCATAGCTGTAGCGGGCTCACTTCTAGCTAAAGTGAAGATACACACATCATACGAAACTAGACAACCTAAGGAATCTATAGATGTCAAAAACACTATGCAATGGTGTCGTTAAGCAGATGAAATAACGCTTCAAACACACGCTAAATTTCCACTGGCAAAAAGCTAACGTTAGCTAGCACAGTTAATTTAGGCCAGCAATAACTGTGCACATTCTATTAATTTGTTGATGGATGGCTGTATATTAGTATCTTTTCATGCTGTCCAAATGCAGCGTGTTACTCTTGATTATATGATCATGGAACTTAGAAGTACTAATGTTAGCTTGAATGTGACATTTATATCCCCCCCCCCTTTTTTAGGCTATTTTGCTAGTACATCTCACGCAGGGCTCAGTGCTTCGCACTCCGATAGCAGAAGCACATCAGAGCCGCCCAGAATGGTCGATAGATTCAGCCATGGTGAGGTCACACGTCATCTTACTATGCACGCGTTGCTATGGCTGTGCTTTCAAGCCACTCCTCCCCATGGATGTATTATAAGATACTGAACCAGAGCCGAAATGCACGCCGACAAGGGCTTAGCGGTTAAGCCATAGACTGTATAAAAAGATGGACACAGCACCGGGGTCTGAAAAGTGAGGCCGATGCGGAAATCTCAAAAATTTGCATTATATTTAATGGCCGGCAGATGGCGACATCGGTGGTTGCAGAAAGAAGTTCAATGTGTTATGACTTGAAAATCACAACAAAGAAAACCAGCAATGTCAACTTAAACAAATTTATTCTTCACCGATTAGGTAAAAAAAAACTTCTACAAATAATCCACTGTAATCTTATAATAACACTCTAATGCCACTATTTAATTCTGATGCCAAACAAAAACTCTGCCAAACTGAGCAAAATCACAGCATTTATAAAGGTTAGGATTATTCTGGAAAGATCTACAGGAGTCCTGGGTGATCCGGCCCCCTCCAGGCAAGAATAAGCCAGAAACTTCTCGAAAGCACCAGTCTATTTCATCACAAACAAGTGGTATTGCATCAGATCATGTAAAATGGACTGTTATACAGACATACAACCAGAGGGTACTAAATAATATCCAAAATAAACAAATCGCTGACCAGTCATAATGGGCATTTAAATAGTATCTAACAAATCTCCATTTACAAATGATATACAGTGCTGTACACAAAATACTCATACATAACAAATGCTATTGAAGTCTATGAGAAAATGACCCTACTTTGCCACCTGATTTATTATTTCAATAATTATTTTCCACATCATTTTATGGTATTTATTGCAAGTTTCAAGTCTCCTTCGATATATCATGATATTCATTTTTGCAAATTATGGTCCCAAGTAGACTAGAATAAAGGATAAAGCCAGAATATGCTTTAGGGGCGTGGCTATCCTCTGGTCCTCGTCCGATACGGTCAGATCCAGGGCCACGGTCCTCCCAGGATTTTCAATTCACGCTCTCGTTCAATAGGAATCACATCCGGTTTCAAAATGACAAAATGGTGCTGTTCAAATCGCCAAAATCGAGGCTTCCTAAATGATATGCTGAAATCAATGGGTGACGTCACCGTTGCTTCGCCCATCTTTTTATACAGTCTGTGGGTCAAGCTGATATTGCAAGTCACGTGATGCCATGGGGGGCAAAAAGCAATTTTTCCATAGGGAACAATAGAAAAAGACACTAATATATCCGTGAATTTTTTTTTTTTTTTTTTTTTTTTTTTTGACCAACACAAATGATCAATATGTAATCTGTTGATTTTTCTCTTTTAAATCATTGGTGCCTTTTTTTTTTTTTTTTCACACGGCAGCGACAAAAAAAAAATTTTTTTATTCCGGCTACGTGAACACCAAGGGGACCTTGTCTGGAAGCGCGTTCACGTCTTCTCTTAAGTTTGTACAGCAGCGAATGTGAGTGGGTGGAGCAACGGAGGTTACTTGCCTTGCCGTCCATCTGTGACTATTATGTTATAGCCAGTGAAGTCGATAAAGTGAGCTGGCGTAACGGAGCAAAAGATTTAGCTTATTTGCCTTTTTTGATGAAAGGCCTTGTTATGTTGCGACTCGGTTGCTACACTTCGTCTTTATGTGACGCAACAGTATGTACAGTAAGCTGGCGTAGGCTGCTGTTGAGTGTGTTAACTGGCGTGTATTCGGTTGCTATTGAACGGGACACCCCATTACTCTACTGCGGTCAAGCCAGCCTCCACTCCGTAAAACACGGTCAAGCCAGCCCTCACACATTTAAGTGGTGTGCGAATAAACGCAGCATTACGGTAACAGCGCGTCTAGACTGATTACAATTTTTCAAAATAAAAGCTGGCAAACATAATGCGTTATGTCAATCAGGAATTAGTTAATTTAGAAAGAAATAGAAACTGCATTAATGACTGCAATGAAAAGAATAAATACGAAACTGAATAATTAATTCAAAATTAATACTAATTTAAAAAACAAGATTAAGATGATCAAGTAATATTCTGAGGAAGTATTTCAGAAGTAAAACGCCCTTTGAAATATCATGTATTTTTTCCCGTATTTGCTCGAATTTCACACTAGAATTAAAAATTTTATGTTGCCACAGAATACTTTCTCTGCAGCATCAGAGTAAACCACTTCACAGAGTCACGCAGAGAGTATCGTGACATTTCAAAATTATATTCCTCTAAAATATCATACATTTTTGTTGTGGTCCCTCTAAATTCAGATTAGAATTAAAGGGAAACTCCACACTGCCACGGACTGATTTCACTAATGCATGATAGAACAACACAGAAGTCAGTACATTTTGATGTGATATTTCAAAATTAAAGCCTGCAAAACATCAGAAATATCTTGTTTTCCCTCCAAATTTGGATTAGAGTGAAAAGAAAATTCCATGTTGCCACAGAATGATTTCACTACAGCGTGATAGAACAGTATCATTGAGTGTCGCTCAGAGGATATCAAGGTATTCTGATGTGACATTTTGAAATAAAAGGCCTCTGAAAGATCATGTAGTTTTTGCTGTGTTCAGTGGAAATTCAGATTTAAGTGAAGAGAATTAAGTGAAAACTCTGTTGTCACCTGTTGTCACAGACTGATTTCACTACAGCATGAAAGTACAGTACTTCACAATGTATCTCAGCAGATAACAGGAGATTCTGATGTGGCATTTCAAAATAAAAGCCCTTGGAAATATCATGTATTTTGTGCTATGTTCAGTGGAAATTTAGGTTAAAATTAAGTGAAAACTCCCTGTTGTCACAGACTGATTTCACTAGAATATGATAGTACAGTACCTCACAATGTCACTCAGCGGATATCAGGACATTCTGATGTGGCATTTCAAAATTAAAGCCCTTTGAAATAGAATGTAATTTTACCTATGAGTGGAAATTCACATTAGAATTAAGTGAAAACTCCCTGTTGTCACAGAATGATTTCACTACAGCATGATACTACAGTACCTCACAGTGTCACTCAGCGGATATCAGGACATTCTGATGTGGCATTTCAAAATAAAAGCCCTTGTAAATATCATGTATTTTTTTGCTGTGTTCAGTGGAAATTCAGATTACAGTTAAGAGAAGACTCCAGTTGCCACAGACTAATTTCAATGCAGCATGATAGAACAGTACCTCACGGTGTCACTCGGAAGACATCAGGACATTCTGATGTGGCACTTCAAAATTAAAGGCCTTTGAAATATTGTGCATTTTTTGCTATGTTCCCTCTATTTTCATTTTAGAATTAAAGGATTATTCTTTTCTCCCACAGTTTATTTTCCCATCACCGTGACTATAAACCATTGCAAAGCGTTACTCAAACTGTATCACAACATTCAATTTTTATATTCTGCAGCTTGAAAATGGCATGTGTTCTCTACTGTGATCCCTCTTATTTCAGATAAATTTCCTTTTTCCACAGGATAGTTTCACTTCACAATAGCATTGAGCTGGAGCATCTGGTTGAGGTATGCACTGTTAACAACTTGGAGCTGTATAAAGTGAAGAGAGTAGGAAGGGGAATGGACTCTGGGAAGATCACACCCTCCCCATATTCAACATCACTGCTTCTGCCATTGATTCCTTCATGTTTCTGGGATGTACTCTCTCTAATGCCATGAAGTGGAGGACTTACATTGGCTCTGTTGTCAAGAAGGCCCTGCAGAGCGTGTTATTCACACAATCCTCTCCCTTATGTCCCACTTTAAAGCCAATTGTGGGGACAGATGTTTCTGATTTGTGATGTATACTATCTATTCTGAAATAACTTTGTGCACTTTTTTGTTTGTTTTACTCACATATGCAGTATTTCTAAATAAATTTACTACTTTCCTATTACTCATGATGAAATCTGCTGGTACATTCAACCATACCTATTTCTCTGAAATGGCCGACATTGTTACCAATTTCCTAAGCGTCTGGCAGGTTGATATAACTGCAGTTGAAAAGTTTCTTCCCTATCAACCATCAGTTGCACTTCCAATCATTGCAATTTAAGACCTGTGTGCAAGAAGTACTTCAGTCACATTTTGCAAAAAATGAGCTGACACCAGTATTAAAAGCTACAATGGCCAAAGCATCATCTGATACCAAAGATTTCTGCAAAGAAGCACTCAAGTCTTGTTTACTGGTGCGTTTCCATTGTCCATTGTCATGATCTGCAAAATGTTTTGAAAATTTTGACCCCCAAAATCTCAAAAGTATTATTTTGTGACTTAGGTACTTCTTGCACACAGGTCTTCAATTAGTCTGCTTACTTTTGACAGATCCCCAAGGTTTGGAGCGATGAAGTTTGCAATATTTTTTTTATTTATTAATTTTTTTTAAAATAATGTGCATGGAAGGAAAATACAGATTTTGTTCTTAAATTCTCTTATACATAGCCATAGTCTCACAAATGGGCCCATGCATTTCAGAAATGTGATAATCATACTATTTTAAGTAAACATATTTTACCTCAAAAATCTGTGGTCCCATCCACCAAAAACTTGTTTGATGTCTTTATCTGCTATTGACCACAATTCCTCTGCATGTGTGCTGACAATGTGCTTCTTTCTTTTGTTCAACTTGTGAAGCATCTTGAGCTTGTCCAGCCTCTTTGTGCAGATGCCTAACTGACCCAATCCTTGTCTGTGTGTATGACCCCCCATTCAAGGCTTTATAATGCAGGGTTTGGCTGTCACTGAGACATGAAAAATATTTCACTGAAAGAGGACAATTGGTCCATTTAGAATTCCAAATTATTTCAGTGAATTGTCATAATTTTGGGCCAAAAGTGTCACACATACAAAGACACTTCATGTAAATGTGCATGTGTTATACATGAGATTTTTATAATGAGCCTAATTACACACAATTTTCGTTTCTGGTCAACGTTGCAGCCTGTTCATTTTTGTTTCCTTGGTTGCTCAGTGTGTAAGATTGTGTGTGCCGCCCAAGAACAATATTAATATTGCTAAAGTAATTAAGAATAATAATAAGAAATAATTCAAAGCAACAGTGATTAAAGTGGCTCTGGTCAGAAATGAAACTGCACTATTAAAAAGTCTGACTGCTGTTGGTATGAGGGAGCTGCGGTCGCGCTCCTTCCTGCACTGGGGCTGCAGCAGCCTGCTGCTGAAGGAGCTGTTGAGAGCTCTGACAGCCCCATGCAGGGGGGGAGAGGATTTGTCCATAATGGATGTCAGCTTGGCCAACATCCTCCTCTCACCCACCTTCTCGATGGAGTCGAGAGGACAGTCTAAAACAGAACTGGCCCTCTTCACCAGCCTGTTGAGTCTTTTCCTGTCCCTGTCAGTGCTTCCACAGCCCCAGCAGACCTCTGCATAGAGGAGTGCTGATGCCACCACAGTGTCATAAAAGGTCCTCAGCAGAGTTCTGGACACTCCGAAGGACCTCAGTCTCCGCAGCAGGTGGAGCCGACTTAGGCCCTTCTTGTACAGGGCATCTGTGTTTGTGGACCAGTCCAGTTTATTATTAAGGTAAACACCCAGGTATTTGTAGTCCCCCACGATCTCAATGTCCAGACCCTGGATGTTCACCGGTGTTGCACTGTGCCCCTCCTACAGAAGTCAATCACCACCTCTTTTGTCTTGCTGGTGTTGATGTGAAGATAATCAACTTTACACCAGTTTACAAAGTCCATGATGACGCCCCTGTATTCATGTTCATTCCCCTCTGACACACGTCCAATAATGGCTGTGTCATTGGAGAACTTCTGGAGGTGGCAGGAGTCCGTGTTGTATCTAAAGTCTGATGTGTAAAGGGTGAAGAGGAATGGTGAGAGCGCTGTGCCCTGAGGGGTTCCTGTGCTGCAGACCACCACATCAGACACACAGTCACGAAGCCTCACGTACTGTGGTCTGTTGCTGAGGTAATTAGTGGTCCATGCAGTCAGGTGGTGGTCAACTCCAGCTCATTCCATCTTCACCCTGAGTCTTGCCGGTTGTATAGTGTTGAAGGCGCTGGAAAAGTCTAAAAACATGACTCTCACAGCACCTCTAGTGCCCCCCAGATGTGAGAGGGACCTGTGTGTGAGGTAGGTGACTGCATCCTCCACACCAATGCCTGGACGATATGCAAACTGTAGGGGATCCAGTTCTGAGCTCACCAGGGGTCTGAGATGGTTGAGGACGACCCTCTCCATAACCTTCATCAGGTGAGAGGTTAAGGCTACAGGTCTGAAGTGGTTGGGCTCCCTGGGGTGCACAGTCTTCGGTGCTGGAACCACACATCTCTGCCTCTTCCTGCTCTGGGTTCTTCTGACCACAGCTGTGTGCATCTACTGCCCATATACAACACTGCTCTAAAGAAAGAGAGAACACACACCGAGGACATAAAGGTCTGCTCAGAGGAGTCTGCGCTTCGTTTAAAAGAATGTTTTGATTGTACTGATTGGGAGATTTTAACTCAGTCCTGTGGAGATGATTTGGATTCGCTGGTGGATGTCACGTGTTCATATGTGGCCTTTTGTCGGGACATGATCATCCCCTCAAAGCCTGTAAAAATATATCCCAACAATAATCCATGGGTTACCACATCTGTCAAGTCCTGCTTGCATAAAATGAATCTTGCTTTTAAACTGGGAGCAGCATCTGATCTTAGCTCAGCCACAAAAGAGCTTAAGATTTAAATTTTAAAAGCAAAAAAACAGAAGTTTAAATTCGAACTGGAGAGCAAGATGGCTGCAAATAATCTCGGCTCAGCCTGGGAGAGCATGAAAACTATAGCAGGCCCTCAGAATACAAAGCGCAGAACTCATGTCTTATTGAATGGTTTTAACTCTAATAAGGGACTCACTAACACTCTTAATTGCTTTTACTGTCGCTTTGATATTCTTGATTTTAGTTGTGAAACTCAGGAGATGAAATATAGATTGAAGGACAATCAGCACTTTAAAATTCTTCTTAATGAAGTTGAAAAAGCCTTTCACTCTGTTAAAGTAAACAAAAAACATGGCCCTGACAACATTTGTGGCCGTGTACTGAAATCTTGTGCGAAAGAACTGAGTCCTGTATTTCACTGTATTTTTAATAAGTCCCTACAAGCAAAACATGTCCCTAAGCTCTGGAAAGACTCTGTGGTTGTTCCTGGTCCTAAATCCAGCTGCCCCACAACCTTGAATGATTTAGGCCAGTTGCTTTGACCTCAGTTGCAATGAGAATTTTAGAGAAACTGGTCAGGTCTGAGATTGTAAAGCAAACTGAACATGCATTGGATCCTGTACAGTTTGCATGCAGACCTCACAGGGGAGGGGAGGATGCTACTATAACTCTGCTCAACATGCTTTTAAACATCTGGATGGAAATGGGACTCATGCCAGACTTTTATTTGTAAACTTTTCCTCTGCTTTTTCTACAGTCCAGCCCCATGTATTAACCAGAAGGCCATTAGAACACTTAGACTTGAGTAACAATCTGGTGGGCTGGATTCTTGACTTTCTAACAAACAGGACTCAGAGAGTGAGGGTAAATGGTGTTTTTTCTGATCAGAAGTGCTCATCCACAGGTTCTCCTCAAGGGTGTGTGCTGTCACCTTTACGTTACATCCTCACAACAAATATGTGTCAGAGCAGACATGATAATAGAACCATTATGAAGTATGCAGATGATTCTGTAATTGTTAGTCTGCTTAAAGATAATGATATTAGCCACGGCCCTGTTGTTGACGAACTTGTACAGTGGTGTGAGGAGTCTTACCTCCAGATAAACATATCAAAAACCAAAGACATGCTCATTGATTTTAGGAGGAATACTCACTTGCACAAGGCCACTGTAATCGAAGGCCAGACCGTAGAATATGTGCAATCATATAAATACCTTGGGACAGTCATTGACTCGAAGCTGAACTTTGAAGCTAATTGTGAAGCAGTGTGTAAACAGGTTCATCAGCGCCTGTACTGTTTGAGAAAACTTGCATACTTTCATAATGACCGAACCATTATGACTAGGTTTTATCGTGCTTTTATTGAATTGATTTTATCCTCCTCTTTGGTGTCATGGTTTGGCCATACGTCAATAAAGGAGAGGACTTCCCTTAACCAGATAGCGAAATGGTCCAGTAGGCTGATTGGGGAGTCACAGCTCTACCCAGCGTCCCTACGCACGAAGCAACTACAGCGGATAGTTTCCTCCATTTTAAAGGACGGCTCCCACCCTTTGCACAGCGATTTTAAGCTTCTCCCCTTCGGACGGAGGTCTTTAGTCCCAAGGTGTAGAACAAAGAGAAACAGAAATAGCTTTGTTCCCGCTGCTATCATTGAGCTGAATAAGCAGTAGCAGCCATTGCACATTTATTTATGTATTTATTTCGGTTTTTAGTTCGCTTTCAGTGGGGCATATTTAGTGGCCATTTTTATGATTTTTACTGATTGTTTTCTTCTTTCTAAATGTCTGGATTTGTTGGAACCTTGAGCACTTTCACCTTTACTTCTACTTTTTATCTTTATTTATTTCTTTACTTTTATTACTTTTAATAGTGCTTTATCTGTAAAACATAATTTTATGTTAAATATGTGTTGTAACAGTGTGTTTCCTGTATGTGGATTGGATGTTGGATGTGGATGTTTATCTCACTGGCTGCAAGCAAATCTACCTTCGGGTACAAATAAAGTCACCTGTTACCTGTTACCCGTTACAGGAAGTTTTCCACAGAACAGGAAGCTGCCCCAGCCTGAGGCTGAGGTTGCAGATGAACAGAACCACCTCTCAAAGCTGGTCTGCACATTCCCTCAGCAGTCTAGCCCTGAGTCCATCTGGACCTGCAGCCTTCCGTACCTTCACCTTCCTCAGCTCCCCCTTCACCTGAGCGGCTGTTATGGAGAAGTTGGAGGGGGGTGTGGGTGATGTTGGGGGAGGGTCCATTTGAAGTAAATGAGAGGAGGGGGGTGAAAGTACTGATAGAGTGGATGGGGGCGGGGCTGGGAGATGTGAGGAGGGGGGTGAAAGTACTGATCGAGTGGATGGGGGCGGGGTTGGGAGATGTGAGGGGGGGATGGGGAGGAGGGCCAAAGAGGACCTGGTCGGGACATTGCCTGGTCTTTATCCTGGTCAGTGGGGGAGGAAGATTCAATTCAATTCAATTTATTTGTGTAGCGCTTTTCACAGAGACTGTCACAAAGACGCTTTACAGTGAGAGATGAAATAAATGAAAGGGCAGTACCCAGCCTATTCCCCACTACAGCAAATGAGGCAAAAAAAACTCCCAGGAGGGAGAAAAATCCTCAAACAGTGGTGAGAAAAAACTCCCCAGTGGGAAGAAATCTCAGGAGGAACCCGGCTATAATGGGGAAGCCCATCCTCGGCGGGCTGGCTAATTAATAACAAAATAAAGTAATAATAGAATAAAAGGGCAATAGAGTTCCATTAAAGTCCATCTAAACAGTGGCATCAGTAGCTCTAGGAAGTGGCACGTAGAGGATGGTTCCAAACTGGATCAGGACCGGATCAGGACAGCAGGACAGCAGCAGCCAGCGGTCATGGTGAGGGACAGGGCTTGGATGGTCCAGGACTCAGGGTAGTGGACGGAAAGATCCTCGGAAAGAGACACAGAAAAAAGGAGGGTGAGCCACTGGATAAAACTACTGAATATAAAAATACAGTCCTGTGTCATTTGCCAAGTGAGAAATTATTAGCAGACCGGTCAGGAAACAGTCAACACCCCTCCATCCACTTCCTGCAGCACAGAGGCCCACACTTACACCAGGCTGCAAGATGACTTTTGATTTTCTAAACATGAGTGCCTTATGGACCTCCCCGGTGACTAAGGCCGTAGCAAGCCCCACTGGCACTGTTAATGCATGCTCAGTGCCACCGGTTCCACATGGATTTGCTTAACACTACATCAGTACCATATGGACCTCCCCGGTGACTAAGGCTGTAGCAAGCCCCACTGGCACCGCTAATGCATGCTCAGTGCCACCGGTTCCACATGGATTTGCTTAACACTACACCAGTACCATATGGACCTCCCCAGTGACTAAGGCTGTCCCCAGTGACTAAGGCAAGCCCCACTGGCACCGCTAATGCATGCTCAGTGCCACCGGTTCCACATGGATTTGCTTAACACTACACCAGTACCATATGGACCTCCCCAGTGACTAAGGCTGTAGCAAGCCCCACTGGCACCGTTAATGCATGCTCAGTGCCACCGGTTCCACATGGATTTGCTTAACACTACCACCAGTACCATATGGACCTCCCCGGTGACTAAGGCTGTAGCAAGCCCCACTGGCACTGTTAATGCATGCTCAGTGCCACCGGTTCCACATGGTTACCATATGGACCTCCCCAGTGGCTGTAGCAAGCCCCACTGGCACTCTTAATGCATGCTCAGTGCCACGGTTCCACATGGATTTGCTTAACAGTACCATATGGACCTCCCCAGTGACTAAGGCTGTAGCAAGCCCCACTGGCACTGTTAATGCATGCTCAGTGCCACCGGTTCCACATGGATTTGCTTAACACTACCACCAGTACCATATGGACCTCCCCAGTGACTAAGGCTGTAGCAAGCCCCACTGGCACTGTTAATGCATGCTCAGTGCCACCGGTTCCACATGGATTTGCTGAACACTACCACCAGTACCATATGGACCTCCCCAGTGACTAAGGCTGTAGCAAGCCCCACTGGCACTGTTAATGCATGCTCAGTGCCACCGGTTCCACATGGATTGGTAACACTTTATAATAAGGGGACATGAATCATGTAGTTATCATGCATTACTTCATGCATGATTCACTCATGAGTTCGTCATGATTCCTGCATGATTTCATACATGAATTCATCATGACTCATCATGAGTTAAAATTAATTCATGCTTACTCATGTCCGAATTCATGCAATGACATCATATCAACTAAGGCATTACTTATTGTAATGAATTCATCATGAATCAAAAGTAAATAAGCATGATCATGATGAGTTCATGGTTCATTGAAGACAGTCGTTTCACTTTTGGCAGAATCGAACATCTGTTATAATGAAAACTACCATTTGTCCACCACTTTAGTTGAGGGGGCACAAACATGATGAACTCATGAGAAAGTAAGCTTTAATTCATGTCATTCAATGATTCCTTAGCAATAGCATTTCTCACATCTGTTGTTCTAAAAGCTACCATTTGTCCACTACTTTAGTTAAGGGGGCACAAACATGCTGAACTCATGAGAAAGTAAGCTTTAATTCATGTCATTCAATGATTCCTTTGCAATAGCATTTTTCACATCTGTTGTTCTAAAAGCTACCGTTTGTCCACCACTTTAGTTGAGGGGGCACAAACATGATGAACTCATGAGAAAGAAAGTTTTAATTCATGACATTCAGTGATTCAATGACTTAGCAATAGCATTTCTCACATCTGTTGTAATGAAAGCTATCGTATGACCACCACTTTAGTTGAGGCGGCACAAACATGATGAACTCATGAGAAAGTAAGCTTTAATTCATGATATTCAGTGATTCCTTAGCAATAGCATTTCTCACATCTGTTGTAATGAAAGCTATCGTATGACCACCACTTTAGTTGAGGGGGCACAAACATGATGAACTCATGAGAAAGTAAGTTTTAATTCATGACATTCAGTGATTACTTAGCAATAGCATTTCTCACATCTGTTGTAATGAAAGCTACCGTTTGTCCACTACTTTAGTTAAGGGGGCACAAACATGATGAACTCATGAGAAAGTAAGCTTTAATTCATGACATTCAATGATTCAATGACTTAGCAATAGCATTTCTCACATCTGTTGTAATGAAAGCTACCGTATGACCACCACTTTAGTTGAGGCGGCACAAACATGATGAACTCATGAGAAAGTAAGCTTTAATTCATATCATTCAATGATTCAATGACTTAGCAATAGCATTTCTCACATCTGTTGTAATGAAAGCTATCGTATGACCACCACTTTAGTTGAGGCGGCACAAACATGATGAACTCATGAGAAAGTAAGTTTTAATTCATGACATTCAGTGATTACTTAGCAATAGCATGTCTCACATCTGTTGTAATGAAAGCTACCGTTTGTCCACTACTTTAGTTAAGGGGGCACAAACATGATGAACTCATGAGAAAGTAAGCTTTAATTCATGACATTCAATGATTCAATGACTTAGCAATAGCATTTCTCACATCTGTTGTAATGAAAGCTACCGTATGACCACCACTTTAGTTGAGGCGGCACAAACATGATGAACTCATGAGAAAGTAAGCTTTAATTCATATCATTCAATGATTCAATGACTTAGCAATAGCATTTCTCACATCTGTTGTAATGAAAGCTACCGTATGACCACCACTTTAGTTGAGGCGGCACAAACATGATGAACTCATGAGAAAGTAAGCTTTAATTCATATCATTCAATGATTCAATGACTTAGCAATAGCATTTCTCACATCTGTTGTAATGAAAGCTATCGTATGACCACCACTTTAGTTGAGGCGGCACAAACATGATGAACTCATGAGAAAGTAAGCTTTAATTCATGATATTCAGTGATTCCTTAGCAATAGCATTTCTCACATCTGTTGTGATAAAAGCTTTAGTTGAGGGGGCACAAACATGATCAACTCATGGGAAGCTAATGCATGAAGTAAGAATGAATTAATGGATTAAATCAGTATTTACTAATGCATGCAGAAGTTCATAACTTCACTGTAATATTGGATCTTTATAATCAAAAAGTGATGGTAAGTCCAAGTAAAATATCAATTGCAATTCTGCCAAAAGTTAACTGACTATGTCTTTGTAGGCCCATGAATTCATGAGCAACTAACCTTCAGTTCATGTTGTTCAATCTTCCCAACAGACTAACATTTGTACATTTATACTGTATGTTGTGATGATAGCTACTATACGTCCACCACTTTACAGTGCCTGACAAAAGTCTTGTCACTTATCCAAGTTGTAGGAACAACAAATAATAACCTGACTTGTAGTCGATCAATTGGAATCAAAAATGGCTTATATGAAAGGCAAAGCCCTCTAGATTATGCGAAATATACCAAAATAGAGTTTTGTGTCATTGATTGAGTTTTATAATTTAATTTGTACAGAAAGGTCAGATTTTGCTTGGACAAAAGTCTTGTCGCATTGAAAAAAAATGTGGAAATTATACATACACTTTATTTTGAATACACAAATATGCCACTATAATATCAGAACATAAAGCCATGGTGCCTTGGAAAAAAGAATTAATATTGCGTATGACTCCCATGAGCTTGGAGGACTGCATCCATATGTCTTGGCAATGACTGAAATAACTTGATGATGAAATCATCTGGAATGGCATAGAAAGCAGTCTTGCAGGACTCCCAGAGTTCATCAAGATTCTATGGTTTCATCTTCCACGCCTCCTCCTTCATCTTACCCCTGAAATGCTCAATAATGTTCATGTCAGGTGACTGGGTTGGCTAATCCTGGAGTATCTTCACCTTCTTCGCTTTCAGGAACTGTGACATGGAGGCAGAAGTATGAGAAGGAGCAGCAGTATAAGTAGGGCAGCAAGAAGTTCTTGATATTTCAGGCTGTTGATGTTGCCATCCACTCGGCAGATCTTTCTCATACCCCCATACTGGATGTAACAACAAACCATGATTTTTCCTCCACCAAACATGATTGTTTTCTGGGAGAATCTTGGGTCCATGAGGGTTCCAACAGGTCTTGTACGGCAACTGGGATGCAGTTCAATGGATGATTCATCAGAAAAATGAACTTTCTGCCACTTTTCCAGTAGCAATCCTTTCTGCAAGCTGTGGGCCTTGGCAAATGCAATGCAGGTTTTTTGTTTTCTGTTTAATGCAGGCTTCTGTGTACTAATTCGGCTAAGAAAACCACTTTGAGAGAGAATTTGACAAACTCCTCTTGTAGATACCGGGATTTTTGGTGACATTTCCTCATGTAGCTTCGCTGTAGTTGAAGAAGGGCTAGCCTTGTACAGTTGAAGCAACAAACGGTCCTTTCAAACAGTTTTCATACCGGGGTCTGTCTGACCTGGGCTTGCCATGAACGTCACCAGTTTCTTCAAATCTTTTTCTTATCCCCTCCACTTGACATTTGGATACATTAAAGATGTCTGCCACCTCAGCAGCAGACTCAGTCTTCAGGCTCTTGATGATCAGCTCTTTGGTCTGTGGTTGAATCTTTGGTATGTTGTCAGAGGTCTAGTCGCACCTCATATGAAAGTCTGGTGTGCTGGGGTTATTTCTATACACATCTGGGAATGTGTTAATTACAGTATTTGTCATAGGTTAAACTCTAATCTGCGATTTGTTGCATCATCTGAAGAGACAACAAGACTTTTGTCCTAGCAAAAACAGATGTTATGGGCTTAGCCAAGCTGTGAACATCAGAACACTTTTTGACGGTTTCATTTTGCACCAAATTATTAATGTGAAAGCCCTTGACATTAAAATGGACCATTTATTGTAACAATTGATTGGTTAGAAATAAAGTTATATGCTATTTTTAGTTACTATGTCCTTATGCGACAAGACTTTTGTCAGGCACTGTAGGTGAGGGGGCACAAACATGATGAATTCATGAGAAATTACGCTTTAATTCATGGCAAAAATGACAAGCTAATATACCCACCACCTTAGTTAAGGGGGCACAAACATGATTAATTCATGGGAAGCTAATACATGAAGTAAGAATGAAGTAATGGATTAAAACGTCTATTTGGATTCTGCCAAAAGTGAAACGACTGTCTTTAATGAACTATGAACTCATCATGATCATGCTTAATTACTTTTGATTCATGATGAATTCATGACAGTAAGTAATGCCTTTGCTGATATGATGTCATTGCATGAATTCAGACATGAGTAAGCATAAATTCATGTTAACTCATGATGTGTCATGATGAATTTATGAATGAAATCATGCATGAATCATGATGAACTCATGAGTGAATCATGCATACAGTAATGCATGGTAACTACATGATTCATGTCCCCTTATTATAAAGTGTTACCCAAGTTTCAAGTCTCCTTCAATATATCATGATGTAAATTTTTGTAAATTATGGTCCTACATCGACTAGAATAAAGGATAAAGCCAGAATATGCTTTAGGGGCGTGGCTATCCTCTGGTCCTCGTCTGATACGGTCAGATCCACACGTAGATCCACCCTTCGCTTCACCCCGAATATTCAGTGCACGCTCTCGTCCAATAGGAATCACATCTGATTTCAAAATGGCGCAATTCAGATTGCCAAAATCGAGGCTTCCTCAATGGTGTGCTGAAACCAATGGGTAACGTGACAGTCGCTTCATCTATCTTTTTATACAGTCAATAGTACTAATAGTAGTAAATTATTGCAAAACAAAAATTATTCAAAATATATGACAAAAAAGTTTGCCCCTGAGGTATCATTTTGCATGGAATTGACCTACACCATTATGGAAACAAAGCTGGCCTTGTCTCTGATGTCAAACCCCAGTGCTTCCCTTTGTTCCCCAGAGCTGTAACTAACAGCTAAACTCACACCAAACTACAGCATCCTGCTGAATTCAGAGACTGAGGTTAGTATATGATGGGTGATGGACACTTTTCCTCATGGTTGACCTTGAACATTTTAGAGAGGCATTACTCAAGTTCTTTATATTTAATTTAAATTCTTTTTGTGCCTTTTTGGTTACATTTCACATTGTTTCTTGTTAAGGAGACCTATAGCTAAGCAAAATGCCAATTTTGGTTCAAAATTTTAGTTTTGAGGTAAGAACATGAAGTGGTCCTTCAAATTGTCTACTCTCAGGACATATATTCACTTTCTGCCTAAATGGTTTTAAACTTGCTCTAAAATTGCTTCGTTTTTCCTCATGGTTGACCTTGAAAATTTCATAGAGGAATTACTCAAGTTCTTTATATTTAATTTAAATTATTTTGTGTCTTTTTGGTTACATTTCACTTTGTTTCATGTTAAATGCATTTTATCATTTTGTGGTCTAAAATACTTTGAATGTGGTAGTTGCTCACTGATTGTCTGCATTAAGCACAGGAATAGCCAAAACAATCATTTCTATTTGTGTATATGCTGAGCTCCCAGAAAATCTGTAGTCACTGCAGGTGTTTCCTGGGCGAAACTAGACCCCATGCTGGCATAATGAAATTAAATGGACATAATAAAACAGTCTTGGAAGTATGTAGATAAATATCATTGACACATGCCATAAAAATTGGTCTCTTTGATTGATCATACATGCTCATTTTTAAATAATCAAAAAAAGTTTAATTCTCGTAATATGAAATCATGGTAAAATAGACATGTGGGTAATTCAAATAATTTTCACTTTTTAATCAATGCATATGGTTATAGTTGTGTTAATTATCATCTCTTTCCTAATTACGGACAAATTAAAGATAATATATTTGCCTATAACTCAGATAACATTCTTGCTTTGTTTCATAAACTCATTTTCATGAATTTATGTCGAGAGTAAATGCAACGTAACAGACAATCACAAGCATGCATCTCATGTGCTTACATTATGTGGCTCAGGGGAAGGGCTTCGGCAGCAGATGCAGAGCAATTTTTTCAGCCATGGCAGCTGCTTAATCAGGGAGAGGTAGAGAAGGGGGTGAGTGATGGAACTGTAGTAGTTAAGGCAGGATATAATCATATCAATTGTGCAGATTTCTGGGAAATCAGCATAATATCTCATGAGAGAGATAACTGCTGTAGGCAAGTAATGAAACACTATGATGCCCAGATAGATTTGCACAGTTCTGAGGGCTTTCTTTTTCATGGGGTGCATCTTCTCCTTGCCCAAGACCGACTTCCTCAGACTCCATATGATAGAAACGTTGCAGTAAAACATAATGGTGAAGCCAGCCAGGATCAGCCCAGTGTAGATATTAAGTTGGATGATGGGTGTGTAGGCGAGCACTGACCTGCAGAGGGCAAAGGCTATCACGAGCCCCCAAACAAGCATGGAAATAGCAACTCTGATCTTTTTATCCTTGATGCTGGTGAACACAATTGGGTGAACCACAGCCACGTAGCGGTCCAGGCAAATGCAGGTAAGAAAAAGTGTGGAGCCGTTTTTGATCCCAGTCGTAAAGTAATTTACATACTCGAAATATCCGTTGCTGAGGATAATGAAGCCATAGCAGCTAATGGGGCTCATCACGCAAAGCCATACATCAGTGAGGGCCAGGCTGAAGATAAAGTTATTGGAGGTGGAAGAGTCACTCTTCTCTCTGGCCACCAGCCACATTACCATGATGTTGGCAGGGTAGCCCACTACAAGGTTGACGCTCCTTTCAATAAACCCAAACACAAACCCAGCAGGGTGGAATGTGCATAGTGTTAATGTGTCCGAGAATTGGAAACTGTATCCTGAAGAGGAGTGGTTGAAGGGTCGGCTAGAATTGATGACAGAGCTGTTCATTTTGGTTTTATTTTATCTAGCAGGTTTGAGGGTTGATGAGCCTTAGAAAAGAGAGTGAATGTAAGTTACATGGTCAAGCCTAACTGAACTCACCACTTAAACTGACTGCGAGGCTAAATTCTGTTCTTAAGCTGATTCCAGCATTATTTTACATTATTCTTCTCTCCAAAGTATTCCTCATCATAACACATTTACTGCATAATAGAGATGGAAACACTTATACTGGCCTATTTTGCACAAAGTTAAGCTCTCTCTCTTGAGAAGTTATTCATGTCAAAGAAGACCTGGAAAATTTTGCTGCATTGTTACACTGAAGGATAGTTTTTGTTTTCTGGGAAGACGACTTCCATCCAGAGAAAACTCTCTCTCCTCTGAGACACCAGCTTTACTCTTTGAAACTGCACTGGAGCTTCCCGAGGTGGAGACAGTGTTCCCAGAAGACAAGGTTTGCCCTTTGGGTCGATATTTTACTGTCTGCGAAAGCCTTATACTCAAACACAACATAAGAAATGAAAGAGTGGTTTATCAAATTGAAAAAATGAATAACTTACCTGAGAAACTGCAATAGCTTGACATACACTCCTCAAGTTCAGACAGCTTCCCGAGGTGGAGACAGTGTTCCCAGAAGGCAGGGTTTGCCCTTTGGGTCTGTTGTATTACAGTCTGTAACAGTATCTCACTCAAGCGCTGCTTAAGAAATGAAAGAGTGGTTCATCAGATTGAAAGAAAGAATTAGTAACTTACCTGAGTAACTGCAATTGCTCGACACACACTCCTCAAGGTCTGTATCCTGATCACCTGTTTCCAGGAGGGTTATGTTTTTATTCAATATTGTTTCACTTCAGAAAATATATCAATCTGAGTGGTATGTAAGCAGGGCAGATGACAGCCAGTCACAAATCCATTGAGGAAGCAACAGCACTTGGAGTGACTGTACAATACCCTGTCACCACAGGATTATATTTAAGGATGGGTGGGTGTGCAAGAGGGGGTTGGGTTTGCAGAGTGAGTTTGTGATGTGACAAACAGATCTGCAGTAAAACAGAGGAGGGGCTAAAAGGAGGGGTAGATGAGTACCCCCTATCCCTGTTCTAACAATATATTATTTGTCGGTGATGCAATCCAAGAAATGCATCCCAGACAAACAAGTGACGCAATGCAGTCAGCCAGCTGGTGCACAAGTGAGACTGTGTAACCTGGTGTAAGGTCTTACACATGAAACCACAACCTTCATCAAAGCACTCAAACAATTCTCTTTCATCCTCACAAAGAAAAGAAATTCAGCACTCAGTTACAGTAAACGGGCATGAACAATAGGGGTTGTTTATAGACACTCAGCTATATTGTGATTAAAATTCTTCATGATGTTCATAAATCTCTATGATCTTATGTTGTGACGTTTAAATCGTAGTGTAAATGGACACTCAGCTCTGTTGTGATTTATAAATCTTTATGATATCTTAACCATAATCAAACTGTTTTTCTGGGAGTTGGGGGCGGGACTTTGACAAGCGATTTCGCTTCTCCCGCGACCCTTTCGGTCATGATACATGTTGTGTTGAAATTGTCATGGAACGACTGTACAATCTTGCCGAAATGAAAAAACAAATAAAAATTAAAAAAAAAATAAATAAATGTATTTCTGCAGATAATATTAGGTATATTTGTGACAGTTTGACTTTCATCAAAATGTTTGGCAATAAGGAGGTTGCTGTGAGGTAACGATCTGGAACCAGACGCGAGAACCAGGAATTGCAGTAAAATAGGATCTTTATTGGAAAGGGGGCGAACCCCCGCAGAGCAGGAGGCAACGGTCCAAAGTCCACAATCCAAAAATCAAAAATCCACAGGGCGTAATCCGAGTCGTAAACAGGGCCCCAATCACAGAATTCGTAGTCAGACAGAAAGGGTTCGATACACAGAAGTAGCAAGCAATCCAAAACAGAGCCAAAATCAAAAAATCAGGGACGGTCCAGTCAGAAGAGAATCACTAGAGAATACGAGGCGAAAACAAGCGTAGCACAAGAGAAACGTTCTGACGGGGAACTGCTGTGAAAAGACTGCTTGAATACACAAGGGAAGTCACATGCTATGATCAGGATCAGGTGAAGAGGATCAGACTAATTACGTGGGAGCAAACACGAGAGAGAACCGAACCACATGAAATTGGCAAAAGCCAAAACGCAGACAGGGAACACGAGACAGCCTATGACAAAACATACAGCTCCGGTTAGGGAGTTCTACTGTGCACAGATAATGAGAGGCAGGACAGAGTAGAGCAGGTGCGGAGGATCCGCTGAATTTGCAGCAAAGACTAAGTGAAGGCAAGAGGCGGAGACTAGAACAGGGCGAGTGCTGACAGCTTGTTAATCAATTAGTAAGTGCAGCTATACAATCCCTGGTGCTCGTTCGTAAGTTAGTATTATATACAATGTTAGTCTTGGTTAGTAACTTTAACAAAATAACAAACTGTTAGTATTGGTTAGTAAAAATAAAAAAGCAAGGCGAAGGAAGCAAACGAGATTAGAAGGAATGTTTGAAACCCAGAAACCATGAAGTCACCTAAACATGTGACACACAGGACTTGGGGAGAAGCTGTAGCTTAAAAGACCAGACAGGGGAGACAAAGTGCAATGAAGGGCATGGGCAAAGACATGGACCAGAATCTAACAGCAAAGTGGACCTGGCAGGGCAAAAACAAAAACATGGCAAGGAACGAAAACTAAACAGAACATGGCAAAAACATAACAGACATGGCAGAAACATCACAGAGCATGGCAAAAACATAACAGAGCAAAGCAGAATAATGACAGACATGGCAAAATCAGAACAGACATGGCAGAATCATAACAGTGGCAGTTTACAAGTACTTTTCTTTGCTTTTGCTACTGTGATGTGGAAAAAAGCCACTAGATGGCAGTATTGACATTTTTTTTGTTAAGCCAAGTCTGGAGCTAGGTTTGGGGCATGTCCCGGGCATGCCTCAGAGGGGGCTGGAAAAGAGTATATGAGGAGAAAAATTGAGAGAGTAGTAGGGGAGTAGTTGGAGAAATTGCAAGGAGAAATTGTGGAAGGATACATTTGACCAAACCTGTCACTCTTTTCAAGACCTGTGAAGCTTTTTGTGGATTTTTGCCTGTGTTGTAACATTTTCCTGTCCCAGGACATCGCAACATGGCAGCCCATCCCAATTACCAAGGGACTGTAACTATCTTTTTTTTAATTTCAATCGTGGTCAGTAGGGTAGAGTGTAGATTCGTTCTAAGTGTTTGTTTAATTAAATCTGTTGAAGTTTAAGAATTTTGTGTGTCATCCCTTGCTGTCCGTGACATCATAACAAATTGACGCCATAACAAATTGGGGCCACAAGAAATTGGGGGCTCGTCCGGGATAGACCATTGTGCAAGTCATTTATTGAAAATCTATCATTTCAAATTGTGAAATTGTTTTTTGAATTTTCAAAAATTCAAGCAAGACTGGCTAGAGAGATTGTTGAAAATTACATTGATGAAAATGTGTTTGCACCAGGAGATCTGGAACAGTTTCCAGTGGAAAATCCAAATGCAGAAATGGAACTTAAATTAAAAATGCTAGAGATAGAAAGGGAAGAAAAAGAAAAACAAAGGCAGTTTGAGTTAGAAAAATTAGCAAGAGAAGAGAAAAAGAGAGAGAGAAAGAGGAAAGAGCAGAAAGAGAGAGACAGAGAGAGAGATTTCAATTTAGAAAAATTAGAGAAGAAAGGCTCCAAATGGAGCTACTAAAAATCAAAATGCAAGCTGAAAACAAATTTCAGGCTAGCAAGGAGGTAAAGCTGGTGCCTCCATTCTCAGAGAGAAGGAGGTTGATAAGTATTTCCAGTGCTTCGAGAAGGTAGCTCAGAGTTGTCAGTGGCCAAAGGAACACTGGCCTCTGATGTTGCAAACTGTCCTCAAGGGTAAAGCTCAACAAGCCTATTCGGCTTTGTCTGCAGATGATTCCTCTGATTATGAGGTTGTCAAAAAGGTTATTTTGACAGCTTATGAGTTGGTTCCAGAGGCTTACCGACAGAAATTCAGAGGTCTGAAGAAATCTGACAATCAGACTTATGTGGAATTTGCTAACGAGAAGAAGGTTTGCTTTGAGCGCTGGTGTACTTCTATGGAGGTCAAGGATGATTTCAACTCACTAAAAGAGATGGTGTTAGTTGAAGAATTCAAGAACTGTGTCAAGGATGATATTAAGACCTACCTTAATGAGAAGCAAGCACTGAATTTGCAATCAGCTGCCAAGTTTGGAGACGAATATGTTCTCACACATAAGTCCAAATTTCAGTCTAGCAGTAACAATAGATGGTCCCAATTTCAGAAGAAAGGTAACGGTGATACCCAAGATTCCTTACCCAAAGACAAAGACAAATCTGGTGATGGTGCTCAGAAATCCAGTCAAAGTTCTGATCAAAGTGTGAAAGCTGACAGTGACAAAAGTGGTCTAGTTTGCAATTATTGCAAGAAATCTGGTCATGTTACAACTAACTGTTGGTTCCTTAAAGCTAAGAAAGAAAAAGAAAAGGATACCAAACCTAATGCCTTTGTGAAAACAAGGTTAGAAACCCCTGTAGTAGATGACCAATCTGCTAAATTGCCTGCTCCTTGTGAGGCTAAGAAGCCTGATACTGCTGACTTTGTGAGGGAGGAATTCCTTCCATTTGTGTCAGAGGGATTTGTGGCTCTGAATGAGCATTCTCCTCCTGTCCCCATAAATATCCTAAGGGATGCCGGAGCTTCTCAGTCACTTTTGTTGATGGACTCCTTGGAGTTACGTGATGAGACCGCTTCTGGGGATTTCATACTTGTACAAGGTATTGAAGGGAGGACTGTATCTGTACCCCTGCGCTCTGTATTCTTGAAGTCAGATTTAGTTACAGGACAGGTAAAGGTGGGACTTATGTCAAGTCTACCTATCAAGGGTGTTTCTCTGTTGCTCGGCAATGACCTGGCTGGGGGCAATGTAGATCCCCCTGTTAATCTTACTTCACAGCCAAGCACTGAAGATGGCGAGGAAGACCCATCTCTGTATCCTTCCTTTGCAGTGACTCGTGCTATGTCCAAGATGGCTCAAGAAGAAGATGATGTGGTGCCGTCCAGCACCTTGAATGGTCATGACTCAGGTGGTTCGCCTCATGACTCTGTTCAACCTACTATGGTTTCTCCATTCGAGGACTTATCAGACACTTTTATCAGTTCTCTGTTCAGCCAGCCAGATGGGTCTGGTGATTCTGATGTGTCTGGAGACTTGTCTCTGTCCAGAAAGCGGTTGATTCAGGAGCAAACCAATGATCCTGAAATGTGTGTGCTAAAGAAGAGAGCCCTTTCTGATGAAGAAATAGATGCAGTTCCAGTTGGGTATTATCTCAAGGATGGAGTGTTGATGCGGAAGTGGCACCCTCCTGATATCCCTGCCAATGCAGATTGGGCAGTGGTCAAGCAAATTGTTGTTCCAAAGGTCTACAGGAATGAGATCTTAACAATGGCTCATAGTTTGCCTTTAGGAGGTCATCTTGGTGTTAACAAGACTGTTGACAAGATCATGAAACTCTTCTTCTGGCCTGGACTTCGGAAAGATGTTTCCAACTTTTGCAAAACCTGTCACACTTGTCAGGTAGTTGGAAAACACCAGTTAGACCCACCTGTAGCTCCATTGCAGCCTATACCAGCATTTGGGGAGCCCGTCTCTAAGGTCATTGTTGATTGTGTTGGTCCATTACCCAAGACTAGATCTGGAAATCAGTACTTGTTGACAATCATGTGTGCATCTACCAGATTCCCTGAAGCCATACCTCTACGCAACATCAAGGCAACTGCAATCTCGAAGGCTTTGATAAAGTTCTTCACGTTGTTTGGCCTTCCCAGGGAAATTCAGTCAGATCAAGGTAGCAATTTCACTTCCGGATTGTTTCAGCAGGTTGTGTATGAACTAGGTGCGAAGCAGATTCTTTCCAGTGCCTATCATCCAGAGAGTCAGGGTGCCTTAGAGCGGTTTCATTCCACTCTCAAGGCAATGATGAGGACTTATTGTTATGACCATGAGAAAGACTGGGATGAAGGTGTTCATTTGCTGTTGTTTGCAGCTAGAGAAGCAGTGCAGGAGTCTACTGGATTCAGTCCGTTTGAGCTAGTGTTTAGCCATGAAGTGAGAGGACCTTTGCTATTGTTGAGTGAACAATGGCAAGAGAAAGAGCTGCATATCAGTCTGTTAGACTATATTAGCAAGTTCAAGGAAAGACTGCATGCAGCTTGTGACCTAGCCTAAGAGAACTTGAAATCAAGTCAGGGAAAAATGAAAACTTGGTATGATCATAAGGCTAGAAGCCGTGAGTTTAAACCAGGAGACAAGGTCCTTGTGTTGTTTCCCTTGCAGTCCAATCCATTGCAGGCTAGATTTCATGGTCCTTATGAAATTCTGTCAAAACTCAATGATCTCAATTACATTGTGAAGACTCCAGATAGGAGAAAGCCAAAACAGTTGCGTCACATTAACATGCTGAAGCCTTATCATGATAGGAATGCTAGGGTTGCAGCTGTCACCTCAGATCCTCCTATGGCCGAGACTTGTGAAAATGAGGGGGAGTTTCAAGATGATGAACCTAGAATTAAAGCTGAAGTTCTTTCATGTAAATTGTCAAATTCTGAAGTGTTGCAAAATCTTGATGTAAAACTCCAGCACTTAGAATCCTCACAGAAAGATCAGTTTGAGAGGTTGATCAAGAAATATAAAGATCTATTTCCTGATGTTCCAAAGAGAGTTTCTATACCCTCTCATGATGTCGATGTTGGTGATGCCAAACCAATAAAACAGCATCCGTACTGGATGAATCCTGAAAAGAGAAAGATTGCTGAGAAAGAGGTTGAGTACATGTTAGAACATGATATTATCAGACCCTCTAACTCAGATTGGAGTTCACCCTGTGTTCTAGTTCCAAAACCTGATGGAAGTACTAGATTCTGTACAGATTATCGCAAAGTCAATGCTGTAACTAGAACTGATGTGTTTCCAATACCTAGGATTGATGATTGTATCGGTAGAGTAGGGCAAGAAAAGTTTCTGACCAAGATTGATTTATTGAAGGGTTATTGGTGTGTGCCTTTAACTGAGAGGGCCAAGAGCATCTCTGCTTTTGCCACACCATCTGGGTTATACCAGTATGAAGTCCTACCCTTTGGCATGAAAAATGCCCCAGCCACATTCCAAAGGATGATACAGTCTACAATCGCCGGATTGCCACACATGGGTGTGTCCATCGATGACCTGATCACATGGAGTGACTCCTGGGAAGAGCATCTGAAAGATGTAGAGACGTTGTTCCAGCGCTTGACCCAGGCTAACCTGACTGTTAACCTGAACAAGAGTGACTTTGGGTGTGCTACTGTCACGTATCTTGGCTACGTCATAGGCCAGGGTAAGGTGGCACCCATAAATGCTAAAGTCCAAGCCATCATGGACTTTCCAGTTCCTGACAACAAAAAAGCTTTGCGCCGCTTCCTTGGAATGATCGGGTACTACCGCAAGTTCTGCAAGAACTTTGCTGAGATTGCTCTCAGTCTCACCAACCAACTGATGAAAGGCGTGAAGTTCACTTGGGATGAAGCATGCCAAAGAGCCTTCGATCGCCTGAAGTCTCTGCTGTGTCACTTCCCCGTGCTCAAATCTCCTGACTTCAACAAACCGTTCTCCATGGCGGTCGATGCTAGCGACCAAGCTTGTGGATCTGTGCTCCTACAGAGAAGTGACTCTGATGACATTGAGCATCCCGTGGCATACTTCTCCAGGAAGTTCAATCGCCACCAAAAGAACTATTCCACAATTGAGAAGGAGCTGTTGGCTCTGGTTCTATCCTTACAACACTTTGAGGTTTATGTTTGTACGGAGCAGAAGCCAATGATTGTATATACTGACCACAATCCGTTAATGTTTTTGAGTAAGATGAAAAACAAGAATCGGAGATTGTTGAATTGGAGTTTGATTTTACAGGAGTTTGACTTGGAAATTAAGCATGTAAAGGGTACTGACAATGTAATTGCTGATTGCTTATCCCGTGTTTGAGTATGTGTATATATATCACATGTTTATTAGCATATTGTATTATATGTATATATATATACAAGTGTCTACTTAACCATTTTTGTATTGAAAAGAAAAATTTTGCCTTCTTGAGTCAAAATTTTTCCCTTTTGGAATGGAGGTGTGATGTGGAAAAAAGCCACTAGAGGGCAGAATTGACATTTTTTTTGTTAAGCCAAGTCTGGAGCTAGGTTTGGGGCATGTCCCGGGCATGCCTCAGAGGGGGCTGGAAAAGAGTATATGAGGAGAAAAATTGAGAGAGTCGTAGGGGAGTAGTAGGAGAAATTGCAAGGAGAAATTGTGGAAGGATACATTTGACCAAACCTGTCACTCTTTTCAAGACCTGTGAAGCTTTTTGTGGATTTTTGCCTGTGTTGGAGCATTTTCCTGTCTCAGGACATCGCAACATAGCAGCCCATCTCAATTACCAAGGGACTGTAACTATCTTTTTTTTAATTTCAATCTTAGTCAGTAGGGTAGAGTGTAGATTAGTTCTAAGTGTTTGTTAAATTAAATCTGTTGAAGTTTAAGAATTTTGTCTGTCATCCCTTGCTGTCCGTGACGTCATAACAAATTGACGCTATAACAAATTGGGGCCATAACACTACATAGACTTCACTAAAGCCTGGCATCTGTTCCAGGAGGTCTATTGTCCTGTAGGTTTCCATGCCAATCCTCAGAGAGGAGAACATAATCAAAGCTGAGAGATTGGAGTCATAATTTGCCAATGTGTTACAAATCCACCAAAATCATGAATGCCTATGAAAAAAAAAAAAAATTCACATCAATAATTTCTTAACCCCATTATTTGAAGATTAATGGCATTAATAAACAGTAGTATCAAGATAACTATCACAAAGGAACTTTTATTCTACTTTCTCTTTACATTCATAGTCAAATTTAGCATTTCCAGTGACATCAATTTGTGACATTTATTACATGGCATCTTCAGCCACCAGAAAATCAAACTTCTGTTCATCCAAAATTGAATCAGTGGACATAAGGTTATATGAATTAAATTTATGAAATTACAGGATTTGGAAATAAAATATAAACACACACTTTATCATGAATTGTTGTTTTTAGTCTTTACGTGCATTATGTGTGTCTGTCAAAAATTTACACTGGTGAAATTTTCAATTATTGGGTTTTTTTGATAATTTTCGTGAGTGAAATTCCATGGAGATCTTCAAATGAATAAATGACTTGCAATGAAATGATTTAAACAGCTACAAGTCAAGATTGGTATGTAACATCTGTAAAACTTGAGAGCCCTGCTATATCGAGTGTAGTAGCCAACAACGATTTTGGATTTAGCAAATAGACACCTGTGAGTAAGTTACAAGTTTCCAGACATACCTTTACTTTGCACATGTTGTTTCAACTTTCCATAAGCCAACTGGGTCACTATGGATCTGCTGGTGCATCCTGACGGTGTAAACTGCGTGCCTATAGAGGTCTTGATCACAGCTGTCTGGGTAGAGACACTGACTCGGTCAGCTTCTCGTGTGTTTCTCGGCGGTTTGGGGGCGGGTGTCGTGGGCGCGTTTAGAGCGGATTCTTCCTGATTCATCACAAGTTTTATACATTCCTCTTGATTGGCTTGAAATTGTGACGAAAGAATTTTGACAGATCCCGCAAAGTTCTCGTTATGAGGCGTTCCGAGAGGCAGGAAATCACGTGAATTCTCGTTTGAGAATTATGGCAGAACCCCTATGTGTCATTTTTTGACAACTTTTTCGACGTTCCGCATGGAGGTGGAAGCTTATAGAATTGTCAGAATGTCAAAAAGCATGGATCAGCATAATATGTCTCCTTTAAAAGCAACGGAGGAGCTGAAAAGCTTAGAGAGTAAAGAAAGTGAGCATTTGAGGCTCTGGCTTTCAAAGGCAAAAAATTGACTTGGCCATGGTGATCCTCATGTGGCAGTGAGTTTTCATTCAGAGCGCGACACGGAAGCAGTAAGATTGACGTCATATTAATAGGCTATCGCAAGTATGTGTTCATTTCAAATTTGCTTGTGCTTACAAAACGACCCCACTGATGGACAATTTATTAGCCTACTATTTAATGCATATTAGTGCATTGTTTTACGGTGCCAACTGAACTTTGTCCTGGAATGCAGTAAGACTCTCCCAACTTTCCATTCCAAAGCCCTGTCTTGAGGTCCAGAATCACCTGTCATTAGACTTGCAACCAGTGAGTACTATGGTTCTGAAGCCAGTGGACTATGCTATGCCCTTCAGAGACTGTCAGATATGCAACGTTATTTTAAAAACACTAAGTACAAATCGATCCAAATAATGCAATGGTCTCATTGAAAAAATCTAAATGGCCCTAAAGTCACATTTCTTTTTCACATTCATTCATGTAATAATAATAATAATTCTGTAAAAATAGTTTGTATGTTGACAATGTTATGTTTTGAAGTTAGGACAGCATCACTGTATTTAATTTACAATCCCAGTTCCAGAATAGTTGGGACAAAGTGTAAATTGTGAATAAAATCAAAATGCAATGACTGTCAAATCACACCAGCCAGTATTTTATTCATAATAGAACAGAGATAAAACAGCAAATGTCGAAACTCAGAAATTTTACAATTTTATCCACAAAATGAGCTCATTTCAAATTTGATGGCTGCTACAGGTCTCAAAAAAGTTGGGACAGGAGCCTGTTTACCATGGTGTAGCATCCTATCTTCTTTTTAACACAAAGTGGAGGTGTCTGGGCATTAAGGAGACAAGTTTCTTGAATTTAGCCATTGAAATTTGATCCCAGTCTTGTTTAATACAGGCTTCCAGCTGCTGGAGAGTTTTGAATCTCCTTTGATGGACCTTTCGTTTAATTATGCGCCAAATGTTCTCAATCGATGAAAGGTCAGGACTGCAGGCAGGCCAGTTCAGCACATGGACTCTTCTACTACAAAGCCATGCTGTTGTAATAGCTGCAGTATGTGGTTTTGCATTGTCCTGCTGAAATACACAAGGCCTTCCGTGGAATAGATGTCGTCTGGAGGGGAGCATATGTTGCTCTAAAACCTTTATGTACCTTTCAGCATTCATGGTGCTCTTTAAAACATGCAAGTGTCCCACACCGTATGCACTAATGTATCCCCATACCATCAGAGATGCTGGCTTTTGAATTGAACGCTGATAACAGGAGGGGTGGTCTTTCTCCTCTTTAGCCCGGAGGACACAATGCCCATGATTTACAACAAGAATGTCAAATTTGGACTTGTCTGACCACAGGACACTTTGCCATTTTGCTACAGTCCATTTTAAATGAACCTTGGCCCACAGAACATGACGGCGCTTCTGGATCATGCTCAACAACGGCTTCCTTTTTGCATGATAGAGTTTTAGGTGGCATCTGTGAATGGCACGGCAAACTGTGTTTGCAGACAGTGGTTTCTTGAAGTATTCCTGGGCCCATTTGATAATGTCAATGACAGAATCATGCCGGTGAGTAAAGCAATGGCGTCTGAGGGCTCGAAGATCTCAGTCATTCAGTAAAGGTCTTTGGCCTTGTCCCTTATGCACAGAGGTTATTCCACTTTCTCTGAATCTTTTGATGATGTTTTGCACTGTTGATTATGAGACCTTCAAAGACTTTGCAATTTGACAATGAGGAACATTGTTTTTAAAGTATTCCACAATTTGTTTAGGCAAGCCTTCACAGGCTAGCAGATAAGGCGACGGGTCCTGATGGCTTATATCCTAGAGTGCTCAGGGAAGTTAGTGAGATCATCTTTAGGCCGCTATCCACCATCCACAGACAATCTTTAGAAACTGGAGAAATACCAAATGATTGGAAACAGGGCAATATAATACCAATATATAAGAAAGGGGACCGTACTGAGCCAGGAAATAACAGGTCAGTCAGTTTAACTTGCATTGCGTGCAAAATATTGGAATCTATCATAAAAGATGAGCTGGACTTATTTCTTGAACGTAACAATATCTCGAGGGATAGCCAACATGGTTTCCATAAGTGAAGGTCATGCCTGACAAACCCTCTGGAATTTTTTGAAGAGGCCACAAGGACTTATGACCAGAGCAGGGCTTATGACATCATATACTTGGATTTTCAGAAAGCATTTGACACAGTACCGCATAAGAGAATAATTTTTAAAATGAGCTCCATTGGAGTTACAGGAGGTGTTCTGAAGTGGATTCAAAATTGGTTGTAGGAGAGAACACAAAGAGTGGTGGTCAGTAGTGTCTCATCTGGGCTGGGTATGGTGGGGAGTGGCGTCCCCCAGGGATCGGTGTTGGGACCCCTGCTGTTCCTCATCTACATTAATGACCTTGATAGGAATATTGAGAGCAGATTAATTAAATTTGCTGATGATACTAAATTGGTTTGGCATATAGTTTAGAGTCCACTAAAGTGATTCAGGATGATTTGGATAGAATCCAGAATTGGGCAGAAATATGGCAAATGAAATTTAATGTTGTGAAATGTAAAGTTGTACATGTAGGTAATAAAAACATTAGACGGGATTACTTCATGGGAGGTTTTAAACTGGAATGTGCTCCACACGAAAAAGATATGGGAGTGATTGTTGACCAAACCCTCACAGGCTCTAGCCATTGTGCCGTAGCAGTTAAAAAAGCCAATCGGATGCTGGGATACATTGCCAAAAGTATTGAGTACAAATCCAAGGAGGTGATGCTTCTTTTGTACAACAAATTCGTCAGACCACATCTAGAGTATTGTGTACAGTTTTGGGGACCATACTTTAAGAAAGACATAGAGGCTTTACAGAAAGTTCAGAGAAGAGCCACTAAGCTAATTCCGGATATAAAAGATGAAAGATATGAGAAGAGGCTGAAGATCCTTAATCTCTTTAGTCTTAGGAAAAGGAGACTCAGGGGTGATCTGATTGAGGTCTTTAAATATGTTAAAGGGATTAACAAAGTGAATTATGTAGGATTCCTTCAACCTAGTAGTGTTAGTAGAACTCAGGGTCACAAATGGAAGCTGACCAAAGGTAAATTTAGCACTGATATTCGGAAATATGTCTTCACCTATAGAGTAATTTCGATATGGAATAGCTTGCCTGATCATATTGTTGAGGCAGAGACCCTGGGAGTTTTCAAGAGCAGGCTTGACTTAAAGCTAGATACCATTGAGTCATTGAGTATCTGAAGTTATATATTCACAATAGTATAAAGAAACTGGCGAGCCTAGTTGGGCTGAACGGCCTGTTCTCGCCATTCATGTTATGTTATTTTATGTTATGTTAGGTTCGAGAGCCTCTGGCCATCTTTACTTCTGAGAGACTCAGCCTCTCTAAGACATCCCTTTTATAGCCAATCATGTTACACACCCGATGCCAGTTCATGTAATTACTTGACCAATGTTCTTTCAGCTGATTCTCTTATATATGAATTGCTTTTTCAGCCTTTTTGCCTGTGTCCCAACTTTTTTGTGACCTGTTGCAGCCAGAAAATTTGAAATGAATTTATTTTGTGGATAAAAATGTTACATGTCTCAGTTTTAACATTTGAAATGTTCAATTCATGTGATCTGAAAGTCATTGCATTTTGATTTTATTCACAATTTACACTTCGTCCAAACTATTTCAGAATTGGGGTTGTGTATAGGATGCAATTTGACAGTCACAAACTCTTAAGCATTTTAGCCTCGTCCACTTGTACTTGTCATCGGAGGGACTGTAACAGGTGTTGTGCCATTTTTCCTCTCCCTGCCAAAATCCCGCTCCCCCTCCCGCGAACGCGCTTTTGCTGTACACTACAACCGATTTCGTTGGCATAAACGTCGACAAGGATTGCTTTTGACCAGGGTTGCTTTTATTATGTAATGCAAACACGATAATTCAAATGAATATGCAAATAAATTCATAAATAACTCACAATCTCATAAAACCTATTGGCGGGCTATTTGTATCGTTTTATATCGTGCTATACTGACTTCAGTTCTATCATTGCAAACATTATAACTTCCGAGGAGGAATTTACGCATCCATGAAATGAAGCTTATTTAACAGAAGGTATTGTTGAAAATATTAATCCAAATGCATTAACAATTAATCTATCATACTCAATTGTTGAATCATTGTATTAATTTATCATACTCAATTGCTGAATCATTGTATTAATCTATTATACACAATTGCTGAATTATTGTATTAATCTATTATACTCAATTGCTGAATTATTGTATCCATTCTGACTGAATCTGAAGGTCCTACGGGAACAAGCGGTTCTCTGGTATATAGGTATTCTCAGGAGAGAGAGAGAGAGACTCTCCCAGGAGGGGGGGAAAGAGACGGGAGGGGGGGGCGACTGGACCATAAGGCTCTCTAGGGCTCCCAGGAGACAGAGAGAGAGAGAGAGAAAGAGAGAGAGAGAGAGAGAGAGAGAAAGCCTTGTGAGCCAACGGGACCATAAGGCCTGACAGCGAGGGCCTCTGGGCTGGAGCTGATTAGGACGAAGCCATACATTCCTGTTCGCTGACAACATACATTTACATCAAGCAGTTCCTTAAGGAGGGATTATGAATAATATATGCTTATAATGAGGGAGAATGTTAAACTGTTGGAGGATATTAGCTGGAGAGGCATAGTTTTGGGCAATGGCCACTTACGAATATCCAAGCAAAAGAACGCAGCGGGGCTGGCCCTTAGGGCAGCCCTCTGCGTGCCGAGTCTCTGCGCTCGGCGGGAAGAGTTTTCGACACACCCGAAGAAGCGTCTTCAATTTCCTGACTGTCTTCTTTTCAAATACTTTGCGGAAAGATCACCAACTGAATCGCTACATTATTTGATGGTTTGAAGCCTATGTCATTTGTCTTTATCTAAACACACGGTTTTTGCCTTTTGAATTATTATAGTAAAATGGTTAAATTACTGAAAGTCTCTGAGTCCTTCATTTAAAGGTCAACGTTAACCAGTACGAATTCCTCAACAGTATCACTGTTCCATATTTAAATAAATAATAATGAACAGAATAAATTCACATGTTCGAATGACAGAAGTGTGACATTACAAAGGGGGAAAACCCTACACAGTTATAAACTGACTGAATTTAACCGTTAAATCAACGCATTGTTTCCTGGTTATTTTACCTGTAAGTGGAGTCCTGAACGCATTTAACAGTGAATTACACTTTACATACACGGAACTCTTGTAAATTTGTGATAAAATTACAGTTGAATTAATTGACAAAAAAGGTGCTAGTTTATAACAGCATATGTACTAAATATTATGCCAACAACAATTAAAGGAAATAATCAGCCAATAAACAGTGGTGTGTAAAATGTCAGAAAGCCTTGCATAAGGTGATATTTAGCATCAATAGTAGGCCCACCCTTTGCCTTCAAAATCTTGTGTGTGATTTTTGTACTGTGTCTGGCGGGATATTGGCCCATTCTTTCAAGACAGTCTCTGGTGTTTAAGGATGAAGAAGGAGGAGATCAAGTTGGCACTTTGCCCTCCTGAACTTTCCATTCAGGTTCAGTTTGGGTCGAGTGATTGTGCTGGCCATGGTGGACGTTTCACTTGGACCAGTGTTCTAAGAACATTCTTTAGTGTTTTTAGCTGTGTGTATGGAGGCCCTGTCCTGTTGAAATATGGAACATCATGAGGGAACATAAACCCATCCAGATGCATTAAAAGAATAAAAGACCACTCCTCAGACAGTACTCTCCTCCATTGGCTAGCTCGGTATAACGCTTAGCCGTATCGATTAGACAGCGTGAGGTGACTGGAGCAGTTTTTCTCTCCACGCTCTCAGAGCCAATGAAGTTTTCGCAAAAGTGATATGAACCTAGGGTAATACTTAAATTATGTAATAAACTGGAATGTCAGGAAAGTACTACCGTTAAGTTGTAATGTTGGATATGAACCCTCTTATGCCGTTGTTTTAATAGTTTTGCGGACAGTCTTCCTGCCCCCTTCGACTACAAGGATTATGAGGCACAGCTCCCCGGTTGCATATGGCCATTGCGGCAGTTAGCTGCTCTGTGGCAGAAACTGCATGCAGTAGTATTATACCAAAAATGTATGCTAGCTGCCCTAAAACTATAAAACAAATAGGTGTAAGGTTAGTCAACTTATTGGTAATATTGGTTGGTTTTAATTTGTGGGTCAGCAACATATAAGTGTTATCAAGATAATCAAATCAAAAAAAGTTTTTATTTTATTGTAAAGCGTGTTCAATGTATGATTTCACCTTTTTAACAAAGTTCAATTCTTTTGGTACAACGTTTTAGTGGTTTCAACACATTGATATTTTACCTTATTTGTTCTCTCAAAATTGAAATCAGCAATTTTACAAACCCAATTCTGAAATAGTTGGGACAAAGTGTTACTTGTGAATAAAATCAAAACACAATGACTTTCAAATCACACCAACCAGTATTTTATTCACACAATAGAACAGAGATAACAGCAAATGTTGAAACTGAGAAACTTTACAATTTTATCCACAAAATGAGCTCATTCCAAATTTGATGGCTGCTACGGGTCTCAAAGAAGTTGGGACAGGGGCCTGTTTACCATGGTGTAGCATCCCCTCTTCTTTTTAACACAAAGTGGAGGCGTCTGGGCATTGAGGAGACAAGTTTCTTGAGTTTACCCACTGGAATTTGATCCCAGTCTTGTTTAATACAGGCTTCCAGCTGCTGGAGAGTTTTGAATCTCCTTTGATAGACCTTTCATTTAATTATGGGCCAAATGTTCTCAATCGGTGAAAGATCAGGACTGAAGGCAGGCCAGTTCAGCACACGGACTCTTCTACTACGAAGCCATGCTGTTGTAATCGGTGCAGTATGTGGTTTTGCATTGTCCTGCTGAAATACACAAGGCCTTCCCTGGAATAGATGTCCTTTTAGCATTCATGGTGCTTTTTAAAACATGCAAGTGTCCCACACCATATGCAGTAATTCATCCCCATACCATCAGGGATGCTGGCTTTTGAACTGAATGCTGATAACAGGAGGGGTGGTCTTTCTCCTCTTTAGCCCGGAGGACACAACGCTAATTATTTCCAACAAGAATGTCAAATTTGGACTCATCTAACCACAGTACACTTTGCCACTTTGCTACAATCCATTTTAAATGAGCCTTGGCCCACAGAACACGGCGGCGCTTCTGGATCATGCTCAACAATGGCTTTCTTTTTGCATGATAGAGTTTCAGGTGGCATCTGTGGATGGCACAGCGGACTGTGTTTACAGACAGTGGTTTCTTGAAGTATTCCTGGGCTCATTTAGTAATGTCAATGACAGAATCATGCCGGTGAGTGATGCAGTGACGTCTGAGGGCCCGAAGATCACAGGCATCCAGTAAAGGTCTTCAGACTTGTCCCTTACAGAGATTTTTCCAGTTTCTCTGAATCTTTTGATGATGTTATGCACTTTCGATGAGACCTTCAAAGCCTTTGCAATTTGATGTTGAGAAACATTGTTTTTAAAGTATTCCACAATTTTTTTTAAGATCCTTGAGAAATGTGTTGCCCAACAGCTTACTTTCTTCTTGCAAATGAATAAGGTACATGAGAGGTTTCAGTCTGGCTTTAGAAAACATCATAGCACTGAAACAGCCCTCACTGTAGTAATGAATGATCTACTTCTCTCCATGGACTGTGGCCGAATCTCTGTCCTTGTCCTACTTGATCTAAGTGCTGCCTTCGATACGATTGACCACCATATTCTTCTTTACAGGCTAGAAAATCTGGTTGGTATTTCTGGACTCACCCTTTCATGGTTTAAGTCTTATCTTTCCAACAGATGTCAGTTTGTTAGGGTAAATAGCAATTCATCTGAGTATTCCAAGGTAAACTTTGGAGTACCTCAAGGATCTGTTCTGGGCCCTTTGCTGTTTCTTTATACATGCTTCCCCTTGGAAACATCATAAGTAGATATGATGTGAAGTACCACTGTTATGCAGATGACACACAGCTTTATATATCTTTTAAACCAGATGTAATTGATCCACTAACTAGATTAGAGATGTGTCTTAAAGCTGTTAAAGCATGGATGACACAGAATTTTCTCTCATTAAATCCAGATAAGACTGAAATATTGGTAATTGGTCCCAAAACGCTCAGAGACACATTCCTCAATTTTTCTCTCAACGTTGATGGACTCCCGGTTTCTGCCAAAGCTGTCGTCAAAAACCTTGGTGTCACCCTTGATTCAGAACTCTCTCTCAACTGTCATATTAACAACATTATAAAAGTGGCTTTCTTCCATCTTAGAAACATATCAAAACTGAGAAAAATGTTGTCTCTTCAGGACGCCGAAAAAATGGTTCATGCATTTGTGTCCTCTCGGCTGGATTACTGTAACGTTTTACTGTCAGGCTGCACCAGTTCTACCCTGAATCGCCTTCAAATAGTGCAGAATGCTGCCGCTAGGGTTCTGACCAGGACGAAGAAATATGACCACATTAGCCCAGTACTTAAAAATCTTCACTGGCTGCCTGTCAAATTTAGAATTGAATATAAAATTCTACTGCTTACCTACAAAGCCTTAAATGATTTGGCCCCAGAATATCTTGGTGCACTTCTCGTTCCTTACTCCCCTCCAAGATTACTTCGTTCAAAAGGTACTGGATATTTGAAAATTCCAAAAATATCCAGAGTTACATTTGGAGGCAGAGCATTCTCCTACAAAGCCCCAATCTTGTGGAACAATCTCCCAACAAACATTTGTGCCTCAGACACACACTCTGTGTTCAAGAGTCGGCTGAAAACATACCTCTTTAATCAAGCCTTTACTTAACACATTATGAGCATTTGTGCAACCTGTTTTAGGGAGATTGCCTAGTCTCTGGGTATGCTCACTGCTTGTGACAAGGTTTTGGTTGTTAATATTGTATAAATCCATGTGGAACCGGTGGCACTGAGATTGCACTTACACGGCATCGGTGGGGCTTGCTATGGCCTTAGTCACCGGGTAGGTCCACATGGTGTTTGTGGTGTCTAATTGAAAATCTACGCAGCCTTAGTCGGATGGAATTTCAGGGCCTCTGTGCTGCAATAAGTGGACGAAGGATACAAGGTATTGGTCGTCAAAATTGCTTAAATCCATGTGGAACCCGCGGCACTGAGATTGCACTTACACGGCACCGGTGGGGCTTGCTACAGCCTTAGTCACCAGGTAGGTCCACATGGTGTCAGTGGTGTCTAATTAAAAAACTACGCAGCATTAGTCGGATGAAGTTCAGGGCCTCTGTGCTGCAATAAGTGGATGAAGGAGAGTTGACTGCTCTATACTGGTTACTCCTGAGTTGTAGTATTTTAGCGTAACTTGATACCCGACACAGGACAACATTTTGTGTAGTGGGTCATTCTTCACTATTGGTGACTTTTCAGTGTGCTAACTTTTGAAAAATAAAGAATACATTTTTCATGTTTTCAACACTATATGTGGTAAATGGTATGTTTAACCTTCAGGAACTTGTATTGATAGAGCTTGTGCACCTAAATATTAATAATTATGGATGGATTATTCAGACATGGACCACGAGAGAGTTCCACCCTGTTAGGGACATATACACAGGTATTACAAAGTGTAAATAATGTAAATATTCAACAATACTTAGCTTTTCTCGCACCTTATGTGCCCCTTATTCCATTGTATAAGTTTTTTCTTTGAATAATGTTGAAAAAAGAATTTTTGAGTAGAACATGTGTTTATTCTTTAAAACGGTCACTTTTTTTGCACCCAGTTTAAATGACAAATAATAACAGAAATTTGCTCAAAATTACATATGTCTGCTGCTGATCCCTTTCAACTCTGCAGTTCAACATTAACATATGCATAACATTTAACATACTTGTTATGTTATTTGGGTAAAAAATGTGACTACCAGGGTGGAAAGGACCTTAACAGGGTGGAATAACCAGAAATAACTCAGTGAGTTTCAACAATAATTTTATTATTAACTCGCAGAACATTTAACTTTAATTGAAAATACAAAACATTCAACACTTTTTTTTAACATAAAACATAAAAAATTACATTACAGTACTAAACATAAGTGCCTCTACCGACAAACAAAAGTGGCCCTCACCAAACTTTCTTTATGGGCCAGAATTTAATTTGATTTCATTTAATCTTATTTTTAACTTTATTTCATTTTATTTCATCTCTTTGTTTGCATGTGTGTTGTGGATGTGTGTGTGTGTGTGCGTGCATGCCTGAGAAGGTGTTTGTGGGTATGTGTGTGTGCTCTTCCCTTTGGATCTGCATCTCGCTTCGCTCGGCTGCGGTGCTGCATTTCAGCTGCAGTAAGTGGGGGAGCCATTTCCTAACAAATATATACAATTTAACCATTACATTATCATGCAAATTGTATCAAAAACATTTTATAATAATGATCAATTACTGTTTAAATATACTTAAGAGGGTGTGATCTGTTGATTTTGGATCATAGCTGTTATGCGGTAGGACAGCGGTAAAACCAAGTAAATGCCTTGTACCTTAATATAATAATAAAGTTTTACCTTTTACACATATTGATAAATTAGATGAACTGTATAAGTAACAACTAAATATTTATATAGGAGTATTTATAAGCATTTCCCTACATTTTGTGATAGATTTTCCACCCTGTTAGGTGCATGTTCCACCCTGTAAGGTTTACATACCTAACAGGGTGGAAAATTTCAAACCAAATTAACCATTGCTCAGTGACAGAAAACTTTTGTTAGCTAGTTCTCCACAAATAAACAGTACTTTAGTATAAATATCAAATATGTTTTTTAATTTTTAAAAATGTGGTTTACTTTCTTCATAAATTAGGCTAACAGGGTGGAAATTTAAGGGTAGGACATACAGGTTAACATCATAAAACATGCAAAAAAAAGGCAAACAGAAAGTTGTCACTCACCTCACTTTGCTCCTTTTAAATTTTCCTCTAAAGGTGTGATTTCAGAGCCAAAGTGTGGGAATGGGAAAAGTAGTTGTTTTTGTTCAAACAGCGAAAACCCACAATCTAACAGGGTGGAACGTGATTTTGGGGACATATAGTAAATTATTTTTTAAAATAATAATAATGACCATTTCCATTGCAAGAGATTAATATTTAGAGATATTTTAACATGATCTATACAATAATAAAAACAAATTTCCATTAATTTATAAATATTTTACAATTTATGTCACTGAAACTGAGAATTTGCTTTGGGAACATCATGAAAAGAAGTGTATGTGTCAAAACAAAAGGCAATAAAGGTAAAAAAAATAAATATTTACAAACATAATTTTGTGTTAATTATATAAAGGAGACCTCAATGTAAAATAAAACCCTTTTGTATTAAACATGTTGTTTATTTTAATTAAAATATTAAGAGTTTTTTCTTGGGGACGGAAAAGTCACCATTAGCCAGGAATGACCCTAGTATGTATTAGTTTATCCAGTACCTAACCCTCTTTTGTTTTTGTTTTCTCCGAGGAATGCTGTCCCCTGGAACTCAGTCCTTGGACCACCTAAGCCCTGTCACTACCTAATGGTCATCGACTGCTGTCTTCTTGCTGTCCTGATCCCCTCATCCCCACCTCTCCACTTCCTGGAGCTACAGATGTCACTGCTTGGACACCTTATTGTTAAAAGAACTTTGGATTTTAATTTACTATCATCAATTTATTATTCAGCCAGCGGAGGATGGGCTTCCCCACAATAGCCAGGTTCCTCCTGAGATTTCTTCTCATTGAGGAGTTTTTTCTCACCGCAGTTCGAGGCTTTTTTTCTCCCTACAGGGAGTTTTTTTGCCTGCTATTTGGGGATTAGGGATTAGGGATTTGTCTGGGCTCTGCCCTTTTCTCTCTGTAAAGTGTCTTTGTGACAGCCTGCCTGTGAAAAGCGCTATACAAATAAAATTGAATTGAATTGAATTGAAGTATTCCACAATTTTTTTTACACATGCCTTCCCAGGTTGGAGAGCCTCTGGCCATCTTTACTTCTGAGAGATTCAGCCTCTCTAAGACATCCCTTTTATATTCAATCATGTTACACACCTGATGCCAGTTAACTTTATTACTTGCTAAATGTTCTTTCAGCTGATTCTCTTATATATTAATTGCTTTTTTTCCGCCCTTTTTTGCTTGTGTCCCAACTTTTTTGAGACCTGTTGCAGCCAGAAAATTTGAAATGAGCTCATTTTGTGGATAAAAATGTAGAACGTGTCAGTTTCAACATTTGAAATGTTATCTATGTTCTATTGTTAATAACATATTGGCTCATGTGATCATTGCATTTTGATTTTATTCACTATTTACACTTCGTCCCAACTATTTCGGAATTGGGGTTGTAGTCTACATGCACAAAAAAGAATATATTTAATTTATTCGTCTTTTTTCTTTTACTCATTTATAAATCAATGAAATTACAGACAAAAAATAATTGTCAATGATTCATGTGCATTAATTTGGATGAGGTGTATTGATGGGCTGTTTCACAATCGGGTAAATTCTAAAACATTGAATAAATGTAGCTCTTTTCTAAAATTATGAGCAGCAAGGTGAAATATATCATTCATTTTAAGTTCTGCTATGGTTGACAAATCTACAGAAGCAGTTTATTTGATGAAAAAATGTCAGATGTCGAAAATTTGACAGTACGATATCTATTTTTTTTTTATTTTGGTGTCTCATTTTCTTTTAGATACATTTGTATTCCTCACCAATAAAACACCACTGCAGCCAGTAGCTTGTGCATCATTATTAAAAAAATGGGGATTTTTTTAAAGCTACAAATAATATTTAGGGGTCAGAAACGCATCAATTCATGAAAACTTGACTTTTTCTACCAAGACATTCTGTCCATCAAAAAATGTCTTCTCTGGAAATGATTTTTTACATTCAGAGGCAGACTTTGCCATTAGGAAAGGTAGGAAATTGCCTAGGGCCCCCAACATCCAAGGGGCCCCCTGTAGACCTAAAAAAAATTTTTTAAATAAATATATATGGTCTCCCTTATTTTTGACTCTTTCTTTATTAATCACGTCATTCTAAAATATATACGTTAAAATTGCATCAGAGAATTTCAATCATTTACGAACTGCTGGGCTAAGCTCCCCTGTCTTATTACAATGGACTATTCCAAGAGCGCGTCTAGGGAATTACACCAGTAAAAATCATGGACTACAGGCTAACGACCGACCGAGGTTGTTCACATTCAGCAGCAAATCTGACGCTGATTAAAAGCGATGTTATTTACATAGAGATAGGTTGTGACATCTGTGAAATTGGCATTTGTAATGAGAGATCATCCAAACATTCTGAGGGAGTGAAGTTTTACCTCATGAAACATGTACTAGAGCCGTTGAAAACAGCCTGGAAAAAGACCCTGCCAGTATTTAACCAGGGTTCTAACGAACAGCTATGGCAACCAAGAGAGATAAGTGGAGCGAAGAAGCTCTCCAGTTAGCGTTGCTTTTTAATAAATACAACCTGCCCGATTTCGCCACTAACTTAAATGTTTCCCCAATAACTAAACATGAGATCCCATATCCCAACTCAAAAATGGTAATGGTAGCTATCTTACATCAGCTAACTTAACAACGAACAGCTGCGATGATCATCTTGAGCAAGGGTAGGGAACCTTTTCCAGAAAGGGCTGGTGTGGGTGCAGGCTTTCATTCCATTTAGGTAATTACACACCTGATTCTACTAATCAAGGTCCTTAGCAAAGATTCCAGAGGTTGATTAGGAGAATCAGGTGTGTAGCTGCTTGGTTGAACTGAAAGCCTGCACCCACACCGGCCCTTTCTGGATAAGGTTCCCCACCCCTGATCTCGAGAAACCGGAGAAGAGTAAGAGCACCCTGGTGAACATTGGTCTTTAATTATTACATCTAAACCGAAAGAACGGCTCACTTCCCCAACTTCACAATCCTGTATTAGAAGGCTTTTATGTTTTGCCGGTTTCTCTTGGCTATAATGTCTGCCTTGGCTGGGTACCATGCTAACTTCGGCCAGAGTTTTGGGATAACGTGATTATAAATCAAGGGAAGTGAGTTGTTCATCCCACTCAGTAGTATTAATTAAAAACTAATGTTAATAACCAGGTGGCTTTTACTCTCTCCGGTTTCTCTTGGTTGTCGTAGCTGTTCGTTGTTAGTAACCTAGATAACTACCACGACCATTTTTTAAAAGGGAAATGGGATCTTGTGTTGAGTTAACAAAGTAACATTTAAGTGAGCTAATTCGGGGAGGCTGTGGGGGCTAGTTTGACTGTGTTTTCGGCGTGGAGGCTGGCCTGACCACAGTTATTTACTTAAGAGTAATGTTAACTCCTAGCTTACCTAAACCTCCGTTAAGCCGTCATTGATATTTTATAATAAAAAACTGTTTGAGGGTAAATCCACGCTTGCTATTGTTAGCTCAATGTGTCCGTGTAATAATGAAACTAGATCTGCGAGTCTCAATTAAGCATGTTTTTCTTCTCCAGCATTGCTTCAAAGATCTCAGTTCCTCAGCATTCAGCTTGCTTGCAATGCATTTTTCCTCTCTGTGATCGGCTTGTGATGCTGTTTGTAAGACTTTACCAGTAGCCGTTTGATTATACGGCTTCTGGCGTTTCCAACGAGCTCTAAAGCTCCTTTATCGCACAAAGCTAGCCTCAGCTAGAGCCTTGCGTTCCCAGTGCGTGAAACCGAGTTCATGTGCCATTCGAATGTACTTAAATAGCGCGACAATATAAACGTTTAACAGGTTTGTTTGTGGTATTTTTGGTATAATTATCCGCAAAATATTTAACAGTCGTTTTCAAAGTCGTTTTCTGACAGAAATGCGTGAATACTGAGGGCACAACAGTACAAACAAGGTGAGTGACTTGTTTCCTTGACTCATTCTTTATATCGGCGATTTGAGCGTGAAATAACGGTTGAATGGTATAGCCTAAGTTAGTGGTTAGGGTGTACAGCTGCAACGCAGGTGACTAGAGTTCGAGTCCCTGGCTGCTCGCGCTTTAGTAAGGCAAGGGTAGCATTTTCTTGTATAAATAATTGCTGGGTTGTTTTTCTGTCTGTAGCATTTTTCAGAACTGTGTAGCAAAAATAAAACTTAACAAAAACGTCTGTATATGCATTTTAACTTTTCATTTTCTTCTCTTAGAACACTTAGTTAACAGTACGAACACTAATCAACATAGCCTAATGAAGACCTAGGCAGTTCAGTTACAGTAACATAACATAACATAACATAACATGAATGGCGAGAACAGGCCGTTCAGCCCAACTAGGCTCGCCAGTTTCTTTGTACTATCGTGAATATATCACTTCAGATACTCAATGACTCAATGGTATCTAGCTTTAAGTCAAGTCTGCTCTTGAAAACTCCCAAGGTCTCTGCCTCAACAATATGGTAAGGCAAGCTGTTCCACACTGAAATTACTCTTTGGGTGAAGAAATATTTCCGAATATCAGTGCTAAATTTACCTTTGGTCTGCTTCCATTTGTGACCCCGAGTTCTACTAACAACACTTGGTTGAAGGAATCCTACATAATTCACTTTGTTAATCCCTTTAACATATTTAAAGACCTCAATCAGATCACCCCTTAGTCTCCTTTTCCTAAAACTAAAGAGATAAAGGATCTTCAGACTTTTCTCATAGCTTTCATCTTTAATACCCGGAATTAGCTTCGTGGCTCTTCTCTGAACTTTCTCTTAATCCTCTATGTCTTTCTTAAAGTATGGTCCCCAGAACTGTACACAATACTCTAGATGTGGTCTGACGAATGTGTTGTACAAAAGAAGCATCACCTCCTTTGATTTGAACTCAATACTTTTGGCAATGTATCCCAGCATCCGATTGGCTTTTCTAACTGCTACGGCACAATGGCTAGAGCCTCTGAGGGTTTGGTCAACAATCACTCCCAGATCTTTCTCTTGTGGAGCACATTCCAGTTTCAAACCTCCCATGAAGTAATCCCGTCTAATGTTTTTATTACCTACGTGTACTACTTTACATTTCGCTACATTAAATTTCATTTGCCACATTTCTGCCCAATTCTGGATTCTATCCAAATCATCCTGAATCACTTTAGTGGACTCTAAACTATTTGCCAAACCTCCCAATTTAGTATCATCAGCAAATTTCACTAATCTGCTCTCAGTATTCCTATCAAGGTCATTAATGTAGATGAGGAACAGCAGGGGTGCCAACACCGATCCCTGGGGGACGCCACTCCCCACCATACCTAGCTCAGATGAGATACCACTGACCACCACTCTTTGTTGTGTTCTGTCCTGCAACCAGTTTTGAATCCACTTCAGAATACCTCCTGTAACTCCAATGGAGCTCATTTTAAAAATTAGTCTCTTATGCGGTACTGTGTCAAATGCTTTCTGAAAATCTAAATATATGATGTCACAAGCCCTGCTCTGGTCATAAGTCTTGGTGGCCTCTTCAAAAAATTCCAGAAGGTTTGTCAGGCATGACCTTCCTTTACGGAAACCATGTTGGCTATCCCTCAAGATATTGTTACGTTCAAGAAATAAGTCCAGCTCATCTTTTATGATAGATTCCAATATTTTGCACGCAATGCAAGTTAAACTGACTGGCCTGTAATTACCTGGCTCAGCACGGTCCCCTTTTTCTTATATATTGGTATTATATTGCCCTGTTTCCAATCATTTGGTATTTCTCCAGTTTCTAAAGACCGTCTAAAGATGGTGGATAGCGGCTTAAAGATGATCTCACTAACTTCCCTGAGCACTCTAGGATATAAGCCATCAGGACCCGCCACCTTATCTGCCTTTAGTTTATGCAACTTGCCTAATACTACGTTATCCCTAACCTCAATTTCCGCTAAATAATTTTGAGCATTGGACATGCCCTCTGGCCGAATAAAGACCCGCTCTAAGGTAAAATTCTAAACAAAGTAACCGTTTTAGGTGTCCGCAATATCCTTGTTATCATATAGCAGCGATCCATTTTTATTCTTTATGCACTTAACCTGCTCTTTGACTTTCCTTTTTCTGCTACAGTACTGAAAGAAGCGCTTAGGGTTAGTTTTTGCCCCCTCTGCAATTTGTCTTTCATACAGTCTTCTAGCATTCCTCAGCTCTTTTTTGACCACAGCCCACATTTTACAGTATTCGGCCTTAGTAATCTCATTGTTATCCTCTATGTACATCTTATAAAGATTCCCCTTTTCCCTCAAACTCCTACGAATAGCTACGGTCATCCACTGAGGATTCTGCTTTTTCAGCTTACTTTTGGACACCTTTGGAATGAATTTGCATTGTGAATCAGGTAAAACCCCCTTAAATCTTTCCCACATCTCATTTACAGACTCACAGTACAGGAGTGTCTCCCATTTTATTTCACTTAGATATGAGCGCATTCTGTCAAAGTTTGCTCGCCTAAAATTGAAAATTTTTGTTTTTGGAGACACTTTTTTAAGTTCCCATGAAACCTCAAAATTAACAGTAGAGTGATCACTTGTCCCAAGTGGCTCCAGTACCTCAACATTGCTAATTCTATCTGGGTCATTACAGAGCACTAAGTCTAAAATTGCCTTCTCTCTTGTAGGTATATTAACATACTGCACCAAAAAATTATCATTTATGACATCTAGAAATTCTTCCTCCCCCCTACTCTGTCCTTTCACCATTTCCCAATCAATACCAGGATAATTTATGTCTCCCATAATAATAGTCCCTCCTCCTCTACAAGCTTGCGTAATCCTCTTAAAGAGCATTTCATTGACTGTACTGTCCAAAGCTCGTGGTCGATAGCATACACCTATGTTTAATCCAGTCTCGTGTTTGCCAGTGAGCCTGACCCAGATATCTTCGCAGGGCAAGGAATGTTCAATTTCAGGAATTTCCTGCACATTTATATTTTCGTTCACATAGAGTGCAACACCACCTCCTCGCCTATTGCATCTATCCTTCCTAAAGAGCTTATAACCTTCTATATTATATTCATCTCCATCCTCTTCACTAAGCCATGTCTCTGTAATCCTAACTATGTCATAGCCTTCACTAATCATAACGGCCTCAAGTTCTCGAAATTTATTTTGAATGCTTCTTGCATTTAGATAAAAACATTTCAGGTTATCACGAACGCTCTTCCCCTTCGATTTCCCATGTGCCCGCTGCTCAAAGCCCCTCACCACGCTTTTTTGCTTTAAAAATATATCACCAATAGTGCATGTAACGCTGTCAGCTTCCATCAGGGCAGTCTGCATTTCCCTCTGTGTAACACTCTCTAACTTCCCTGCCCCCCAAGTCCCTAGTTTAAATAACTCTCTGCTACCCTCAACATACGCTGACCCAGTGCAAAGGTACCCCTCCAGTTCAGGTGTAGCCCATCCGGCTTGAACAGGTCACCTCTGTCCCAGAAAAAGTTCCAGTGCCCCATAAACCTATACCCCTCTTTCCTACACCAGGTTCGTAGGCACGTGTTAAACCTCCAGATAAAATTCTGCTTCCCTCTGCTTGCACGTGGTACCGGTAGAATCCCGGAGAACACTACCGTGGAGGATCTGCTCCTAAGCTTTTCAGCTAATTCAACAAATTTGCTTTGCAGAACCTCAAACCTATCCTTACATTTGTCATTAGTCCCAACATGGACCATGACAACTGGATCCCTCCCCGCTCTGGCCAGGAGCTTGTCCGCACGCTCCAGGAGGTCTCCTACCTGGGCACCAGGCAGGCAACACACCGTACGAGACTCCTTGTCGCGCGAACAGACTAAACTGTCTATTCCTCTAAGTATTGAGCCCCCCACTATCAATAACTCTCTTTTCTGAGGGGTAGAGGCCAACAGGGTGCCCTGCTGCTCATCAGTCCCCTCATTCTCAGGGTCAGGGGCCAATTCTAGTTCCTGCAAGGGCCGGAATCGGTTGGACACCTCAACCGCTGGAGGAGCTGTCGCTGTACGGTGTGCACGCCCTTTCCTGCGCTGACGTCCTAACGTCATCCAACTTTCTCTCCCTGCCTGCTCTGGGGTCCCCACACCACCCTGCTTTGGCGTACAAACCATTTCTCTAAACGACATACTACTTAGTTCCTCTAGGAACTCTACTGATTGCGAACTATGTCGTGCCGCCAACTGGCCCTGAAGATCAAGGATCTTGCTCTCCAGATGCTCAATTAGCTGGCACCGGTGACAGGCAAACCCACCCTGGAAATCTCTTTCCCAAAGTGCGATCATCCTGCAACCGTCACATAGTTTTGGCCACATTTTGAACCCCCTACCTAATGACCTCGCTCACCCTAGATAAAAGAAAAATACTAAGTGCCAAGACAAAAGCTCAGGAACCACAATTTATTAATTTATTAACCTGAGAAGCCCTAAGCAGCAGTCACAATAGAAACTGTGGGGAAACTATGTGAATGGATAATAAGCCTCTTTTAACAGGGGCTTAGTTTCAGTTAACAGAAATGAAATACCAAATTGAGAAACTGTATAGGTAATAAGCACTCCTCATCAGCCAACTTGAATTTATCTAGTCCCGGTACTGTTAATATACTAACCTAAAAATATCACAGGGCTTAGCTGAGAACTCAGATAAAAAAGACTGGCTACAACGCCCAGGAGAAACTGGAGGAGGGGGGAGGCGGAGCACTCCGGTAAAGCTTTCCGTTTAATTTCCTACCTAACCGAATGGACGACTGAAGTGACTGCTGCCCTACTAACTAAATACTAAATCTCAGATCCCCAGCCAAAAATGCAAAGAGTAACTATCTAGCTAGCTAGCCACAAACACAACCAAGGGTAACCGAGATAAGAGTAAAGCCCCGGTTCCCTTTAATTAAAACGGACCGAATAAACAAGTCGTTTGCTATGTGAGCGAACTAAACACGGTACCTCCCCCAACAAGCTGTCGCTGAGCACTCAAACAAGCAGTTAAACTTTAATCAGCTGATCAAGGCACAGCAACCGGAGGAAAATACAAAGATAACGTAATTTGCAATGTGTTTAATCAGAAGAGCCCTTCGATGATAATAAAATGCGAAAAAGACAAAAACCCCGGTTCGCGTTAATATTCAAGCTTGGCAATGCGTTTATGCGGTAATGCGGTCACGATAGAGAACGAAGGGGACTAAAAAACCCCGGTGAACACTAGCGCGGGAAGTGGGGGGCTGCCGGGGCTGCAGCCCCCCCTCCCTCCTGATGTCGGCTGCAGGCTCGTCTTGGATGTCACAGTACTAATTTTAACAGTAAAAATTAAAACAGAAAAATAAACACATCAATTGGCTTAAAACCCTTTTGTACACCTGTGTTTAAAAAATTTGGGTTGAAATATTTTCAAATTCTTCATTTACATATTGAGGAAACGCTTTCTCAAAGAAGCGGAAGGCGCGGACACAACGCATTGGCAAGCAAAAACGGCGAACAGCAAGCAGAGAGGGATATCTGATTGTTTTTTCCTCCAAATAATATTTCAGAGAAAACTAAAGTAAGCGATACAAATACTTACATTACTCGTGGAGAGTGATGAAAGAACAGTACAAATGATGGAAACAACACTACTATCACCCAGGATTAGCTAGCTTGTCGCCAGTAGAGAGCATCAGCAGCGGTTCACTCACTTTAGCGCTGCCGTGCACTCGGGATCCTTTAAAAAGAACATCGTATTTCCTGGAAGCGAATTCGGCACGGTTTGATTTGACTGATCGTTTCAATGAGGTTTGTTTGAAAATGGCGATCATTGCATTGTGTTAAAGAAATCGACCTCATTCTTTGTTTTATCTGCACAACCTCAGTGACAATTCGTTTGCTAAAGGGGGATTTAGCAACTGGGAAAAGGCAAAAGTAAGAACTTGGTCAGCATGAGATGTCAGACCTGCGCTCTGATTCATTACGTGTGTTAGCGATGCTTTAAGTAACTCAAGTCAGTGCTATGTTTTGGGAGTTTGCAGCTTGGAATCAACATTCTGCAAGGACAGTGTTGTAACATTTATTCAGATCGACTAAATTCCTGGGCCATGAAGGAATACCGCTCAGAGGGCACCATCATCGCGACACGCACCGCAGCAGCTTAGCGTGACAGAATGCACTTTTACCGAAAAACTCGAGAATGGCTTTAACTTACCCGCTGTAAAAAAATAAAAAAAAAAAAAAAATGGCCAGTTTGGGAGAATTTTAAGAATGCTGATTATGATCCCAAAGGGCACGATTATTTTAGCCTTTTATGGGATTAGTCTGCTGCCTGGATTTTGGCGAAACTGACAAGCTACATTCATTAAGGATAGTTGATTGAATTAAAAATTACTAATGCGATGAATCACTTTATTCAAATGCAGGATTTTGTCCGAGGATTATTTGTTTATTTTTGGGGCTGACGACCTCCTGTAGCTTATAAAACGGTGCATAATAGCTAGGCTTACAAAGTGAAGTCCTTCTGCGCTAATGTTTTCTAGACGCGACAGGAAGATGTTTCTGTGCTAAACGTAAAAAAAAATGCCGAAACGGGAGATGGAATTCAGAGAAAGGGAAGTAATTCCGTATCCAACCTAAAAGCCTTAAAAAAGTTTATTTCCCAGAACAATTTTAAAAGGGGGCTCGCCTTTATATTTTGGAGGGTTTTATTTGTGAGTAGGGGGGGTAGGCTACTTGTCATCCCTACAATTACGTGCGCGTTTTCAATGTAGCCTGTCGGTGGTTTCTTGGTCATTTCCTCATTAATAATTTCTTAATCATTATATGATTATGTATTGGGTCTTGTTAATTCAATTAATAAATTGTTTGATTGTGAATCATGCGATATCAAACTGGGAGGGGTTGTGAGCCATCATGTGTGAGACAGGCAGATCCCGGCAGTATTACCAGGAGTTTGGGTTGAGGAGGATGAAACAAATAAGGCAACAAAAGCATGATAGCTTTTTAAATGACACATGCGTACAAAACAAAGGAACTTATTGGGATAAAAAGTAGAAAAAATTCAGGCCCCAGGACAACAAAACGATTATAAATTATAATTTTTTTGTAATCGGTCATGATTTATATGACGAGTATTCTTTTATTCCAGTACTCGTTTGCACCCTTAGTTGCTATGACCGCTGTTGCAAAAACCAACATTGTCATAACGCCCTCATGCAGCGCTATTTACAAATATTTATATATATATATATATATATATATATATACTTTAAAAGACGTCACTCTTCTACTTTCGGTTGGCAGCCCCCCCTAATTCAAACATCTTCCCGTGCGCCTGCCAGTGAACGTCAATATTTATTGACTAGAAGACTGTATGAAAGGCAAGCGACCAAGTGTGAAACCAAGCCGGGCTATAGTTAGATATCCCGGTCATTTGATATATTCTTGGCGTTGAGAGCTTACTATAGTTCGTTAGCTAAATCAGCTACAGAAAAAGCAGGCGACAGTGTACCTCAGTCCTTGAAAACAACTCTGTTTTACTTTGTATATCACACAATTCACTTAGTTAGACAATTATTTAGTGTTTAATTTATTATTTAAATTTAGCGTTTAAATTTATTTTACTTTACCTTACTTTACCGTAGCATTGCATTAGCATAGCAGTGTTAAAACTACTTGGACTTACCAACAGGGACCCACTTCCAGCAAACATGCAGTAACTCAGTAACTGAATTGGAATTTCTTAGCTTTAGTTGGTTCTACCTAAGCTACTCACCTGGCTCAGGCTGTGAATGAGTGATTATTTAGGACTGATTTTTATCATGCATAATATCTTTTACAGTGAAAGAAATTAATGCTGGTAATTATTATGAACCAAGATGAACATTTAAATATTAAAAATTGCCATAATCTAGAATAAAGTGCACTGTAGGAATTCAAGTTACAAATACATAAGTTGAAAATATGAAAACAGAATTCCTTAGACATAAATATAGTTATCACTCTTTTTTGTATATCACGGATAGAAATTTTTTTTTTTTTCTCTAGACATCCAAACTAGCCATGACCCAGGTTTGCCAGTCCTCCCCATCTTTTACTAGACAGCCTTTTTTCCCTTTAATGTACAGCACCTGTGAGATCTCTGTATCTCAAATGCATCTGATGAAATTAAGGTAATTTCGGCGACAAGTACGTACACCTGTTTTTGCCGCACAGTCACGCAACTCGCTGTATAAAATAAACAGCTGTCTGATTGAAAAATGTAATCGGACGAAACCACGTACTAGTCACCAAAATTACCTTCATTCGCTGAAGAGTTCTGAAATGCCGTCGCCGAGCGCCGGTGCATAGACCTAATTGTAATTAAATTATTTTTCTGTACTGAATGCAGCCCATTATTTTGTCGCTTTTAGATCGCATGGGGGAGAGAAGCCGTGTCTTCAATTGTCACTTGATTATTCTTGAATTGGAAAACGTGTTAATGAAGGAAAACCATCAAGAATTAGCCAGGACTAATTGTTGTCAATAAAGGGTGGGATAATAGCCAATAATTTTCGGGTCGAACACCGCCTCTGGGGCGTTTCATTCTGAAAAAAAAAAAAACGCCCCAAAAGCCGTAGTGAGTTGGCATGTATGAAAATTCAGTGTGGATACTCAGAGAAACATCTGTGTAAAAACATCATGCGTAAAGGCTATCCGGTGAAGATAATTTTGAGTTTAATTTCTAAGCTCTATGTGGTGGCATATAACGGCCACAGCCATATTACTGATGATATACCGGATTGCTAGGGCATGCGCAGTATATGCATTCGCGATATTAAATATTTATGTTAGATCATGAACTCCCTTCTCACTAATGAACTCCGACAAAATATACTGGCGCCTCCTTTTAAAATCGTTCTGGCAAATAAAAAAAAAAACTAAAAAAGTGGAGGTTTTATTCGAAGTTTATGAGAAGCCAAGACGACTAGACACTCGGAGTAGTTTGAAGACTATTCCGCTGTAATTTTTAGGCTACTAGTACGCGGGCTAGCGGGAATTTCGAACCCCTTACTATTTATAGGGGAGAGCTGGTGCGAAAGTAACATGGGACGAAAATAATACGGCGATTTACTCACAGCCATCCGCACTTCGATGCGTCATACTAGGTCAGAACCTGCAGCTCGCGCCACTCTCCAGACCCGCGAAAAATCTGGAGGTTTTGTCGCTTCCTCGCAGCACGAGACCGGGAAGACTGTTTTCCACAGTGGTGAGTAAATGAGGTCGTTGCAAGTTACGTAGGTGGTCACATGATCCCCGAAGCAAAATGTACACAAAGGTTGATCGCAGCATAGTGAATATGGGGAAATCTTGTGCTGCTGTTGCTTGCACTAATAATAATGCCATCAGTCGTCTGGAAAATAAGGCAAAATAAGTTTCCATCAATTTCCACAAAATAGTGAAGCCCTTTTGAAAGAGTGACTTGTTAAATTAAGAAGAATTGACTGTGGACAGCCTTACAAACCAACAAAACATTCAGTTCTTTGCTAAGAGCACTTCGAGAAAAGCTGCTTCACGTACCAGAAGTTCACAAGTAAGTCAACGGTTTTGTTGCAATAAAAACTGGTTTTAAAGTGAAGATTTAAAGAAATTGGTGTGTAATGAGGGGGGAAAAAAAGCCACTAGATGGCAGTATTGACTTTTTTTTGTTAAGCAGTCTGGAGCTAGGTTGGGCATGTCCTGGGCATGCCTCAGAGGGGGCTGGACAAGAGCATATAAGGAGAAAAATTGAGAGAGTGGAAAAGTAGTTGGAGAAATTGTGGAAGGATACATTTGACCAGACCTGTCACTCTTTTCAAGACCTGTGAAGATTTTTGTGGATTTTTGCCTGTGTTGGAGCATTTTCCTGTCCCAAGACATCGCAATATAGCAGCCCATCTCCAGGACAAAGGAACTGTAAATATCTCATTTTTTTAATTTTCTTTTCAATCTTGGTCAGTAGTGTTGGGTGTAGATTAGTTCTATGTGTTTGTTTAATTAAATCTGTTGAACTTAAAGGATTTTGTCTGTCATCCCTTGCTGTCCGTGACGCCATAACAAATTGGGATCATTACAAATTGGGGGGGCATAACAAATTGGGGCCATAACAAATTGGGGGCTCGTCCGGGATAGACCATAGAGCGAGTCATTGATTGAAAATCTAAAATTTCAAATAGTGAAATTGTTTTTTGAATTTACCTAGATATATATTGGCAGATCAACAGCAATGGATGATTTCTTGGCATCACCAACCGTAGAGGTTTTGAAGTCTTTTAAAAACACAGAACTGATAGAAATATGCAGACAGTTAGAGCTGACAGATGTAAAACCAGCCATGCGAAAAGCAAGACTGGCTAGAGAGATTGTTGAATATTACATTGATGAAAATGTGTTTGCACCAGGAGATCTGGAACAGTTTCCGGTGGAAAATCCAAATGTAGAATTGGAACTTAAATTAAAAATGCTAGAAATTGAAGAAAAAAAAAAAAAAAGAGAGTTCGAGAGAGCAGAAAGAGAGAAAGAAAGGCAGTTTGAGTTAGAAAAAATTAGCAAGAGAAGAGGAAAGAGCAGAAAGAGAGAGACAGAGACAGAGAGATTTCGATTTAGAAAAAATTAGACAGAGAAGAAAGGCTCCAAATGGGGCAACTAAAAAATTAAAATAGAAGCCGAAAACAAATTTCGGGCTAGCCAGGAGGTAAAGCTGGTGCCTCCATTTTCAGAGGAGGAGGTTGATAAGTATTTCCAGTGCTTCGAGAAGGTAGCTAAGAGTTGTCAGTGGCCAAAGGAACACTGGCCTCTGATGTTGCAAACTGTCCTCAAGGGTAAAGCTCAACAAGCCTATTCGGCTTTGTCTGCAGATGATTCCTCTGATTATGAGGTTGTCAAAAAAAAAAGGTTATTTTGACAGCTTATGAGTTGGTTCCAGAGGCTTACCGACAGAAATTCAGAGGTCTGAAGAAATCTGACAATCAGACTTATGTGGAATTTGCTAACGAGAAGAAGGTTTGCTTTTTGAGCGCTGGTGTACTTCTATGGAGGTCAAGGATGATTTCAACTCACTAAAAGAGATGGTGTTAGTTGAAGAATTCAAGAACTGTGTCAAGGATGATATTAAGACCTACCTTAATGAGAAGCAAGCACTGAATTTGCAATCAGCTGCTAAGTTTGCAGACGAATATGTTCTCACACATAAGTCCAAATTTCAGTCTAGCAGTAAAAATAGATGGTCCCAATTTCAGAAGAAAGGTAACGGTGATACCCAAGATTCCTCACCCAAAGACAAAGACAAATTTGATGATGGTGCTCAGAAATCCAGTCAAAGGTCTGATCAAAGTGTGAAAGCTGACAGTGATAAAAGTGGTCTAGTTTGCAATTATTGCAAGAAATCTGTTCATGTTACAACTAAGTGTTGGTTCCTTAAAGCTAAGAAAGAAAAAGAAAAGGATACCAAACCCAATGCCTTTGTGAAGACAAGGTTAGAAACCCCTGTAGTAGATGACCGATCTGCTAAATTGCCTGCTCCTTGTGAGGCTAAGAAGCCTGATACTGCTGACTTTGTGAGGGAGGAATTTCTTCCATTTGTGTCAGAGGGATTAGTGGCTCTGAATGAGCATTCTCCTCCTGTCCCCATATATATCATAAGGGATACCGGAGCTTCTCAGTCACTTTTGTTGATGGACTCCTTGGAGTTACGTGATGAGACCGCTTCTGGGGATTTCATACTTGTACAAGGTATTGAAGGGAGGACTGTATCTGTACCCCTGCGCTCTGTATTCTTGAAGTCAGATTTAGTAACAGGACAGGTAAAGGTGGGACTTATGTCAAGTCTACCTATCAAGGGTGTTTCTCTGTTGCTAGGCAATGACCTGGCTGGGGGCAATGTAGTTCCCCCTGTTCATCTTACTTCACAGCCGAGCACTGAAGATGGCGATGAAGACCCATCTCTGTATCCTCCCTGTGCAGTGACTCGTGCTATGGCCAAGAAGGCTCAAGAAGAAGATGATGTGGTGCCGTCCAGCACATTGAATAGTCATGACTCAGGTGGTTCGCCTCATGACTCTGTTCAGCCTACTATGGTTTCTCCGTTTGAGGACTTATCAGATACTTTTATCAGTTCTCTATTCAGCCAGCCAGATGGGTCTGGTGATTCTGATGTGTCTGGAGACTTGTCTCTGTCCAGAAAGCGGTTGATTCAGGAGCAAACCAATGATCCTGAAATTTGTGTGCTAAAGAAGAGAGCCCTTCCTGATGAAGAAATAGACGCAGTTCCAGTTGGGTATTATCTCAAGGATGGAGTGTTGATGCGGAAGTGGCGCCCTTCTGATATCCCTGCCAATGCAGATTGGGCAGTGGTCAAGCAAATTGTTGTTCCGAAGGTCTACAGGAATGAGATCTTAACAATGGCTCATAGTTTGCCTTTAGGAGGTCATCTTGGTGTTAACAAGACTGTTGACAAGATCATGAAACAATTCTTCTGGCTTGGACTTCGGAAAGATGTTTCCAACTTTTGCAAAACCTGTCACACTTGTCAGGTAGTTGGAAAACACCAGTTAGACCCACCTGTAGCTCCATTGCAGCCTATCCCAGCATTTGGGGAGCCCTTCTCCAAGGTCATCGTTGATTGTGTTGGTCCATTACCCAAGACTAGATCTGGAAATCAGTACTTGTTGACAATCATGTGTGCATCTACCAGATTCCCTGAAGCCATCCCTCTACGCAACATCAAGGCAACTGCAATTTTGAAGGCTTTGATAAAGTTCTTCACGTTGTTTGGCCTTCCCAGGGAAATTCAGTCAGATTAAGGTAGCAATTTCACTTCCGGATTGTTTCAGCAGGTTGTGTATGAACTAGGTACGAAGCAGATTCTTTCCAGTGCCTATCATCCAGAGAGTCAGGGTGCCTTAGAGCAGTTTCATTCCACTCTCAAGGCAATGATGAGGACTTATTGTTATGACCATGAGAAAGACTGGGATGAAGGTGTTCATTTGCTGTTGTTTGCAGCTAGAGAAGCAGTGCAGGAGTCTACTGGATTCAGTCCGTTTGAGCTAGTGTTTGGCCATGAAGTGAGAGGACCTTTGCTATTGTTGAGTGAACAATGGCAAGAGAAAGAGCCGCATATCAGTCTGTTAGACTATGTTAGCAAGTTCAAGGAAAGAATACGTGCAGCTTGTGACCAAGCCAAAGAGAACTTGAAATCAAGTCAGGGAAAAATGAAAACTTGGTATGATCATAAGGCTAGAAGCCGTGAGTTTAAACCAGGAGACAAGGTCCTTGTGTTGTGTCCCTTACAGTCCAATCCATTGCAGGCTCAATTTCATGGTCCTTCTGAAATTCTGACAAAACTCAATGATCTCAATTACATTGTGAAGACTCCAGATAGGAGAAAGCCAAAACAGTTGTGTCACATTAACATGCTGAAGCCTTATCATGATAGGAATGCTAGGGTTGCAGCTGTCACTTCAGATCCTCCAATGGCCGAGACTTGTGAAGATGAGGGGGAGTTTCAAGATGATGAACCTAGAATTAAAGCTGAAGTTCTTTCATGTAAATTGTCAAATTCTGAAGTGTTGCAAAATCTTGATGTAAAACTCCAGTACTTAGAACCCTCACAGAAAAATCAGTTTGAGAGGTTGATCAAGAAATATAAAGATCTATTTCCTGATGTTCCAAAGAGAGTTTCTATAGCCTCTCATGATGTAGATGTTGGTGATGCCAAACCAATAAAACAGCATCCATACCGGATGAATCCTGAAAAGAGAAAGATTGCTGAGAAAGAGGTTGAGTACATGTTAGAACATGATATTATCAGACCCTCTAACTCAGATTGGAGTTCACCCTGTGTTCTAGTTCCAAAACCTGATGGAAGCACTAGATTTTGTACAGATTATCGCAAAGTCAATGCTGTAACTAGAACTGATGTATTTCCAATACCTAGGATTGATGATTGTATCGATAGAGTAGGGCAAGCAAAGTTTCTGACCAAGATTGATTTATTGAAGGGTTATTGGTGTGTGCCTTTAACTGAGAGGGCCAAGAGCATCTCTGCTTTTGCCACACCATCTGGGTTATACCAGTATGAAGTCCTACCCTTTGGCATGAAAAATGCCCCAGCCACGTTCCAAAGGATGATACAGTCTACAATCGCCGGATTGCCGCTGCAGGGTGCGTACATATCGACGACCTGATCACATGGAGTGACTCCTGGGAAGAACATCTGAAAGATGTAGAGAGCGTTGTTCAGCGCTTGACCCAGGCTAACCTGACTGTTAACCTGAACAAGAGTGACTTTGGTTGTGCTACTGTCACGTATCTTGGCTACGTCATAGGCTAGGGTAAGGTGGCACCCATAAATGCTAAAGTCCAAGCCATCATGGACTTTCCAGTGCCTGACAACAAAAAAGCTTTGCGCCGCTTCCTTGGAATGATCGGGTACTACCGCAAGTTCTGCAAGAACTTTGCTGAGATTGCTCTCAGTCTCACCAACCAACTGAAGAAAGGTGTGAAGTTCACTTGGGATGACGCATGCCAAAGAGCCTTCGATCGCCTGAAGTCTCTGCTGTGTCACTTCCCCGTGCTCAAATCTCCTGACTTCAACAAACCGCTCTCCATAGCGGTCGATGCTAGCGACCAAGCTTGTGGATCTGTGCTCCTACAGAGAAGTGACTCTGATGACATTGAGCATCCCGTGGCATACTTCTCCAGGAAGTTCAATCGCCACCAAAAGAACTATTCCACAATTGAGAAGGAGCTGTTGGCTCTGGTTCTATCCTTACAACACTTTGCGGTTTATGTTTGTACAGGGCAAAAGCCAATGATTGTATATACTGACCACAATCCGTTAATGTTTTTGAGTAAGATGAAAAACAAGAATCGGAGATTGTTGAATTGGAGTTTGATTTTACAGGAGTTTGACTTGGAAATGTAAAACCCACAAAACAATAACCAACGACGGAAATTGTAGGGCAAAGGTTCAACGTGTTCTGTTGGCTGGTATTAACACGCGTGTCGTCCTGGCTGGTGCGAATCACAATAAAATGGATACATTTTCTCCGTTCGAACAACGGGGCACAAAAGCACAACGGTTACAATTAATCTGACTCCATAATAAATTCAGAATACCAAATTTAGTTATACCCTCGTTAAATATCTGACTCCAAATTAGAATTAGAATTGATAGTTTAGGGACACATGCGTGAATCTCGGAGCAACTAAGCCGCCAGACTCTTCCGTGAAAACCAGTTACTCAACCGACGCCCCCGGGTAATAGCGCGGTTGCCGGATCTTAGTTCGGTGAGAGTTCCATAGGATGGAAGAAATTACCATGATAGTAGCAACTTTGGCATAAACATATCATGAACCCAGATTTATGTGCACCACAGGGCCCCTTAAGGAGATCGACCAGGCACCGGCTTATAAGCCCAGGGGGTGCCCTTAAGGCCAAATCCCCAGGACCGATACTACATAAACCCTTTATATAAGTAGACCGTAATCTGCAATCCAACTTAAAACCCATCACTACCTTTAAAACATCAGCTAGCTAGTCTGGAATGCAAGGATTCGCCCCCTAAGTACCGGTCGTAACGTGGCTAGAAAGAACAAAAGGATTAGGAGTCACGGAGAGACCACGCAAGCTTTTAAAGGAATGACAATAATTTATTCACCAGGTAGGCAAAAGCTTAAATCAAACAAATCAACGTTAAGCCAATTACAAGTTACGCATAATTTAGAAGAGGAGAATAAAGTCATACCTGGAGGAAAGGATACACGCACTAACGGCGGGAAGGAAATACGATGTTACATCACCGAAAAAGGCTACTCACGCACTAACGCGCGGGAGAGATCGGATACGATCTTCCCTGACTATATAGATTGGCTACATACGGCATACGGAATGGCTACTCACGCATTTTACGTGCGCGGGGACAGATCAGATACGATCTTCCCCGAATAGATTGTTTCTCTTTGCTTTAAGCCAAATCACGCCTTTGATCCAGGCGGCATGGCCATAAACACTTGGAAGGGGGGTCGAATCCGGTTTTTGGGTAATAAAACACTTCAGCAGAGAGAGAGGATAGGGTGATTACCAGAGAGTATTCTGACCAAATTCTCAGGAGTTTCCAAAAGAGAATGAACCATAATTTCAATGGGAATGAAACATACTCCATTCAACTCCTTAGATTCCCCCGAGAATAACAAGACCAAACATGATATGAATATGTACTAATATGATGCAGTTGTCATGAAAAAAGTCTTAAGATGAATCAATATATAGTTTAATTGGGTTATAAGTATATAATTTGATTTCTTAACAGATAAACATATATTATGCTCTTCTCAGAGGTTTAGATTATTTGAAACAGATTAATATAACTGGACTTTAACTTAAGACTTAGGCCAGTAATATGACTCGCACAGGGGCATTGTGTCAGCCAGAGCCCTGCAACAACACCCCATACAAAGTATCAGTAAGACCATTAACACTTTAGTAAGCATTTTGGGGAGGAAGTCCACAAAAGCTTTATTGCTATCTGGCATGGCTCTGGACTGAGCTTATCAGCCATTTGTCGCATACAGTCGCTGGGCTCCCCACGCATCAGCGCTTGCAGATCTTACAGAGGTGCAGCTCAGAACCCTAACCCAAAGGCACAGATGAATTTTACTGGTTTGGAAATGGATCAATCTTTTGTAAAATGAAATATGCAATATCTACAGTTCTATTGCCATTTGGCCTGGCTCTGGATGGGCTTATCAGCCATTTGTCACTTATAGGATTCTAAAATCCAGACCCCCGTACCACAGAGGTCCACACACGGGGAATATTTGTATGGCTGATGTTGGATGGAATGCTTGCTAAGGCTATAGAAGAAATATTTGAGAAATTACAGATTTTAGTTCGTTTTTCATGACAGTTGCATCACATGATAAAAAGGAAAAAATGGATTGTTTCCTCTCACTGCAATATAATTGAGAATTTAGAGAAGTGTGATTTGGGAAGTTAAAAGAAAGAGAGACAACCGTTTTATTAACATGAAACGTGAAGAAATTAAAAGGAAAAACAAAACAAAAAGTAAAATAAAATTAAAAGTATGTTATCTAGGTTTGTTCTATGAGTCTATTATCTGAAGTTAGTTGGTGTACTAGTTGAACTAATTTTATTATAGCCAAATGAAATGATGGTTTGAAAAGTAATTTTTCCTAAAATCATGAAAAATAGAAATCGCAGAGAACAAACCAGCACATAAACCAAAAACTTTCCCACACTCTTGACTAGGGAAAGCAAAAAAGATTATATGTGCCACTAACTAAGTAACCAACCAATTGGAAAAAACCCCAGAGGGAAAAAATCCAATGGCGGTCACAATATCAAATCATTTAAGCAGCTGATTTAAAGTGCAAAAAAAATAAACAGTTACAGATGAAAAAAAAAACAATAGAACATTTACATGAGCTATACTGAAGTGATATGGTGAAATATTGGAAATCGTGAAATTCATATGTCCAGACATTCAGCAATTTACGTCACATGATATGATTTGGAGATTAACTGAGAGAGTGGGGCTGATACACATAATAGGCTGGTCAGAAGCACTTTTGTAGGAATTCCCAATTTAATTCTGAAAAATATTAAAAGGTAAATGGGACTTATTTGGATCAATGCATATGTAGTTTTACCTCACTTCATGAACTTTTAAGGCACACTACCTTTGGCCTTCAGTGTAAGAAACCTCTATGCTCCAGTCCATTAAATGCCACATTATAAAATAGAATTTTGATTGATTCCTCTCAACCTATTTTTGTATCAACCCACACTCTTTACATGTAATCTACAAGTCACAATCACAAACACCACTGCAGTTTGTCCATATGAAAATGTCCTTTGTCCTGTATGAGTCCGGTAGCTGTAGAGATGTTTGAGGTCCGGCGGCCGCGCGCGTTGGTGCACATATTGTTGGAATTTGAATGTGTGTCCATAATAAGTTGAATAGTGGAAGAAATGGCTCCCCAAGAGCCAGAAGGGTGGACAGGGATTCATTGTGTTTTGGCGTGTCATACCCTTGCTCCGCTACCATGTTTGTGATGAAATCCCAAAATCCAAATCAGCCAAAAGCATATAAATGGAGCTTCTGTTCCTCAGGTGTAAATGGCAAAGTCAGGTCCTCGAATCCTTGATGCCTGTATAGAAAATTTTAGAAACAGCACCCTGCCAAATTGACAACAACAAGGAGACCAAGACAAGACATGACCAAGGTAATCTGTTAAACTCAACCTGCAGGAATCAGAAAGTGTGAAAGTTAATTGGAAACATTTAGTTGGGGGTCTTCCTGCCAGCAAACTGTCCTGTGGAACACAATGGATGAAAAAGTTAATGCAGTGCATGCAATTACCCTACAATTCACATGTCCCCGCCGTCTGGGTAACCTTACGACACCTCAAAGGGGACAGTGACTGAGGACGAGTGAATGGCACTGTTGAAGATTCCATCACCCCTGTTTTCAGAAAGAAAGAACAGATGAAGTTAGTGTACCAGTTTTAAATGGAACAATGCTTTATGGCTTTCCCCTCGGATCAGGATAAACACATACAAACATGGAAAAAATGCAAGTGGTGTATGTATGTGTGTGTGTATGGCTGTGTGTGATTAAGGGTTGTAAAGTGGCTTGGATGGGGCCTGTTACCCACGAGCGGGTGTTTTATGGCCCCGCAACTTGTTCCACCCCTGAGAGGATGTCATCACCTTAGACATCTGCTGTAAAACCAAGGCTCTCAGGTGTGAAGACTGTAAGAGAATGAACTATGCAGGGTGAATGTCTGCATAGCTTCAGACACTGAAAAAACAAGACAAACAGACATTAAAAATAGGCTGAACCATGCAATCCAGTAGGAATGCAGGCAACCATCGTTGAGTTACTGATGTACTAGTAACTCTGATTAATTCATGCACTCTATAAAGAGTACAGGCTTATAGATTGAAGTGATCCATGTTTCGAGGAACATAGTCCTAACTGACAAAGGGGTGAATAGGATCAGAGAGAGGGAGCACAAGCAGAGGAATGGCAGGCTGTGAGAAACACAGCAAGTATGAGTAGAAAGACATTCATCTTTGCCAAAAGTGACCAAACCCATCTGGCTCCAATACTTTAGGACGGATGCAAATTTAATAGAAATGAATTACAGGAAAAATAAATGTAGGGGAGGAATATTTCTCCCTAAAAGGCAACTCATGTAGGCATTCTAAATCTAATTACCTACTTCCATGAGGCCATAAACAGTACCCCTGCTGGGGCAGACAAAAAGAGACTCAATGTCCCACTAGACATTTAGAGCTCAGATGTTGCTTGATGACTAGTGGCAATGACAGTATACAACAATGGTTAACCAAACATTAATTCCAATAAACGTATTTGGTGGTTAGTGAAATCCACACAAAACGTAATTATACTAGATGGTTTGCTTCAAACATAACGGTTAAAAGGCAAGTACGTTGTTAGTGAATGGCCACACTCAAGATGGTGGTCACAGCATGCGACTTAGTGTTGGTTCCGCCTTCTCCTTCTCCTTCTCAAAAGGAAGACCGGAAACCAGCATTAAACGTGGCAGTGATTGGCCGATTTGAAGAGCGCCACTTGACTCGCATTTATGATGAGGGTCGGGTCAGCCAACCAACGCACCGACAACGGTCTACGTCACCATATTACACGGATCGACTTGGGGCTGTATCAGCCAACCAGCTCCCCGGCGAATAGTCACGTGACCCATTGGGTCGGCTAAGACTTTCCCCCCTCTGGAGGAAGCACCTACCCACATGCAAACTCAACCAATGGCTGCCCCCAGATGAAATCACGTTATATTCCCCAACAAAGCGAGTCAAAAATGGCGGGCCGTTCAACTTGTTAATCCTTTGTGCAAAAGTAATATGGCAGCTTCAATACGTACTTGGGATAAGCTTAAATGCAAGCAGATTTTTAGAGCGGTTATAATGGCAATTTCCCAATTTTACGTGCAATGCAAAAATATTCAACACTTTCAGCAATAAGCTTTCCCGCTGCTATGTCCAGGACACATATCCTCCCACAATTCGCACAGTCTAGTCGCCTGAAGCAAAACAACCTGCAGTCCGAGAAGCCCCCGTGGCCCGTAACAGCAAACTTCAGCCCATACCGAAACTGCTGAACATTCCGCTTGCGAAAAACCACATTACAAACCCAATCAAGAATTAGTCTAAGTCTGTCCGTGTCCCAAAAAGACTGCCGGCACGAAAACTTCTGCCGAATTTGACCAAACCGAAAACCCAATGGTGCAGAATGCACCCTACTTAAAACTTTTGAGTCCAAATTATTACAATTTTCCGAATGCCGTTTTGCATCTCTCAGGGCGCTGATCAAAAGAGCGCAAACACTGGGCAGTGAAACCGTAAGCTATTACCTTTACACAAAGTTTAACAAGACAAGAGGATGGAAATATTTGTCAACTCAAACCGAACCAATGATGCGGGTCAGAGCACTAAACAACATACTTGCAACCCCACTTTGATCCTTTGAACCTCCCCTCTCAGGGCGCAGTTCTAGGCTAGATCCCTTCCCACAGAGATCTTCGCCCGGGCTCCCCCAGGTTCAGAACTCTGTCTTCTGCTTCCGGGGCGTCTTCTTTTCAAAGCTCACCGATCACAGAAGCACCACTCGCCTACTGACGCATTCGCTTTTGGCTTATGGTGGCCTGACTGTACATTGAGCCGAGCGCGGCGGCCAACAAAAGGGACTTACTGCCATACGCGACCCGACCGGCCGGTGACCCAGTCGATAGCGATCCCCGAATCCCGTAGTGGTTATCAGCCACCCAGGTGGGAGCCGACGGTCTGATCCCCACCCCACTTAGCTATGGGTATAGAAACTTTGACCGTTTTCACCAGCCTTGCCTGTTCACAGAGGTCGTACTTCGCGTCCATCTGCTTAGGTGTGGGCTATCACCCACGTACCACGTGCTGCCCACACACTTAAAGGCGACACAGCACGCCGACTAGACGGTACCACGGCAGTATATGTCAATTCATACTTCACTGGACACGAGGGCCTTCAGTTTACTCCCCTGCACTATACAATCGATTTAACGTGCCCTCGGAGCTTTGCAGCCCCGCCGCCGCCTGTTGCACACAAGGTTCGGGGGGCCTAATCCCCTACCCTATGCGCGATTGTTACAACGATAAAATCCGTAAGTCCAATGATATTTCGAAGCTAATCTCCTCACTCCCCTACGCATAAGACTCCTTCAAAATCACACTGGCATTTCACCAGTGTCCCATTTCTTCCAGTATTTGGGCAAGATTGTCTGCACAGTTACAGCAGGACCTTGCACCAAATCCATCAAATGCACACAATTGCGGATTACTTTTCGGTACACATACGCAAACCTTCGAACACAATCTTTCCTGGTTTCAAGAACAGGCCAAGAGTATTCAACACTTTCAGTGGCAAGCTTTATCCCCTATGGCTATGGCATTACCACCGGATCAAAGCACAAACAACCCACGGTCGAAGAAGAGTCAAGCCCAATGTGCCAAGCAACAACAACAGATATTCGCATCCACTTAAAAATGCCAAAACCCCGACTGCACACAGAAACCCAATCACCTCCAACTTGCCATTAAACCTTCTACACAAAAGCATGAAAATATCAAATGACCCGGATTAATCTGAAAACAGCGCAGTCTGAAGAGATAACAGAAAAACAAAGAAGGCTCATGCAAACATTCCTACAACTTGCACTCCATTCTCTGATCCCGAAAAAAGATAGAATTAAAACTTGTGCCTGGTTTCTACGGTCCCAGGCCTATTTGGGGATATGTCGATCCCTTAGCAGCGGTTTCTATGCAGTGAATTCTTTAACTTTTCTACAAAATAGAAAACACCCGTTACTTACCACATGTGGATGACGACTGATGGAGCCGGCCAGATCGCGTGAAGAAACCAGGATCACATTGGATGTGGAGATTCACACTTCAGCCAGCACAATGCGGAAACATCTCGGAAGGCGTCGGAAAACAGAATCACGCGCTCCCGATTATAGGCATAGCCCGTATGGTACGCAAGCCGTCACGCCGCAAAATGCAAAGATTCCCAAACAGACGTATTACGGTATAATACACGAAAGCCATCACGGAGGGCAGTCACCAGCTGTAAAACCCACAAAACAATAACCAACGGCGGAAATTGTAGGGCAAAGGTTCAACGTGTTCTGTTGGCTGGTATTAACACGCGTGTCGTCCTGGCTGGTGCGAATCACAATAAAATGGATACATTTTCTCCGTTCGAACAACGGGGCACAAAAGCACAACGGTTACAATTAATCTGACTCCATAATAAATTTAGAATACCAAATTTAGTTATACCCTCGTTAAATATCTGACTCCAAATTAGAATTAGAATTGATAGTTTAGGGACACATGCGTGAATCTCGAGCAACTAAGCCGCCAGACTCTTCCGTGAAAACCAGTTACTCAACCGACGCCCCGGGTAATAAGCGGTTGCGGATCTTAGTTCGGTGAGAGTTCTAGAGGATGGAAGAAATTACCATGATAGTAGCAACTTTGGCATAAACATATCATGAACCCAGATTTATGTGCACCACAGGGCCCTTAAGGAGATCGACCAGGCACCGGCTTATAAGCCCAGGGGGGTGCCCTTAAGGCCAAATCCCCAGGACCGATACTACATAAACCCTTTATATAAGTAGACCGTAATCTGCAATCCAACTTAAAACCCATCACTACCTTTAAAACATCAGCTAGCTAGTCTGGAATGCAAGGATTCGCCCCTAAGTACCGGGTCGTAACGTGGCTAGAAAGAACAAAAGGATTAGGAGTCACGGAGACCACGCAAGTTTTTAAAGGAATGACAATAATTTATTCACCAGGTAGGCAAAAGCTTAAATCAAACAAATCAACGTTAAGCCAATTACAAGTTACGCATAATTTAGAAGAGGAGAATAAAGTCATACCTGGAGGAAAAGGATACACGCACTAACGTGCGCGGGAAGTTCGAAATACGATGTTACATCACCGAAAAAGGCTACTCACGCACTATCGTGCGCGGGAGAGATCGGATACGATCTTCCCTGACTATATAGATTGGCTACATACGGCATAACGGAATGGCTACTCACGCACTTACGTGCGCGGGGACAGATCAGATACGATCTTCCCCGAATAGATTGTTTCTCTTTGCTTTAAGCCAAATCACGCCTTTGATCCAGGCGGCATGGCCATAAACACTTGGAAGGGGGGTCGAATCCGGTTTTTGGGTAATAAAACACTTCAGCAGAGAGAGGAGAATAGGGTGATTACCAGAGAGTATTCTGACCAAATTCTCAGGAGTTTCCAAAAGAGAATGAACCATAATTTCAATGGGAATGAAACATACTCCATTCAACTCCTTAGATTCCCCCGAGAATAACAAGACCAAACATGATATGAGTATGTACTAATATGATGCAGTTGTCATGAAAAAGTCTTAAGATGAATCAATATATAGTTTAATTGGGTTATAAGTATATAAGTGATTTCTTAAGAACATGATTTAATAAACATATTATGCTCTTCCCAGAGGTTTAGATTATTTGAAACAGATTAATATAACTGGACTTTAACTTAAGACTTAGGCCAGTAATATGACTCGCACAGGGGCATTGTGTCAGCCAGAGCCCTGCAACAACCCCCATACAAAGGAACAGTAAGACCATTAACACTTTAGTAAGCATCTTGGGAGGAAGTCCACAAAAGCTTTATTGCTATCTGGCATGGCTCTGGACTGAGCTTATCAGCCATTTGTCGCATACAGTCGCTGGGCTCCCCCACGCATCAGCGCTTGCAGATCTTACAGAGGTGCAGCTCAGAACCTAACCCAAAGGCACAGATGAATTTTACTGGTTTGGAAATGGATCAATCTTTTGTAAAATGAAATATGCAATATCTACAGTTCTATTGCCATTTGGCCTGGCTCTGGAGCGAGCTTATGGATTTGGGCTTATAAGATTCTACAAATCCACCCCCACCCCCACAGGGTCCAAAAATAAAAGATTACCTAGGGAATATTTGCTTGAGGGATTATGGATGGAATATTGATGAGAGATTCCAGATTTGAGTAGTTCAGTTTTTCATGACAGTTGCATCACATGATAAAATGGAAAAAATGGATTGTTTCCTCTCACTGCAATATAATTGAGAATTTAGAGAAGTGTGATTTGGGAAGTTAAAAGAAAGAGAGACAACCGTTTTATTAACATGAAACGTGAAGAAATTAAAAGGAAAAACAAACAAAAATAAAATAAAATTAAAAGTATGTTATCTAGGTTTGTTCTATGAGTCTATTATCTGAAGTTAGTTGGTGTACTAATTGAACTAATTTTATTATAGCCAAATGGAATGATGGTTTGAAAAGTAATTTTTTCTAACATCATGAAAAATAGAAATCGCAGAACAAACCAGCACATAAACCAAAAACTTTCCCACACTTGACTAGGGAAAGCAAAAAAGATTATATGTGCCACTAACTAAGTAACCAACCAATTGGAAAAAAAACCCCAGAGGAAAAAAATCCAATGGCGGTCACAATATCAAATCATTTAAGCAGCTGATTTAAAGTGCAAAAAAAAATAAACAGTTACAGATGATGAAAAAAAACAATAGAACATTTACATGAGCTATACTGAAGTGATATGGTGAAATATTGGAAATCGTGAAATTCATATGTCCAGACATTCAGCAATTTACGTCACATGATATGATTTGGAGATTAACTGAGAGAGTGGGGCTGATACACATAATAGGCTGGTCAGAAGCACTTTTGTAGGAATTCCCAATTTAATTCTGAAAAATATTAAAAGGTAAATGGGACTTATTTGGATCAATGCATATGTAGTTTTACCTCACTTTATGAACTTTTAAGGCACACTACCTTTGGCCTTCAGTGTAAGAAACCTCTATGCTCCAGTCCATTAAATGCCACATTATAAAATAGAATTTTGATTGATTCCTCTCAACCTATTTTTGTATCAACCCACACTCTTTACATGTAATCTACAAGTCACAATCACAAACACCACTGCAGTTTGTCCATATGAAAATGTCCTTTGTCCTGTATGAGTCCGGTAGCTGTAGAGATGTTTGAGGTCCGGCGGCCGCCCGCGTTGGTGCACATATTGTTGGAATTTGAATGTGTGTCCATAATAAGTTGAATAGTGGAAGAAATGGCTCCCCAGAGCCAGAAGGGTAGACAGGGATTATTGTGTTTTGCTGTGTTTCCACCCTTGCCTCCTGCTACCATGTTTGTGATGAAATCCCAAAATCCAAATCAGCCAAAAGCATATAAATGGAGCTTCTGTTCCTCAGGTGTAAATGGCAAAGTCAGGTCCTCGAATCCTTGATGCCTGTATAGAAAATTTTAGAAACAGCACCCTGCCAAATTGACAACAACAAGGGAGACCAAGACAAGACATGACCAAGGTAATCCGTTATAACTCAACCTGCAGGAATCAGAAAGTGTGAAAGTTAATTGGAAACATTTAGTTGGGGGTCTTCCTGCCAGCAAACTGTCCTGTGGAACACAATGGATGAAAAAGTTAATGCAGTGCATGCAATTACCCTACAATTCACACCGTCTGGGTAACCTTACGACACCTCAAAGGGGACAGTGACTGAGGACGAGTGAATGGCACTGTTGAAGATTCCATCACCCCTGTTTTCAGAAAAGAAAGAACAGATGAAGTTAGTACCAGTTTTAAATGGAACAATGCTTTATGGCTTTCCCCTCGGATCAGGATAAACACAGACAAACATGGAAAAATGCAAGTGATGTGTGTATGCATGTATGTGTATATGTATATGTATGTGTGATTGAGGGTTGTAAAGTGGCTTGGATGGGGCCTGTTACCCACGAGCGGGTGTTTTATGGCCCGCAACTTGTTCCACCCCCTGAGAGGATGTCATCACCTTAGACATCTGCTGTAAAACCAAGGCTCTCAGGTGTGAAGACTGTAAGAGAATGAACTATGCAGGGTGAATGTCTGCATAGCTTCAGACACTGAAAAGACAAACAAACAGACATTAAAAATAGGCTGAACCATGCAATCCAGTAGGAATGCAGGCAACCATCGTTGAGTTACTGATGTACTAGTAACTCTGATTAATTCATGCACTCTATAAAGAGTACAGGCTTATAGATTGAAGTGATCCATGTTTCGAGGAACATAGTCCTAACTGACAGAGGGGTGAATAGGATCAGAGAGAGGGAGCACAAGCAGAGGAATGGCAGGCTGTGAGAAACACAGCAAGTATGAGTAGAAAGACATTCATCTTTGCCAAAAGTGACCAAACCCATCTGGCTCCAATACTTTAGGACGGATGCAAATTTAATAGAAATGAATTACAGGAAAAATAAATGTAGGGGAGGAATATTTCTCTCTAAAAGGCAACTCATGTAGGCATTCTAAATCTAATTACCTACTTCCATGAGGCCATAAACAGTACCCCCTGCTGGGGCAGACAAAAGAGACTCAATGTCCCACTAGACATTTAGAGCTCAGATGTTGCTTGATGACTAGTGGCAATGACAGTATACAACAATGGTTAACCAAACATTAATTCCAAGAAACGTATTTGGTGGTTAGTGAAATCCACACAAAACGTAATTATACTAGATGGTTTGCTTCAAACATAACGGTTAAAAGGCGAGTACATTGTTAGTGAATGGCCACACTCAAGATGGTGGTCACAGCATGCGACTTAGTGTTGGTTCCGCCTTCTCCTTCTCCTTCTCAAAAGGAAGACCGGAAACCAGCATTAAACGTGGCAGTGATTGGCCGATTTGAAGAGCGCCACTTGACTCGCATTTATGATGAGGGTCGGGTCAGCCAACCAACGCACCGACAACGGTCTACGTCACCATATTACACGGATCGACTTGGGGCTGTATCAGCCAACCAGCTCCCCGGCGAATAGTCACGTGACCCATTGGGTCGGCTAAGACTTTCCCCCCTCTGGAGGAAGCACCTACCCACATGCAAACTCAACCAATGGCTGCCCCCAGATGAAATCACGTTATATTCCCCAACAAAGCGAGTCAAAAATGGCGGGCCGTTCAACTTGTTAATCCTTTGTGCAAAAGTAATATGGCAGCTTCAATACGTATTTTGGGATAAGCTTAAATGCAAGCAGATTTTTAGAGCGGTTATAATGGCAATTTCCCAATTTTACGTGCAATGCAAAAATATTCAACACTTTCAGCAATAAGCTTTCCCGCTGCTATGTCCAGGACACATATCCTCCCACAACCCGCAGACAGTCTAGTCGCCTGAAGCAAAACAACCTGCAGTCCGAGAAGCCCCGTGGCCCGTAACAGCAAACTTCAGCCCATACCGAAACTGCTGAACATTCCGCTTGAAAAACCACATTACAAACCCAATCAAGAATTAGTCTAATCACTGTCCGTGTCCCAAAAGACTGCCGGCACGAAAACTTCTGCCGAATTTGACCAACTTCGAAACCCATTGGTGCAGAATGCACCCTACTTAAACTTTTGAGTCCAAATTATTACAATTTTCCGAATGCCGTTTTGCATCTCTCTCAGGCGCTGATCAAAAGAGCGCAAACACTGGGCAGTGAAACCGTAAGCTATTACCTTTACACAAAGTTTAACAAGACAAGAGGATGGAAATATTTGTCAACTCAAACCGAACCAATGATGCGGGTCAGAGCACTAAAGAACATACTTGCAACCCCACTTTGATCCTTTGAACCTCCCCTCTCAGGGCGCAGTTCTAGGCTAGATCCTTCCCACAGAGATCTTCGCCGGGCTCCCCAGGTTCAGAACTCTGTCTTCTGCTTCCCGGCGTCTTCTTTTTCAAAGCTCACCGATCACAGAAGCACCACTCGCCTACTGACGCATTCGCTTTTGGCTTATGGTGGCCTGACTGTACATTGAGCCGAGCGCGGCGGCCAACAAAAGGGACTTACTGCCATACGCGACCCGACCGGCCGGTGACCCAGTCGATAGCGATCCCCGAATCCCGTAGTGGTTATCAGCCACCCAGGTGGGAGCCGACGGTCTGATCCCCACCCCACTTAGCTATGGGTATAGAAACTTTGACCGTTTTCACCAGCCTTGCCTGTTCACAGAGGTCGCACCAGCGTCCATCTGCTTAGGTGTGGGCTATCACCCACGTACCACGTGCTGCCCACACACTTAAAGGCGACAGCACGCCGACTAGACGGTACCACGGCAGTATGTCAATTCATACTTCACTGGACACGAGGGCCTTCAGTTTACTCCCCTGCACTATACAATCGATTTAACGTGCCCTCGGAGCTTTGCAGCCCCGCCGCCGCCTGTTGCACACAAGGTTCGGGGGGCCTAATCCCCTACCCTATGCGCGATTGTTACAACGATAAAATCCGTAAGTCCAATGATATTTCGAAGCTAATCTCCTCACTCCCCTACGTACAAGACTCCTTCAAAATCACACTGGCATTTCACCAGTGTCCCATTTCTTCCAGTATTTGGGCAAGATTGTCTGCACAGTTACAGCAGGACCTTGCACCAAATCCATCAAATGCACACAATTGCGGATTACTTTCGGTACACATACGCAAACCTTCGAACACAATCTTTCCTGGCTTCAAGAACAGGCCAAGAGTATTCAACACTTTCAGTGGCAAGCTTTATCCCTGCTATGGCATTACCACCGGATCAAGCACAAACAACCTACGGTCGAAGAAGAGTCAAGCCCGATGTGCCAAGCAACAACAACAGATATTCGCATCCACTTAAAAATGCCAAAAACCCCGACTGCACACAGAAACCCAATCACCTCCAACTTGCCATTAAACCTTCTACACAAAAGCATGAAAATATCAAATGATCCGGATTAATCTGAAAACAGCGCAGTCTGAAGAGATAACAGAAAAACAAAGAAGGCTCATGCAAACATTCCTACAACTTGCACTCCATTCTCTGATCCCGAAAAAGATAGAATTAAGACTTGTGCCTGGTTTCTACGGTCCCAGGCCTATTTGGGGATATGTCGATCCCTTAGCAGCGGTTTCTATGCAGTGAATTCTAACTTTTCTGAACAAAATAGAAAAACCACCGTTACTTACCACATGTGGATGACGACTGATGGAGCCGGCCAGATCGCGTGAGAAACCAGGATCACATTGGATGTGGAGATTCACACTTCAGCCAGCACAATGCGGAAACATCTCGGAAGGCGTCGGAAAACAGAATCACGCGCTCCCGATTATAGGCATAGCCCGTATGGTACGCAAGCCGTCATGCCGCAAAATGCAAAGATTCCCAAACAGACGTATTACGGTATAATACACGAAAGCCATCACGGAGGGCAGTCACCAGCTGTAAAACCCACAAAACAATAACCAACGACGGAAATTGTAGGGCAAAGGTTCAACGTGTTCTGTTGGCTGGTATTAACACGCGTGTCGTCCTGGCTGGTGCGAATCACAATAAAATGGATACATTTTCTCCGTTCGAACAACGGGGCACAAAAGCACAACGGTTACAATTAATCTGACTCCATAATAAATTCAGAATACCAAATTTAGTTATACCCTCGTTAAATATCTGACTCCAAATTAGAATTAGAATTGATAGTTTAGGGACACATGCGTGAATCTCGGAGCAACTAAGCCGCCAGACTCTTCCGTGAAAACCAGTTACTCAACCGACGCCCCCGGGTAATAAGCGCGGTTGCGGATCTTAGTTCGGTGAGAGTTCCAGAGGATGGAAGAAATTACCATGATAGTAGCAACTTTGGCATAAACATATCATGAACCCAGATTTATGTGCACCACAGGGCCCCTTAAGGAGATCGACCAGGCACCGGCTTATAAGCCCAGGGGTGCCCTTAAGGCCAAATCCCCAGGACCGATACTACATAAACCCTTTATATAAGTAGACCGTAATCTGCAATCCAACTTAAAACCCATCACTACCTTTAAAACATCAGCTAGCTAGTCTGGAATGCAAGGATTCGCCCCCTAAGTACCGGTCGTAACGTGGCTAGAAAGAACAAAAGGATTAGGAGTCACGGAGACCACGCAAGCTTAAAGGAATGACAATAATTTATTCACCAGGTAGGCAAAAGCTTAAATCAAACAAATCAACGTTAAGCCAATTACAAGTTACGATAATTTAGAAGAGGAGAATAAAGTCATACCTGGAGGAAAAGGATACACGCACTAACGTGCGCGGGAAGTTCGAAATACGCTGTTACATCACCGAAAAGGCTACTCACGCACTAACGTGCGCGGGGAGAGATCGGATACGATCTTCCCTGACTATATAGATTGGCTACATACGGCATACGGAATGGCTACTCACGCACTTACGTGCGCGGGACAGATCAGATACGATCTTCCCGAATAGATTGTTTTCTTTGCTTTAAGCCAAATCACGCCTTTGATCCAGGCGGCATGGCCATAAACACTTGGAAGGGGGGTCGAATCCGTTTTTGGGTAATAAAACACTTCAGCAGAGAGAGGAGAATAGGGTGATTACCAGAGAGTATTCTGACCAAATTCTCAGGAGTTTCCAAAAGAGAATGAACCATAATTTCAATGGGAATGAAACATACTCCATTCAACTCCTTAGATTCCCCCGAGAATAACAAGACCAAACATGATATGAATATGTACTAATATGATGCAGTTGTCATGAAAAAGTCTTAAGATGAATCAATATATAGTTTAATTGGGTTATAAGTATATAAGTGATTTCTTAACAGATAAACATATTATGCTCTTCTCAGAGGTTTAGATTATTTGAAACAGATTAATATAACTGGACTTTAACGTAAGACTTAGGCCAGTAATATGACTCGCACAGGGGCATTGTGTCAGCCAGAGCCCTGCAACAACACCCCCATACAAAGTATCAGTAAGACCATTAACACTTTAGTAAGCATCTTGGAGAGGAAGTCCACAAAAGCTTTATTGCTATCTGGCATGGCTCTGGACTGAGCTTATCAGCCATTTGTCGCATACAGTCGCTGGGCTCCCCCACGCATCAGCGCTTGCAGATCTTACAGAGGTGCAGCTCAGAACCTAACCCAAAGGCACAGATGAATTTTACTGGTTTGGAAATGGATCAATCTTTTGTAAAATGAAATATGCAATATCTACAGTTCTATTGCCATTTGGCCTGGCTCTGGACCGAGCTTATCAGCCATTTGTCACTTATATTTCCAGATTCTACAGAAATTAAGCATGTAAAGGGTACTAACAATGTAATTGCTGATTGCTTATCCCGTGTTTGAGTATATGTGTATATATCACGTGTTTATTAGCATATTGTATTATATGTATATACACACAAGTGTCTACTTAACCATTTTTGTATTGAAAAGAAAAATTTTGCCTTTATGAGTCAACATTTTTCCCTTTTGGAATGGAGGTGTAATGAGAAAAAAAAAAAGCCACTAGATGGCAGTATTGACTTTTTTTTGTTAAGCAGTCTGGAGCTAGGTTGGGCATGTCCTGGGCATGCCTCAGAGGGGGCTGGACAAGAGTATATAAGGAGAAAAATTGAGAGAGTGGAAAAGTAGTACACCCAAAACCAGTGAAGTTGGCACGTTATGTAAATCGTAGATAAAAACAGAATACAATGATTTGCAAATCCTTTTCAACTTATATTCAATTGAATACACTGCAAAGACAAGATGTTTAATGTTCAAACTGAGAAACTTTTTTTTTTTTTGCAAATAATCATTAACTTAGAATTTAAAGGCAGCAACACATTGCAAAAAGTTGGCACAGGGGCCTTTTTTACCACTGTGTTACATCACCTTTCCTTTAAACGACACTCAGTAAACTTTTGTGAACTGAGGAGACCAATTTTGAAGCTTTTCAGGTGGAACTCTTTCCCATTCTTGCTTGATGTACAGCTTAAGTTGTTCAACAGTCCGGGGTCTCCGTTGTCGTATTTTACGCTTCATAATCGCCACACATTTTCAATGGGAGACAGGTCTGGACTACACGCAGGCCAGTCTAGTACCCGCACTCTTTTACTACGGAGCCATGCTGTTGTAACACGTGCAGAATGTGGCTTGGCATTGTCTTGCTGAAATAAGCAGGGGCGTCCATGAAAAAAGACGTTGCTTGGATGGCAACATATGTTGCTCCAAAACCTGTATGTACCTTTCAGCATTAATGGTGCCTTCACATATGTGTAAGTTGCCCATGCCTTGGGCACTAATACACCCCCATACCATCACAGATGCTGGCTTTTGAACTTTGCGCCTATAACAGTCCGGATGGTTCTTTTCCTCTTTGGTCCGGAGGACATGACGTCCACAGTTTCCAAAAACAATTTGAAATGTGGACTCGTCAGACCACAGAACACTTTTCCACTTTGCATCAGTCCATCTTAGATGAGCTTGGGCCCAGCGAAGCCGGAGGCGTTTCTGGGTGCTGTTGATAAATGGCTTTCGCTTTGCATTGTAGAGTTTTAACTTGCACTTGCAGATGTAGCGACGAACTGTAGTTACTGACAGTGGTTTTCTGAAGTGTTCCTGAGCCCATGTGGTGATGTCCTTTACACACTGATGTCAGTTTTTGATGCAGTACCGCCTGAGGGATCGAAGGTCACGGGCATTCAATGTTGGTTTTCGGCCTTGTCGCTTACATGCAGTGATTTCTCCAGATTCTCTGAACCTTTTGACGATATTACGGACCGTAGATGATGAAATCCCTAAATTTCTTGCAATAGCTCGTTGAGGAATGTTGTTTTTAAACTGTTCGACAATCAGCTCACGCATTTGTTCACTAAGTGGTGACCCTCGCCCCATCCTTGTTTGTGAATGACTGAGCATTTCAGGGAAGCTGCTTTTATACCCAATCATGGCACCCACCTGTTCCCAATTAGCCCGTTCACTTGTGGGATGTTCCAAATAAGTGTTTGATGAGCATTCCTCAACTCTCTCAGTCTTTTTTGCCACTTGTGCCAGCTTTTTTGAAACATGTTGCAGGCATCAAATTCCAAATGAGCTAATATTTGCAAAAAATTACAAAGTTTACCTGTTCGAACATTAAGTAACTTGTCTTTGCAGTGTATTCAATTGAATTTAGGTTGAAAAGGATTTGCAAATCATTGTATTCTGTTTTTATTTACGATTTACACAACGTGCCAACTTCACTGGTTTTGTAGGAGAAATTGTGGAAGGATACATTTGACCAGACCTGTCACTCTTTTCAAGACCTGTGAAGATTTTTGTGGATTTTTGCCTGTGTTGGAGCATTTTCCCGTCCCAAGACATCGCAATATAGCAGCCCATCTCCAGTACAAAGGAACTGTAAATATCTCATTTTTTTATTTTCTTTTCAATCTTGGTCAGTAGTGTTGGGTGTAGATTAGTTCTATGTGTTTGTTTAATTAAATCTGTTGAACTTAAAGGATTTTGTCTGTCATCCCTTGCTGTCCGTGACGCCATAACAAATTGGGGTCATTACAAATTGGAGGGGCATAACAGGTGTCAAATATATATTCTATCTAAATATTAACCTTAAGCCTGAACGCCCTCATAACAGGGAAAATGAATTTGCATAATAAATACAGCATGTTTCCTAAGAGCAACCTCGTCATGCGGCATACTCTCTTAAAGCGAAGAAACTCGGCGAAAAGATCGTGATGACCGTTTTTACCTAAACCGAACACAATTCAAGTACCAAGCAAGTAAATAAGCATCTAGCAAAACATTAAATAAAATAAGATCAGTGCTCTATCGCAAGCATTTCTGTTGAATTTGTGCTATGCATACAAACGATACCTCAAGTGAATAAGGACAGTCCACAAATTCCAATGATACAAGCCTTGTCATTTTAAATTGTCACCATACTCAAAGAACAGCATGCATACACTTTAAATGCTACAGAGATGAGCAAAAAATGTTCTTACCTTTGATATTTTGTCTTAAAAGTTATTTGTTTGTCTTATCTGCGCTTGCTATTGTTTTAGCCAGTCTATCTGAGAGTCCTCTCGCCATTGTGCTATGCACTGGAAGACCTCAGCAGTATAATCACTTAAAATGGTTTGTTTTTTGTATTTTCGCGATAATTAACCGCTAAATATTCAACTGTTGTTTTCAAAGCCGGTTTGTGACTGAGAATCCTTGCGCCAATATGCTCAAGTTCAAACACAGCACAGCTATACAAGTGCTAAATCGACCAGTGAATATATAGTCTGTTGAGCTAGTGTCGTGGATAAGGTGGAGCACTTGGACCTGAGGTTCAATATCCGGTTATACATGCGACCTTTCAGAGCAAGGAAATAATTTTTTTTGTATAAATAAATAATAATTAATCGATGCATCCCCATTCAATCAAAGCTATCTTCCTGGGTTACTTCGGGGATCACGTGACTTACACTATGGTTTCTGCATCCAGTGCAACGCCTCCATTCAGACAAATGCTAAACTTTTTTGATTTGAAGATCGTCTTTATCGCTCAATGTGTCATAGTTATGATGAAATGATAGGTAATTTAGTTTTGTAACATATCCTGAAGTTGGAAGTGTCAGACTTTTTCCACTTTAGAAGCAATCCTGGTTCAAATGTCAGGAGTCACTGTCAGGACCGAAGTAGCAACGGTTACTTTCGTCCCTCTCTGCTAATGCGGCCGGATTTCGTTTTTAAAAGCTCATTAAAAATGTGTGTTATATTTTACCGACAGAAAATGCCAAGAGTTAGGGTCAGAACTACCCAGAGAGGAACGGTTGACCCGGAGTTTTACGCAAGGGCCTTTTATGATGTCCGAAGAGGCGAGAGTATAAGGAGGGCAACAGAGGTGCATGGCGTTTGTCATGTCACCCTGTTCAGGTACTGCAAGAGGAGGGCAGAGGCAGGAGGGCAGCAGACCAGAGCCCCAGGGTACAGGGCTCACAACAAAGTCTTCACAGAAGAACAGGAGAAGAGACTGCAGGCATATATAAAGAGAGCAGCTGATATATATTTTGGCCTGAGTCCTAAAGAGGTGGGAGTAACACTGCAGACAGAGCTACACCACTACCGCCATATAGCAAGCACCTCAGCTCCGGCTCTGAGCCGGATCAGCTGGAGTCAGCACAGAGCCGGGGCAGATCCGGAGCAGAGGTGCTTGCTATCTGGGAATTAACCTGTTTTTTTCATGCTGTTTTAGGTGCGAAAGTTGGCATATGAGCTGGCCGAAAATATTGGCCTCAAAACTCCATGTTCATGGAAGAAAAAACAGATGGCAGGGAAGGATTGGCTCACCTCCTTCCTTGTGCGCAACAAAGCCCTGTCCATCCGTCGACCTCAAGCCACCAGCATGTCCCGTTCCACCAGCTTCAACAAGACCAACGTGACAGCGTTTTTTAAAAACCTAAAGACTATCCTCACCCGCTATAGTTTTGAAGCAAAGAACATCTGGAACATGGATGAAACAGGTAAAAATTTATTTTTTAGATAAATTAAAATGCAACAGTGATTTGCAACAGCAATAATTCATTTCATTTATTATTTCAGATACCACAACAGTTCAAGTGCCAGACAAAATCATTGCCACCAAGGGGCAGCGCCAGGTCGGTGCTGTGAACTCTGGGAAAAGAGGAACATTGGTGACTGTTGCCTTTGCTGCCAACGCACAAGGCAACTTTGTTCCCCCTTACTTTGTCTTCCCAAGGAAGAAGTTCCAGGACCACTTCATCCGGGATGGCCCCCTTGGCTGCACTGGTTCTGCCAATGGATCGGGGTGGATGCAGGAGACAGATTTCTTGGCATTTTTACAGCATTTTGCAAGACACACCCGCATGACCCCAGAGTCAAAGTTGCTGCTACTCTTAGACAATCATGCATCACACCTCTCTGTGGTAGCTCTTGACTTTTGCAAGTCACATGGCATTGTACTCCTGTCTTTTCCACCCCACTGCTCCCACCGTCTTCAGCCACTAGACCGAAGCGTTTTTGGCCCTCTGAAGCACTACATTAACAGTGCAGCAGACAGTTGGATGCGAATGAACCCTGGAAGAACTTTGACCGTCTACAACATCCCAAGTCTTGTGGCTAAAGCTCTGCCTCAAGCTGCGACAGCAAGCAGCATTTCATCTGGGTTCGAGTGTACCGGTACCTGGCCCTTGAATCCAGATATTTTCAGTGAGGCAGACTTTGCTCCAGCTTTTGTGACCGACCGTCCTGCACCTGCACCAGCACCAGCTCCATCCCCAGTGCCAGGGCCAGCTCCATCACCAGCGCCCCCTTCATCACCAGCGCCAGCTCCATCACCAGCGCCCTCTTCATCACCAATGTCCGCTCCATCACCAGCGCCCTCTTCATCACCAGCGCCAGCTCCATCACCAGCTCCCTCTTCATCACCAGCTCCATCACCAGCCCCCTCTTCATCACCAGCACCAGCTCCATCACCAGCTCCATCACCAGCGCCAGCTCCATCACCAGTGCCCTCTTCATCACCAATTTCCGCTCCATCACCAGCGCCCGCTCCCGTAAGACACCACCAACCTAGCCAGAGCCCATTTGAGCTGCATCCCCATGAGTTTGCCATTCCTGTAGATGGTGAGAGTTTGTGTCTGTGTGTGTCTTTAAATGTGCATGTTGAGCCTTGCCAAGCATTTTTTTTAAATATTATCTATCCAGGTATGCTTGTGGTCCCAGGAACATCTAGTGGCACGCCAATACAGAGGTTCAGCCCAGAAAAGGTTCGCCCATATCCAAAGGCTGGCTCAAGGAAAGAAAATAAAAGAAGACGCAGAAAGAGGTGAGCATAATGTCGTTTTTAACTTGTCTTGATTTTCTTGCTTGTGTAAAAACAAGCTGATTCTGACTATCATCTCATTGAATGTTGCAGGTCAACAGCAATACTGACCGACACCCCAGTGAAAGCTGCTTTGGAGGAGGAGACTCGGCAGAGGGGCCAGAAAAAACAGTCCTCTTCAAAATGCCCAAAGAAAATGTTGCTTAGTGAACACACTGCCACCACAATTTCTCAGGGCAACGATGAGGAATGTCTTGTTTGTGGGGAGACATTTGCCTCATCTTTGCCTGGTTAAGTGTGGGTGTGGTGCATCTTCTGTCTGCTGTGGTCACGAGGCATGCACTGAGGGTGCAGCTCATTATATCTGTCACAACTGTGATAATGAGTGAAGTAATTTCAAAATTTTTATAAATAGACCAATTGCACGTTAAACATGTTCACGTTTACTTTTGAAACATTTGAAGCAAATTAAAATGTTTAGAACAAATGTCTGATTGTTTTTGTTTCTGTTTTAACGACAGTAATTTAAAAGATTCCAGTCAACTTGATCAGGTTACTTTTGCCCTGCCCGTGCATTACTTTCATCCCGACTGGAGGGGTCGAAAGTAGCAATGCGCAACTTCCGTTCAACGTCAAACTATGCCGAAGTCAATATATATTGGGATGATTTAGCACCTGATATTGACAGAGCACAAACGAAAGTAGTTAATTGCTCCGATTTTTTTTTTTTCGGTCAGTAACGTTATCTTTTAAAATGACATCTTTGTGAAAAATGTTACTTTCGTACCAGCTCTCCCCTATGTGTTTTAAATGAAAACTGGCCGCACCTGATAATGTTGAGAGTTTTCGGAGAATCTGTAATGGTAATTTAAATGACTGATTGAAAACAGGTCGTGACCAATCATTCTTGTTAAGGGATTGTTTGATCCTCCCCTGTTGGCAGTTCACGAGCCATGACTGCAGGAAACAGCGGTAATCTACTATATGAGACTAAGTGCTATTGGGTTAAAATAAAATATTTTATCATTTCTGTCATGCCTCTCTACAGCTGGATAGTATTGGTTCTCCTTGATCATGTCTAGAGGGGAACCCTTGATTTACAAAACAAGATCATCGTTTGGTGAGATTTTCGTGTGTCTGGGGTTCCCCTCTAGACACGACCGTTCTCCTGCCTGTCAGCGCAGTGCCAGAGAGGTAGAGGAAGAAAGAGACTCCATACTCTGCTTTTAGATCAGTTGCTAAATGTGTCACTACTTGCTTTTTTAAATCTAACGGCAACATTGACTGTGCTGCTTTCTGCCCCATAGTTGCATGCGCATCCCTGTGATGACGTTTCCCTGAAACCTGCCCACAGCTTTGTCTATTATTGCGCTCAGCTGTTTGGGTAACTGTACTGATATTTTGCTTAACATGAATGTTGAACTAAAATTGGCATTTTTTGTGTTCTGTCTTTACAGGAAACAGGATGGATATCCTAACAGGATTGGTAGGCTTTGTGTAGAACATTTTTCATAATTTTTTTTTCTTGGTTGTGTTGAGAATTTAGGAAAGTTATGTCAGATAGAACATACTTGGCCCGCTGGAAAAGGGCAAAAAGAATGGAAGAAAAATGTGTACGGGACCAAATAGCTGCATCAGAGTTTTTACCAACTGTAATGTGGTAAAAAGCCACTAGATGGCAGTATTGACATTTTTTTGTTAAGCAATCTAAAGCTAGGTTTGGGCATGTCCTGGGCATGCCTCAGAGGGGGCTGGAAAAGAGTATATAAGGAGAAAAATTGAGAGAGTGAAAGGTAGTAGGAGAAATTGCAAGGAGAAATTGTGGAAGGATACATTTGACCAGACCTGTCACTCTTTTCAAGACCTGTGAAGCTTTTTGTGGATTTTTGCCTGTGTTGGAGCATTTTCCTGTCCCAAGACATCGTAACATAGCAGCGCCATCTCCATTACCAGGGGACTGTAAATATATCAATTTTTTTAATTATTTCAATCTTGGTCAGTAGATGTAGATTGTAGATTAGCTCAAAGTGTGTGTTTAATTAAATCTGTTGAAGTTTAAGAATTTTGTCTGTCATCCCTTGCTGTAATTGACACCATAACAAATTGGGGCCATAACACAACAAACATTCCTCTTCAGTGTCATTCACTGCTTAATCAACACCAAGAACATACAGGAGAGGGAACTTCTGTGAAACAGAATCGTGCAGATGAGAGGGATTTTGAGGATTTACTCTCCCAGAGCAGTAATAGCAGTCATATGGAAACTAACCCCTCACTCAGACATTCCATTGCACAATGGGCAACAGAGTATCAAGTGAAACACAATGCAGTTGATGCTTTGTTAAAGATTTTGATAGGACATGGACACTCAGAGCTGCCAAGGACAGCAAAAACACTGCTTGACACTTGCAAAAATGTTGAGTTCGAGCTGAAATCAGGAATGCAGCATGTCTACCTTGGCTGCAAAGACAACATCTGAAACATCTGAAAATGTATCCACAACAGGACATCTCTGAATCAGATTTCATTGACATCTCCCTCAATATCGATGGCTTGCCACTTTTCAAAAGCAGCATGGAGACCCTGTGGCCAGTATTGTGCCAACTGAATTTATCTCCTCCCACAGTTTTCCCATTGGCTCTCTGTGTTGGTTTGTCAAAGCCAACTAACCTTGACTTTCTTGATGATGTCGTTGGTGATCTTTGCAATGTTATAGAAAATGTACTTGAGACAGACAGCGGATTGATGGGGGTGAAGCTGTGTTGTGTTACATGTGATGCTCCAGCCAAGGCTCTGGTAAAGTCCATGAAGCTGTATTCAGGTTATTATGGCTGTGACAAATGTACACAAAAAGGATTGTGGGATGGCCATCAGGTGATCTATTCTGAAATCACCAATCTAACACTGAAAACTGGTAAATCATTCCGAGATCAGTCTCAGGAGGAGCATCACCTGCATTCAGTGGTGTCACCATTTTGCCAGCTCCCAATAAATAGGATTGAGCACTTCCCTGCAGAATATATGCACCAGTGTTGTCTTGGGGTCATGCGCAAACTGATCCTTTTGTGGCTTAGGGGACCACTGGCAGTCAGAGTGTCATCTGGACATGTGATGCAGGTCAGTTCTAAGCTTCCGGAGCTTAGAACGTGCATTCCTAATGTGTTTGCAAGGAAACCAAGAGGCTTGGAAGACATTGACAGATGGAAGGCCACAGAATTGAGACAGTTTGCCGTCTATACTGGAAAAATAGTGCTTAAGGCCATTATATCAAAGCAGCTGTATGAGCACTTCCTCAGTTTAACTGTGGCATTATCTATTCTCGTTTGTCCAAGACGGGCAAAACAGTACAACCACAATGCAAAGGAATTGTTGGTGTATTTCATTGCCCAGGGAAGGCATTTGTATGGGGATGTGTTCCTTGTCTACAATGGTCACAGTTTGGTACAACTGGCTTCTGATGCATACCTTTATGGCAGTCTTGATCAGTGCAGTTCTTCCTCTTTTGAGAATTACTTGCATCAGCTGAAAAGATTAGTTCATTCTGGGCGACATCCTCTCTCACAAATTGTGAGGCGGCTTGGGGAAGCAGACAAAGTGAGAAAGATGCATCGTGAACCAAAAAAGTTTGTAGAAGTCAAACAACCCAACAATGTGTTCACTCTTAGTGACCTAGAGTGCTGTGAAGTTGTTGCAGTCTCTGGTGAGACGGAGCATGGGGAGCAGATGTCGCTCTGTCATGTCTGTGATCGACTTGAGCCATACTTCATGCGGCCATGTGACTCAAGATTAATTGGGGTCGACAAGCCAAAGACAGTCACACTCGGATGAAAAAACTGTCTGAAAGGCATTTGGGCAGGAAGGCATTTATGACTGAGGCAGACAATGGTTTGAGGATTGTAGGTACCATACTCCATTCATTCTAATGAGTTCACAGACTTCCCCTAACTGTAAATAGTAGTAACATAGTTGTTTATGTATCATTTTGATTGGCAGTTGTAAGCCACGCAGCCAAAACCTGTTGCGCCGGCCCCCCTCTCTGTTTTACAGCGTGTGGAAACAAATCAAACACATTACACACATTCAAGTGGTAAGTATATGAAAGTATATAAGGTAATAATTCGGGGTAGAACATGACATAATCTCTTTTCTCCTTCCAGAACACAAAACAGTTCGCAGTTGTTATCTTCCTCCAAACGAACACGGTGGTTGCCGTGCCAACCAACTGGCTTGAAGATTAACAAGGTATTTCCTGGTCCAACATATGATGTAATGCAGCCAGTAGCAGCCAGCGCAAGACCAGGCGAGACTCTTATGTTTGATCTTACACAAAGCTGTCATGTGTGCCCTTGTTGTGTGCTATCCTGTCCTCTCTCTTTCTCTGTCACTCGTAATTTTTAGCCCGCCTGGCCGACAAGCCCAATCGGGCTTATGCTGTGCTTAGGGTAATTAGTGGTGGTCTGGCGTGCGTGCACAATTGTCATTTCAGCACGTTACAGCTTTCAGTTTTTGACGGATCCTTTTCCTATTTTATATGCATGTATATGGGCCCAAGATCTAGCCCCAGTTCCATTTTGGTCGTGCTGCGATTCTCTGTTTGGCCACCAGGGGGCTTGTTCTGCAAAGCTTCAAACAACTCTAGCTCCCTTATTCTACGAGCTAAGATGCTCAAAAAAAGAATGTCGTGCATACTTTTGGCTTGTCTTCCCTCTAGCGTCTTCAGTTTTTCACCGATCCTTTTCATATTTCATATGTGTATATAGCGTCATAAGGTCTAGACCAAGTTCCATTTTGAGCTCAATTGGACCGATACTTTGGCCAATAAGGGGCGTTCCATTTTGGCCACGTTTAGCCAAGCGGGTGCAGTGGCTTTGCCACTATTTTTAATATTATTAGAATATTGGATAGTCTTATATCAACTATTTTACTCATAAGAAGCACTTTGCGACTTTGCTTTGTGAAAGGTGCAATATAAATAAACCTAACTTCCTGACATGCATAACTTAATTTTTTTATATTTTCTGCAGGCTGTGTATTGCTACTGGCCAAAACCTGACAAGAATGTGACAGCCGAAGTTAAGAGAAGAGAAATTCTGGACCAAACACGTTGGACCAAAGAGAGAGTCAAGATTTTAAAATTCACAGGTTGGGTATTGTATTGTACTATTCAGTTTTCAGAACTAAGCCAACAAACACCTTTTAAAAAAAAAAAAAACCCTCATGCTTCCACCAAAATCATAGCAGTGACTTTGAGGAGCGCAAACTTTGTTCACTCCTCAAACTCGGTGATCTTAAAACAAGCGCCATCAAATTGCTAAGTATGTTACCTGTTTTATTTGACAACAGTGTAAAATTGCTAGGGGTGGGAGAAAAAAATCAAACAAAGTATCACAATGTTTAAGTAGTGTAGCCGCTTCTGTACGCGGCTTTCACAAGCTGTCCGTCCACAGCCAAATTTGGGAGACCAAATCGGGGTCTGCAGCCTACCCACGTGAAATCGGGGATTGACCAAAGTCTTGCTTTGGAGGTCAGCACTTAAGTCCACAAGGGTATACCTCAAAATTTATCATTGTTGCTGACCCCATGACCTTCCCATATGTCACCAGTCGGCCAAATTGTCAGTCTCTTAAAGCTGCAGTTGGTAACTTTGAGGAGAGAGAGGACTTCGCTTAAAAATTTGAAAAAATGCAACTTTCAGATTCCTCCCCCTCCCTCTCCACTGCACTCCTAAGACCCTCCCTCAGAAGGCTGCCGTGCACGCGAAGGCACGCGAGCTGTTATGCATGCGACTGTGGAGAGATTTTGCACGTTCACATTATGAAAACGGCCAAGTTGCCAAGGCTAGACGTTACTGTTGCGAACAGTCAACACTGCTGGCCAACAAACAGGCGCGTCGCTAGACCTGAAAATTCCGGGGCTAATATCCCTCCTTTTATTGAAAATAATTAGTCCTGGCCAATTCTAGATGGTTTCCTTCATTCACACGTTTTCCAATTCAAGAATAATCAAGTGGCAGTTGAAGACACGGCTTCTCTCCCCCATGCGATCTAAAAGCGATAAAATAATGGGCTACATTCAGTACCGAAAAATAATTTGACGTTTCGTTTGTGGGCGACAGTCCTAAGATTCATGAGAGTCACATGAGGCCGGTTGTGGACAACAGTCCTAAGAGTTGTTAGAGTCACATGAGGCTGGTCGTGGACGACAGTCCTAAGAGTCATTAGAGTCACGTGAGGCCGGTTGTGGACGACAGTCCTAAGAATCGTTAGAGTCACATGAGGCCGGTTGTGGATGACAGTCCTAAGAGTCGTTAGAATCACATGAGGCCGGTTGTGGATGACAGTCCTAAGAGTCGTTAGAGTCACATGAGGCCGGTTGTGGATGACAGTCCTAAGAGTCATTAGAGTCACATGAAGCCAGTTGTGGATGACAGTCCTTGAAGTCACATGAGGTCAGTTGTGGACGACAGTCCTTGAAGTCACATTAGGCCGGTTGTGGACGACAGTCCTAAGAGTCATTAGAGTCACATGAAGCCGGTTGTGGACGACAGTCCTTGAAGTCACATGAGGCCAGTTGTGGACGGCAGTCCTAAGAGTCATTAGAGTCACATGAGGCCGGTTGTGGACGACAGTCCTTGAAGTCACATGAGGCCGGTTGTGGACGACAGTCCTTGAAGTCACATGAGGCCGGTTGTGGACAACAGTCCTAAGAGTCATTAGAGTCACATGAGGCTGGTTGTGGACGACAGTCCTAAGAGTCGTTAGAGTCACATGAGGCCGGTTGTGGACGACAGTCCTAAGAGTCGTTAGAGTCGCATGAGGCCGGTTGTGGACGACAGTCCTAAGAGTCGTTAGAGTCGCATGAGGCCGGTTGTGGACGACAGTCCTAAGAGTCGTTAGAGTCGCATGAGGCCGGTTGTGGACGACAGTCCTTGAAGTCACATGAGGCCGGTTGTGGACGACAGTCCTTGAAGTCACATGAGGCCGGTTGCGGACGACAATCCTAAGAGTCGTTAGAGTCACATGAAGCCGGTTGCAGATGACAGCCTAAGAGTCATTAGAGTCACATGAGGCCGGTTGTGAATGACAGTCCTAAGAGTCGTTAGAGTCACATGAGGCCGGTTGTGGACGACAGTCCTAAGAGTCATTAGAGTCACATGAGGCCGGTTGTAAATGACAGTCCTAAGAGTCGTTAGAGTCACATGAGGTCGGTTGTGGATGACAGTCCTAAGAGTCATTAGAGTCACATGAAGCCGGTTGTGGACGACAGTCCTTGAAGTCACATTACGCCGGTTGTGGACGACAGTCCTAAGAGTCTTTAGAGTCACATGAAGCCAGTTGTGGACGACAGTCCTTGAAGTCACATGAGGCCGGTTGTGGACGACAGTTCTTGAAGTCACATGAAGCTGGTTGTGGTCAACAGTCCTAAGAGTCATTAGAGTCACATGAGGCCAGTTGTGGACGACAGTCCTTGCAGTCACATGAGGCCGGTTGTGGACGACAGTCCTTGAAGTCACATGAGGCCGGTTGTGGACGACAGTCCTAAGAGTCATTAGAGTCACATGAGGCCGGTTGTGGACGACAGTTCCAAGAGTCGTTAGAGTCGCATGAGGCCGGTTGTGGACGACAGTCCTAAGAGTCGTTAGAGTCACATGAGGCCGGTTGTGGGCGACAGTCCTGAGAGTCATTACAGTCACATGAGGCCGGTTGTGGACGACAGTCCTAAGAGTCATTAGAGTCACATGAGGCCGGTTGTGAATGACAGTCCTAAGAGTCGTTAGAGTCACATGAGGCCGGTTGTGGACCACCATCACCTTCGGAAGCTGGGTTGGTGAGTCTTCTGGGTAGGGATGAAAGGACAACGTTGTAAATGGAAGATAGATGGTGTCGCAGGTCTCCTCCATACACAATGACTGGCTGCTCACCCTCTGTCTATCGCCATGTTAACTTCCTTATTCTCTTAAAGGGTTATGCTGCTCCCAGAACATAGACAGAAGCATTTTAGTCACATGCAGGCTGGCCAATGGTGTGTTTTTGTTTTTGTGTATGTGTGTGTGTGTGTGTTTTTTTTTTTTAAATACACATTGACATGACAATTTCAGCTTTTGAATAGTATTATCTTTTTAAAACATTGAATTATATTTGAATCTGGAAATTTGTTCCATAAGTCCTAGTAACCTAGTTAAAAATATTTGTTTGTATAATCCTTGTGTCATTTTATTGAATTGATAATACATTGCTTTCCTCAGAAATTTGCATAGGCCAGGGTTAACTATGCTGATCCTTGTTTTACAGGTTCATAACACAAAATATCAGAATACCAGGCCCTTGTAGGCTAAGCAGCAGCAGCTCACCTTGTGAGATACCTTAACAAAAATTGTGATATAGTTGCTCAACTAATATCAGACTGGACTATTACCGCTCTATTTAAATTAAAAAAAGTGTAACCAGAGACAGGTTACATGATATGCTTGAAAGCATATGTGGTGAAAATATAAGCTCTTGCAGTGAACTATACTGACTTTCTAACTGCCTGTGACTTTTTTTTTTAGTCAACCCATCAATGGAATTGTTTTCAGCCAGAGATGGCCAGAATAGCCCAAGTAAGTCTCCATTTCAATACATTATTATAACATTGTCATCCTTTAACTATCTCCATTGCTACTTTGAGGTCACTTGGCACTACACCTGTTTTTAGGGACAAAATTAAAATGGGTGGGGGGTTCAACAGTACAGGAAGCTGCCTTCTTTACAAGACTGGCTCTTATTTCATCATGGCTGGCAGCGGAATCTCTCTTATTCCCAGTGTAATGTTATGGACTTCTCCGGAAGTGGGAGGGTCAAAACTCCTGACACCAGGATACTGATCCTTGATGTTCGCTAGGAGGGATTCATCTGCATTTTTGATATTTTTAGCTAGGGAAGGACCGATATTAACAAGAAATCATTAAAGCCATTTGTTATGTCCAAAGTGTTTATGAAGTCTCTCTCGCCATCAGACAACTGAGATGGGATAGTCTTTAAGCCTTTTTTTTTATTATTCAATAGTTCATTAATGAGGTTCCATGTGGTTTTTATATCATTGCGGGATTGTTCAAATTTTTCAGAGAAGTGGTTTGTTTTTTTTGCATTTTGTAGTAATTTTCTGAAATAATTCTTATTTTTTTATAAACTTCAAATTAATTTTTGTTTATATATTGTACATTTGTTTCAAAAGCTTTGCTCACAAGAACCAGTAGCTTGGATGTAACCCCAAACAGGCCTGTGTTACGGAGCAGTGCAAAGGTATGCCTGTATTCACTAAGCAACTTGCACATGGTGCCACAATCCAATTGTACACGACTCTAATTCGTTTATTTTGCATAAATGTCGGTCCCTCCTTCATCAGCGCTCCAAGCACTGAAAGTAAGTTGGCTTTTTGATCATTGGCATGCAAGCATCAAAGTAGCTTCAAATTAATACACAACCTAACTGCTCGTCTCAAATACCAATGGCATCATGGAACTTTGAATAAAATGGAAGTTTTCAGAGCCTGTGAAGTTCTGAGATTGATTTTTGTTAATTTCACTGCTTCTTAATATAACAATAATTAAAAACAAATGATCAGTCATTTCACACAATATGCCATGTTGCCAGTAAGGCTTGGCAATATATCAATATCGTAACATGAGACTAGATATTGGATTTTGGATATTGTAATATCCTGGTGTGGCTTAAGTGTTGTCTGTTCCTGATTTACACAAGTTAGAACTAAATATTTAACTCACTTAATAGAAAGTAGATGTACATTGTGTATCAACATTCAGCCTTAAAATATCTATTTTTGGTCTATATTGCCCTGCCTAGTTTCCAGAGACCGGAAGACTATAAAAGGATGACTTGTTATGACTGAATTGTGTATTCTTACACTTTAGATGATCCCTGCATGCCATCTTATGGAAGGGCAATCTTCATGAGGCTGGACAGAATGGAGGACACTCTCACAACCATCAAGTCCATTTTAAAAGATAGATCTTGTGACGGTGCGTTCAGGAACCACAAGCGTGAGAAGGAAATCCAAAAATCGTTTGGCTTTATTGATTGCTGGGTCAGGACCAGTGGACACAAGAATTGCCAGACCACAAAACGAAATCCAAAAAACAAAGTTGACTAGACAGGCCGGGGTCAAAACCAGTAACTCAGAAGTGTGGCGGTACATAGACAGCAGGCCAAAAATCATAGTAGTAATCCAGAGCCGAGGGTCATACACAGGGCATCCAAAAACAGAAAACGTGGTCAGACAGAAATGGGTCAAAAATCCAGAAATACAAAACAAGACAAAAAAGGCTATGGCAAAAATCGAGGTCGGACGAAACAGTCGAAGAGAAATAATCAATTGGCGTACACGAGACTCTGCACAAAGAAATATTGATCAACGTTCTGACAAAGTCAGAACAGCAGTGAGGACTCTAAATAGACAGAAGGGAAGTCACATGCTATGCAGGGAACAGGTGAATTGGATGAGAACTAATTACAAAGGAAGGTACACATGGGGAAGTCCTAAACCACAACAATTGGCGAAAGCCAAGACACGGACGGGATTCACGCAGACATCCTATGACAAATAAACAGCTCCGGTCAGGGAGTTCTAAGTGCACAGACCATGAGTGCAGGAAAGCAATTAAGCACGTGCGAGAGATCTTGCAGAAACGCAGGGAGAGGCAGGGAAAGCCAAGCAAGGGGCGGAGACTAGAACAGGGCGATTGCCGAGATTGAATTAGTAACAATTAGTAGAGGTGCAGCTTTACAAGTTAACCAAAGTGCTCGTTAGTAAGTTAGTAATATATACATGGATTAGTTGGGTAAGTAGACTATGATACAAAATATAAATGTTAGTCTTGTTAGTAATCTAGAACACCAAGGCGAAGGAAGTAAACGAGAATTGAAGTAATAATATGAAACACCAGAAACCACTGAAATCACCCGAAGCAGGTAAGCACACAGACTGGGGAGACGGGCTGAACCAACTAGATCACAAGACAGGGACAAGTGCAATGAAACTTAAAATGGCATAAACTGAAAACCTGAGAATACAATAACCAAAAAGGATAAAGAAAAGACATGACCATGAACATAAAACATGAACACAAAAACCAGAACCATGACAGATCTGATACCTTCAGACTCAGGACTTCACCAAGCCACTAACAGCAGCAGCAGAACTAGAGGAAGCGAGAGCAAAGCTGAGTGACGCTGCTCGCAGAGAGAAAGTGGTATGTGCAAATAGATTTTGTGTGTGCAAAACAGTCTTTTGATAGTGAATTATGTACTTAAAAAGTTGTCTTGCAGCACTCTGCTTTTCAATGAATAATAATTACTTGCCTTTATTTGGATTTGGCTACATTGTATAAAAACAGTTCATACCAATTGCTCAAAAGGGGGTATGGTGGGTATGTCTTGTCTCTGTCACAAATATATCTCATAATATATATATCTCTCAAGGTTCTGAATAAATCTCCATGAATTGGCCCTGAAACAAGAAAGAGTTGATAACTTTTCATACCGGTGACCCAAAAGATACAAGGATAAACAGAATGTGACATGCCTCTGCTCTTTACTGAGTGCAGTTTAGTTATAGTTGCTGTGTAATCCGTAAGTGTACTGGATTTTGATGTTACTGGCCCAACTCTTCAGTTACACCTTGGCCTAACTGCAGCCGTGTGTCCTGGCAGTACAGAAGTTCCACATCTGCTGCTGTGTACACCGCAAATGTCGAGTCAAAACAAACCTTGGGTTTGATTTAAACTTGACACCTCAAAAACAGACACATGGCATCCGTTGATGCTTTGGAGAAAGAGGTCCCATTGCTTGATACGCTTGCTCTGTTTTGTTTTATTTTAGCATGTTCTCTACATGCTGTCATGACAAAGTGTTTGAGAAAACTACAGATGAATTTGACCTTTATTTGTTGGAACCATCAAACCTTACAAAAACACTGAGGGAACAGAAGATTGCTATAGGTAGTACCATCTTATAAGATAATTAATTTTCTTCATGTTTCTCTTTTCAGATCGATTACCTGACTCTCCTGGGAGGCACATCCCCAGGAGACACGGTCAGGAGAATCATGCGAACCCTCTGTTACGTCCCAAGCTCCGCCCATCATATTTGCAGGGCCGTACTAAAGAGACGCAACACAAAAAGTCCCTAAGGCCTCCAAAATATACATAATACAAAAACAGATCACCAAAATAAGATTTAATAAACCAGAACAAAAATACACACAAAACTCAAGTGGTGTTGGACTGGCCAAAGCAGGGCCCCGGAAGACTACACCCTAGATCTTACAAAATCAGTCTATCTCCCGACCAAAACCAAAATTAGGGTGAGTCTTCCGCAGCCTCCTACTCTGGCCTAAACCTAAACTAAAAATGTGCACAAAAACAAAAGAAAAGCTTCCAAACACCACAGAAATACAGGAATCTAAGAAAGTATCAAACAAACTCAAAACCACACAAAATAAGCCCCAGTCTCTTCTCCAGCCACCTCCACACTTCAGGTGCTTTTGTAGGTGCAGCAGGTGGAGTCAACGAGGCAATCAGCTGCTCGTTAAGCTGGAGGAATTAGCAGCTCGTTAAGCTGGAGGAATCAGCAGCTCGTTAAGCTGAAGGAATTAGCAGCTCGTTAAGCTGGAGGAATCAGCAGCTCGTTAAGCTGCAGGAATCAGCAGCTCGTTAAGCTGGAGGAATCAGCAGCTCGTTAAGCCGGAGGGCCAGACTCCAGGTGTCGGTGCAGATGCTGGATGATCAGCAAGCACCTGAAGTTTCCCGGCACGTAACACCCTCGGAACCAGTGCGGTAAGTTTGTGGGTTTTTTTTTTTTTGTTTAGGTTTTTTTTTTTTCATAATTTCTCTACTTGCCACACCGCAATCTTTTCAGACCAAACAAAGACCTTTTACCCTTTGTAATTTTGATGGCTCTATATGGCCAACATAGTTTTGTTTATTAGTGCAAATAGTGCATATTTGTACATAATTATTCAAACTGCTTGACACCTCAACTAATATGACAAAAAAGTCAGTGCACAGGCAAAAACATAGGCCTACCGGTATATTCATGTCCTTGGCACATGGTGCAAAGTGTGACCATCAGCATGCCTGATCCAGGGCGCAGGGACTGTGACAGCAAGGATGTGGTGTCTTAGTAACAAGATGCAGGTGGTACATTTAGGACCGAGGTGAGATTGAGTTTGGTGTGTTAGGAACAGGGATTTAATTAACCAGTTATTCTCTTATACTCCCCTTTAAGAGTGCATGCCGCACTGACGCTGTACTTTTTGTGAGGGTGTGTGATAGAGAGCAAGCCTCCTCAGTGTCCGATGGTAATGTCTGAGACTTGATGGTACCAGTGGAGGCTGCCATAACAAAGCCCTACTGGATTTATACTGACTGTGATCAATCTTGTAGACAAATGTTGGACAGAGACACATTTTGAGACTGATCTATACAGATTCCCAGAAACAGTCTAGAACCCACTTTGCACTTTTACTACTGCTCATTCTACTACTATCCTAGTACTACTAATACTACATGTGTACATTTCCGTAAATTAGTTTGATTTTAGGACATTAGCAAATAAATGGGTTGATCTTCAAATTAAATTGGTTTGTCTTCACACGATATTCAAACTACTACCTCAAATACTGGTTGAAATACTAAGGTTACTGAGTCAGGTACCTCAAGAATTGTTCTATCGACAGCTACAGATTAAGGCATCTTGAATTGCCTGCTTTTCCCTGACTGGTCTTGGACAGATCCTTGGCATGTTAAACAAAAATAACAGAAACTTAATATACTCAACTTATAACTCAAACCACTTCTTAAGCATATCCTTAAACAATATAGATGTCCTTAGTTTTTCTAAAGCAGTGACCTTTATGGTGTAATGAAGTTCAGCCGACTGGCAGCTGAATGGCTTTAGGCTTGGAGAGGCAATTGAAGATGATTTCCACTGTACTGCCTCAGGTATTCATTTCAGATACTGCTTCAGCTAATTCAACGATGGCCGAAACAACTTTTAAGTCCAACTTAAGCTACATAAAGTACTGCTTAAAATAACTTCACTGATCTGCTTTTCTAGATATTTTTTTCAATCTTCATCTGTAGAAGCCTGCCAGAAGAACCACCCCAAGACCCTGGAAAAAACCATCGAGATGAGCATATCGGATACTTTAAGATATGCTCCACATAGAGCGACTCAGGTCAGTAACAAAAATTGCGATTTCACCCCAAGAACACAATTTGTGATGAGCTGTGAGCAGATATTACATGTTTGCTAGAGGTTAGGGCTGGGTTTAAAAAATCCACTGACAGACATTACAGCAGTAACATCAACACTTAACATCACAAGACGGAGCAACGTCATAAAATACAGAGAGTGGAGTTATTGAGCTACATGAGCCTGACTGCAGCGCTGTGCCTGACCCACTGACCTGAGCATCCCCCCTAAAACCAATGGCAGGGAAACGCTGAAGAAGCACATGATTAATGCAACTGCTTGTGGTAAATAATTAACATAAACATTGGTATTTTTAATAATGCACCAGGTTAGAGGGTTCCTTGCACAATTTACGGCACTATTTCTATGAGAATATTTCATTTTATTTATATATATACATATTATACAATACGAAACATATCGTATTGTAACTGAAATATCCCTAATCGAATCAATCAATTTGGGAAATCTGAATCGATACCCTGCCCTACTAGAGGCGGTATGTGTGTGTTATGATGCACATTGAGAAGTCTTTCTGCCATTAGGCTTATGCTTGGGCTTGTATTGTATGAATTCTAGTTGAAATTAGATATTTGAGCATATTGATTTGCAACAAATAAGAATGTATGCAATGGTGCAGTCGAGTTATTTGTTTGGAGGGAAGTTGTGTGTTTGCGGTATCATTGCTGTTTCACTTGCACATAATTTCCAACGAAACTACTCCATTTTCATTAAAATTTACATCAAAGCCACCTTGCCTGAGACTAGAATGGAGTTACTAGTTTTAATTGAAGTAATGAAGACAGAATCAAATAATGACGTGGCCTCCAGGCTTTAGCTATGGATATTGCAAATTACTAGGTGTGTAGTATGTGAACGAAGTGAGCCTGCAGGGGTAGGTCAAATTTGACTGTCTTGTTTACTTTATATACTAATTTTTGTGCTATTATTAGATATTACATCTATTTTACTTGGATATTCCTGGGTTATTTCCAGTGGTTACTACCTAATTAATGGCCTGTAATTTAAAGGGTTACCAAAACAGCTTCTGATGAATCTGAGACAATTCTGGTTTTCAGTGCTGTATTTGTTACAATGCAGGTGGATAATGCAGGTGGACCCTCTCTGACTGAGGACACAAATCTGTCAACTGTCCAGAGGGAGGGAAACAGAAGCCCCACATTGTTGTCTGAGGACTGGGACTAAATCTTTTTTTTTTTTAACCTTTTTCCTTTACTTAAATATATATATATATATATATATATATATATATATATATATATATATAATTTATTAACAAAACACTTGTTCACTTTGCCAGTTTTTGTTGTTTGGATTTTTTTATTGTTATAACAGAATGTTGGTATGTTAAGTTAGTAAAAAAAAAAAATGTGTTAAAGCATTAATTAAAGGAAGAAATAATTCTGCTGAAAGACTGTTGAATATTGATAACACAAGTAAAAGTGATAATAGTCCAATTCCAATAGTTAAATAAATTATCAGTCATCCTAGTAACCAGTGGTCAGTCAGGAAATTTTAGGCTTAAGATGGAATGGGAATGTTGCCATAATGTTTAAATATTTTGATGAGGTTACTACAAAACTTTTTTTTTTTTTTAAAGCATGTTATCCAAAATAAAATAGCATCATTCTGGGAACATTAAAAACTTTCAGCTGAAAACTTTTCAAGAATGTTAGGGGATAATGTTCAAGCAGGGTTTTCTGTAAACACTCTAAGGAGGTTATCACACACAACATTTCTAGAATGTTTTTAGAGAATGTTATCCTAGAACATTCTGGGAACTTAAAAAAAACTTCCCGCTGAATATGTTTCAAAAACGTTAGGGCGTAATGTTACAGCAATGTTGTCACCTAACATTCTAAGGAGGTTATGACACAACATTTCTCGAATGTTTTTAGAGAATGTTATCCTAGAACATTCTGGGAACTTCTCGCTGAAAACATTACGGGAACATTCAAAGTAACATTCTCAGAACATTTTGGGAATAAAAAATTGCTAGCTGGGTATATGCATCTGTGATTTTAACAGATATTAACAGATCACCAAGTACCCCCCCCAACCAGGTTTAGTAACAAAACATCCTCAACAGCTTGTAAAAAAGTTTGTAAAATGCTGTGATGGTCTTTTTTCCTGAATGTTTCTGAAATATGAGGTTTCAATGCTTCAGAAACACTCCAAGTTTGTTGGGGAGGGGGGGAAACTGTCCTAAAACAAACAAATCCTATTTTTATTAAAGATCCTATTTATCCCTAAAGATGCCTTGAAGTAAATTAAATACAATGATGCTGTCCTAACTTAAAAACGTAACATTGTCAACATGCAAACTTTTTTTACAGAATTATTTTATTATTATTATATGAATGAATGTGAAAAAGAAATGTGACTTTAGGGCCATTTAGATTTTTTTCAATGAGACCATTGCATGATTTGGATCGATTCGTTCTTAGTGTTTTTAAAATAACGTTTCATATCTTACAGTCTCTAAAGGGCACAGCATAGTCCACTAGCTTCAGAACCATAGTACTCGCTGGTTGCAAGTCTAATGACAGGTGATTCTGAACCTCAAGACAGGGCTTTGGAGTGGAAAGTTGGGAGAGTCTTACTGTATTCCAGAACAAAGTTCATTTGGCACCGTAAAACAATGCATCAATATGCATGAAATAGTAGGCTAATAAATCTGTGACGGAGCGTTCAGGAACCACACGCGAGAACCAAAATTCTACAAATCATAAGCCTTTATTGCAAAAATGGGTCGAGACCAGAAGACACAGGGATTGCCAAGCCAAAATCAGAATCCAAAAAGCGAAGTCAAAATAACAGGCAGGGGTCAGAACCAGGGAAGCAGATGTGCAATGGTACATAAACAGTAATCCAAAATCGTAGTCAGAATCCAGAAGGGTGGGTTAAACACAGGGCATCAAAAACACGAATTGTGGTCGTACAAAAATGGGTCGAAATCCAAACAGGCACAAACAAGAATAGCAAGGGCAAGGTAATCTCAAGGTCGTACAAAAATAGTTGTGAGAGAAGCAATAATCAAAAGGCATACGAGGAGCTCTGCACAAGTGAATATTGATCAACCTTCTGACGAGGAACAAACTGCAGTGAGAACTTAAAATAGACAAGAGGAAAGTCACATGCTATGCAGGGAACAGGTGAATTGGATAAGACTAATTACAGAGGTAAGCACACATGGGGGGGGTCTTAACCACAAATAACTGGCAAAAGCCAAGAAACGGACAGGATCCAGGCAGACAGCCTATGACAGGTAAACAGCTCCAGTCAAGTGCACAGACAATGAGTGCAGGAAAGCAATTAAGCACGTGCGAGAGATCTCGCGGAAACGCAGAAAGAAGCAGAGAAAGCAAAGCAAGAGGCGGAGACTAGAACAGGGCGATAGCTGAGATTGCATTAGTGGTAATTCGTAGCAGTGCAACTTTACAAATTAACCCGTGTTCATTAGTTAGTTAGTAATATGTACGTGGATTAGTTTAGGTTAGTAAACTATGGTACAAAATATAAATGTTAGTATTATTTGTAATCAAGGAAAGCATGGCGAAGGAAGTAAACGAGAATTGAAGTAATAATATGAAACACCAGAAACCATTGAAATCACCCGAAGCAGGTAAGCACACAGACTGGGGAGACGGACTGAACCAACTAGATCACAAGACAGGGGAGACAAGTGCAATGAATACTGAAATGGCAAGAGCAGAAAACCAGGCTGTATAATAAGCAAAATGAATAAAGAAAAGACATGGCAACAAACACAGAATCATGGCAGCAAAACACAGAACCAGAACAAAATTGTCCATCAGTGGGTTTGTTTTGTAAGCACAAGCAAATTTGAAATGAACACATACTTGTGATAGCCTATTAATTTGACGTCAATCTTACCGCTTTCGTGTTTCGCTCCAAATGAAAACTGCTTGCCACATGAGGATCATCATAGCCAAGCAAGTCAATTTTTTGTCTTTGAAAGCCAGAGCCTCAAATGCCCACTTTCTTTTCTCTCTAAGCTTTTCAGCTCCTCCGTTGCTTTTAAAGGAGACATATTATGCTGATCCATGCTTTTTGACATTCTGACAATTCTACAAGCTTCCACCTCTATGGGGAACGTCAAAAAATTTGTCAAAAATGACACATAGGGGTTCTGCCGTAATTCTCAAATGGGAATTCACGTGATTTCCTGCCTCTCGGAACGCCTCGTCACGAGCACTTTGCGAGATCTGTTGAAATTCTTTCGTCACGATTTCAAGCCAATCAAGAGGATTGTATAAAACCTGTGATGAATCAGGAAGAATCCGGTCTAAACACGCCCACGACGCCCGCCCCTAAACCGCTGAGAAAGACACGAGAAGCAGACCGAGTGAGCATCTCTACCCAGACAGCTGCAGGCCTCGAACTAAAGGTGATAAGGGGCACGGCAAAAGTTGCTGTGGTCCATGCTGAAAATATAAGGGCACTACGGCAAATGTGCCTCCATATAAGGGGCACCACAGCAAAACCTGCTGCTACCTTGGGGGCACAGCAGCAAATCCACCATGGAGCTTTAGATCTCTTTAGCTAATAAAAAGTAAAGGTCCATAGTCTCAGATGTTCCTCACATAAAGTGACCAATCAGCGTGCGCTATGCAAATCAAAACCATTCTTGAAAGAAAACGTTTCCAGTATTTTTCCCCGCTTGCCGTCTTGGAAAACTGGCTCAGTATTGCACTGGGACATCCTTTGGGCATTGCTATAATGCAAGTACAAGCAAAGGACATTCCAATCAAACGCTGGGCCATTGAAAAAAATTATCATATTTAGCCATTTTGTCCATCTTCTGCCACCTGCGAAATTCTGACTTTCTCCTGTCATTCCAAGACTCACACTGACAACAGCGCTAGATACTGGCGATTAAGACCACTTCCCAAGCTTTATCAACACCCACCCTAAGAGAATTTCAGTACCTCCATAACTTCGTCAATTTGCCACACTTTGCGGCTGCCGACTGTAATTCGGCATTTTTTTCTTTTTTTGTTCCTGTCACCTGTCGGCATCGTGATCGGAGTTAAAAATAGAGGAGATACATAAATTATTCAAGAATAATTCTGCGCCCACGATCGCAAGAAAAGGGCGAAAAAGACAGCTGTAAAAACCAGTGGCGCTTCGTCGGCCGTAACAAAGGGAAGCCAAAACCTTGCACTTCAAAGCTTAATGACTTAAACCTTTCGCAGTTTACTTTTCTTGATCAGCAGTCGCTCATACGAATTGTTAGAACAGTCAATTGAGTCAAAATTATTTTCGATAGTATTGTTATACATTGCACCACGAAATTATGAGGGGGTTTCTTTCCCACATAAATCACCATAGGCCTACGTCTTTATAAATTCCGCGTTCAAGTAGCTCATGAAACGGCATAGATTCGCAAATTGATTAGTGAGGCTCATTAAGCAATAAGCTGTGCAACATCGCATTCTTTACTTAAGATGGTAGAAAACGGATTGTAGTGGCTTCTTACGAAAGAAGCCTCGCAAACTAATTTATAAAGACGTATTGATAATTTGCGTCGTCATTTGCTATCGAAAATAAATTTGACTGTCCTTCTACCAATTCATATGAGCAACTGCTGATCAAGAAAAGTAAACTGCGAAATGTTAAAGTCATTAAGCTTTGAAGGGCGAGGTTTTGGCCTCCCTTTGTTACGGCCGATGAACCGCAACTGGTAAAAACGGGAAATGCTGTGTGATTTATTAATTTTGGGTAGGTGTTTTGGCCGAGGGGCACTTACGGCAATGTTGGGAAAGGGCACGGCATTCTACTGCCGTGAACTGGGGCTTTTATAGGTGGGCAGCACGGCAAACAGGTAGGGCATCTGCCGTCGTGAAATTCGAGCCCTGAAGCTGTGATCAAGGCCTCTATAGGCATGCAGTTTACACCGTCAGGATGCACCAGCAGATCCATAGGGAACCAGTTGGCTTCTGGAAAGTTGAAATGACGTGCAAAGTAAAGGTATGTTTGGAAACTTGTAACTTACTCACATGTGTCTATTTGCTAAATCCAAAATCGTTGTTGGCTACTATACTTGATATAGCAGGGCTCTCAAGTTTTACAGGTGTTACTTATCAATCTTGACTTATAGCTGTTTAAATCATTTCATTGCAAGTCATTTATTCATTTGAAGATCTCCATAGACTTTCACTGACGAAAATTATCAACAAAACCCAATAACTGAAAATTTCACCGGCGTAAATTTTTGACACACATAATGCACGTAAACACTAAAAACAACAATTCATAATAAAGTGTGTTAATTTTTTATTTCCAAATCCTGTAATTTCATCAATTTAATTTATATGACCTTATGTCCACTGATTCAATTTTGGATGAACAGAAGTCTGATTTTCTGGTGGCTGAAGATGCCATGTAACAAATGTCACAAATTGATATCACTGGGAATGCAAAATTTGACTATGAATGTAAAGGGAAGGTAGAATAAAAGTTCCCTTGTGATAGTTATCTTGATACTACTGTTTATTAATGCCATTAGTCTTCAAATAATGAGGTCAAGAAATTATTGATATGATTTTTTTCATGGGCATTCATGATTTTGGTGGATTTGTAACACGTTGACAAATTTTGACTCCGATCTCTCAGCTTTGATTATGTTCTCCTCTCTGAGGATCGGCATGGAAACCTACAGGACAATAGACCTCCTGGAACAGATGCCAGGCTTTAGTGAAGTCTATGTAGCGAAACCAAAGAATAGTACTTGTAAACTGCAACCTCCTTATTGCCAAACATTTTGATGAAAGTCAAACTGTCACAAATGTACCTAATATTATCTGCAGAAATACATTTACTGTAACTGAGTGCTGAATTTCTTTTCTTTGTGAGGATGAAAGAGAATTGTTTGAGTGCTTTGATGAACGTTGTGGTTTCATGTGTAAGACCTTACACCAGGTTACACAGTCTCACTTGTGCACCAGCTGGCTGACTGCATTGCGTCACTTGTTTGTCTGGGATGCACTTCTTGGATTGCATCACTGACAAATAATATATTGTTAGAACAGGGATGGGGGGTACTCATCTACCCCTCCTTTTAGCCCCTCCTCTGTTTTACTGCAGATCTGTGTGTCACATCACAAACTCACTCTGCAAACCCAACCCCCCTCTTGCACACCCATCCATCCTTAAATATAATCCTGTGGTGACAGGGTATTGCATAGTCACTCCAAGTGCTGTTGCTTCCTCAATGGATTTGTGACTGCTCTCATCTGCCCTGCTTACATACCACTCAAATTGATTTATTTTCTGAAGTGGAACGATACTGAATAAAAACATAATCCTCCTGGAAACAGGTGATCAGGATACAGACCTTGAGGAGTGTGTGTTGAGCAATTGCAGTTTCTCAGGTAAGTTACTAATTCTTTCTTTCAATCTGATGAACCACTCTTTCATTTCTTAAGCAATGCTTGAGCGAGAGATTGTTGCAGACTGTAATACAATAGACCCAAAGGGCAAACCCTGTCTTCTGGGAACACTGTCTCCACCTCGAGAAGCTGTCTGAACTTGAGGAGCGTATGTCAAGCTATTGCAGTTTCTCAGGTAAGTTATTCATTTTTTCAATTTGATAAACCACTCTTTCATTTCTTATGTTGTGCTTGAGTGAAAGGCTTTCGCAGACAGTAAAATATAGACCCAAAGGGCAAACCTTGTCTTCTGGGAACACTGTCTACACCTCGGGAAGCTCCAGTGCAGTTTCAAAGAGTAAAGCTGGTGTTTCAGAGGAGAGAGTGTTTTCTCTGGATGGAGGTCATCTTCCCAGAAAACAAAAACTATCCTTCAGTGTAACAATGCAACAGAATTTTCCAGGTCGTCTTTGACATGAATAACTTCTCAAAAGAGAGAGCTTAACTTTGTGCAAAATTGGCCAGTATAAGTGTTTCCATCTCTATTATGCAGTAAATGTGTTATGATGAGGAATACTTTGGAGAGAAGAATAATGTAAAATAATGCTGGAATCAGCTTAAGAACATCATTTAGCCTCGCAGTCAATTTAAGTGGTGAGTTCAGTTAGGCTTGACCATGTAACTTACATTCACTTTCTTTTCTAAGGATCATCAACCCTCAAACCTCCTAGATAAAATAAAACCAAAATGAACAGCTCTGTCATCAATTCTAGCCTACCCTTCAATCACTCCTCTTCAGGATCCAGTCCCCAAATCATATTCTTACTCTGCACTTTCCACGATGCTGCGTTTGTGTTTCTGTTTATTGAAAGGAGCACCAACCTTGCTGTGGGCTACCCTGCCAACATCATGGTAATGTGGCTGGTGGCCAGAGAGAAGAGTGACTCTTCCACCTCCAATTACTTTATCTTCAGCCTGGCCCTCACTGATGCATGGCTTTGCGTGATGCTCCCCATCTCCTGCTTAGGTTACGATATACTCGAAATTGGATATTTCCATTATATAAATTACTTCACGACTGGAATCAAAAACAGCTCCCCACTCTTTCTCACCTGCATTTGCCTGAACCGCTACGTGGCTGTGGTTCACCCCATTGTGTTCACCAGCATCAAGGATAAAAAGATCAGAGTTGCTATTTCCATGCTTGTTTGGGGGCTCGTGATAGCCTATGCCCTCTGCAGGACAGTGCTCACCAACTTATCCGACATCCAAAGTCAAATCTACCTTGGGCTGATCCTGGCCGCCTTCACCATTATGGTTTACTGCAACGTTTCTATCATATGGAGTCTGAGGAAGTCAGTCTTGCGCAAGGAGAAGATTAACCCCATGAAAAAGAAAGCCCTCAGAACTGAGCAGATCTATCTGGGCATCATAGTGTTTCATTACCTGCCTTCAGTTGTTATCAGTCTCGCGCAGTATTATCCTATTTCCCCTGATGCCCGAGAAACAATCTGCACAATTAATGTGATTATATTCACCCTTAACTACTACAGTTGCATCACTCACCCCCTTCTCTACCTCTCCCTGATTAAGCAGCTGCCATGGCTGAAAAAATTGCTCTGCATCTGCTGCCGAAGCCCTTCCCCTGAGCCACATAATGTAAGCACATGAGATGTATGCTTGTGATTGTCTGTTACGTTGCATTTACTCTCCACATAAATTCATGAAAATGAGTTCATGAAACAAAGCAAGAATGTTATGAGTTACAGGCAAATATATTATCTTTAATTTGATTGTAATTAGGAAAGAGATGATAATTACCACAACTATAACCATATGCATTGATTAAAAAGTGAAAATTATTTGAATCAATCACATGTCTATATCACCATGATTTCATATTACACAAATTAAACTTTTTTTGATTATTTAAAAATGATCATGTATGATCAATCAAAGAGACCAATTTTTTATGTCATGTGTAAATGAGACTAATCTCCATACTGATAAGACTGTTTTATTATGTCAATTTAATTTCATTATGCCAGCATGGGGTCTAGCTTTGCCCAGGAAACACCTGCAGTGACTACAGATTTTCCGGGAGCACAGCATATTCACAAATAAAAATGATAGTTTTGGCTATTCCTGTGCTTAATGCAGACAATCACTGAGCAAGTACCACATTCAAAGTATTTTAGACCACAAAATGATAAAATGCATGTAACATGAAACAATGTGAAATATAACCAAAAAGACACAAAAAGAATTTAAATTAAATTTAAAGAACTTGAGCAATGCCTCTCTAAAATGTTCAAGGTCAACCATGAGGAAAAGTGTCCATCACCCATCATATACTAACCTCAGTCTCTGAATTCAGCAGGATGCTGTAGTTTGGTGTGAGTTTAGCTGTTAGTTACAGCTCTGGGGAAAAAAGGGAAGCACTGGGGTTTGTCATCAGAGACAAGGCCAGCTTTGTTTTGATAATGGTGTACAGTTTTTGTTGAAACTGGTTGAGACATGAATTGATTCAATGCTGTAGTGATTTCTGGAGCTGTAATTTACTGGTTATTAGCAACTATCCAACAAAACTGTTTTTTGTGCTGCCATAATTGTGCCCTTCAGAAGTAAAGTGGGCTATTCCACATCTCGGTCAAATGAGTTGGGTGCACTACTGCATATTAAAGGTCAACGCAACTTCCCATGATACCAGCATTTTCAGGACTATGCTGTGTTCCCATCTATTAAAAATCATAGAAACCATTCTTAACATGTTGTGACAACCAGTGAGAGGCAGAGCAGACTATCCCACATTCCAAGATGGCAGCCCCCATGCTGACTGGAGCTGAGGCAGTTCTGGAGAAGATTTTTGAGTCTGAAAGTGACCCCAACCCCCAGTGGAAGCCTACAGGTGAATCTAGTGATGACTCTTCTACAGGTGATAACTGTCCAGTTTCCAGGATTTAATTTTATGCCCAGATAAAATAAGTTTTTCCTGGCAATGATGAGGTGTCACCAGCCTTATGATGGTTTTGAGGTTTTTGAGCCTTTCTCCAGCCAAGAAAGTTAAAGTGGTCTATTCCACATTTCGACCATTTTCCTTAATTCAGAAAAAGCTGTCTTGCACAAATTTTCCACAAACTAAGGCTGGATTTACACTTCAGGTCTTGTTGCCCAGATTGGATATGGATCGGATTTTGAGGCCCATATCCGATTTGTTCAACTGCGTGTTTACATCTTGTTTTGAGCGTGAATGATATCTGTTTCGTTTCGATTCCGTTTGTTTACACCACTCACTACCTGGCCATTGTCTTGGGCGATCCACATGCGCAGAGTCGAGAAGGCTACCGAAAATAAAAGCAAATGTGCGTGCAGCGCAACAAAAGCATGCAGGCCTAACAGTCATAGAAATGATCAAAACATCAAGCAAGCTCGCAGCATTTCACTGGGTAACCTACATCTGATTCTCCTGTTCACGCCTTTTAAGCCGCTTTCACACTGGACGCGGAACGAATTAATTTGGTTACTGATTTACTGATGAATATGATGAGAAATGTTGAAATATAATCCTCAACACATTCAAAGTCAATGCAAAGACGCGAATACACGCGTTTCGCGTGTATTCGCGTCTTTGCATTGAATTTGAATGTAATCTGTCGCGCGAAAAATTCATTTTGCGTCTGGTGTGAAAGCAACTTTAATCCTATCACCTGCATCATCGCAAATGCGTAGGCAGACTCCGCCTTAGTCTTGGCTTTTTTTAAATAAAATATCCGATCTGCATGTTGATATGCATTTACACAGCGGGCACATTGGCACATATCCGATCCACATCAGATACATATCCGAACAAAAACCACATTTGAGTGAGGCCTGGATCCGATCTGACGGATCCGATCGAGGGTGGAATCGACGTGTTTTTTTTTTTCTGTTTACACAGCCATGTAACAGATCGGATATTGGCCGCATTTGAGCAAAAGATCCGATTCGTGTCTGATTACTAAACTTGCACTTCATATAATTGTGTGAGCTTTGCCTCGTTTGGCACCCTTTTCTTGGGCCCACATTCTCATACAGCACTTGGCGGCCCAGCCATATACAGTGCCTGACAAAAGTCTTGTCACTTATCCAAGTTGTAGGAACAACAAATAATAACCTGACTTGTAGCTGATCAATTGGAATCAAAAAATGGCTTATATGAAAGGCAAAGCCCTCTAGATTATGCGAAATATACCAAAATAGAGTTTTGTGTCATTCATTGAGTTTTATTATTTAGTTAGTACAGAAAGGTCAGATTTTGCTTGGACAAAAGTCTTGTCGCATTGAAAAAAAATGTGGAAATTATACATACACTTTATTTTGAATACAAAAATATGCCACTATAATATCAGAACATAAAGCCATGGTGCCTTGGAAAAAAGAATTAATATTGCGTATGACTCCCATGAGCTTGGAGGACTGCATCCATACGTCTTGGCAATGACTGAAATAACTTGATGATGAAATCATCTGGAATGGCATAGAAAGCAGTCTTGCAGGACTCCCAGAGTTCATCAAGATTCTATGGTTTTATCTTCCAAGCCTCCTCCTTCATCTTACCCCTGAAATGCTCAATAATGTTCATGTCAGGTGACTGGGTCGGCCAATCCTGGAGTACCTTCACCTTCTTCGCTCTCAGGAACTGTGATGTGGAGACAGAAGTATGAGAAGGAGCAGCAGTATGAGTCGGGCAGCAAGAACTTCTTGATATTTCAGGCTGTTGATGTTGCCATCCACTCTGCAGATCTTTCTCACCCCCCCATACTGGCTGTAACAACAAACCATGATTTTAACTCCACTAAACATGATTGTTCTCTGGGAGAATCTTGGGTCCATGAGGGTTCCAACAGGTCTTGTTTGGCGACTGGGATGCAGTTCAATGGATGATTCATCAGAAAAATAAACTTTCAGCCACTTTTCCAGTATCAATCCTTTCTGCAAGCTGTGGGCCTTGGCAAATGCAGTGCAGGTTATTTGTTCTCTGTTTAATGCAGGCTTCTGTGTACTAATTCGGCCATGAAAACCACTTTGAGAGAGAATTTGACAAACTCTTCTTGTAGATACCGGGATTTTTGGTGACATTTCCTAATGTAGCTTTGCTGTAGTTGAAGAAGGGCTAGCCTTGTACAGTTGAAGCAACAAACGGTCCTTTCAAACAGTTGTCATACCGGGGTCTGTCTGACCTGCACTTGCCACGAACATCACCAGTTTCTTCAAATATTTTTCTTATCCCCTCCACTTGACATTTGGATACATTAAAGATGTCTGCCACCTCAGCAGCAGACTCAGTCTTCAGGCTCTTGATGATCAGCTCTTTGGTCTGTGGTTGAATCTTTGGCATGTTGTCAGAGGTCTAGTCGCACCTCATATGAAAGTCTGGTGTGCTGGGGTTATTTCTATACACATCTGGGAATGTGTTAATTACAGTATTTGTCATAGGTTAAACTGTAATCTGTGATTGGTTGCATCATCTGAAGAGACGACAAGACTTTTGTCCCAGCAAAAACACGTTATGGGCTTTGCCAGGCTATGAACATCGGAACTCTTTTTGATGGTTTCATTTTGCACCAAATTATTAATGTGAAAGCCCTTGACATTAAAATGGACAATTTATTATAACAATTGATTGGTTAGAAATAAAGTTATATGCTATTTTTAGTTACTATGTCTTTATGCGACAAGACTTTTGTCAGGCACTGTACTAGGTTGCACCTAGTCTTGTTCCTCTCTCAACTGTAAAATTTTCTAGTCCTTTTTAGTGTAATGCATGCTTATCTTTTGGTTGAAGTTCCCAAGGGAAATTGGCTGTGTTTTGGTTTGCCTGTCCTTGTAGTGTGAGAATGAGAAGGCGGAAAGACCATATTTGGAAGACATTTACTGTGATGAAGATATAAAAACTGGGTGCGATAGGCAAGATGTCAGTTCTTCTTGCGCAAAAAGAACTCGGCTTTATATTTATCAATATGCCACAATAAAGCCTAATTGTCTGAAGAATCTGTCTCTCTCCAATCGCTTGGGGATGGGGGAACCTCGTGATATGAAAATATGTCTGAATGAAAATCACAACACGTTTTTCTTTCACTTCTCCCACTGAGCCAAAGTTGGTAGGGACATTTTGACTTTCAAAGGTTATATTTGCTAAACATCATGAGACGAACTTTAATGCTTTCCCTATAATTCCACAGAACAAGTCATAATTATGACCTCACCTGATACACCTGTACCCCCAACAGCTTGCTCTGTTTCTATTGCTTGCTGCTGTGATTCTTGCAGATAAAATAGCCTAATTCATTTATAATGGCACCTTTGTGGGATTTCTACACTGAAATTCACCTCATAATTTGACATGTATCCGCCTGGTTTATATTTACTACTGCTAGCAACCCGATTACTAACCAACATGTGACAGAAACAAGGTTTAGTTCGCTAGTTGAAACTAGCAAACATGTTTGATTAACATTCGTTGACATTATTTCCGGTAAAGACTAACTTAAGGTAGCTAGCAAGTTTTCACTTTAAATAACTTCTTGTTTCTGACTAGTTAGATCACTTACGCTATGGATGGTAAAAAAATGTTTCAGATGTGGCCGCTCTTTTTTTGTGGCCTCTTGGTTTTCTTCCCCAGGGAACTGAGTGGCTAGCTGCCGTTAGCTCGCTAGCTTACAAACTGATATTACATAATGATTATGGACAGGTACTGCGAACACACTAGCTAAGTCACGTTTACTTAGTTATGAGAGTGGCACTTAACTAGCCTGCTACAGCGCTAAGCCGCACCAATTCAACCAACATTACACTTGGCATTCAGTTTGGCGAAATATTAGCAGCATGACTTAACATGGAGCGACCTTTTTTTCTCATGCTCTCAGACAATGAAATTTCCACAAAAGCGATACGAAGCTCATGAGTTGGGCCATGGGAAAAGTGCTATAGTTACGCGAGGAAGAAAAATCTGGAACAAATGGCAAATTACGGTTCTCTTCTACGGGTAGGCTATTGTTTACAGAAATGAACATCATGATATACCGAAGGAGACTTGAAACTTGCGAGAGATACCATAAAGCAATGTGGAAAATTATTTATTTAAATAATAAATGAACTTCTTTCTGAATCCACTGACGTCGCCATCTGCTGGCCATTGAATAGAAAGCAAATTTTGGAGATGTCCGCACTGGCCTCAGTTTTCAGACCCGAGTGCTGCGTCCATCTTTTTATACAGTCTATGCCAGGGGTCATCAACTATATTTGTCCACCGGCCGAATGTTTTCCAAGCAGACACTGCGGGGGCCGGATTTTCATTCATACCCGCATATATATATATATATATGGGCGATTTTCAGCCAAGTGTGCAATTTAGGGGTAAAAAATGTCTTATCACATTTAACCTATTTAATTCAAAATAAACACCCAGGAAGCAATTTAGTATGTTGCAGAACACTTTTTTCTAGTTTAAAAAAAATGTTTGGTCATGTTTGTCGGGGGAAAAAAAACAAAAAATAGCAGGATTTTTGTGGGTAAAATGTCCATTTTGTTAGCTGTCTCAAGTGGGGTCTCTTTTACTCAAGTTGATTTTTTTTCTCTTTTCTCTTGAGAAATCTTATCACTTCCAAAACTTCAAAGGTTCCTTTGTATTTTAGGTCTCTAATACAGATTTGTCTCCCCATTTCGTAGTTTTCCTCTTGAGACATTAGTCAATAAAGCTATGTCGCAAACTTGGTTCAGTCACCGTCTTTCTTGTTACCAGTAATCACATCTGAGGACAATAATTAACATTGTCTCCAATAGGTGTCAGTCTCATTGTGTTTTTTTTTTTTTTTTTAAATACCAGGATGTAAGGAATCCATTTTTGTTGCATTTTAGAATTTGAATAAGCTGTGGGAGGAAGAGACAGCTCTGTAAGTTTTTCCAAATTGCGTGTCTCATAAATTGCACGTCTTTCTTGTTACCACAAAATAATGCATGATTCCAGGTAGAAACTGAAAGAGTGACCTGTAATAGTGTAACTGCTTCAGTTTGCCATAATGAAGGCATGTTTGTGTGTAGACAAGTGCCCACAGTACCCTGAAAAACTTTCGGATGTGTCTTTCTTGTTAACATAGTTTGTCTTTATTGTTACCATCATTGAGTAACAAGAAAGACAAATTGGTAACACAAAAGACAGGTATAATGCCACAATTAAAAATAAAAAAAAATCCAGTTCACAGACACATAATTTTGATAAATCTTGATGAAACAAGGCCAAGGCCTAGGCCTACTGCAGTGGGGTGCAAAAATTTGGGCACCCCTGGTTTGAATGTCTGTAACAATTAATCTCCAAGTGATTGAAAGCAAACCTGAACACTAAATGCTACAAAGGTAAACCTGACACATTCCATCACATTTTAAAGCAAGAATAATTTTTATTTTGAACATTTTACACTTTCAAAATAATAAATCAAGGAAAAAGGCCTTGTGCAAAAGTTTGGGAATCCTGTCAGCTAGTACTTTGTAACTCCTCCTCGGGCAGCTATAACAGCTTGCAAATGCTTCCTGTAGCCAGCTAAGAGTCTTTCAATTCTTGTCTTTGGAATTTTTCCCCATTCTTCCTAACAGAACACCTCTAGCTCAGAAATATTCTTCGGCCTTCTTGCATGTACGGCATGTTTGAGGTCTCTCCACAGATTTTCAATAATATTCAAGTCTGGGAACTGTGATGGCTATTCCAAAACTTCCTGGAGGTACTTCATGGTGGATTTTGAGGTATGCTTCCGGTCATTGTCTTGCTGGAATACCCACGTCTTTTCAACTTTAATTTCTGGACTGTGCTTTGAACATTAGCCTCTAGAATGTCTTGATATTTGGAGGAATCCATTCTTCCTTCCACCTACACAATATTGCCTGTGCCCCCAGCTGCTACACAACCCCAAAGCATAACGGATCCACCTCCATGCTTAACAGTCGGCAGGGTGTTTTCCCTACAAACGCTTCACCCTTTTTTCTCCGAACAAACCGTCTTTGGTTGTGGCCAAAAAGTTCAATTTTGGTTTCGTCAGTCCAAAGCACATTGTTCCAGTAGGCTTGAGGTTTCTCAAGGTCCTCTTTTGCTGACTTCAGACGCTTAATTTTGTGTTGAGCTCTTAGGAAAGGCTTCTTTCTTGTAACTCTTCCATGTAGGTCTTTGTTGTTTAAGGTACGCTGCATTGTTGTCCTATGAACAGCTAGACCTGTGTCTGCTACTCTTTTTTGCAGCTCTTTTACAGTGATGTGTGGGTTCTTCTGAGCATTTCTCACCAGATCTCGGGCCATTCTATCTGAAATTTTTCTTGGTCTTCCAGATCTTGCCTTGACTTCAATTGTTCCATTTATTTTCCATTTTCGTACGATGTTTCTGACAGTAGAAATGGGTAGATTGAAACGTTGCAAGAGTTTTTTCTGGCCCTCTCCTTGTTGGTGGAAGTGAATTATCTTCATTATGACATCCTTGGACAACTTTTTAGAGGAACACATGGTTTTTAACACCAGACACAACAGCCACCACAGCCGGATACTTTAGATGGCATGGAGTTACTACAGAAGAGATAGTTCAACCCTGGAATTACATTCACCCGACTCACTGAAGCCCTTATGAGTAAATCACCTGGGTCTGGGCCTTAGTAATCATCTTCTTAAAAGGTAACAAAGAATAATCCAAAAGGGTTCCCAAACTTTTGCACAGGGCTCTTTTTCCTTTCTTATCATTTAAAAACTCAGAAAAATTAAAATAAAAAGAAACCTTGCTTTTAAATTGGCAGAAAGGTATCATGTTTAACTTTGTTGCATTTAGTGTTCAGATTTGCTTTCAATCACTTGGAGATTAATTGTAACAGACATTTAAACCAGGGGTGCCCAAATTTTTGCACCCCACTGTGTACTAGCTAGTCTAAGTAGACCACCAGTTTTGTCCAGTTTCTAGCGGCCAAACCCAAAATAGCTTTGGGAACATATTTGACATTTTGTTTGATGATGTCATGCTTGCCCCAAGATTATTATAAGATCATTCCTCATAATGACCGAAAAAGGCATAATGTATTTCAGAAGAACCTGGACTTATTGTGTAGTTTTTCCGAAAGAAGTGAAACTGTTCTTTTTTAATAGCTTCTATGTGATTAAATTCTTGGGGCCCCTGCAGCCTCACTAAACTACATTCTCATTACCGTCAAATAAAAAAACACACAAGTCTTACACATATTGCTAATTACCCATGTTTTCATATATCTATGCAATGTCATTAGCGATGTTCTTTAAATGAACCTCTATTTCGTTAATCTAATCTCTATCATGGGTTTTTTTTAAACAATCATTCATAACTAATATATCAGATTTTCATTCTTAATATACCCACATTTTAAAGACTATTACTGAAATCAACTATTTTCTTATTTTATTTGATATTTTTCTTTCATACTGATTTGCAAATTGTCAAGATGATTGCTGGGTAATGTGTTGCCCAATGTCATGCCTGTATTTGATTTGATCATGTGACCACGTTAATGTCTGTAATGTCTGATAGTTCAAACGCAAAATTTGAATATCATCAAATTTGCAGTCTCAGGAGCAGTCATTCCATTCAAATAAAAGCAGTAGGCTAGTCAAAAAATAAAATAAAAGAAAGAACTGGAGGAGAGGGTAGCAAAGCTACCAACACTAAGTTCATTGGCTTCAAGCAGTTGCCGCACCACCGACGACCCTTCCTCAATCAGCATTGCAGCCAGCAGGTAAAAGATCAAGCGAAGCCAACGTTTGAGCTAAACAGTGATGAGGTCCACGGCTACTGTATGAATTTCAAGACAAGGCGATTATGTTGCTAAGCGCAAAGTTTCACGAATGCCATTCAAATAGGTGAGTAGGCCTACAAGTGACTTTTCTTTTAGTCCAGAGTCGATTGTTATACATTTGAGATCTATGGCAAAAATAAGGCAGTTAGGGCTCTATCTTTCACACTGCCTTACCCGTTGCCACTACCCGCAACCCGTGAATTACGCATTTAGCAGCTTCCACTATCCCTAAACGATATCTTGCGGCCACACTACCCGCTATGCATTATGCCGAATCCTTTATTTGCCCCTGGAGGTGTGCCCGTGGGCGTGTTTATGCGCTTTCCCTACAATTGCTATTTTGACCACACACGTTAGGGAAAGCGTATAGCGGGTCCTAAAACCACGCACTACCCGCATTTGGGCTTTCACAAGAGCCCTATGCATTAGCACTCAGCAACAGAAATTTTTTTTTTCCAGCGAGAGCGGCATTTCGGAACTCCCTTGCGAATGAAGGCAATTTCGGCGACAAGTACGCAGACCTGTTTTTGTAGCACGGTCACGCAACTTGCTGTAAAAAAAAAAAAAAAAAAAAATAGACAGCTGTCCGATTGGAAAATGTAAACGGACGAAACCATGAACTTGTCACCAGAATTACCTTCATTCGCTGAAGAGTTCCGAAATGCCGCTCTCGCTGGGGGAAAAAAAAAAAGTTACGTCGCTGAGTGCCTCTTACGCAATGCGAAATCCCCAAATAACGGGTTTAGTGACTCTGGCGTAAGATAGGGCCCTATCCTATAGGGCCCTGTGCAGGAAATTGGTAATTTTATGGGATTTATGCAGACGCTGTTTTGTTGGGCAATTTAGGGGACATGGTGGCATTGTTTTACATATCGTTTAATATTGCAGCTTTCGTCCGTCTCGTTGTGTGCTCTTTCAAGTCACAATTGCCTGCCTTTATTTCAGATATTGCTCTCGTGAGGTAATTGCACAGAAATGCAAGTTTTCGGACGTTTTAACTGACGCAATTATCGCTGTATAGGAATTCTGTCCAAGCTGAGCGCCAGTTTTGTTTTCTTCCCATAAATTTTACGTTCGCTTGTGCCTCTATGAAATATTACTGGCGGTATTAACTGCTAACTGGTATTTGTTGTGGGAAAATACTTTGTCCAAGCAAGTGGACAAAGTGTTCCACTGACTGATGCAAATCCATCTCCAAAAAATAGATCCATTCCCCAGAGTCTGATGTACTTGGGTTTATTGTAAATCCATGCAGAGGAAGCACAAAGAAACCCAGGCTGGTCTGCGCAAACAACACTGCATTCATTCTTCATCAATCACCCCACGCGGACTGCCCTTCAGCTGTCCGACCCCTAATTTTTATTTACCTTTTTTCACGTTTCTTTTGGTGGGATTAAACGTGACTCTCTCCACCTTCCCTAATATTACTAATTCTGATTGGCAAATTGTCCCATGGCGACCCTCCTCCCTTAACAACAGGTTTGCCATTACATCAGAGTGTACCTTCATTTTCGGCCACAAGGGACGCTGGAAGACCACACCTAAGCCTCCCGAACCTTGGGTTCAGCTTAAGTTCAGTAACTTATATGGGTCATGGATGGTTCCAGAACACTCAGGTGTGCATGCTCAGGGACTGGGACCGGCTGATCAAGATGGTCATTCCGGAAGGTTAGCTCACTAGGCCGGCCTTGAGGGTTCTGCAGAAGCGTCTTTATCAGGTTTTTTGACAGATTTATGAGTTTTTGCCTCTTTCTCAGCTCCAAACTCCCTCTCAGTATTTTTAAAGGGCCATATGAACCTGGCTACATTCTGTTGAACTGTGATTATAGTAATACTTTCATTTTTACAGTATTTAAGATTATTTTCCCACCACACATTCGTACAATGTTTTTCTCTACTGACCGCGCTGCCACACACTAGTATTTATGTATGTGCATGCGACATGTTTTTGTTGTGGTGTGCACCAAAAAATGGGGCTCCCCGAAAGCCTATCCATGGGTTCAAGGCCGCTTTGTCAGAGTGCCCATACCTAAAGGTCAACGTCATTATCTCACTCTTTGCAGTAATGTAACGTTTCTCTTTTTTTGCTCATGTATATGCTAGTGGTCGTTGTCTTGGCAGGGTAGCAAGTTTCAGTATTTACATATCTTACCCAAATCTAAATTTACAGCCCTTAACCGTAGTTCTTAACCAAATTTCAGCAGTTTCAGCAATCTTCTCAGTTGTTTTCTTTACCTCATGCAGGCCAATAATTTGACCCTTCTGAAACAGTACAACAACAACACCATTTCCATGGCCACAGGATATGATCTGACATCGTTGCTTAATAATGAGGAGCTACTAACTGCATCAGTTAGGGTTAATTAACTTGTTACCAGCTGAAACATATTAATCACTGCAGTAATTATCCAATGGAAGGCTCTTACCTTTTTGTTTAGTTAAATCCAAGAGGTGGCTTTTTTGGCCGGGCAGTGTACGAACTCAAGACATGAAATAATCTGCTTCATTCAAACTTTTAGTGTTTTTTATTTATTTAAATTTCTTTTTGATTTGTATGAAGTGTTTTAATCAAGTTTGTACCTGTGCAATTAAATTTCTCATTATATTCCAGTCTTTTTCGATCAGGCTTGTTAAATCTTATGAGGGCTAGTGACATTTTTCTCTCACATGCCCGACCGGCTAGTGGCAAAAAATGGGAAGATCCAGCTTTGCTGACAAATAAAATGAATGAAACTCGTGTAGTAATTCTCACTTTTACCTGGCCGAAGGCTCAGAATAAATGAAAATAACTACTTTTGTCCTTGCCAAAGGCTTGGAATAAATGAAAATTACTATTTGAGTTTTAGACGTCTGGCAACCGTACCCTATATGCATTTGCTGCCAAAGCACTAAAAACTTTTTTTTTCCTCCCCCTTCCCTCGGAAGAATTTTACTGAGAAAGAGGCTTCACTGTATTTTTTCTTAAACATAAGTTTGCTTTGCTCAATAAGTGACGATTTGTGTTGGTTAAGATAGGTCGGTATCATATTCTATCAATTATTTTACAGTTGACTGCAATGACTATCTGAGGGGCCCCTTGATAATGCTTCGCCCCCTCTGGGGTGAGAGCCTAGCTCCGCCCCTGCCAGCGCGTCATGGCCTGTTTTGGGGCGACTCGGCCTGCATACAATTTCCCCAATTTCAATAATTTATCGGACCTTTTTATCGGATATAATGTACCTATCGGATCAACTTAAAAATGACGTCATTTCATTCCAAATCGGCCGATATTTTATCGGTCCGATAATTAGCGTGCATCCCTAATTGGGACAAAGTGTCAATTGTGAATAAAATCAAAACCCAGTGACTTGCAAATCACACCAGCCAGTATTTTATTCACAATAGAACAGAGATAACATAGCAAATGTTGAAACTGAGAAATTTTACAATTTTATCCACAAAATGAGCTCATTTCAAATTTGATGGCTGCTACAGGTCTCAAAAAAGTTGGAACAGGGGCCTGTTTACCATGGTGTAGCATCCCTTCTTCTTTTTAACACAGAGTGGAGGCGTCTGGGCATTGATCTAACAAGTTTCTTGAGTTTAGCCGTTGGAATTTGATCCCGCTCTTGTTTAATACAGGCTTCCAGCTGCTGGAGAGTTTTGGGTCTCCTTTGACAGACTTTTCATTTAATTATGCGCCAAATGTTCTCAATCGGTGAAAGATCAGGACTGCAGGCAGGCCAGTTCAGCACACAGACTCTTCTACTACGAAGCCATACTGTTGTTATAGCTGCAGTATGTGGTTTTGTATTGTCCTGCTGAAATACACAAGGCTTTCCCTGGAATAGACGTTGTATGGAGGGGAGCATATGTTGCTCTAAAACCTTTATATACCTTTCAGCATTCATGGTGCTTTTGAAAACATGCAAGTGTCCCACACCATATGCACTAATGCATCCCCATACCATCAGAATAGCTGGCTTTTGAACTGAACGCTGATAACAGGAGGGGTGGTCTTTCTCCTCTTTAGCCCAGAGGACACGACGCCCATGATTTCCAACAAGAGTGTCAAATTTGGACTCGGCTGACCACAGGACACTTTGCTACAGTCCATTTTAAATGAGCCTTGGCCCACAGAACACGGTGGTGCTTCTGGATCATGCTCCACAATAGCTTCCTTGTTGCATGATAGAGTTTTAGATGGCATCTGTGGATGGCACGGCGGACTGTGTTTACAGACAGTGGTTTCCTGAAGTATTCCTGGGCCCATTTAGTAATTTCAATGACAGAATCAAGCCGGGGAGTGATGCAGTGGCGTCTGAAGGCCCGAAGATCACGGGCATCCAGTAAAGGTCTTAGGCCTTGTCCCTTACGCACAGAGATTTTTCCACTTTCTCTGAATCTTTTGATGATGTTATGCACTGTCGATGATGAGACCTTCAAAGCCTTTGCAATTGACGTTGAGGAACATTGGGCCTCATGCAGCAACATTCTTTTGTAATGGGTAAAAAAAAAGCCACTAGATGGCAGTATTGACAATTTTTTTTGTTAAGCCCAATCTACAGCTAGGTTGGGCATGTCCTGGGCATGCTTCAGAGGGAGCTGGAAAAAAGTATATAAGGAGGAAAATTGAGAGAGTAGTAGGTAGTAGGAGGAGAAATTGCAAGGAGAAATAGTGGAAGGATACATTTGACCAGACCTGTCACTCTTTTCAAGACCTGTGAAGCTTTTTGTGGATTTTTGCCTGTGTTGGAGCATTTTGCTGTCCCAAGTCATCGCAACATAGCAGCGCCATCTCCATTACCGAGGGACTGTAAATATCTCATTTTTTTTTATTTCAATCTTGGTCAGTAGATGTAGATTGTAGATTAGTTCAAAGTGTGTGTTTAATTAAATCTGTTGAAGTTTAAGAATTTTGTCTGTCATCCCTTGCTGTCCGTGACGTCATAACAAATTGACGCCATAACAAATTGGGGCCATAACAAATTGGGGGCTCGTCCGGGATCAACCATTTTGTGAGTCATTTATTGAAAATCTAAAATTTCAAATTGTGAATTTTTTTGTAAATTTTCCTAGATATATATTGACAGATCAACAGCAATGGATGATTTCTTGGCATCACCAACCGTAGAGGTTTTGAAGTCTTTTAAAAAGACAGAACTGCTAGAAATATGCAGACAGTTAGAGCTGACAGATGTAAAACCAGCCATGCGAAAAGCAAGACTGGCTAGAGAGATTGTTGAATATTACATTGATGAAAATGTGTTTGCCCCAGGAGATCTGGAACAGTTTCCGGTGGAAAATCCAAATGTAGAATTGGAACTTAAATTAAAAATGCTAGAGATTGAAAGGGAAGAAAAAGAAAAATGAGAGTTTGAGAGAAAGAGAAAAAAGAAAGGGAGGAAAAAGAAAAACAAAGAGAATTTGAGAGAGAAAGAGAAAAAAGAAAGGGTGGAAAAAGAAAAACAAAGAGAATTTGAGAGAAAGAGGAAAGAGCAGAAAGAGAGAGACAGAGACAGAGAGATTTTGATTTAGAAAAATTAGATAGAGAAGAAAGGCTCCAAATGGAGCTACTAAAAATCAAAATTCAAGCTGAAAACAAATTTCGGGCTAGCCAGGAGGTAAAGCTGGTGCCTCCATTCTCAGAGAAGGAGGTTGATAAGTATTTCCAGTGCTTCGAGAAGGTAGCTAAGAGTTGTCAGTGGCCAAAGGAACACTGGCCTCTGATGTTGCAAACTGTCCTCAAGGGTAAAGCTCAACAAGCCTTTTCGGCTTTGTCTGCAGATGATTCAGATGAGGAATTTCTTCCATTTGTGTCAGAGGAATTTGTGGCTCTGAATGAGCATTCTCCTCCTGTCCCCTTATATATCCTAAGGGATACCGGAGCTTCTCAGTCACTTTTGTTGATGGACTCCTTGGAGTTACGTGATGAGACCGCTTCTGGGGATTTCATACTTGTACAAGGTATTGAAGGGAGGACTGTATCTGTACCCCTGCGCTCTGTATTCTTGAAGTCAGATTTAGTTACAGGACAGGTAAAGGTGGGACGTATGTCAAGTCTACCTATCAAGGGTGTTTCTCTGTTGCTAGGCAATGACCTGGCTGGGGGCAATGTAGTTCCCCCTGTTCATCTTACTTCACAGCCGAGCACTGAAGATGGCGATGAAGATCCATCTCTGTATCCTTCCTGTGCAGTGACTCGTGCTATGGCCAAGAAGGCTCAAGAAGAAGATGATGTGGTGCCGTCCAGCACATTGAATAGTCATGACTCAGGTGGTTCGCCTCATGACTCTGTTCAGCCTTCTATGGTTTTTCCGTTTGAGGACTTATCAGACACTTTTATCAGTTCTCTATTCAGCCAGCCCGATGGGTCTAGTGATTCTGATGTGTCTGGAGACTTGTCTCTGTCCAGAAAGCGGTTGATTCAGGAGCAAAACAATGATCCTGAAATTTGTGTACTAAAGAAGAGAGCCCTTCCTGATGAGGAAATAGACGCAGTTCCAGTTGGGTATTATCTCAAGGATGGAGTGTTGATGCGGAAGTGGCGCCCTCCTGATATCCCTGCCAATGCAGATTGGGCAGTGGTCAAGCAAATTGTTGTTCCGAAGGTCTACAGGAATGAGATCTTAACAATGGCTCATAGTTTGCCTTTAGGAGGTCATCTTGGTGTTTACAAGACTGTTGACAAGATCATGAAACACTTCTTCTGGCCTGGACTTCGGAAAGATGTTTCCAACTTTTGCAAAACCTGTCACACTTGTCAGGTAGTTGGAAAACACCAGTTAGACCCACCTGTAGCTCCATTGCAGCCTATCCCAGCATTTGGGGAGCCCTTCTCCAAGGTCATCGTTGATTGTGTTGGTCCATTACCCAAGACTAGATCTGGAAATCAGTACTTGTTGGCAATCATGTGTGCATCTACCAGATTCCCTGAAGCCATACCTCTACGCAATATCAAAGCAACTACAATCTCGAAGGCTTTGATGAAGTTCTTCACGTTGTTTGGCCTTCCCAGGGAAATTCAGTCAGATCAATGTAGCAATTTCACTTCCGGATTGTTTCAGCAGGTTGTGTATGAACTACGTGCGAAGCAGATGCTTTCCAGTGCCTATCATCCAGAGAGTCAGGGTGCCTTAGAGTGGTTTCGTTCCACTCTCAAGACAATGATGAGGACTTATTGTTATGACCATGAGAAAGAATGGGATGAAGGTGTTCATTTGCTGTTGTTTGCAGCTAGAGAAGCAGTGCAGGAGTCTACTGGATTCAGTCCGTTTGAGCTAGTGTTTGGCCATGATGTGAGAGGATCTTTGCTATTGTTGAGTGAACAATGGCAAGAGAAAGAGCCGCATATCAGTCTGTTAGACTATGTTAGCAAGTTCAGGGAAAGACTGCGTGCAGCTTGTGACCTAGCCAAAGACAACTTGAAATCAAGTCAGTGAAAAATGAAAACTTGTTATGATCATAAGGCTAGAAGCCGTGAGTTTAAACCAGGAGACAAGGTCCTTGTGTTGTTTCCCTTGCAGTCCAATCCATTGCAGGCTAGATTTCATGGTCCTTATGAAATTCTGACAAAACTCAATGATCTCAATTACATTGTGAAGACCCCAGATAGGAGAAAGCCAAAACAGTTTTGTCACATTAACATGCTGAAGCCTTAATATGATAGGAATGCTAGGGTTGCAGCTGTCACTTCAGATCCTCCTATGGCCGAGACTTGTGAAGATGAGGGAGAGTTTCAAGATGATGAACCTAGAATTAAAGCTGAAGTTTTTTCATGTAAATTGTCAAATTCTGAAGTGTTGCAAAATATTGATGTAAAACTCCAGCACTTGGAACCCTCACAGAAAGATCAGTTTGAGAGGTTGATCAAGAAATATAAAGATCTATTTCCTGATGTTCCAAAGAGAGTTTCTATAGCCTCTCATGATGTAGATGTTGGTGGTGCCAAACTAATAAAACAGCATCCATACCAGATGAATCCTGAAGAGAGAAAGATTGCTGAGAAAGAGGTTGAGTACATGTTAGAACATGATATTATCAGACCCTCTAACTCAGATTGGAGTTCACCCTGTGTTCGAGTTCCAAAACTTGATGGAAGTACTAGATTCTGTACAGATTATCGCAAAGTCAATGCTGTAACTAGAACTGATGTGTTTCCAATACCTAGGATTGATGATTGTATCGATAGAGTAGGGCAAGCAAAGTTTCTGACCAAGATTGATTTATTGAAGGGTTATTGGTGTGTGCCTTTAACTGAGAGGGCCAAGAGCATCTCTGCTTTTGCCACACCATCTGGGTTATACCAGTATGAAGTCCTACCCTTTGGCATGAAAAATGCCCCAGCCACGTTCCAAAGGATGATACAGTCTACAATCGCCGGATTGCCACACACGGGTGCGAACATCAACGACCTGATTACATGGAGTGACTCCTGGGAAGAACATCTGAAAGATGTAGAGACGTTGTTCCAGCGCTTGACCCAGGCTAACCTGACTGTTAACCTGAACAAGAGTGACTTTGGTTGTGCTACTGTCACGTATCTTGGCTACGTCATAGGCCAGGGTAAGGTGGCACCCATAAATGCTAAAGTCCAAGCCATCATGGACTTTCCAGTTCCTGACAACAAAAAAGCTTTGCGCCGCTTCCTTGGAATGATTGGGTACTACCGCAAGTTCTGCAAGAACTTTGCTGAAATTGCTCTCAGTCTCACCAACCAACTGAAGAAAGGCGTGAAGTTCACTTGGGATGAAGCATGCCAAAGAGCCTTCGATCGCCTGAAGTCTCTGTTGTGTCACTTCCCCGTGCTCAAATCTCCTGACTTCAACAAACCGTTCTCCATAGCGGTCGATGCTAGCGACCAAGCTTGTGGATCTGTGCTCCTACAGAGAAGTGACTGATGACATTGAGCATCCCGTGGCATACTTCTCCAGGAAGTTCAATCACCACCAAAAGAGCTATTCCACAATTGAGAAGGAGCTGTTGGCTCTGGTTCTATCCTTACAACACTTTGAGGTTTATGTTTGTACAGGGCAAAAGCCAATGATTGTATATACTGACCACAATCCGTTAATGTTTTTGAGTAAGATGAAAAACAAGAATCGGAGATTGTTGAATTGGAGTTTGATTTTACAGGAGTTTGACTTGGAAATTAAGCATGTAAAGGGTACTGACAATGTAATTGCTGATTGCTTATCCCGTGTTTGAGTATGTGTATATATATCGCATATGTTTATTAGAATATTGTATTATATGTATATATATACACAAGTGTCTACTTAACCATTTTTGTATTGAAAAGAAAAATTTTGCCTTTATCAGTCAAAATTTTTCCCTTTTGGAATGGAGGTGTAATGTGGGGGAAAAAAAAGCCACTAGATGGCAGTATTGACATTTTTTTTTGTTAAGCCCAGTCTGGAGCTAGGCTGGGCATGTCCTGGGCATGCCTCAGAGGGGGCTGGAAAAGAGTATATAAGGAGAAAAATTGAGAGAGTAGTTGTAGTTGGAGAAATTGCAAGGAGTGCTTACTTTCGTTTTATTTTTTCAGCTTTCATTCTGCCGTCTGATGATCGATTCCCTCTCTGCCAATCTCCAGTGATGTCGCGTGGCAGCCTTCAGCATGCCTGCGTCTCGTTGTCCAATCACGTTTCCTCTTTCGGTTTCGGCTGTGGTATTTCATTCATTGTTTCCACCTGTGCTTAATTCTGGGTCTCGCTAAACTGAGTGAATGCGTTCTCTGATAGGATAATTACTAACCGTACTAACCAGCACTTATTTGAGGGTGATTGTAAGTATTTTGTCACGCAGTATTAACCTTTATTAACTCATTAGCGTGTGCAAGTGTTTCTAGCTTTAGTAATTCCTGCCTAAGCTTTCCCTGACTAACTGCGTTTAAAGCTGTGCTTTCCTTTGCTTCTCTTGTGGTGCTTTTTACTCGTCACGTTTAGACTACCTTAATCTAAACTGTCTAGTTTGATTGATGGTCTCAGCGTCTTGTCTCGAGTCATTATGTTAACCCGGTTCTCGTGTAATTGTTTCATTAATCCCAGGTGTTTCTGTTTCCATTCGAGATTGCGTTCCGAGTCCCCGCCTCCTCTCGTCACTATTTATGTGGCAGAGATGGGAGGAGACATCAGACGGAACTTTGCTAGACTCTGCTCTGCACTGTGAAATCTCAGCTCCTTCCGAGTATTTCCTTTGTATGATTCCCGAGTCTTGCATTTTGCTGCGTCCATGTCTTGTCTGCCCCTTGTTTAAGTCTCCCTGTGTGTCCGTCAGTGTAGTTAGGTTCAGTTTTTGTTTTTCTAGTTTATCCACTCTTGGAGTGTGTACTTCTGTTTCCCCCTGCCTTGGGCAGTGTACTTTAGTTTTCCCAATCATTCAGTGCATGTGCAAGGTGTTTTGTTTCTGGCCTGTGTGCCCATTTTCTCCTAGTGTTTTGTGTTTTAATAAACACTTTGGATCCTGCATCTGGTGTCCCCCTGACCTCTTCCTAACAGGGTCTTGTTCACGAGTGAGGGAAGGATGGAACTTGAGATTGACAGATGGATCGGAGCAGCGGCAGCAGTAATGCAGTCATTGTACCAGTCTGTTGTGGTGAAGAAGGAGCTGAGCCGAAAGGCGAATCTCTTGTTGTGGTTTTCATTCAAACAAATTTTCATATCATGAGGTTCCCCCATCCTCAAGCAATTGGAGAGAGACAGATTCTTCAGACGATTAGGCTTTATTGAGGCATATTGATAAATCTAAAGCAGAGTTCTTTTTGCGGAAGAAGAACTGATTTCTTATTTTTCACACCCAGTTTTTATACCTTCATCACAGGAAATATCTTCCAAATATGGTCTTTCTGCATTCTCATTCTCACGCTACAATTGGCCAGGCAAACCAAAACACTGCTAGCTAATCCTTCAGGAATTCAAAGCAAAGATGAGCTGCACATCACTAAAAAGGAGCGGAAAATTACAGCCAAGCAATGAAAAGTACAGACAAAGGAATAGGATATAAGTGGATACAATATTGATTCAATTTTTTTTTTCAGTAATAACTAATGATTTTATTGAACAAATATTGATCAAAGCTACAGAAATCAAATACATCACCTGATTATGTTTTTGAATCAACTAAACAGAAGCCTGCTTACTAATCAAAGCTACAGAAGCCTTTTGTGTGTGTGAGCTGCTCATGCATGTGGGAATTGAATTGCTTGTATGTGTGTGTCTGTGTGTGAACTGTTTGTATGCGTGTGTGTCTGTGTGTGTGTGTATGTGTTCGTGTGCTGCTTGTGCCTGTGCATGTATCTGTGTGCACTGCTCGTGTGTGTGAACTGCTTGCGTGTGTGTGTTATGTGTGTCTGTGTGCACTGCTCGTGTGTGTGAACCGCTTGTTTGTGTGTGTGTTACTGCTGCTTACATAATATGGTTTTTGATTATGATTATTGATTATGGTTATTCAACATGGCATTTGTTCTACTGATGACTAATGAATATGAGAAATATTGAAATATATTCCTCAACACTCTCAATTTACCAGTCAATCTACGTTCCTACCCTTACCTATGGCCATGAACAGTGGGCCATTACCGAAAGAACGAGATCTCGGATACAAGCGGCTGAAATGGGTTTCCTCCGCAGGGTGGCGGTGCGCTCCCTAAGAGATAGGGTGAGGAGCTCTGTCACCCAGGAGGAGCTCAGAGTAGAGCCGCTGCTCCTTCACGTCGAGAGCAGCCAGCTGGGGTGGCTCGGGCATCTACATCGGATGCCCCCTGGACACCTTCCTGGGAGGGTGTTCCGGGCATGTCCCACCGGGAGGAGGCCCCGGGGAAGACCCAGGACACACTGGAGGGACTATGTCACTCGGCTGGCCTGGGAACGCCTTGGGATACCCCCAAAAGAAATGGAGGAAGTGTCCAGGGAGAGGGAAGTCTGGGCATCCTTGCTTAGACTGCTGCCCCCGCGACCCGGCCCCGGATAAGCGGAAGATGGATGGATGGATGGATGAGGGACAATTGCTGATGCAGTTCTTTTTCCAAATTAAAGAGCTGTTTCTGACAACAGCACGCAAGCAAATTGGGCTCCAGCAAATTTCCCCTTTTTGTTTTGAAGTCCCCAATGATGTTTTTATTATTATTATTATTATTATTATTATTATTATTATTATGCCCCCGCCTCAAATGAGCAGGGGGCATTGTGTCAAGGCCCCTTCCGTCCATCCGGCCGTAAACTTCTCTTTTCCATGCAATAACTAAAGAACGCCTCGTCCGATCCATCTCATTTGCAGATGGTGTGTGGGGGGTGGGTAGAGAAAGGTTCCCTTCGAAAACCAGCGTTGTGTGATAACCAAGATGGCTGCTACAGCAGTTTCCATGCAATAACTAACAGGGCTTAAAGTTCTCCGGCGCCCGCCAGATTTCCGGCATGATGAGATTTTTCAGCATGAGCCCATTGCTCTTTTTTTTTTTTTTTTTTTTTTAAATTTGAGCTGAGTTTTCGATGTGTAACTGTTTGTCCAATCAATTTAAATGCTGTTTAGAGGCTGATTAAAGTGATGTAACGCTAAACCAATAGCATAGGAGTATTGCGGTTACTTGGCAATAGAGGCAGAGTGGGGCGCGTAATCACAGCGATTAAGTATAAAAATGATGACAAACATTTTCCCTAACTAGCGTCAGCAGGGTCGGAAGACGGATAGCGTTTTATCTGGAGTAATGTAATACGCTATAGCACGCATGGAAGGATAATGCTCCTTTAACTAGCAATGAAATAACATGTCTCAGGCTGAACTGTCAGTTTGTTCTTTCGGTAAAAGAAGCTGCTAATCAATGGTGAAAGAGGTCGTGTGTGCGAGATGGAAATTAATTAATAGGCTATCGCAAGTATGAGTTCATTTCAAATTTGCTTGTGGTTACAAAACGACCCCACTGATGGACGATTTATTCACCAACTATTTAATGCATATTGATGCATTGTTTCACGGTGCCAAATTAACTTTGTCCTAGAATACAGTAAGACTCTCCCAACTTTCCATCCCAAAGCCCTGTCTTGAGGTTCAGAGTCACTTGTCATTAGACTTGCAACCAGCGAGTACATGGTTCTGAAGCTAGTGGACTATGCTATGCCCTTTAGAGACAGTAAGATATGCAACGTTATTTTAAAAACACTAAGTACAAATCGATCCAAATAATGCAGTGGTCTCATTGAAAAAAATCTAAATGGCCCTAAAGACACATTTCTTTTTCACATTCATTCATGTAATAATAATAATAATTCTGTAAATTATTAGATTCTGTAATTATCATTGGGGGGTGCTAGGTGATCTGTTAACATTTGTTAAAATCACAGATGCATATAGCCACTGGGTTCGTATGTTAGATATACTCTGGGTCATTCCATATGAAATCACCCAAAATTTGGGTACCTCCCAGTTTGATGATCTCAGAATTGCTTGTTTCTTCTAGTGGTAGAAGAAGAGAACAATTTGTTTTAGTTCAATATCTGCCTGCATTCAGATTTTCACCTGCTTCTAAATCAAAAACTAAGAAAGCTAGCAACTTAATCTCTTCAGAATGTTTATTGTCTCTCAGAGTCTTAATAGAGAGCATTTTTCACAACATTTACCCTTTGGGGGTTATGCAATTAACAATAAAAAATTGAAATTTGAACAAAGTGTCACTGAAACTGACATATTTGAGGGTCAAATTTCTCCGACAACTCATTGCATGTGGGTTTAGGAGTTGGTTTTCAAGTAAAGTATATATGTAGAGCTTTATGAAATTGCAGAGAGGAACTTCATACCATCTCCCAATTTTGGGCAAGATTAACCCTTTCCTGTCCAATAATCTGGGCGTGGCCCTTTTTGTCCCAGATTTTGACCCTGTGGATACCTTTCAATTTCCAAAAAGTTGGTGTCATTTTAAAGCCCTTGATGTGTACTACTCAGTAAATTTGAAGCAAACATTAAACAAACAACCTATCATTGGAAAACAATGTCCCTTTTTGGAGATAAAACCCTCGTTGTAGCAACATTCATTATGTACAGTTATATGGACACAAATGTACAGGAAACATATTGTAGATAGCTAAACTTCATACATTTAGCCTATATGCATCACTACATATACTACAACCCCTATTTCGAAATAATTGGGACGAAGTGTAAATTGTGAATGAAATCAAAATGCAATGACTTTCAGATCACATGATCCAATATGTTATTTACAGTACAACATAGATAACATTTCAAATGTTGAAACTGAGACATTTCACATTTTTATCCACAAAATGAGCTGATTTCAAATTTTCTGGCTGCAACAGGTCAGAGGCTCTGCAACCTGTGAAGGCTTGCACAAAAAAATTGTGGAATACTTTAAAAACAATGTTCCTCAACGTCAAATTGCAAAGGCTTTAAAGGTCTCATCATCGACAGTGCATAACATCATCAAAAGATTCAGAGAAACTGGAAAAATCTCTGCGCGTAAGGGACAAGGCCGAAGACTTTTACTGGATGCCCGTGATCTTCAGGCCCTCAGACGCCACTGCGCCACCGTCACTCACCGGCATGATTCTGTCATTGACATAACTAAATGGGCCCAGGAATACTTCAAGAAACCACTGTCTGTAAACACAGCCCGCCGTGCCGTCCACAGATGCCACCTAAAACTCTTGGTGTCTCTGACCAAGGCTCTCACTGTAGAATCCTATCTGTTTTTCAACCTTCCGGTAAGATGGCCGCAACAGGTGAAACGCTGGCACCTGGCACCTCGCCAAAACGCAAACTAAGATAGATATAGTAATACAAAACGTATGGAACTTAGAACTGGAAAAACAATCACAGAAAACCTTGACAAAACCAAACCCAAAGCCAAAATGGGAACAGATAAGAAGATTGAGGACTATATAGCGGCGATCAAAGCCACGCTGAAACGCGTGACAGATGAGGTCAGCAAGTTACTATCCAACTACCTAAACTGCTTGAAATGGTTGAGGATGTTAAACAACTAAAGGAGGATGTTAAACAACTCAATGAGCGGATCAAAGAGAAGGAGGAGAAAATAAATGGACTAGAGCGAAGGATTGATGAATTGGAGCAGTACACTAGAAAAGAGGATGTTATTATAACAGCATTGGATACAAAGTATCCTACATGTGCTTCCGCGGCTAGAGGGGGATTCGGACTTGAAGATGCCCCACATGAGGAGAAACAAACACTGGAACGGCAAGTAATTAATTTCCTTGAAACTAAGAACATAACAGTTCAAAGTTCCGATCTGGTGGCTTGCCAAACGCTTCCAAGAAGAGACAGAAATATGAAACCTGCCGTAATAATTCGCTTTGTGAATAGGAAGAACAAGATCGAGCTGCTGAAACAAACAAAGAAGTTGAAAGGATCAGGTGTATATCTGAACGAACACCTTACCAAAAAGAATGAAGAAATTGCCAGACATGCACGCCTGCTAAAGAAACAAAGTAAGATTCAAGGAACGTGGACGCGAAATTGCAAAGTGATGATAAGGCTTAATGGAACTCCAGAGCAAGCTAAAGTCATCGCAATTAGAGAACTCAAAGACTTGGATCAATCCAGATAAACAATGATGTTGTCTTTTTTGTCCTGTTGTAGCACAACCTGCAGCATGAACAATTATCTCTCTTTTTTACAGCATGGAGAATATGCCTCTTTGTGCAGCATGGACAATTTTTTGCCCTCTTCCTATCTCTGGCACAGCCCAACTTGCAACATGGCCAATACTTTTCCCTTTTCCACAAAATGTCTTTTCGTTCAAAGCATGGACAATATTCCTCGGCCCAGTATGCAACATGGCCAATTTTTTTTTTCTTTTTACAACAGGATATCTTTTTTTTTACAACAGGCTATCTAGCCCTACTGTTGGAAATGGATTTGGAATATTTTCATCGGATGAAAGGACTAGACTGGACGCAGTCAAGGGTCTACTGCCAGGGACGGACCATGGGCAACCACGTTGGGGTGAATTGGTCTCCTCCGGGACCACTTTAAATCTTTGATGTAATGACTGAGAACGAAGAGAACTTTACGTTTCCATCTGGAGACGAGGATGAGGAGGAGCGACCTGACGAGATGAGGGACAGCATGAACGAAGACGCGCACAATGGATATGAGCAGCTGAACTTTAAAACCTATGACAACACCGTTCATAAAATATATATGACAAATGAAATTGACCCTGAAAACCATTTCTATTGTACGATTAACATAAACTGTGAGTATTATACAGAGAATGACTTCAATCGTATTGTTAATATGGACGATGCATTATCGATAATACATTTCAGCAGTAAAAGGCTCTATAGAAATCTAGAAAAGATCGATTATTTGTGTAACTTTAAAAAGTTTAATGTAATCGCTGTGTCTGAAACTTGGCTAAATGATGAAAAAGTATGTGACATGCAACTGGATGGATATGAATTGTTCACAACAAATGGAATTGGTAAAGCTGGTGGTGTTTCCCTATATATTGACACTGCCCTAAGATGCAGTATGGTGAAGTCAATGTCAAAAACTATAGAGAACATTTTGGAATGCATAACAGTTGAAATACAACTTGAGATAACATCAAATATTATTATAGGTTGTGCATACAGAGCACCGGGAACGCCTGTGGACATCTTTACTGAACAAATGGCTGGTCTGTGGGACAAAGTCAGAGACAACAAGGTTAAAATAATTTGTGGTGATATGTATATTGACCTACTAAATCCATATGGAAACAAAAGGACTCTAGACTTCATCAATACAATGTACAGTAATAGCCTTTTCCCATTAATTACAAAACCTAGTAGAATCACCACAGATACTGCCATGCTGATAGATAATATATTTACAAATAAAATTGAAAATGACATTAGAGCTGGTCTTCTCCTACATGACATAAGTGATCACCTTCCTGTATTTGCTGTAGTCCAGAATGTCTTCAAGATAAGGAGCAAAAAAATCACAAATGCATGTAACCTTATTAGACATAGATCATTGGAAGCCACTGCTGACGTTGAGTTTTATCTCAGTATTCAACACTGGAACGAGGTCTATGAGAACAGTGATCCTAACAAGGCCTATGACGTGTTTCTGTCCACATTAATGAGGTCCTATGATAAACATTGCCCACTAAAAATACAAACACGAAAGCACCATCTTGTGGACAAACCATGGATCACAAAGGGGATAGAAAATGCATGTAAAAAGAAAAACGCCTTATACAGAAGATTTCTTAAGTTAAGAACAAATGAAGCGGAAAACAAATCTAAGACCTATAAAAATAAACTAACGAGTATTATGCGATTAAATAGAAAGGACTATTACCACAATTTACTGGAGCTTCATTGGAATAATACCCAGGAAGTATGGAAAGTGTTAAATAAGGTTATTAAAAAAGGGTACAGGGAAAACGGAATTTCCCAATCACCTTTTTAAAAAAAATAATGTAATTATAAACAAAGCCATTGATATTGCCAATTAATTCAATGATTTCTTTGTCAATGTTTGTAGCAATCTTGCTAAAGAAATTGAGGAGCAGAGAAATGGGGCTGGAATGCTACATATTGGAGATACAATGCAAAGAAATCTCCACTCCATCTTTATTAGGGAGGTCGAGGAACATGAAATTATTGATATTGTGAAAAAATGCAAAAATAAAAAGTCCACTGATTGGTTACGTTTAGATATGTCCCTAGTAAAAGATATTATATATTGTATAGTGAAACCTTTGACTTATATTTACAACCAATCCTTCAAAACAGGTATATTTCCGAGCAAGACAAAAACAGTCATTCTGATATTCAACAATGCAGATACTCACCTATTTCCAAATTTCAGACCCATTTCCCTGCTTCCACAGTTCTCTAAGATCTTAGAAAAGTTATTTGTGCTTAGACTTAATAACTTTATTGAGAAACATCATTTATTGTGTGATCAACAATATGGATTCAGAACAAACAGGTCCACTTCAATGGCAGTGATGAATCTAACAGGACAGATTTCCCCTGCCTTGGACAACAAGGAATTTACTGTCAGTGTGTTCATTGATCTCAGAAAAGCATTCGATACAGTTGACCATGATTTGTTAATGAAGAAACTTGAAAGATATGGAATCAGAGGGGCAGCTTATTTATGGCTAAAAAGCTACCTTGAAGATCGTTACCAATATGTGCAAATAAACAATGTTAAATCTGAATTTTTGAAAGTAAAATGTGGAGTTCCTCAAGGATCTGTTTTAGGGCCAAAACTTTTTATCTTGTAAATTAATGGCATTGTTAATGCATCTAATCTTTTGAATTATGTCCTGTTTGCGGATGACACCAGTTTGTTTTGCAACAGAAAAGATTTGGAGCAGCTCCTGAGAACAGTGGAGGGGGAGTTGAACACTTTAAAGAAGTGGTTTGATGTTAATAAATGATCCCTGAACTTAAGTAAAACTAAATTTATAATATTTGGAAATCGAAAAATCAATAATGAAGTCTCAATAAGGATCAACAATGAGACTATTGAAAGAGTATTAATTGACCATAAATTCATTTGGAAATCTCACATCAATCATGTCAAAAAGAAAATGTCTAAAACTATAGCCATCTGATATAAATCAAAAGAATTTTTGAAACAAAACTCACTGCTCTTGCTGTACTGTTCCCTTATAGTTCTATACATGACATACTATGTGAAAGTGTGGGGAAACACATACAAAACCAATCTGAATCCAATTTTTATTCTACAAAAAAATAATATGAATAATCAAGAGAGCAGAGTACCGTGAACCTACCAATGCCTTATTCATAAATTTAAATACACTTAAATTCTGGGATATAGTCAACCTTCAAACTTTATTGATTCTATTTAGGGCTTATCATAACCTCCTTCCACGTTGTGCTCAGAAGCTGTTCGAAATCCAAGAGAACAAATATGAGCTTAGAGAAACTGGTTTGTTTAAAAAGAACAGGGCAAGAACAAATAGCAAACAAAACTGTGTTTCTGTAAAAGGTGTACATCTGTGGAACTGCTGAAAAAAGGAATTAAGAATGTGTAGTTCTATCAATGCATTCAAAAAAATGTTTAAACACAAGACTATAAATGGGTATAAGGTTATATTGTAATCAGATATTACACTATTTGTTTAGTATTATACTAATTAAATTTGCATTATTATATACTCTATATTATTATTATTATTTTATTTTTTATTGTTTATTAAATAGTATAATGGAATACGTGATACAATAACTGTCACAAACTATCATATGTACTGTTTATTTCTGAAATATTCATTATTATAAGATTGTATGCTGTACTATACTTAATTAAATAAGTGGCTAAGGTCTGAACATATATATAATTTGTAACATTTTATACAATTTTTGCCTACCTTTTCTGTTTGTACATTATGCTAAGTTAAAATTGTTTTTCTTTTCTTTTTTTCCCTCTTTTTTCTTTGTTCTAGTATATGCGTTGCCTCTATAGTTCATAAATTAGAAAGGGTAGGCCAAATAAGCTTATAGCTTCAGCCTACACCTTTTTTTGGTCGGAACAGAGTGAATGCAATATTAAAATTGATATTTATTATTTTTCTTTATTCACATGTGATGTATGATGCTGGAATGTACTGATTATACTGTGGGTTTTTCTTTTGATGACCAAAATAGACAATCAATCAAAATGGCATTGATGGGAGAGTTCCAAGGCGAAAACCACGGCTGACCAAAAAGAACACAAAGGCTCATCTCACATTTGCCAAAATGCATCTTGATGATCCCCAAGACTTTGGAGAAAATATTCTGTGGACTGACAAGACAAAAGTTGAACTTTTTGGAAGGTGTGCATCCCATTACATCAGGCGTAAAATTAACACAGCATTTCATAAAAAGAACATCATACCAAAAGTCAAACATGGTGGTGGTGGTAGTGTGATGGTTTGGGGCTGCTTTGCTGCTTCAGGACCTGGAAAACTTGTCAAAATTGATGGAACTATGAATTCTGCTCTCTACCGGAAAGCCTGAGGGAGAATGTCCAACCATCAGTTCATGAGCTCGAGCTCAAACGCACTTGGGTTATGCAGCAGGACAATGATACGAAACACACCAGCAAGTCCACCTCTGAATGGCTTAAAAAATAGAAAATTAAGATTTTGGAGTGGCCTAGTCAAAGTCCGGACTTAAATCCGCTCGAGATGCAGTTGCATGACCTTAAACAGGTCGTTCAGGCTCAAAAACCCTCCAATGTAGCTGAATTAAAACAACTCTGCAAAGAAGAGTGGGCTAAAATTCTTCCACAGCGATGTGAAAGACTCATTGCTAGTCACTGCAAACGTTTGATTGCAGTTGTTGTCGCCGAGGGTGGCACAACCAGTTATTAAGATTTAGGGGGCAATTACTTTTTCACATAGGGCCAGGTAGGTTTGGATAGCTTTTGCCCCTTAATAAATAAAATCATCATTTAAAAACTGAATTTTGTATTTACTCGGGTTGTCTTTGTCTAATATTAAAATTTGTTTGATGATCTGAAACATTTAAGTGACAAATATGCAAAAAAAAAAAAAAGAAATCAGGAAGGGAGCAAACACTTTTTCACGGCACTGCATACAACAAAAGGATAAGAAAACAATTTAATATCTTTAATATTAAATCGATGGATAAGTCATTTAACGTAGTGTCTTGCATTGTCAAATTTACACACGCGTAGCCATCAGCACAAGGGATATTTCTAAAAATAAAAGTACCAAAAAATACGAACATTTAATCGGCAATTGAAAGAACGTACGTTCTAAAGCAAGGGAATAAATTTTCAAGCCTGAGTAGCAAAGCTTAGTGTTAGGCTACCTGTCCACTCGTCAGCATCACGCGTAAGCTTGTCCGTGCAACCTGCCGGGGAACGGCAAATACCAGTTTCATCTGTTATGGGCTCGTCTCAACCGACAGCGCGCTACGCTAAGTTCCCGAGATGGGATTCACTACGGCCCGCCTCTTGAATAAAGATAAACCAATATATGTTCAGCATGAGACTACCCTGAGACGAGTGGCTCATGAGCTGCGGAACGTTGCACTTATGGACAAATATAATGGTATTTACGCATTTGTAATATTGAAAAGCATGGCAGAATGGCAAAATACATTGCTGATGTAGTAACAAGATTTTATGATGCATTCAGATCTTAATATCCCAACATTTTTTCATTTCTAGCATATTCATCTATTTCAATACCTGTTTGTTATACACAGGCATACTATGACTATTAAAAAACAATGCGTAGTACATCCAACAAAGAAGTAAGCTGTTCAACACACAGGCTTTTATTGTGAAATTCACCTGCCATTGTCGCAACTCGCAACATCCAACAAAGATGTGAACTGTTCACTGCTCATGTTTTTAATATGAACTTCCAACAACCATTAATAAAGTAACATCCGGCAAAGAAGTGAGCTTTTTAATACACAGGCTTTAAGGAGCCAAACAACAGTAGATGTGAATCATTCAATTTTTCACTCTTTTAGACATCAAAAACATAAACACATCTGAAGCATTAAAGTGCAGCATAAACCTCTGTTAGTCAGTGGAGTCAGTTTTCCCAACGCTCGTGCTGATAATGTGCTGATAATGAGGAATGATAATCACTGAAATAGTCCACACTACTAGGTAATTGCCAATCTTAATAACTTCCCCCGAATTCATTAACGGTGTTTTTCCCTTGATCGCGGTTAACTTGGCTAAACAGTGTATAAACAGGTGATGATCGAGCGGAAAAATTTAGGCCCAAATTCATAAAGAGAGATCAGATCAGCTGCTGTTTATCCAACGTACATGGTAAGTCATACCTGTCTAAGTAACAAAAGAAATTCTAATCGTCCCAAGGGGCTTGTTTATCTCCTGTACAAGCTACCAATTCTCTGTTGGCTTGCTTGTGTGGCTGGACGTATGACCATGGATCTCTTGCGCATAATTGAAATAGCACAGGAAGAGAGGGCTGATCAAAGGCAAGGAGCCGAATTGAGGGTTTTCAAAGACAGGACAAATCCTTTTGAAGAGTATAGCGACACAAAATTTATCAAGCGATACAGAATTTCCAAAGAATCATACTGTTATATTCTAGATCTAATCGAAGCAGACATTGACCATCCCACAGACAAAACCATGCCCTTCTTCCAGTACCAACTATGTATTGCCCTGCGCTTTTATGCATGTGGTGCATTCCAAATGGTTGTTGGTGACACGTGTGGTGTATCACAGGCTACCTGCTGTCGAGTAGTTTGTCGTGTTACCGAGGCAATATCTGCCAAGAAAAACCACTTCATGCCATGCAGAGTGTCACATGACACCACTACACATCGGCTAAGTGAGGACTTGTACATGGATGGGTAAACACCCGATTATGTTCTACCTGAATTGCGCTAGTCACAGGAGTTTATCCTCACGCGTGCTTCTCTGTTTTAGCCACTGTACAGTAGTTGTACGTGACTAAAATAATCAGGTGATCATCACCCTTTATGAATTCGGGCATTCATGTTTATCACGTTGGTTTAAAATGTCTGTTTAAAAAGAACTGGACCAGAAGTAACGGGAAAAATTAATATTTTTCCCCTCTTTACAGAAAAAATGAACCACAGTAAAGGTGTGAAAACATACTGAAGACATTTTGAAAGGCAATGTGTCCAATTGTTTGACTGGAAGTGTATAATGGCGGACAATTTTGTTTCTGCTGTACAATGCAAAGTAGTCTGCATTTCCAAATTACTGGCTGTAAAGTTTGCAACTTGAAAAACAAATTTTGTAAAGATATGTTTTAAGCATTAAGAGTGAAGTCTGCTTTATGGTGAATAAAAAGCTGAATGAATAAAGCATTTTTCTTCATTTATGACCTGATAAATTCCTGTACAAATGTTTAATATATCTGAAGTTTAAGATATGTATGATGTGCATTCATTCTATTTTGTAATATATGCTTGAAACAAAAAAAAATTTTATATATATATATATATAGACTGATATTTACAATGCCAAAAGTTGGGATGCTGTGTAAAATGTAAATAAAAACAGAATGCAATGATTTGTAAATCTCATAAAGTGACATTTTATTGTTTAAGATAAACAATACATCAGATGTTGAAAGTGAGACATTTGACCATTTCATGAAAAATATTAGCTCATTTTGAATTTGACAGCAGCAACAAAAAAGTTGGGATAGGGCCGTGTTTACAATTGTTTAGTATCCCCTCTTCTTTCCTGGGTCTTCTTTGCTGAATTTTTCATTTTATGATGCGCCAAATGTTCTCTGAGAGAGAGAGAGAGAGAGAGAGAGAGACTTTGACTCTCTTTTATTTTAACAAGATTAAAAGACATACAAAATGATACTACACAAACAAATCAAATATAGAAAGAAAAAAATAGAAAAACAAAAATTAATCACAAAAATTAAACTTTTAAAATATAGATATGTTAAAAAAATACACACAATGGGCTTCCGGTTGAGCATGTGAGAGAACAAGACGCAGGTGGAGAGAGCTCCCGGGTGTTGCTTCCAATTTTCCATATTTAATATTTTTTCGCACATTGTTACAACCCAGTAGTATTATCCTAAACGTTTTATAGCCTTTTTGTTTTATTGGAATGGAGAAACAACGTCGGAACAGGGTTACAACCACATCGATGCCTGCTACTAAGAACTCTGACCATGCTAGCGCGCCTGCTAGTGCTAATGGCGCCTCCCCTGTTAAGCTACCTGAGGATTTGGACAATCTTCGTTCTGCTTTAATGTCTGATCTAACCTCTGCCATTACCGATCAACTTAAACTGGCGATCGACGCCGCCCTGGCACCCATTGCTGCTGCGATTGAGGGATTTAGCACGAGGATTGATTCTCAAGACCGCTGTATTGTTGATCTGGAGCAACACCTCTCTTCTTACAGTGACCGGGTTGTGTCGCTAGAAAGAGCGGTCGAACATCTTTCCACGGCTAACAAACAGCTAACAGATAAAATGGAAGACCTAGAATCCCGCTCCCGCCGCTGCAATCTTCGTGTCATTGGCATACCTGAGGGGGCTGAAGGAGCTGATCCAGTGGCATACATGTCCACCTTTTTTGCTGATGTGCTTGGGGCAGATGTATTCCGATCATCACCACTGCTCCTGGACCGTGCTCATCGCATTGGCCCCAAACCATCGAACCTAAACGCCGAAGGGGTGAAGCCGAGGGTCTTCATCGTTCGGTTCCATTATTATCAGGACAAGGAGCGAGCCTCGCACTGGGGAATTGTCAACAAGAAGCAGCTTACTCATGACGGTCGAAAGGTCTACATCTTCCCGGACTACAATGCCAGCGTCGCGAAGAAGAGGGCTGCGTTCACCGGTGTGAGGCGTTGCCTGAAGGAGAAAGATGTGCAGTTCTCCCTGCGTTTTCCTGCCCAACTTCGCATTGACTACGGCAATGAGAAACTCCACTTCAATTTGCCCATGGACGCCCAGAGCTGGTTTGACAGTAAATTTCCGTCAGGTTAAAGTAAGGTTTGGACTTTCTTAATACGTGACAGATTATTTTGTATCTTGTTTAGTTCCTACGGCCGCAAGTTTACTTATGGTTTAGCCATAGATTGCGTCCGGCATGCTCGCTACGTTGCTGGCTAGCTAGAATTTTATTTTTGTTAGCTTGCAGGCTAGCTTTTGGAGCTACTGTAATTACCCTGTTGTGTTTTCATTTTTTCTCTTAAGTATGGCGTGCTATTCCTGGCTGGGTCGTTTACAGATGTGTTGAAGTGTATTTTACCAATTTACTTGCATTTTTATCTGCCTACAAATCTGGGTTTGCATTGTGTGTTATGATAATTCCAAAGGCATTGAGCTGTATTCTATATTCTATGTTTAGCTGATGTGGTTCTGACCTGTGTTTATCGCAGGGACGTTTTGGTATAACATCTTGTTAAAATACTGGATAATGCGTATTTTTCACCGGGGGGCCTCTCTGTTCAGAAGAGGATACTTGGTTTTTTTTTTTTTTTTTAGATGCATCGGAATCAGACAAGGAGTTTTCCCACGATTTCTCTCGATTGGGGAGGGAAATTTAGGGACTGGGGGAGGGGAGGGAGAGGGGGGTACTTGTGTGAGCGTGTGACTTTGTCTCTTTTTCCGTGTATATGTGTTATGTTTTTTTCTTTATTTATGCATTTTTATTTGATTTGGTTAACCTTGTTTGATCATATGGTGGTTGCTCCATTACCTGAGGTTCATTGGTTTTTGCTTGGTGTAGGTGTGCTGTACTCCCAGCTTACTTCTTATACCCGTCTTGCTTTTTTAATTCACTCTTAAGGTATGGGTGATCATGTTAAAAATGATTCATCTTTGAGATTCTTGAGCTGGAATGTGAAAGGGATGAACAGCCCTGTGAAGAGATCTAGAGTGTTCTCTCACCTAAAACAACTGAGGGTAGATGTAGCTTTTCTTCAGGAGACCCACCTGCGTGTTAAGGACCAACTTAGAGTAAAACCCCCTTGGGCTCAGCATTATTTTCATTCTAATTTTGATTCCAGGGCCAGAGGAGTTGCCATTCTAATCCACAAAAATGTACACTTTTCCCAAACCAAGGTTATAGCTGATAAAAATGGTAGATATTTAATCATAGTGGGCTCTATTAACCACACACCTGTTATTTTGGTGAATGTATATGCACCTAATTTTGATAATTTAGAATTTGCTAATAACCTTTTAATGCAGATCCCAAACCTGAACACCCATTTATTAATATTTGGTGGAGACTTGAATTGTGTTGTCAACCCTGTCTTAGACCGATTCAGTGCTCGAACCAGTGTTCCATCAGCTATGTCCAAAGCTTTTTGTGAATTTATGTTGCAGCATAAATATAATGACCCTTGGAGATTCAGCAATCCTCTAGCAAGGGAATACTCATTCTTCTCTCACGTCCACCATACGTTTTCTCGCATAGACTACTTTTTTGTTGATGGCTCTCTACTCCCAAGGGTGACAAACACAAAATATTTACCTATTGTTATTTCAGATCACGCTCCCTTGCTCCTTGATATTAACTTTAATTCCCACCGTGCGGACCGACCCCCATGGAGATTGAACTCTTTACTTTTATCCGACCCCTCTTTCTGTGGGTTAATTTCTTCATCCATTGACACTTTCCTTAGGATAAACAAAACTCCTGACACACCTTACTCTTTACTATGGGATACCCTCAAAGCTTACCTTAGAGGGTACATTATATCATATGCGTCTGTTATGATTCTGCTCTGTTCTGATTCTGCCATGTTTATTATGTTTCTGCCATTCCCTGTTATGTTTATGATCAGCTCTGTTAGGTTTTGCCATGTTCTGTTTAGTTTTTGTACTTTGCCATGTTTTTGTTTTTGCCTTTCCCAAGTTTACCTGTGCTGCTTTCATTTCGCCTTGTACTCTCTGTGTTTATCTTCTGACTGGACCGCCCGACCTACGATTTTTGGATCTGCTCTTTTGTACTTTTGCCTGTATCTGTTTTTTGAACCCTTTTTTGCCCGACTTTGAGTTTTGTGATTGGTGCCCTGGTTACGATTTGGATTTCGCCCTCCTGGATTGTGATTTTTGTCTTGTGGACTCTGTACCTTTGCCTTCTGCCCTGCGGGGGTTACCCCCCCCCGTTCTATAAAGCCCCTTTTTACTGCAATCCTGTGTTCTCGCAACTGGTTCCAGAACGAATCCTCACAGCGTCGCACCAAAATAAAATTAGGAAAGCTAAACAGACAGATCTTTCCAATGCCATTCTTGACATCGATCGTCAGTATGCACTGAACCCATCTCCTGAGCTTTATAAACAACACCTTGACCTTCAGGCAGAGTTTGACCTCCTATCAACAGGGGTGGCAGAGAGGTTATTGCTAAAGTCTCGTGGCTCTTACTATGAATATGGCAATAAAGCCAGTCGCCTTCTAGCACACTAAAGCTAAAGCGTCGAGCAGCAGCGCGCTCTATTCCACAGATAAAAAATGTTTCTGGTACATTAACGATAGACCCTGTTGAGATAAACACCGCTTTTAAGTCTTACTATTCTTCTCTTTACTCCTCTGAGTTCCCAAACAACTCTGACAACATGATCCACTTTCTCAATAACTTGGATATCCCCAATATAGACTCCACATGAGCTGATCAGCTTGATGGCCATATAGATTTGGATGAGGTTGTGTGTTCTATCATGTCATTGCAATCAGGCAAAGCCCCTGGTCCAGATGGTTTCCCTCCTGAATTCTATAAAAGTTTCACACTCAAATGGCCCCGTTACTGATTTCTGTGTTTGAGGAATCACTGGAGCAGGGTTCACTCCCCCTTACTCTGAGACAGGCTTCAATTTCTCTTCTGTTAAAGGAAGGGAGAGACCCTGATCTGTGTGGCTCTTATAGGCCCCTGAGTCTCCTCAATACTGATGTTAAGGTCTTAGCAAAGCTGCTAGCTACCCGCATTGAAAATGTTCTACCCTCTATAATATCTGAAGAGCAGACCGGTTTCATAAAAGGCAGACATTCATTTTTCAATATTAGAACCCTGTTTAATATTATCTACTCTAAAGACACGTGCCAACTCCCTGAAGTAGTCATCTCTCTAGATGCTGAAAAGGCTTTTGATAGAGTTGAGTGGGAGTACCTTTTCACTGTCCTGAAAAAGTTTGGCTTTGGGGACACACTAATATCTTGGATACGCCTCCTATACACCTCGCCCCTCGCCTCTGTCAACACCAATAATATTAGGTCAGAATATTTCAATTTATTTCGTGGGTCTTGCCAGGGTTGTCCACTTTCTCCCTTACTTTTTGCTATTGCTATAGAACCCCTCTCCATAGCAGTCAGGAATTCAACCTCATTCCTGGGCATGACCTGTAGGGGCGTTGAACACAGGCTTGTGTTGTATGCGAATGATTTACTTTTGTACATTACTGACCCTCTTTCTCAACTACCCAACATTCTGTCGTTATTACAAAACCTTGGCTCCTTTTCTGGATACAAGCTCAATCTACAAAAGAGTGAATGTCTCCCCATAAACTCAAAGGCTCTCCTGCTTTCTCAGTCAGATCTACCATTTCACCTGAATACCTGTAGCATCAAGTACTTGGGAGTAACTGTTACTCGTACGCTGTCTGCTTTATTGGATGCCAATTTTACCCCCCTACTCAGCTATATAAGGTCTGCTTTTCAGAGATGGTGTAATCTGCCTCTGTCTATGCTTGGCAAAATTAATGCAGTAAAGATGAACATTCTTCCAAAATGTCTATATGTATTTCAATGTATCCCTCTATTTTTGCCAAAATCATATTTTAAATCTATTGATCAAGCGGTCATCTCCTTTATATGGAGCGGAAAGACTCCTAGGATTAGGAAGTCCCTCTTGCAGCAGTGCTCACTCAGTGGAGGACTGGCTTTGCCAAATTTTATGTATTATTGCTGGGCAGCAAACATTCATAAATTTCTGTTTTGGGTACATAACACCCAACCCTTGTGGTGCCAACTTGAGTTGAAGTCATGTGTGTCATCCTCTTTCCCGGCTCATCTCTTCTCATCACTTCCGACATCTCCTTCTCGTCACACAGACAACCGAAAATTTGGTATCAGTTCAAGCGCCATTTTAAGTCATACTCCCCCTTGCCTCTTATGCCAATAACCCGCAATCATCTTTTCCCACCTTCTTTTCTAGATGGGAGAGGAATGGTATACAGACGTTTAATGACTTCTACATAGACGGAGTTTTTGGTAGCTTCACAGACCTGTCTGCTTCACATGACTTGCCGAAGACACACTTATTTAGATACTTTCAAATTAGGCACTTTGTCTGACAAACTTTTTCTGACTTCCCCGCTCAGCCCTCTAGGCAGCCATGGGAAGACCTCTTTAAACTCAAGCCCAATCAGAGGTCACTTGTTTCCCACATTTATTGGGGTCTTCTATCAATTAACTTGGAGCAAAGCTCTAAAAGTATTGCTGCCTGGGAGGGGGAGCTGGGTGTAGAATTTGAGGAGGATTTCTGGGAGATTTCTGCCATTAACAGAATACGTAATTCTTCATCATGTGCCCGTTTGAGCCTGACTCAGTTCAAAATTGTTTAAAGAGTGCATCTGTCAAGTTCAAGGCCATCTAAAATATACCCTGACACTGAGGACATCAGTGTTAAGTGTAGAGGTACGCCCTGTCACTTGACTCATATGTTTGCGGCATGTCCTAAACTCAACCATTACTGGAACTCCGTCTTTAAAATCCTCTCAGAAATTTTAGGAATCATTATGGAACCATGCCCACTTGTAGCCATATTTGGTGTTTCACCCACCCCACACATCCTCAACAAGACCCAGGCAAACGTTGTGGCATTTGCCACCCTACTGGCTAGGCATAGAATTCTACTTAATTGGAAGTCACCACAGCCCCCTCTTGTATCTGTCTGGTTGAAAGACATCATGTTCTTTTTAAAATTAGAGAAAGTCAAATTCACTCTACATGGGGACACAAGTAGATTTTTTAAGCACTGGCATCATTTCATACAATATTTCACAGACTTACAATCACTCCCATGATTTTATTTTCTATCCTCCTACACCAGCCTAGTACTTATAGGACATAATATCTAGTATTTTCAATGGTAATTGTGAACTCCTCAAAACCTTCACTTTAGGGCCTCTAACTCCCATGTTATCACATTAGCACAAGCACACCATACTGTGGTTGTTATGCAACCAACCACCAATGATCTGCCCACCATTTTTTTTTTTTTTTTGCGTGTGTTTTAGGTTCAGCATTACTGTGCTTATGATTTGTGCGTCTGTGATGTATTTGTATGACTGTTTTGTCATGGGAGGGAGACTGGGTGGGTGTGTGCGAGGGGGTGGGCGGGTGGGAGTCTTCCCTCTAATTTTCAAATGACTATTTGTAATGTACAATTTTACATTCATACTTTGAAAATGAATAAAAAAACCTTGATTTAAAAAAAAAAAAAATACACACAATGCAATGATGCAAAAAAGCCACACAAAAGACCACAAATTCATGGAAGGCAGTCAATATAACCCTCTTCTGTAAACCCACAAACAGCCCCATCCACTGCCAAAACTCTTCTGAAACCCTCAAGGTCCTTCGTGATTCCTGCATACGCGTACTCCAATTTTTGGCGAGACAGAACACATTTCCTGAATAAGAGCCTTGGACATATAGGCCCATCTGTCCTTATTTTGTTTTTCCTAGTAATCCAGATTGCCAATTTTGCTTGACCAATAATAAAATTAGCCAAACAACATTTATCCCTTTGGTTATACGAGTACCCAGGTCCAAACACAAAAAATTCTGGTGAAAACCGGAATCCCAATCTTCTACATACCTCCCCCAACACAGAAAAAATGAGCACACTTTGTGAAAATGTGGGCCACTGTTTCAATTTCAGGACAGAAAGGACACTCACTAGAGGTCCCTGGGTTCAGATGTGCTAAAACCCTGGTCCTCAAATCACACCCTACGAGATCCGAGAATTTCTGGTTTTCCAACCTCCCTTTACCTGGGAGTCAGGTGTTAACACAATCTGGCCAATCAGAGGCACTAACTGTTAATTTACTTGCCTGGGATAACATAAAACCTGGGCTAGATTTGGATTCGAGGTCCAGATTTGAGGATCCCTGTGCTAAAAGAACGTTTGATGCAATTGCCCCATGTACTATTCTCCACTGGAGGTCTCCTGACCTTTTTGGGAGAGGCTGCTTATAAAACACCCTCCAGGCCCCTTTTGGAAGACCCCCATTTGCAAGAAACTCTTGCCATTTGCATAGCTGAACATGTTTTAGGGAGCTTAAGTGAATGGTCTTTGTGCAAACTGCATACAATTGTTTTTTTTTTTTCCAGCACTTTCAAAATTACCCAATTTTGGTGATTTAAAAGACAGTAGGTCACCCGGTCCATCCTGCCATTCCCCCATTTCTGCAGAGATGAGCAATTCAGGGAAAAACAGCCCATCACCCTCCTCTTGGGAAGTTTAACCATTTTGAAGTGCTTCCAGAACTGTGACCGGGAGAAAACCCCTTACCCCATCCAGAAGCTTCCCAACAGTTCTCACTGAATTAGAGCCTGTTTGTGCTGCCACAGAGCTTGCTGTTCTCCACCCTGCTGGGCACCACAGGTCAGCCAATTTGCAGAGACCAGCTCTAACAGAGAGCCTCTGCAGAGCATTAGAGAAGCCTGACACCAGTGGTATCAGTGGGTTATGGAAAATCGGCTCTTCTAAGACCCATTGCGTTGGGACCATCCCCTCCGTCTTGGGAGATCCACAGGCCCCTCCAAGCCTTCAAGACAGACCGATAAAAGTCTGTACCTCCATCACTGCCCACATTGCCCAGCTCCATGAGAAACAAGTGACGGTCCAGCCCCATGCCTCCAATTCCTCTCAATAAACAGCAAGCTGGTTCTCTCCAGCAGACATCTTCCTGGTATAGGAGCCTTTGCACCGCCTGCAGCCAGAAAGCTGCCACTCTGCTTTCGAGATCAATGAGGCCCTGCCCCCCTTCCTGGACTGGCAGATATAATATCTCTGCCTTTAACCAGTGTTGCCCTGTCCAGAAAAAAATTAACCAGGGACCTTTGCACCACTCTCAATAAATCATGAGGGGGTTGCAAGACTGCCACCTTATGCCAGGATGTAGATGCCACTAAGTTATTCACTACGAGCATTCTGCCTCTATAGGACAAACATGGCACAACCCACTTCCATTTTTCCAGTTTCCCAGAAACCTTCTCTGCAACGCCCTCCCAGTTTTTCTTGATATACTCATCAGAGCCCATATAAATGCCCAAAATTTTCAGCCCATTCCGACCCCACTGCATATTCCCAGGGAGTGAAGGGAGTGTCCTTCCTCTCCACAATCCACCCAACAACGCCTCACTCTTGTCCCAATTTACTTTGGCCGAACTGGCCCTCTCATAGGTCTGAAGACAGTCTTTAAGAAACCGTACATCTTCCTGATCCTGAATCAGGACTGTAATGTCATCTGCATATGCCGACAACGTGATGGCTTTTCCAGAACCTGGAACCGTCACCTCCTTCAGCCGCGTTCGCAACAGCCTCAATAAAGGCTCAATGGCTGAGGAGTAGAGCTGGTCTGACAAAGGGCACCCCTGTCTTATCCCCCTTCGCACATCAACAGGCCAACTGACCCCTCCCCCAGCCTTAACTAAACAAGACACATTACAGTACAGCAGTTTCACCCAAGATACAAAATAATCCCCAAATCCAAAACCAGTCAACACAGTAAACATATACTCATGATCGACTCGATCAAAAGCATTTTCTTGATCTAACGAAATTAGTCCAAACTCTAGACCACAGTCTCTCGATAGATCAAGCATATCGCGCATAAAAAAAATTATCTCTGATCGAGCGCCCAGGTATTCAATATGATTGATCATCATGTATTAGATCAGCAAGGTGTTTTTTTCATTCTGTTTGCCAAACATTTAGACAGAATCTTATAGCCTGTGCACTACAGAGCTACAGGTCGCCAGTTCTTTATTAGGCTCAAGTCCCCTTTCTTAGGCAGCAGCATCAACACTGCCCGACGGCAACTCGATGGTAGCTTTCCTATCTCAAGGCACTCCAAAAATACCTCCAGCAAATCAACCCCAAGGATTCCCCAGAAGTGCTTAAAAAATTCTGCAGGCAGTCCATCCACTCCAGGTGAACGCCCAGCTGTCATCTGCTGCACCGCTATTGTAAGCTCTAGCAGATTCAGCACACTGTCCACCTCAGTCCTCTAGGCCTCCGTCAGCCTGGGGAGGTTCTGAGTTAGAGCATCCAGGTGAAGCTGCTCAGTCTGGCCAGCACTAAATAACTTTTCATAGAAGCCCACTGCAGCTTCCATTATTTCTCCCCTGTCACAGGAGAGCCTCCCCTCAGCCATCTGCAGATAATGCATGTGTTTTCTCTTCCTCACCCTCTTCTTCAGATTAAAAAAGAAAGAGTTTGGAGCATCCATGTCTTTACAAAACCTGTACCGAGCCCTTATCATAACCCCTTGTGCTCTATCCAGCAGCAAATTCCCAAGATTGCTACGCAGCTGCATTAGGACTGTACTGAGATGTTCCTCATTCCCACTCCCCATCTGCCTCTCAATATCCAGTATATCCTTTTCCAATTTCCAAACCACCTGGTTCATCTCCCCAGTTGCAAATGCAGCATATTGCTGAGAAAAAACCCTAATTTGGGCTTTTCCAATGTCCCACCCCTACACTAATGACTCATGTTGAGTCTTCCTTCCCCCCACTCCTCCCAAAATAATGCAAACTTTTCACAGAAGGCCACATCTTTCAAAAGATTAACATTCAATTTCCAATATGTCTTTATGTTTTGTGTAGAAGCAATATATCAAGAAAACATGACTAAATGGTGATCAGAAAAACCGCAAGGTGTGATATTGACTTTTGTTACTCTGTTACAACTCCATTTGCACAAATAGAAGTGATCAAGCCTCGCAGCACACAAGTTACTTCCCAAGTTCTTCATCCATGTATACTGCCTCGTTATTGGATTCTTTTCTCTCCGCACATCCTGCAAATTATTTTTATTTAAAATATCTTTCTAAACACCAGCAGAATGTAGGTGTGGTTCCTCCTCATTCCTGTCAAGTGTAAAATTCACTGTGCTGGTAATATCACCCCCAAAACAATTATGCTCTCCTGACTTATTTTTCCAAACTCCTCCTCCAATTTTCTAAATAGTCTCTCTCTCTCTCGACCGTTATTAGGAGCATAAATATTTAAAAATACAAAAGATTGGTTATTTAAAATTGTATTGACCATGAGAAGGCGTCCTGGCACAATCTCAGTTCTTGTTTGAATATTTAACTCCAATCCTTCTGAAAACAGTATGGCAACACCAGCACTCACATTGGTTCCATGACTTAAAATATGCTCTCCTTTCCACCAAACCCCCCAATCCATTTCATTGCTACTATCTGTGTGCATTTCCTGGAGAAAAATTATATTGATTTTCTTTCTACTAATTAGATCAGAGAGTAAAAATCTTTTCCTCTCATCCCTGCCCCCATTTAAGTTAAGTGAACCAAAAGATATCACCACCATTATTAAAAGAAAGTAGAGGACATAACAGGAAGAAACAGTGCTTTCTGAAACCAGATATTAGCATTGTTTAATTATGAAAACAAGGTATTATAACATAACATAACATGAATGGCGAGAACAGGCAGTTCAGCCCAACTAGGCTCGCCAGTTTCTTTATTCTATTGTGAATATATCACTTCAGATACTCAATGACTCAATGGTATCTAGCTTTAAGTCAAGCCCGCTCTTGAAAACTCCCAGGGTCTCTGCCTCAACAATATGGTCAGGCAAGCTGTTCCACATCGAAATTACTCTTTGGGTGAAGAAATATTTCCGAATATCAGTGCTAAATTTACCTTTGGTCAGCTTCCATTTGTGACCCCGAGTTCTACTAACAACACTTGGTTGAAGGAATCCTACATAATTCACTTTGTTAATCCCTTTAACATATTTAAAGACCTCAATCAGATCACCCCTTAGTCTCCTTTTCCTAAGACTAAAGAGATTAAGGATCTTCGGCCTTTTCTCATAGCTTTCATATTTTATACCCGGAATAGCTGAGTGGCTCTTCTCTGAACTTTCTCTAGAGCCTCTATGTCTTTCTTAAAGTATGGTCCCCAGAACTGTACACAATACTCCAGATGTGGTCTGACAAATGTGTTGTACAAAAGAAGCATCACCTCCTTGGATTTGAACTCAATACTTTTGGCAATGTATCCTAGCATCTGATTGGCTTTTTTAACTGCTACGGCACAATGGCTAGAGCCTGTGAGGGTTTGGTCAACAATCACTCCCAGATCTTTTTCGTGTGGAGCACATTCCAGTTTAAAACCTCCCATGAAGTTATCCTGTCTAATGTTTTTATTATCTACATGTACAACTTTACATTTTGCAACATTAAATTTCATTTGCCACATTTCTTCCCAATTCTGGATTCTTTCCAAATCATCCTGAATCACTTTAGTGGACTCTAAACTATTTGCCAAAGCTCCCAATTTAGTATCATCTACAAATTTAACAAATTTGCTCTCAATGTTCCTATCAAGGTCATTAATGTAGATGAGGAACAGCAGGGGTCCCAACACCGATCCCTGGGGGATGCCACTCCCCACCATACCTAGCTCAGATGAGATACCACTGACCACCACTCTTTGTGTTCTGTCCTGCAACCAGTGATGAATCCACTTCAGAATACCTCATGTAAATCCAATGGAGCTCATTTTAAAAAATTAGTCTCTTATGCGGTACTGTGTCAAATGCTTTCTGAAAATCCAAGTAAATGATGTCATAAGCCCTGCTCTGGTCATAAGTCTTGGTGGACTCTTCAAAAAATTCCAGAAGGTTTGTCAGGCATGACCTTCCCTTACGGAAACCATGTTGGCTATCCCTCAAGATATTGTTACGTTCAAGAAATAAGTCCAGCTCATCTTTTATGACAGATTCCAATATTTTGCATGCAATGCAAGTTAAACTGACTGGCCTGTAATTTCCTGGCTCAGTACGGTCCCCTTTCTTATATATTGGTATTATATTGCCCTGTTTCCAATCATTTGGTATTTCTCCAGTTTCTAAAGACCATCTAAAGATGGCGGATAGCGGCTTAAAGACGATCTCACTAACTTCCCAGAGCACTCTAGGATATAAGCCATTAGAACCCGCCGTCTTATTTGCCTTTAGTTTATGCAACTTGTCTAATACTTCGTTATCCCTAACCTCAATTTGCACTAAATAATCTTGAGCATTGGACATGCCCTCTGGCCGAATAAAGACCCGCTCTGAGGTAAAATAATTCCTCATATTATTAGACAGACAAACCCTTATGAACGGCCGTGCAGTGCTTTTTGAGTCGAAACCTTTCTTGGCTCGAAAGCATGTCTAAGCTCATGGTCTTCATATAATACTTTGCTGATCTTCAAAAATTCTTTGCATCCAAAAACGTATTTAAAACATTAACGGTTTTCCTCTCGTCAGATCCAAGAAATCACGTCATTAAAAGAATAAAGGCTATCATCACCGCATTGACTAGCCGTGATATCTGACATAATCGAGGAATCTGACAATTCCTCCTGCACACTCCCGGATCGCTTTGCACCAGATTCAGGCTCAGACATCTCCGCTTCCTCGCCTAATGGAACAGCACCAGACATATTTGCCTGCAGAGTTTCCTCCAAAACCACACCACTCGACCCTGCATTAGAATCTACTCTTTCAGAAAACTTTCCACAATCAACCCTTCCCTTCTTTCTCTCAACAGACTGGCCCTGGCCTCTCCTCCGCCTGCGTGCATTATTCTTATTTTCAGACCATCCTAATCTGTCCATGTTTTGACTCTCATCTAAGTCAGCAGTTTTCTCCTGGTGATCCAAACCCAGAGCCTCATCTCCGACTTGCCCACCTGTCCCACTCGCCTCCCTGCTCCATGCTGGGCTCAGTATAAGATTCACCACTGCCCTCCTCCCTAGCTCCTTCCTCATTTTCGCTAGCTGGATCATTTTCACCGCTCTTATCTTTATGCAGGCAAGCTCGCTTAATGTGCCTGATATCCCCACACTCAAAGCACCTCAAACTCTCCGTACTGGCATGCACCATATAGGAACCTTCACCATGTCATAGGCGAAAAGATACATCTAAGCTTTGCGAAGATCCGCTCAGAAACATGTACACAAATTGATGGAAAGACAAAACATGCTTAAGCTCAGCCAGTTTGCAACCCAATGGGATTATTTTCACTGAGCTAGCGAACCTTCCAAAGCTAGAAAGCTCCTTCGCCATAGCTTCATTCTTAATGAACGGTGGAACATTTGAAATTGTTACCTTCGTGGCTGGTGTCGTAAGTGGATTAACCTGCACAAAAGCGCCATTAATCCACTAGCAATCAGTTCTTCTGCCAAACTCACTTTTTTAAAGGAAATCACAACTCCTTTATTCATGCGTGAAGCTGAGACGATATTCTCACCTCCTACAAACTCCGCAACTGCAACTAACATATTCTCAATCGAGACTGTACTCTCCGCCACGCACTTCACTCCATGGCGGACAGACAGCTCCTTTCCACCAAGTCTCCCCTAATCTGGAAAAACCTAGTAACTCACTTTTTGGTGGAAATTGAGTTAGATCTATTTTGCAGTTATTAGGTCACTAAGCACCAAATAAAGTACCTACAGTCATCATTGAGAATACCCATTCTCTCTCTTCTTTTACAGCGAGTTTATCCTGAAGGACTTAAGTTGTTTTCAGTTTTCTCAGTTTCATGAAAAAGTGAGTTACAAGGTTTTACCAGATTTGGGGAGAAGTTCAGATGCCATGTCGGCGTCTCTACAATAAAAACCACCCTACTGACTCCAGAAAAATAATTCACATCAACATTACAAAGAAAAATATATAATCAAACAAATCTAGATGTATAAAGTTCAAAAAACGAGTTTTAAGAAAGTGTAAGAAATATCATTGGAGCCCTCTTCCCCACAACCACCCTCCACCTCAGAGAGAGAGAGAGATTCACACATACTATATGGTTGCAAATACTTTTGCATTGTGGATAAGTCTTAGTAGCATAGACTGTATAAAAAGATGGACGAAGCAACCGTGACGTCACCCATTGGTTTCAGCATACCATTTAGGAAGACTCAATTTTGGCAATTTGAACAGCACCATTTTGTCATTTTGAAACCGGATGTGATTCCTATTGGAGGAGAGTGTGAATTAAAGATCCGGGGAGGAACGTGGCTCAGGATCTGACCATATCGGACGAGGACCAGAGGATAGCCACACCCCTAGAGCATATTCTGGCTTTATCCTTTATTCTAGTCTACTTGGGACCATAATTTACAAAAATGAACATCACGATATATCGAAGGAGACTTGAAACTTGCAATAAATACCATAAAATGTGAAAAATCATTATTGAAATAATAAATCAGGTGGCAAAGTAGGGTCATTTTCTCATAGACTTCAAAAACATTGAACTTCTTTCTGCAACTACCGACGTCGCCATCAGCTGGTCATTAAATATAATGCAATTTTTTGAGATTTCCGCATCGGCCTCACTTTTCAGACCCGGGTGCTACGTTCATCTTTTTATTCAGTCGATGGTTAGTAGTTAGTTCTCATGGTAAATGTCCAGCATAAAATTTACATCCACTGCTCACTTTTAAGGCATAGTGTACAGCTGCTTGTCAAAATGACAAGTAACTCTTTGAATTGCAATTATGACAGTTCCAGCAGTCTCAGTGAGACAGTGGTTAGTACGTCAATGTCTTTTTACTACGTACACATTCAGTTCATTCAATTCAAAATCTCCAAGATTTTGGAAAAACTGAGTTTGGATAGTTTTATTGATAAACATGAATCGTAAATGGACAGCTGGTGTGGGTTTAGGACAGACGGATCTACATCTATGGCACTCATGGATTTAATTGAAGAGATTACCAGTTGTATTGTTAACAAGAAGTATGCTGTGGAAGTGTTCAAAGACTTGAATAAAGCATTTGACACAATAGATCATGACATATTACTGAAAAAAATTGAGCACTATGGTGCCAGGAGCTGGTGTTAAATTTGTTAAGTAGTTCCATTAAAAGCAGACAACAGTTTGTGCAAGTGGGTGACCTCTGGTCAAAAAGACTGGATATTCAATGTGAAGTCCCACAGGGGTCAGTTTTAGGTCCTAAATAGTTTATTTTGTACATAAATGACATTTGTAAAATATCAAGTCATCTAAAATTGGTGCTATTTGCAGATGATACCAACATTTTTTGTGGAGAAGATTTACAACAGTTGCTGGATGTGGTCACAAAAGAAATGAGTAAACTAAAATTATGGTTGGACAAAACTAAGTTTATGTTATTTGGTAATCAGAAAATAAATACACAAATACAAGTGATTATTGATAATGTACAGATAGAAAGAGTACATGAAATTAAGTTCTTGGGAGTAATACGTGACCACAAACTCTGCTGGAAGTCACATGTAAAATATCTGCAGTTAAAGCTGGCTCAGAGCCTTGGAGTTTTAGGGAAAGCTTGGAGCATTCTTAACCAAAAGGTAATGTTCACCCTGTATTGTTCACTTGAACTGTCTTATTTGATTTACTGTGTTGAAGTATGGGATAACACCTACAAGGGTACACTGCAGACATTATAATGTAGGTTATTATGACCACACTAATGCATTGTTTTTAAAGTTACAGACATTGAAATTTATGGATTTGGTTTGACTTTTAACTGCACAAATACTGTTTAAAGCAAAAAATAAAGTGCTACCAAATAACATACAAAAACTTTTCAGGAAACAAGAATGGGGGTACAATTTAAGGGGTGAAACAAAAGGTAAAACAATCCAGCATTCGCACCACTCTCAAAAGTATGCGTATGGGGTAAAATACGCATACTGTGGGGTAAAATTGTGGAATGGTTTGCCTGATGACATTAAATACAGTAAAAGTGTGACACAAATGAAATTAACATTAAATGGCAAATGATACAGTAATAAGGGGTTAGACTTGAAAAGCATTCTGTTTCTTCTACCTCCTTTTCAGACACTGAGGAGGGAAATGTTGTCCTTTTGGTTCGGCATCTCTGACTAGTTTGTCAGAACCTTATTTTGTATATTGTATTATACTGTATGTTTTTTTCAGTGTTATTCATTCTTATTTGTTGGAAATAAAGTCTTATAACTAAAAAAAATGTTATCTGTTATCGACTGCGCGGCCTACTTCACAATGTTGTGAATGTGCACTTATCTGAATAAGTTACACCTGGCTTGACGTAGCCGTTCCTCGGCCCGGCTTAGCAAACGTACAAAGGATTAAGCCAGGATGCACTGAGTAGAATGGGTCAAGCCTCGCTTTCTCAGTCTTCCTGGATTTATGAATTCTGCTTTTGTGCAACAGCTCACCGTTTGGGAAATTGAAAGCAATGACAAATGCTCTACATTGCATGACTCAAGGCTTTTAAATGTTTTGAAATGTTTACTATCTATATTACAAAGCACGACATTGAGATTAACAAAGCATTTTCAAGATTTTTTCTGCAAGACCTGAACAGTAACTAAGTGCTTGTAAACTTGAGCTAAGCTAAGTTACTTTTAAATCAATAGCGATGCACCGCGTCCAAACAAGATACATAATCAAGTTTTTTTTTTTTTTTTTTTTTTTTTTTTTTAAACAGTCTTTGCAGCAAAATGGAAGCCTGTTAACCCTTAATAATCCCCAGTGGAATGAATTCTTTTTACAAAAATGATATATTTAGTTGTTAATTGCAATGCTTGTATTGCTGGATATACCACAATGCCACTTAGGATTTTCCAGGTCATACAATGGTAAGTCACTCAGACACTAAAACAGCAAGATGGGTAAAATAGGCACACAGATCTGATCAAAAGACCATTAGCCCACCTGGGTTTAACCAACCAATACATATAATTAATGGCCTATGGATGGGGAATGATATTTACATAATTTAAACAGCCATTGTGTGCCTAACTGCAGAGATAGTGTCAACAATGATAAGGTTGAATTTGGACTGTGAAACATGCTAAATTTATATCAGTGTACTGCAATCCTGTGTGAAGTCCCCTCCCAGCTTTTAACTGCAGATATTGGAGATGGACAAAATATTGAAGTCCCACTGAAAAAAGGCTTTAAATTTGAAGACTCAAAACCTAATTACTGAACAAGCCAGAATCATTCCAATTAATATAAACACTATTAGCAGTAGGGGTGTGTTTAACAGAGTACTTACCAGCAGTACTTTGCAATATAAGTCTCAACAAGAGCAACGCAGAGCGTGGCATATGCCCCCGCCCGTATGTTTAATTGGGGATAAGATTGAAATGGTTGCTAGTATAGCATAGTGAATAGTGAGAGTGAATAATAAAGTTAAACATGTTAAAAGAAAACTGGTTTTGGAATGAAGATGAGGAGTTCTTTAGTTATTGCGTGGAAACTGAAATCAAGATGGCAGCCGTAGCGGCCATATTGGATACTGCACGGCGCTGGTTTTCGAAAGGAAACTTCCTCTACCCACCCCGCATACACCAACAAGAAATGAGATGGATCGGACAAGGCGTTCTTTAGTTATTGCATGGAAACTGAAATCAAGATGGCTGCCGTAGCGACCATTAAGGATATCGCATGGCACTGGTTTTCAAAAGGAACCTTCCTCTACCCACCCCCCATACACCATCAAGAAATGAGATGGATCAGACAAGGCATTCTTAAGTTATTGCGTGGAAACGAGAAGTTTATGGATGGAAGGGGCGTTCACATAATGCCCCCTGCTCATTCAAGGCAGGGGCATAATAGTAATAATAAAAACATAATTGGGGTTCAACCCAAAAAAGAGTAAATTTGCTGGAGCCCAATTTGCTTGTGTGTTGTAGTCAGAAACAGCTCTTTCATTTGCCAAAAGAACTGCATCAACAATTGAGCTTTTGAGAGGTAAAGTGGGCTCTCCCACAGATCCATTGTTTTGAGAAAATGAGATTTGACGTTAAAACAGTTTGAAAAATTCAGGATGCCGCCTCCATGATAATTATACATGTTTACATAATTGTCCAAGTGAAACTTAGTTTGTGGAAAATTTGTACAAGACAGCTTTTTACTGACTTAAGGAAAATGGCCGAAATGCGGAATAGACCACTTTAACTTTAACTTTCTTGGCTGGAGAAAGGGTCAAAAACTTTTCAGTGAATGCACATAACCATCATAACGCTGGTGACACCTCATCATTGCCAGGAAAAACTTATTTTTTCTGGGCATGAAATTAAATCCTGGAAACTGGACAGTTATCACCTGTAGAAGAGTCATCACTAGATTCACCTGTAAGCTTCCACTGGGGGTTGGGGTCACTTTCAGACTCAAAAATCTTCTCCAGAACTGCCTCAGCTCCAGTCAGCATGGGGGCTGCCATCTTGGAATGTGGGATAGCCCGCTCTGCCTCTCACTGGTTGTCACAACTTGTTAAGAATGGTTTCTATGACTTTTAATAGATGGCAGCACAGCATAGTCCTGAAAAAGCCGGTATCATGGGAAGTTGCGTTGACCTTTAATACGCAGTAGTGCACCCAACTCATTTGACCGAGATGTGGGATAGCCCACTTTACTTCTGAAGGGCACAATTATGGCAGCACGAAAAACAGTTTTGTTGGATAGTTGCTAATAACCAGTAAATTACAGCTGCAGAAATCACTACAGCATTGAATTAATTCATGTCTCAACCAGTTTCAACAAAAACTGTACACCACTATGGAAATAAAGTCGGCCTTGTCTCTGATGACAAACCCCAGTGCTTCCCTTTGTTCCCCAGAGCTGTAACTAACAGCTAAACTCACACCAAACTACAGCATCCTGCTGAATTCAGAGACTGAGGTTAGTATATGATGGGTGATGGACACTTTTCCTCATGGTTGACCTTGAACATTTTAGAGAGGCATAACTCAAGTTCTTTAAATTTAATTAAAATTCTTTTTGTGTCTTTTTGGTTGCATTTCACATTGTTTCGTGTTAAATGCATTTTATCATTTTGTGGTGTAAAATACTTTGAATGTGGTACTTGCTCACTGATTGTCTGCATTAAGCACAGGAAAAGCCAAAATAATCATTTTTATTTGAATATATGCTGTGCTCCCAGAAAATCTGTAGTCACTGTTGGTGTTTCCTGGGCAAAGCTAGACTGTGATGGCTGGTTTTTCAAGACGCCAAACGCAGCGGCCGGTACAAAAGGAAGTCCCGCAGAATAAGAGAGACAAATAGAATAGGAGTGAGAGACTCGCCCTTCCAACAGACCTAGATCTAGTCCGAGTAAAAAGGAAGCAACGCGAGCAGGACTGAAAGGGAAAAAAAAGGGGAAATCTTGGCAACAGAGATAAAAAGATTTAGCACCAAACGGTGCACAGAACAGAGGAAAAGAGAGAGAGAAAAAATCCCTTGCTAACTAGCACTTTCCTCTCAGAAACTAATTCCTCAAACAATTCTCCAACTAGAGACCTTACTGGCAAAAGTGCAAAAGAACTCTGACACACTGGCGAAGGCGGCGAGGCGGAGCTTGGGTTTAAATAGAGTCCGGGCGCCACCCACAATTAATGACAGCTGGCCAAAGAATCCGATTGTGGGCAAAACGAACCTCTCCCAGACGAGAGAAATAAAGAAAGCTCACCAGCCTCCAAAAACCATGACATAGACCCCATGCTGGCATAATGAAATTAAATAGACATAATAAAACAGTCTTAGAAGTATGGAGATAAATATCATTTACACATGACATAAAAACTTGGTCTCTTTGATTATTTAAAAATGAGCATGTATGATCAATCAATCAAAAAAAGTTTAATTTGCATAAAATGACATCATTGTGATTGATATATGAGCCCCTAAGAACCATACCGGGCCAACCCATGTTGGGGTACTTTTGAGAAAATGGGACTCAAAGTTGCCAGAGTAAACACTGCACCTAGAGTCATCTAGAGTAAACACTGCATTTGGTACAAACTCAAGATATGTAAAATCATGCACATGCACTTCTTGTGCAGGTTTTGGGTGCCCTTCTGCTGCATTAAATTGAAACCAACCTCCTTCTGAGGAGGAAGCATAATCTTCTGATTCATTTGGGACAAACTTTGGGTCTCTGTCATCTTCCACTTCACCATCATCATCAATCACAATAAGCAACTCCTCATCAGTGAGATACCGAGCTGCCATGTTTACAATGAATTATGGGAAGGTTGTGGGATGGCGTATTATGGCTAAGGCAGTGCAGTGCATATGTACAGGGGCAGAGAAGACATTTGCTTGTATTAACAATCCATGTGGGCAGATTGGGTTGGGCCGTTAGGAAATGTAGATCTCAGTTTTCTGCACATGCTGGCTACCACAACTCAATTTCGGCAAAAGTGCGGGATGGCCCGGTATGGTTCTTAGGGGCTCATATATATATGTGGTTGATTCAAATAATTTTCACTTTTTAATCAATGCATATGGTTATAGTTGTTAATAACCATCTCTTTCCTACAAGCCCAATTCCGAAATAGTTGGGACAAAGTGTAAATTGTGAATAAAATCAAAATCAATCAGTGACTTTCAAATCACACCAGCCAATATTTTATTCACAATAGAACAGAGATAGCATAGCAAATGTTGAAACTGAGAAATTTTACAATTTTATCCACAAAATGAGCTCATTTCAAACTTGACGGTTGCTACAGGTCTCAATGAAGTTGGGACAGGGGCCTGTTGACCATGGTGTAGCATCCCCTCTTCTTTTTAACACAGAATGGAGGCGTCTGGGCATTGAAGAGACAAGTTTCTTGAGTTTAGCCATTGGAATTTGATCCCACTCTTGTTTAATACAGGCTTCCAGCAGCTGGACAGTTTTGGGTCTCCTTTGACAGACTTTTCATTTAATTATGCGCCAAATGTTCTCAATCAGCGAAAGATCAGGACTGCAGGCAGGCCAGTTCAGCACACGGACTCTTCTACTACGAAGCCATGCTATTGTAAATGCTGCAGTATGCAGTTTTGCATTGTCCTGCTGAAATACACAAGGCCTTGCCTGGAATAGATGTTGTCTGGAGGGGAGCATATGTTGCTCTAAAACCTTCATATACCTTTCAGCATTCATGGTGCTTTTTAAAACATGCAAGTGTCCCACACCATATGCACGAATGCATCCAAATACCATCAGAGATGCTGGCTTTTGAACTGATTGCTGATAACAGGAGGGGTGGTCTTTCTCCTCTTTAACCCGGAGGACACGACGCCCATGATTTCCAAAAAGAATGTCAAATTTGGACTCATCTGACCACAGGACACTTTGCCACTTTGCTACAGTCCATTTTAAATAAGCCTTGGCCCACAGAACACGGCGGCACTTCTGGATCATACTCAACAATGGCTTCCTTTTTGCATGATAGAGTTTTAGGTGGCATCTGTGGATGGTGCAGCGGACTGTGTTTACAGACAGTGGTTTCTTGAAGTATTCATGGGCCCATTTAGCAATGTCAATGACAGAATCATGCCGGTGAGTGATGCAGTGGTGTCTGAGAGCCCAAAGATCACGGGCATCCAGAGATTTTTCCAGTTTCTCTGAATCTTTTGATGATGTTATGCACTGTCGATGATGAGACCTTCAAAGCCTTTGCAATTTCACGTTGAGGAACATTGAATTTAAAGTTTTCCACAATTTCTTTACAAAAACCTTCACAGGTTGGAGAGCCTCTGGCCATCTTTACTTCTGAGAGACTCAGCCTTTCGAAGACATCTCTTTTATAGCCAATCATGTTACACACCCGATGCCAGTTAACTTCATTACTTGCTAAATGTTCTTTCAGCTGATTCTCTTTTATATAGCTTTTTTCAGCCTTTTTTTGCCTGTGTCCCAACTTTTTTGAGACCTTTTGCAGCCAGAAAATTTGAAATAAGCTCATTTTGTGGATTAAAATGAAAAATGTCTGTTTCAACATTTGAAATGTTATTTATGTTCTTAAATAACATATTGGCTCGTGATCTGAAAGTCATTGCATTTTGATTTTATTCACAATTTACACTTTGTCCCAACTATTTCGGAATTGGGGTTGTAATCACAGTCAAATTAAAGATGATATATTTGCATATAACTCAGATAACATTCTTGCTCTGTTTCATGAACTAATTCTCACAAATTTATGTGGAGAGTAAATGCAATGTTAACAGACAATCACAAGCATACATCTCATGTGCTTACATTATGTGGCTCAGGGGAAGGGCTTCGGCAGCAGACACAGAGCAATTTTTTCAGCCATGGCAGCTGCTTAATCAGGGAGAGGTAGAGAAGGGGGTGAGTGATGGAACTGTAGTCCTTATAGCTGAATATAAACACAGCAATTGTGCAGTAATTGTGGTTTTCTGAGAAATCAGGATAATAGTCCAAGAGACTGATAACAACTGCAGGCAGGTAATGAAACACTATGATGCCCAGATAGATTTGCACAGTTCTGAGGGGTTTCTTTTTCATGGGGTTAATCTTCTCCTTGCCCAAGACCGACTTCCTCAGACTCCATATGATAGAAACGTTGCAGTAAACCATAATGGTGAAGGCGGCCAGGATCAGCCCAATGTAGGTGAAGTTGGTTGTAGGAATTGGGGGTGAACAATGACCTGCTGAGGCCATTGGCTATCACGAGCCCCCAAACAAGCATGGAAATAGCAACTCTGATCTTTTTATCCTTGATGCTGGTGAACACAATGGGGTGAACCACAGCCACGTAGCGGTCCAGGCAAATGCAGGCGAGAAAGAGTGGGGAGCCGTTTTTGATCCCAGTGGTAAAGTTCAGTACATCGAAGAAAAATCTCATTCCGAGTATAAAGTAACCTAAGCAGCAGATGGCAATCATCACGCAAAGCCATGCATCAGCGAGGGCCAGGCTGAAGATAAAGTGATTGGAGGTGGAAGAGTCACTCTTCTCTCTGGCCACCAGCCACATTACCATGATGTTGGCAGGGTAGCCCACTACAAGGTTGGTGCTCCTTTCAATAAACATAAACAACCACGCAGCATCGTGGTATGTGCAGGGTGTTAATGTGTCCGAGAGTTGGGGACTGGATCCTGAAGAGGAGTGGTTGAAGGGTCGGCTAGAATTGATGACAGAGCTGTTCATTTTGGTTTTATTTCATCTAGCAGGTTTGAGGGTTGATGATCCTTAGAAAAGAGAGTGAATGTAAGTTACATGGTCAAGCCTAGCTGAACTCACCACTTAAACTGACTGCGAGGCTAAATTCTGTTCTTAAGCTGATTCCAGCATTATTTTACATTATTCTCTACAAAATATTCCTCATCATAACACATTTACTGCATAATAGAGATGGAAACACTTATACTGGCCTATTTTGCACAAAGTTAAGCTCTCTCTTTTGAGAAGTTATTCATGTCAAAGAAGACCTGGAAAATTTTGTTGCATTGTTACACTGAAGGATAGTTTTTTTTTTCTGGGAAGACGACCTCCATCCAGAGAAAACTCTCTCCTCTAAGACACCAGCTTTACTCTTTCAAACTGCACTGGAGCTTCCCGAGGTGGAGACAGCGTTCCCAGAAGACAAGGTTTGCCCTTTGGGTCTATATTTTACTGTCTGCAAAAGCCTTTCACTTAAGCACAACATAAGAAATTAAAGAGTGGTTTATCAAACTGAAAAAATGAATAACTTACCTGAGAAACTGCAATAGCTTGACATACACTCCTCCAGTTCAGACAGCTTCCCGAGGTGGAGACAGTGTTCCCAGAAGACAGGGTTTGCCCTTTGGGTCGATTGTATTACAGTCGGCAACAGTCTCTCACTCAAGCACTGCTTAAGAAATGAAAGAATGATTCATCAGATTGAAAGAATTAGTAACTTACCTGAGTAACTGCAATTGCTCGACACACACTCCTCAAGGTCTGTATCCTGATCACCTGTTTCCAGTAGGATTATGTTTTTATTCAGTATCGTTCCACTTCAGAAAATAAATCAATCTGAGTGGTATGTAAGCAGGGCAGATGACAGCCAGTCACAAATCCATAGAGGAAGCAACAGCACTTGGAGTGACTGGACAATACCCTGTCACCACAGGATTATATTTAAGGATGGGTGGGTGTGCAAGAGGGGGTTGGGATTGCAGAGTGAGTTTGTGATGTGACACACAGATCTGCAGTAAAACAGAGGAGGGGCTAAAAGGAGGGGTAGATGAGTACCCCCTAACCCTGTTCTAACAATATATTATTTGTCAGTGATGCAATCCAAGAAGTGCATCCCAGACAAACAAGTGACGCAATGCAGTCAGCCAGCTGGTGCACAAGTGAGACTGTGTAACCTGGTGTAAGGTCTTACACATGAAACCACAACGTTCATCAAAGCACTCAAACAATTCTCTTTCATCCTCACAAAGAAAAGAAATTCAGTACTCAGTTACAGTAAATGTATTTCTGCAGATAATATTAGGTACATTTGTGACAGTTTGACTTTCATCAAAATGTTTGGCAATAAGGAGGTTGCAGTTTGCAAGTACTTTTCTTTGCTTTTGCTACATAGACTTCACTAAAGCCTGGCATCTGTTCCAGGAGCTGTATTGTCCTGTAGGTTTCAATGCAGATCCTTAGAGAGGAGAACATAATCAAAGCTAGGAGATCTGAGTCATTATATAACAATGTGTTACAAATCCACCAAAATTATTGCCCATGAAAAAAAAAAAATTCATATAAATAATTTCTTGACCCCATTATTTGAAGAATAATGGCATTAATAAACAGTAGTATCAAGATAACTATCACAAATGAACTTTTTTCCTACTTTCTCTTTACATTCATAGTCAAATTTTGCATTTCCAGTGACATCAATTTGTGACATTTGTTACATGGCATCTTCAGCCGCCATAAAATCAAACTTCTGTTCATCCAAAATTGAATCAGTGGACATGATGTTATCTAAATTAAATTTATGAAATTACAGGATTTCGAAATAAAATATAAACACACTTTTATTATGAATTATTGTTTTTCGTGTTTACATGCATTATGTGTGTCTGTCAAAAATTTACACTGGTAAAATTTTCAATTCTTGGGCTTTGTTGATAATGTTAAGAAGTAGACAGGGGAACACCAGATGCAGGAATTGAAGTGTTTATTGAAACACAAAACACTAGGAGAAAATCGGCAGACAAGCCAGAAACAAAACACCGTGCACATGCACTGAACGATTGGGGAAACTAAGGTACGCTGCCAAAGGCAGGGGGAAACAAAGGTACTCACTCAAAGAGTGGCTAAAACTAGAAAAACAAACTGGACCTAACTAGACTGACGGACACACTGGGAGACTTAAACAAGGGGCAGACAAGACGTGGGCGCAGCAAAATACAAGACTCGGGAATCATACAAAGGAAATACTCGGAAGGCACAAGGAGCTGCGATTTCACCATGCAGAGTCTAACAAAGTTCCTTCTGACGTCTCCTCTCTCCTGCCCACAGATATAGACACGGGAGGAGGCAGGGACTTGGAACGCAATCTCGAACGGAAACAAACACATGGGATTAATAAAACAATTACACGAGAACCGGGTTTAACAATAATGACTCGAGACAAGACGCTTAGACGATCAATCAAACTAGACGGTTTAGATTGAGGTAGGCCTAATCTAAACGTGACAAGTATAAAGCACCACGAGAGAAGCAAAGGAAAGCATAGCTTTCAACACAGTTAATCAGGGAAGGCTTAAGAAGTACTAAAGCTAGAAACACTCGCATTCGCTAATGAGTTAATCAGGTTAATACTACGTGACGAAATATTTACAATCACCCTCAAATAAGTGCTGGTTAGTACGGTTAGTAATTACCCTATCAGAGAACGTATTCACTCAGAGTTTAGCGAGACCCAGAATTAAGCACAGGTGGAAACAATGAATGAAATACCACAGCCGAAACCGAAAGAGGAAACGTGATTGGACGACGAGACGCAGGAATGCTGAAGGCTGTCACGCGACATCACTGGAGATCGGCAGAGAGAGAATCGATCATCAGACGGCAGAATGAAAGCTGAAAAATAAAACGAAAGTCAGCACAAGCACAAATAAGCACAAAGAAAACCCACATGTGGCAGAACCATAACAGATAATTTTCTTCCGTGACAGTCCATGGAGATCTTTGTAAAACTCACACAGCTAAACCAATGACGGAAGAGCTGGGAGCGAAGATTCATGCGTGTACTTAGGCTGTTGCGAGGCAAAAATAAAATAATGTTCATCAACTTCCTCCGTTCGTAAACGGGGCCATGCTGTAATCACGGATATATCTGATCTGCCGCCCTGCGGTGAACAATCCAATGTGAGCAGCGCCGGATTAATGCAAAGGCAAACTAGGCACGTGCCTCGGGCCCAATTGGCAGGGGGGGCCCAGACAGAGGGAAAAAAAAAAAAAAAAACTAAATAAAATACAAATATCCTATCTACAATTTATTCCAGTGTTAATATATCAATATTTATTAATTAAGTAAGGGATAATCAACGCGGAGGTGTGCATTCCACGGTTTTAAGGCACGACAGGAAGCACACAACCACCCCACGCGAAGCGGAGAGTGGTTGCCTCCGCAAAGAGCCTGAAAACCGTGGAATGCTCACCTACGAGTTGATTATCCCGCTTATACCATGGTCATTTGCCAGCAATATCAAATCACAACATTCAGAAATTTTTGGTGAAAGTTTTGCACAAAAAAAAAAAACGAGCTGGTAATTATTAAACAGGCGCCGCGCCTTCTCATACCCAACCCTACAGGCCAAGCAAAAGTGAAAGAGGTATGATAGTTCGTCTTAGTTCATGGAGAAATAATTTTTTGCACACGCTGACATCTGTTTACCAGCTGATAATTTGAGAACGGATTCCAGCTGAAATGGAGATTATGGACAACATTATGCGCGATTATGCAGACTGTAGCTAACATGCTACCTACAATTACAATGAACTTATGACGGTTTCCGTAGAGTCAGCGAGCTGAAATCAGTCTGCTGGCATAGCACGTAGCTAGCGAACTGTCAGCAGTTGCTGATACATGAAGTGGACGCTTTAGCTTCCTTTGTAACCGCACACAATTACAATCGTTTAATGAATAAAGCCTGATTACTTCGCTGCTATAATATTTACGGTCATTATCGCTTGAGTACCTATTGTTAACCGCCCCGCTGGACGCAACTTATATGACGCCGCCAAATTTACTGGAGATAAATGAGCAGCTAGGTTTCTGTTGTGGGTGAAGCTAGATCCGGAGTAGTTCAAGTACGCTGTGCGAGTGAAATCTCGTAAAATCTCGTTTCCGCGATCCTCGGTAATTACTAGTCAATAAGTAGCATCATGGTTTTCGTGCCTTCGAGTTATTAAAATAATTAAAATGACTAAAACGAGTTTTAGACATTTTAAAGAGCGTGTTCCTGTTGTCAATTGCTTTGAATTCTTGGTTTGTTTTTGCTTTTGACTACAATGCTTGTTTAATCCCATCCTAATGTTTATTATGCAGAGGGAGGGGAAGGAACGTTTAATTTTCTACCATTTCTTTATTTGTTTGGGGTTTTAATAATCCCATGAAAATGGAGGATCTACTTTATCAATTCAATAACGACTTATGTAAACTTCATGACTTTCAGAAAGGACGGAGGACTGACAGATGACTATCAATGAGTATTAACTGACAGCACAATTAGTCCCTGCATTATTAAAAGCAGCATAATTTTCAGTGTAGCATCTTAGAAAATCCACGGGAAATAATTACAATTTATCTGTTCATCATTTTAATGTACATCTGCACTTATGTATTGGTGTTTAGTGATTAGTTCAAAACAACTTTTTCATTAACTTCTTGCATGCTGAAGGTATAAATTTATAATATTTTTAGGAAGGGCTCATTAAACACTATACATCCAGACATAACAAGACACATTAAAACAAATTTATCTCGTTATACACATACATTTTATGTATATCTTTATTTTGCACTTACAGTGCCGTGAAAAAGTATTTGCCCCCTTCCTGATTTCTTATTTTCTTGCATATTTGTCACACAAATGTTTCAGATCAGCAAATAAATTTTAATATTAGACAAAGACAACCCGTGGAAATACAAAATGCAGTTTTTAAATGATGATTTAATTTATTAAGGGGAAAAAGCTATCCAAACCTACCTGGCCTGGCGTGAAAAGTTAATTGTCCCCTAAACCTAATAACTGGTTGCGCCACCCTCTGCGACAACAACTGCAAGCAAGTGTTTGCGATAACTGGCAATGAGTCTTTTACATCGCTGTGGAGGAATTGTGGCCCACTCTCCTTTGCAGAATGTTTTAATTCAGCCACATTGGAGGGTTTTTGAGCATGAACGGCTGTTCAAGGTCATGCCACAGCATCACAATCGGATTTAAGTCCGGACTTTGCTTAGGCCGCTCCAAAACCTTCAATTTTTTTTTTTTTTTTTTTTTTTAAAGCCATTCAGAGGTGGACTTGCTAGTGTGTTTCGGATCATTGTCCTGCTGCTTAACCCAAGTGCGCTTGAGGTCACCAACTGATGGTTGGACATTCTCCTTCAGGATTTTCTGGTAGAGAGCAGAATTCATAGTTACATCAATTACAACAAGTCATCCAGGTCCTGAAGCAGCAAAGCAGCCCCAAACCATCACACTACCACCACGTTTGACTTTTGGTATGATGTTCTTCTTATGAAATGATGTGTTAGTTTTACGCCTGATGTAACAGGATGCACAACTTCCAAAAAGTTCAACTTTTGTCTCTTCAGTCCACAGAATATTTTCCCAAAAGTCTTGGGGATCATCAAGATGTATTTTGGCAAATGTGAGACGAGCCCTTGTGTTCTTTTTGGTCAGCAGTAGTTTTCGCCTTGGAACCCTCCCATGGATGCCATTTTTGCCCAGTCTCTTTCTTATTGTTGAATCATGAATACTGACTTTAAATGAGGCAAGAGAGGCCTGCAGTTCTTTAGATATTGTTCTGGGTTCTTTTGTGACCTCCTGGATGAGTCTTCGATGCGCTTTTGGTAATTCTGGTAGGCCGGCCATTCCTAGGAAGGTTCACCACTGTTCCAAGTTTTCTCCATTTGTGGATAATGGCTTTCACCTTGATTCGCCGGAGTCCCAAAGCTTTAGAAATGGCTTTGCCACCCTTCCAGACTGATAGATGTCAATTTCTTTATTTTCATCTGTTCTTGAATTTCTTTAGTTCCCAGCATGACATAATGCTTTTTGAGATCTTTTAGCCTACTTCACTTTGTCAAACAGGTTCTATTTAAGTAATTTCTTGATTCAACAGTTCTGGCAGTAATCAGGCCTGGGTGTGGCTAGTGAAATTGGACTCAAATGTGGTTAATCACAGTTAATTCATGATTTAACAAGGGGGGGCACTTATTTTTTCACATAGGGGCAGGTAGGTTTGGATAGCCTTTTCTCCTTAATAAATGAAATCATCATTTCAAAACTGCATTTTGTATTTACTCGGGTAATTTGTTTTATATTAAAATTTGTTTGATGATCTGAAACATTTAAGTGTGAAAAATGTGCAAAAAAGTAAGAAATCAGGAAGGGGGCAAATACTTTTTTATGGCACTGTATGTACTGAAAATACTTCATGAAAAAGAAATCTTCATTAACTCAGAAACATGAATAGCTTGTGAAGCAGTTTGTCTGAGCCCTCTCCTCCATGTTGTTCTTGTATATAATCTCGATCATGGTTTGCTGTGCTGTGTGGGGATGCTTCAATCGCTGGGAGGTTGAATACAAATGTACGGTTTCTCCAATGACACGAAGAAGAGAAAAAATAAAAATAAATTGTTGGCTCAATTCAGCAGGAGAAATCGAGCAAACGTTAAAAATTACAACAATAAAAATGTGAGGTGATCGCATTCAAACACTGCACTTGCACTCTCTCACAACCAAAGACCACACGATTTGGAAGCTTATTGTCCAGTTTATTAAAAGTAAAGAACAGGGAAAGGCTTGCACAGCTTTGGGAGTTAAGACTCAGGGTGTAGGGTGAGTGTCCTGCCTCATTGCAGGGAGGCTTTTATTGAATCGCCTGCAGCTCTTCAGCTGAAAGGGGGGGGAGACAAGAGAAAGGGTTTGACACATCTATATAGGCTTGGATGGGAAATTGTGCTGAGAGATGAGGTGTGGTCGTTGTTTCCCTACTTAGGTTATGGTACTCAAGTAGCTGTGACCAACAGCTTTTGCTGCTGATGTTTAAGTATGGCAAATGGCATCAGTTACAGATGTGACAGGAATTAGCATAAAGTTGGATCATGTTCTTTGCAGTCTTTCAGACAAGAAATACAGTACAGCTCAATATTTTTAGTCTTCAGTAAGATTCCCCACTTAGGCCAAACATTTTGGAAAATTAAGCATAGAAGGCTATTTGGCCAATACGTTGTTTTCAATCTTCTATTTGGTCCTCCAGCCTCCCTCTCCCTTAATCATCAATCCAAAATTAGCTGAGCAGCAATATAATATTGACAGGTAATGTCAACAGAATCACAAAGCTTAAAACACTCAAACAAGAGATCACGTCTAAGTTTACTGAATAGAAGTTAAAAAAAGAAAAAAGCTCCCACAATCAATATTAATAGTGATGTATCAGAGCAAACGATGGCTTTTCTTTATTATTCCGTAACGTTAACTTTATTACACCAGCTAACGTTAGCTACCTTGTTCTCAAAGAAAATCTCACTTCACCACATCCACTGCTATAATAAGTCTGATGGTATATTTTCGTTACTTCTCCATTTCACTCCCCCACCCCCCAAAAAAAAAAAAAAAAAAAATCTCGTTTAAGAAGCATTTTTCCCCTCTAATTTTGCGTCTTTGGATGAAATGGCACTGACATGACAGAGTTTACAAGTATACTGCTGCTCATGGTGAGCGATAGTAACTGTCGCTAACTGTACCTAGCTAGTATCGTAGCCCAATTTGTTGTCTGTAAACATTAAATATCTCAAGAATCGTGCAGGGAATTATCCAGTAAAACCCTTTACTGTACGTGTTATTTAATTCAGATGTGCTGACAATATTCAGTCTAATTCTTTAAATGTCTTACCTTTTGGAAGATCATCACATACGGTCCATTCCGCTTCAGCTCAGCTGCTGGACTAGTCTTGTCGCACTTCCGGCGAGATTTCAGTCAACTCTCGCACAGCGTACTTGAACTACTCCGGATCTAGCTTCACCCTTCTGTTGTACCCAGCCGAATACCAGGTTTAACGTTGCTATGGTTACAAGTTGGATAGTGGATAAACTTCGAATGGTGAAACTACCGTAGCCGAACTGGTTCCAACATTTATCTGATTTGCTCTGTTTGCATAGCAATGCTGACACCTATTGGTGATTAAGACTACTGCCTTAACAATGACGCTGGTAATGGACAAGATAAGGATAATTTATAGTGATCTGGCGATTACTGAAAGAATAACTCCTGACAGGGGGATTGAACCCCCACGCGCAGTGGAGGGGTGAGGGTGACCCCCTGAAGGTATGATCTTCCCACTTTCAAGACCTGCCTGAGAGAGGAGCTGGACAGCGCTGTCCCTAGCAATGGTCTGCAGCTATAACAACAGTCATTATACAGAAATATCAGACTTCTGAAGGCAGTGACTGACCAATCAGAATACAGCATTTAATAGACGCGTAATAACGTAGAAATAATAAAAATAAAAAGTAGTCTTTAATGTACGACACATGACTTATTTTGGCATACAAAGAACCAACTTGTAACCAAAGACTACACTATGTAAAAAGTGAATTAACTTCTTATTAGTAATTTTGGTAAGTTTCAGATTTCAATTCATAAATAACATCGATGGAGGGGGCCCAAAAAATACAGTCTGGCTAGTGTAGTCCATTTATTTAATCCGGCTCTGAATGTGAGCATTAGAATATTTTACCAGAAAGAGGTGGGACATCAAACATATCAGTGATCACTGCAACGTAACAAACAGAATCGTAACAGTTACTGTATTTACTCTCGTTTCAAATATGACTCCAATTAGAATTAGAATGAATAATTTAGGGGAAACATGCGTGGACCTCAGGGTGATTACACCTCGGACTCGTAGGTGAAGGCCTGCGTTACTCAATATGGGGTCTATTCTCCCATTTGCGCGTAAGTCCTTTTATACGCAATTCGAGTTACGTGCATTTGAGTTACGCGTATACACGCCCACAGCGCTTAACTTCAGAATGTAGGTGGCCTTATGAAAGAGGTGTGACTAATCCAAAAGAGAGGCAGACTCTTTACCAAGCTCATTATGGCTGTCAGGAAAACATGGAACAAGGATTTTGATTAACCATGAAAATGCAGTTGTAGTCCATGGAAAACGCAAAGCAGACTTTAAATTTGAATATCGTCGGCCTGCTGATAAAACCTCATAAAACATAAAAACATAGGCTGTAATATCATGTGATGATTTTGTTTGATAATTTATTATGGTTTTGAGAAATGTACTTTAGAAATTAGGATGTACAATCGAATATTGAATGTCTCAACCTTAACCATGGTAAATAAAATAAAATAAATGTTAAAATTCGGCCTATAACCGACATAAAACACAATATTCTATTTCGCCATATATTGGCGCTTGACCTTAATACAGCCCTCAAAAGTGCTTAACAGAAAAAGCGCGTAAGCCAGGGGGAGAATACGCGTAAGTGTTATTTGCCTGAGAAACGCCCAGATTTTGGCCTTGCTCCGCCCGAAGGGGTCTATTCTCCCATGCACTTAAGTCGAAAAAAGTGCGTAGCTACACGCTTTTCAGCCTACGCGTATTCTCCCCTTGAATTAAGTCTGCGCATTACGCGCCCCAAAGACAGTTACGCGCTTTGGGCGGAGCAAGGCCAAAATCTGGGCGTTTCTCAGGTGTTTCAAATCTAAAACCAAAATGCCAGTTCTGCATTTGCTTGCTCTTTTGCGTGATTGGGAAAGAGTAAGAGGAGCGCGCCGAGCTTGAAGACAACCACGCATATATCGGCCTCGTTTGGATATCCTGGGACTAACAGACACCGAGTGCATCCAGCGCTTTTGTCTGGACCGTGAGGCAATCATCTATCTTTGCCGACTTTTGGATGAACAGCTATCCAGCCGCAGCAATCATCTACAAAACATACCGGTGGTCATCAAGGTCAAAACTGCGCTGTCGGTCCTGGCATCTGGGTTGTTCCAGAGAGTGGCTGGTGATGTCATGCACATATCACAGGCGTCTGTGTCAAGGTGTCTGACACAGTTCGTTGATGCTATGCTTCACCATCAGCCATTTCATTAAGTTCCCCAAAACACCCGCTGAAAGACGGAGAGTTAAAGGGGGGGGTGGGTTCTACCGCGTCGCCAGGTTCCCCAGTGTTGTGGGAGCCATTGATTGTACTCACGTTGCAATCAGAACCCCTTCCACTAATGGGAATATGTACAGAGACCATAGACGTCGGCACAGCATTAATGTTCAGGTTTGCGATAATGATACGCGCGGGGCCGGCGCTAGACTTGGAAATTTGGGGGAAAATACCCATCCCTTTATTGACTTCAATTAGTCCTGACTAATTCTAGATGGTTTTCCTTTATTTCCTTTATTAACACGTTTTCCAATTCAAGAATAATCAAGTGGCAATTGAAGACACGGCTCTCCCGCATATGATCTAACAGCGACAAAATAATGAGCTACATTCAGTACAGAAAAATAATTTAATTATAAATAGCTCTATGCACTGGCACTCAGCCACGGTATTTTTATTTCAGTGAGAGCGGCATTTCAGAACTCTTTTGCGAATGAAGGTAATTTCGGCGACAAATACGTAGGCCTACACCTGTTTTTGCAGCACGGTCACGCAACTTGCTGTAAAATAGACAGCTGTCGGATTGGAAAATGTAAACGGACGAAACCATGTACTTGTCACCAGAATTACCTTCATCCGCTTACGACTTCTGAAATGCCACTCTCGCTGGAAAAAAAGTCACGTCGCTGAGTGCCAGTACATAGACCTAATTATAATTAAATTATTTTTCTGAACTGAATGCAGCCCATTTGTCTCTGTTAGATCGCATAGGGGGAGAGAAGCCGTGTCTTCAATTGCCACTTGATTATTCTTAAATTGGAAAACAAGTTAATAAAGGAAGACCATTAAGAACAAGCCAGGACTAATTGTTGCCAATAAAGGGATGGATTTTTGCCTAGGCAATTGTCTAGGTAAGCGCCGGCCCTGCATACGTGCATATTAAACATCTGCGCCGAATTCCCTGGCTCGGTAAAAGCGTTGCCATGTCCTTTAGTTGCAAACCTGACATTGGAGTAGTTTGAGATTTCAAGTGTGCAATTTCTAAATGAGGTCATATAAACTCTTTGATTGTTATTTTTGTGTGACTAGAATGTTCTCTTTATTTGTCTTCTTCCCTGTCTTCCACGGAACAAACAGGCTAGTGTAGGAGGGGCACATTTTCAATGCTCTGATTGCGCTGGTTGAGAAGCGCTAAATTCTTTATTTGTTATTTCATTATCGTGGCAATTTGTTTGTTTGCATAGCTTTAATGTCATGGTGGCTAGAATAAGAAATAAAGAAGAGATGTCTGCATTACTTCTTGTAATTGGCAGACATACATAGGCCTACAATTACCGCAGCATATCGTCGGCCTGCTGATAAAACCTCGTATCTTCAAAATGATAAATTTCACAGGAAAATTAAAAAATATATTAAAAAATAATAATTGATAAATATAAGTTAAAATATAAATGAAATAAAAAATGTTTAATTTTGCATGTAATAATAGGGGACATACGAGTTTTTGTTTCATATCAATTTGGAGATACAAGGTTTTATCAGCAGGCCGACGATATTCAAATTTAAAGTCTGGTTTGCGTTTTCCATGGACTAAAACTGCATTTTCATGGTTAATCAGAAAATCCTTGTTCCATGTTTTCCTGATAGCCATAATCACTGAGCTTGGTAAAGAGTCTGCCTCTCTTTTGGATTCGTCACACCTCTTTCATAAGGCCGCCTACATTTTGAAGTTAAGCGCTGTGGGCGTGATCGAAGTGCGTAGGAGAGAATACGCATAACTCAAATGCGCGTAACTCGAATTGCGTAAAAAGGGACTTACACACAAATGGGAGAATAGACCCCGAAGTGCATAACTGCCTTCGGGGCGCGTAATGCACAGACTTAAGTCAAGGGGAGAATACGCGTAGGCTGAAAAGCGCGTAGCTACGCGTTTTTTTCATCTTAAGCGTATGGGAGAATAGACCCCTACGTGCCCCCGGGTTTTAGCATTATTACCGAAGCTTAGGTTCGTTGGTAATATCAGGGGATGGAAGTCAATCATCGCAGCAACAGCATCTTTTGGCATGAATACTGCGAACCCAGATCTATGCACGCCCGTGGGTTCCTTCAGGGAATGTTAACAGATAACCGACTTTTCGTCCATGGGTTTCCTTAAGGTTAAAATCCCAGAACCGGCAATACATAAACCCTTTATGTAAATAGATCATGATTGTCTCTCCAACTTAATAAAACCAGTTCTCATCCCAAAGCCGCTGATCAGTCAGTCCTTGGTTAAGCTTAACCCCTAAGTCTCCGTCGTAACGTGGCTAGAAAGAATAAAAAGATTAGGAGTCACAGAGACCACGCAAGTTTAAAGGAATAACAATAATTTATTCACCAGGTAGGCAAGAGCTTAAATCAAACAAATCAAGGTTAAACAAGACCACACAATAACTTTCCGCAATCTGAAATCCATCTGCCCTGTCTCTCTCTCCACCTGCATATCTAACACTCTCTCCAATCTCACCCTCCCTGTTAACCCAGCGCCCATAGACTTTGTCAACATTTACAACAACACGCTGTCTACCTCCCTCAACTAATCTCGTCCCTATAAAAACAAAAACTGTCACTTTCACTCACTCGGCCCCCTGGTTCACCCCGGAACTTCACAAACTCAAAAAACAACGGAGACAGCTAGAACGCCTATACAATAAAACAGGACTCACTGTGGACACCCTCGGCCTCAAAGAGCACACCCACCTTTATACATCTGCACTCAACAAGGCCCGCTCCAACTTCTACTCCGGCATCATTCTCTCTAGATTCTCCAACCCCCCGCAACCTGTTTTCCACTATAAATAAACTCCTCAAACCCCAGGACAACATCTCACCCTCATTTACCCCAGAGAAATGTAACAACTTTCTATCTTTCTTCCATTCCAAAATCGAAAACATCCACAACCAGCTAACCACCTCCTCTGCCATCACCCCTGACCCGGAGCCTGCACCTCCCCCGCCCACTGACCACCGCCTCTCCTTCCTCTCACCCATAACCACAGCTGACCTTTCTGAAATTCTCTCCAGCATGAACTCATCCACCTGCCCACTGGACCCCATCCCCTCTGCTCTCGTCAAAGCCTGTCACACTTCTCTTGCCCCACTCATCACTGACCTATGGCACCGTTCCATCACCTCGAAAGCTTGCTGCCATAACACCTCTCCTCAAAAAACCCACCCTTGACCCCGACGACCCCAACAACTTCAGACCCATCTCCAACCTCCCATTCCTCTCAAAAATACTGGAAAGAGCCATCGCAACCCAACTGAAGAAATACCTCCTCTCCAATAACCTATATGAAACATTCCAATCCAGTTTCTGAAGTCACCACAGCACTGAAACAGCCCCACTCAAAGTCACCAACAACCTCCTACTCTCCTCTGACTCCGGCTCCCTCACCGTTCTCCTCCTCCTCAACCTCAGTGCAGCTTTCGATACCATCAATCACTCCATCCTCCTCCATCGCCTGCAATCCATTGGCATCACCGACTCCGCACTCTCCTGGTTCACCTCCTACCTGTCTGACAGATTCCACTACATCTTCATCAATTACCACAAGTCCCGCACTGCCCCAGTCACACATGGAGTCCCTCAGGGCTCCGTGCTCGGCCCCATTCTTTCCATCCTGTACATGCTCCCACTTAGTCACATCATCCGCCGCCATGGTTTACATTTCCACTGCTACGCCAACGACACACAGCTGTGCATCTCCACCAAAGCCATCACCCCCATCATTCTCTCTACCCTCACCGACTACCTCACTGACATTAAAACCTGGATGAACAACAATTTCCTTAAACTAAACTGCAATAAAATCGAAACCATCATCGGCCCAAAATCCCTTCTCCCCTCCTCCCACATCTTCTCACTCTGCATTGATGGTCAATCAGTCACTCCCTCCCCCCGGTCCGAAACCTCGGCATCCTCATGGACCCTACCCTCTCCTTCAACTCACACATCACGTCACCAAAACCTCTTTCCTCCACCTCCGTAACATTGCACGCCTCTGCCCCTCCCCTTTCCTCCTCAGCCGCTGAAACACTCGTCCACGCCTTCATCACCTCCAGACTGGACGAATGCAACAGCATCCTCCATGGCCTCCCTTCCACTGTCCTCCATACAATGCAATATGTTCAGAACTCACCTGCCCGGTTGCTCATCCACTCCCGCTCCAGAGAACACATCACTCCCATTCTCCGTCACCTTCACTGGCTCCCCATACTGCAACGCATCAACTTCAAGATCCTGCTCATCACCAGCAAAGCTCTCAACAACCTCGCCCCCTCTTACCTGACCGATCTCCTCCATCGCCATTCCCCCACTCGTCGCCTCTGCTCTGCTGATGCTAACCTTCTCACCCCCATTACCAAGACCATGTACCGCACCATGGGGGACAGAGCCTTCGCCATCGCCGCCCCAACCCTCTGGAACTCCCTGCCCCTTCACATCCGGAACTCTGACACACTCATCTCATTCAAAAGTCAACTCAAATCCCACCTCTTCAAGATCACCTACGACATCTGACCATCCTCCTACATGCCCCCCCCCTTATTGTTATTGTTATCTGTTATCTGTCCTGTTTACATGCTTACCTATCTCTCTGTTTATGCTTATGTGCTCCTATGTAAAGCGTCTTTGAGTTTTTAGAAAAGCGCTATAGAAATCTGATTTATTATTATTATTATTTTTATTAAATCAATTACAAGTTACAAACATTTTAGATAATGAGAGTGAAATCATACCTGGCGAAAAAGGCTACACACGGAACAAGCGTGCGGGAAGTTTGAATTACGAAGCTTCCATAACTGTAGAGGCTACACACGCACTGACGTGCTCGGGAGGAGATCGGATACGATCTTCCATAATAAAAAGACTACTACACATGCACTGACGTGCGCGGGGAGAGATTGGATACGATCTTCCATACTTAAAGAGGCTACACACGGCATAGAGATGCACGTGTGGGAAGTTGGCTGCGATCTTCCATAATTAAAGAGGCTACACACGCACTGGCGTGCACGGGGAGAGATCAGATACGATCTTCCCCGAGTGGATTGTCTGTCTTTGCTTTAAGCCAAATCACTTCTTTGATCCAGGCGGCATGGCCATAAATTATCTGGAGAGGGTCGAATCTGGATTTTAGGTTTCCACCATTTGTAGGAGGTAATAAAACAATATAGCAGAGAGAGAAGAACAGAATGATTATCCAAGAGGATTATGACCAATTTTCAGGAGTTTCCAAAAGGGAATGAACCATAATTTCAATGGGAATGAAACATAATCCACTTGGATTCTCCTGAGAATAACAAGACCAAACATGATATGAATATGTACAAAACTAATATGATGTAGTTGTCATGAAAAAGTCTTAAACTGAATTATTACACAGGTAAGCTGGGTTATAAGTACAGAAGTGATTTCAGAGCAGTATATTGAACATATAAGCATATTGTGAAGTTCCCAGAGGTTTAGATTATTTTAAACAGGTAAATTAAGGTCCAGTTATATTAAAGACTGAGGACAGTAATATGACTCCCACAGGGGCATTGTGTCAGCCAGAGCCTTGCAACTACCCTTCCCGTACAGAGTAACACCAAGGACACAGAAAGACCATAAACCCCTTCCACTCGGAGGCTGAGCAAACATCCTGGGCCCAATCATACTGGAGGAAGTCCAACCAGTTTTACTGTGATCTAGCATGGCTCCAGAGTTCCTTGAGGCCCAGTTCCTGAGCTATCAGCCATTTGCCGCTTTCAGTCTTGGGGCTCCCCCGCTCCTCAGCGTTTGCAGTGTTCCAACCCCCTTTCCAGATCTTACATCTTCAAATGAATAAATATCTTGCAATGAAATGATTTAAACAGATATAAATCAAGATTGGTATGTAACACTGAAATCAGTTATCTGACCTCAGTGATTCTACTACTTGGCAGAAGAATTAAACCATCTCAGGATTTCTGAAGCTGAAGATGGGGGGGGGGCTATTCTTGTTTTTCACATACCTGGAGTGCGATTCCCATAGCCCATTTCCCATTTTTTGATATTACCTTCGGGTAATATCCCTTTTTGTGAAAAATTCGTTGGCTGAGAGTGTGGGGGAAAAAAAAAATCACTCTGCGCCGCATCATGCTCTAAATTCAAACTGAATACCAAGCCAAACGGTGGGGAAATCGCTATGAATTAGCGCTGTAGCAAGCCAGCTGAGTACCACTCTCATAACTTAGTTAACATTACTTAGCTAGCCAACAAGCTAACTTGTACGCATTACCTTTCCATGACCGTAACATAACATTAGTTTGTTAGCTAGTGAGCTAACGTTAGCTAGCTGCTCTGTTGACTGTGAATTTAAAAACCATGGCAAGTCTAAACGCGAAGGTCTGTGACTCAGTGACTGATGGAGAATCAGAGTGACAGAGTTAGCTCAGCGCTAACATTATGGGAATTACAATTAAGGCACTAATGGAAATTATGTTTGTTTTCTATTATTAAACTACGCGATTCAGTTATTTGATAAACAGAATCTTATACTCTTGGTCGTGTCACATAAAAATTATTAAACTCGTTGAGTTGGTTTTGCATTTGTTGCTCACTAAAAGCTTGCAAATGAAGCAAAATTTACTCAACAAGTTTCATAACTTTCATGTCACACATCTTCTCGTGTAAGAGCCTCAATAAATTTTATAGCCCAGACTATGTGTGAGCGGGACAGAGGGGGTGTTTGCTTGTGTAACTTGGGTGGCGTTTGACTCAGAGTGAAAGTACAGGGGGAGGAACTGCTCGTTTGGTTTTAAAATGACACCACGGGAAGAGACCGAGCGGAGAGACAATATGGCTGCTGCTCTGCTCCCTAACCTGAACTAGCACTCAGTCAAAGGATTCAGCAGGCTTATCTTTCTTATGATTCTGCCATGTCCTGTTCTGTTCTTGCCATGTTCTGTTCCGTTTTTGCCATGACCTGTTCTGTTTTTACCATGCTCTGTTCTGTTTTTGTCATGTTCTGTTTATTCTAGTTCATTGCCATGTTTTTATTTTTGCCATGTTTTGTATTCCCTGCCATTATCCATATTTCTGTAGATTCCGGTCCATGTCTTTGTTCATGCCCTGCATTGCACTTTGTCTCCCCTGTCTGGTCTTTTGTTAAGCTACAGCTTCTCCCCTAGTCCTGCGTGTCACATGCTTAGGTGATTTCATGGTTTCTGGGTTTCCAACCATTCCTTCTAGTCTCGTTTGCTTCCTTCGCCTTGCTTTTCTATTTTACTAACCAGTACTAACAGTTTGTTTTTGTTAAAGTACTAACCCAAACTAACAGTGTATATTGTACTAACTTACTAACGAGCACTAGGGATTGTATAGCTGCACTTACTAATTGATTAACAAGCTCACAGCATTCGCCCTATTCTAGTCTCCGCCTCTTGTCTCTCCCTAATCTTCTCTGCTGCGTTTCAGTGGATCCTCCACACTTGTTCACGCTGTCCTTTCTCTTAGTATCTATGCATGTTAGAACTCCTTGACTGGAGCTGTATATTTGTCTATAGGATTGTCTCGTGATCCCTGTCTGCGTTTTGGCAGTTGCCTATTTCATGTGATTAGGTTCTCCCTCATGTTCCCTCCTTTGTAATCAGTCTGACTTCTTGCACTTGTGTCTTGTTAAGCATGTGACTTCCCATGAGTGTATATTAGGAGTCTTCTCTCAGCACTTCCTTGTCAGCACGTTGTCTGCTTGTGCCACGCTTTTTTCGCCTTGTTTTCATTGTGATTACCTTTCTGAGTGGACCGTCCTTGATTTATGATTTTTGCCAATTCCCTGTACTTTGCCACATCCTCTGTTACCTAACCCATTTTGTACGACCCTGATTTTTGTGATTGGTGCCCTGTTTACGGTTCTGGATTTCGCCCTTTGGATTCTGATTTTTTGGATTGTGGACATTGTACCGTTGCCTGCTCTGTTGGGGGTTTCCCCCCTTCAGAAATAAAGCCTCCATTTTTGTATTCACTGGTTCTCGCTTGTGGTTCCTCACGTAATCCTCACAATCTTTCACTTCATCTCTTCTTCTCTCTCCATTCTTTGCCTGTCCCTGCCTCTCTGTCCATCTCTCCTCTGCTCCCTCTCTTCATCTCTCCCTCTCTCCCCACATCTCTCTTTCTCCATCTCCATCCAGCTCAATCACTCCCTCTCCATCTCTCTCTCCATTTCTCCTCTGTTCCCTCTCCCCATATCTCTTTCTCCATCGCCATCCTGCTCAATGTCCCTCTCATCTCTCCCCTGTTCAGCATTTTCTTAATCTTGTGGCACGAGTGTCAAGTAACTTTTGCGAACTGTTCTTACTATATGTGAGAATTGGCCATTTATAATTAGCCTACATGAAATCATCCTAATTTAAACTTCAGTTTGTTCTCACCACCTGCGTGGCTATCAACGAAAAATTAAACAACTGATGGTTATCGGTCTTAAGTACACTTTATAGGCCTGCCTCTTTTTAATGATAAACTACAACAAAGCAACCCTGAAAATCTCTTGAAATGTCATTTGAAAATTCAAAAACTTTGGGTTGTAAACTGGAAACTTCATTTGTCAATCAAGAAAGAGGAACTCTAAAATCATATGGAATCTTAAGGGGAGGAGAAATCCAAAAAAATGGTTTTTCACAATTTTTATCAAAATTTTAATTTTGGTCTTAATTAAAAGTTTAATCATTCATAATTAAGAGCAGGTGGATGTGTTGCGCGTTAGGGGGGCAGAGAAGGCCAACCTAGACTCTGAAAAAGCCAAAAGAAAGAGCAAATCACTTCAAGAACAGGACAATCAGAGGGAGCAGGAGGGAGAAGTTTATGCTTCAGGGGCATTTTAATGTTCTAAGTTGACTGTTACAATGATTTGTAGGTGTACTTTGACTTTAACCTGGATTTTCTCAAAACCTGATTTTTGCCCCGATTGCTATCATTTAAGGCGATATATCTCACTTATTTGTGGAGATTTTCTCATGAAATTTTGACAGAAGTCTGTGTACATATCAGGAAGTCTACAGCATTAAAAGTTTTGGTTTAGCACATTGGGTCTGTGAGTTATGGTGATTTATATTTCATATCGAGGGGGCGAAAAATGGCAAAATCCTCTTTTACCGCACTAAATCTCTAGCATTACGTGTAAATGCTTTATTCTAGTTCAGAAGAAGGTGTAAACATAACTAAATCTAATAAAAAAAAACCTGATTCAAATACCTTGCTTCAGTCCTGAGATATAAGGCAAAGAAATAATGGTGAAATCGGGGCGGCGGCCATCTTGAATCACATGACCTAATTATGCAAATTAGGTCAAATTCATATTTTGTGTATTTCAGGTCATATACTGTCAATACACCAAGTATGAATGATTTCTGTCCAAAAATGACAATTTTTTTCCAAAAGGTTTCTCCTCCCCTTAAACTGTCTCCTTACCGAACTTATCCCTCACTCTGACAAAATCTGCGATGTTTTCGAGTCAAAGCAGCTTCCTTCCTCCCTTTTTTCCTCATTTGGGGGCATTCTACACCGAAGGCATGAAAATTGGAGATTTCAGTTTGGGCACCCTGATGACGTGTACAGCACAGAGGAGTCATCGAGGTGTGGCTTGGGAGTAACAAACCGCGCCCAATGTTTTCCGCAAACACGACCAAGACAAATATTGGAGACGAGCTAAAGGTTCTGGTGCACACGAATGCTCTGTAGTTGGTTGCTAGAATCCACATAAACATGTTTTTAACATTCCATCTAGCAATGTATCGCACAGGAACAAGTGGATTGCATTTATTGAGTGGGATTGCTGCATGCACAATGTGTTATTCTACCGGTTTATTTATTAGTCCTCATCTTCCTCCTCCTCTTCCGCCGTTTTACGGACCTGAACTACTTCCACATACTTCAACAAATACAAACCGCTCAAACTTCAAATTATTCAGGCCGATACAGACATTATCAGATATATTCAGAATTTTCCAAAAGTTCATAATTTTCGAGATAATCCATCTTTTCGAAAAATTTTTCCCATTAGAAATGAACGGGGAACTCTAGCCACACTCTAGCCTGCTCTGATCAGAGCCAAGCAACCACCCAGACCATTATAGGAACTGCCTAGCAAAGCCTTAGCAACCATCAGGAACGCTTTGCCAACTGCCTAGCAATGCCTTAGCAAACACCCAGAACACCATAGCAACTGCTTAGCAACACCCTAGCAACCACACACAACACCATAGCAACCGCCTAGCAATGCCCTAACAATTAGGAACACCTAATCAACCGCCTAGCAACACCCTAACAACCACCCAGAACACCATAGCAACTGCCTAGCAACGCCTTAGCAACCACCCAGAACACCTTAGCAATCACCTAGCAATGTCTAAGCAACCACCCTGAACACCATAGCAACCGCCCCACAACACCCAAGCAACCACCCAGAACATCATAGCAACAACCTAGCAACCACCCAGAACATCATAGCAACCGCCTAGCAACACCTAAGCAAGCACCCTGAACACCATAGCAACCACCTAGCAGTGCCCTAGCAACCATCTGGAACGTCATAGCAACCGCCTAACAATGCCCAAGCAACCACCCAGAACACCATAGCAACCATGAAACAAACACCCAAGCAACCACCCAGAACTCCATTGCAATTGCCTAGCAACGCTCTAGCAACCATTAGGAACAACATAGCAACTGCCTAGCAATGCCTTAGCAAGCACCCAGAACACCATAGCAACCGCCTAGTAATGCCCTAGCAACCATCCACAACATCATAACAACCACCTAGCAATGCATCAGCAACCATCCAGAACATCATAGAAACCGCTTAGCAACGCCTTAGCAACCATTAGGAACACCTGAGCAAACGCCAAGCAATGCCCTAGCATCCACCCAGAACAACAAAGCAACCGCCTAGCAATGCCTTAGCAACCACCCAGAATACCTTAACAACCGCCAAGCAACACCCTATCAACCACCCTGAACACCATAGCAACTGCCTAGCAACGCCCTAGCAACCACCCGGAACATCATAGCAACCGCCTAGCAATGCCCTAGCAACCACACAGAACACCATAGCAACAGCGTAGCAACACCCTAGCAACCACCCAGAACTCCATAGCAACTGCCTAGCAATGCCCTAGCAACCATTAGGAACACCAAAACAACAGCCTAAAAACACCGTTGCAACCACCAGGAACACCATAGCAACCACCTGGCAAAGCCTTAGCAACCACCTTGAACACCACAGTAACTGCTAGCAAACACCCAGTGCACCTTACCAACCACCTAGCAACGCCTTAGCAACCACCCTGAACATCATAGCAACTGCCTAGCAACACTTTAGAAACCACCAAGAACACCAAAGCGACCGCCTAGCAAAACCCTAGCAACCACCCTGAACACCAGAGCAAACGCCTAGCAATGCCCTAGCAACTGCTTGAAACAGCATAGCAACCGCCTAGCAACACCCTAGCAACCTCACAGAACACCATCGCAACAGTGTAGGAACGCCCTAGCAACCACCCAGAACTCCATAGCAACTGCCTAGCAACGTCCTAGCATCCATTAGGAACACCAAAACAACCGCCAGGGAATTCCCTCATCACCGCCCAGAACACCATAGCAACCACCTAGCAATACCTTAGCAACCACCTTGAACACCATAGCAACCGCCTAGCAACCACCCAGTACACCTTAGCAACCACATAGCAATGCCTTGGCAGCCACCCGGAACATCATAGCAACCGCCTAGCAACACCTTAGAAACCACCCAGTACACCAAAGCGACCACCTAGCAACACCCAAGCAACCATTAGGAACACCGTAGCAATCAACTTGCAACGCCGTAGCAACAACCAGGAACTCCCTGGCAACCGTCTAGCACCCACCCAGAACACCAAAGTAACCGCCTAGCAGCGCCTTAGCAACCATTTGGAACACCATAGCAACTGCCTAGCAAAGCCCTAGCAACCACCCAGAACACCATAGCAACCTCCAAGCAACGCCTTAGCAACCACCCAGAACACCTTAGCAACCGCCTAGCAACGCCTAATTAACCACCCTGAACACCATAGCAACCATGCCCTAGCAACCACCTGGAACGTCATAGCAACCGCCTAGCAACGCCCTAGCAACCACCCAGAACACCATAGCAACCATGTAAAAATGCCCAAGCAACCACCCAGAACTCCATTGCAATTGCCTAGCAACGCTCTAGCAACCATTAGGAACAACATAGCAACTGCCTAGCAATGCCTTAGCAAGCACCCAGAACACCATAGCAACCGCCTAGCAATGCCCTAGCATTCATCCACAACATCATAGCAACCACCTAGCAATGCATCAGCAACCATCCAGAACATCATAGAAACTGCCTAGCAACGACTTAGCAACCATAAGGAACACCTTAGCAACCGCCTAGCAATGCCCTAGCAACCACCCAAAACACCATAGCAACTGCCTAGCAATGCCTTAGCAACCACCCAGAATACCTTAGCAACCGCCAAGCAACACCCTAGCAACCACCCTGAACACCATAGCAACTGCCTAACAATGCCCTAACAACCACACAGAACACCATAGCAACAGCGTAGCAACGCCCTAGCAACCACCCAGAACTCCATAGCAACTGTCTAGCAACGCCCTAGCAACCATAAGGAACACCAAAACAACAGCCTAACAATGCCCTAGCAACCACCCGGAACATCATAGCAACCGCCTAGCAATGCCCTAGCAACCATCCACAACATCATAGCAACCACCTAGCAATGCATCAGCAACCATCCAAAACATCATAGAAACCACCTAGCAACGACTTAGCAACCATTAGGAACACCTTAGCAACCGCCTAGCAATGCCCTAGCAACCACCCAAAACACCATAGCAACTGCCTAGCAATGCCTGAGCAACCACCCAGAATACCTTAGCAAATGCCAAGCAACACCCTAGCAACCACCCTGAACACCATAGCAACTGCCTAGCAATGCCCTAGCAACCACCCGGAACATCATAGCAACCGTCTAGCAATGCCCTAGCAACCACACAGAACTCCACAGCAACAGCGTAGCAACGCCCTAGCAACCATTAGGAACACCAAAACAACAGCCTAACAACACCGTTGCAACCACCAGGAACACCATAGCAACCACCTAGCAACGCCTTAGCAACCACCTTGAACATCCTAGCAACTGCCTAGCAACACCTTAGAAACCATCAAGAACACCAAAGCGACCGCCTAGCAACACCCTAGCAACCACCCTGAACACCATAGCAACCGCCTAGCAATGCCCTAGCAACTACCCGGAACATCATAGCAACCGCCTAGCAACACCCTAGCAACCTCACAGAACACCATAGCAACCGTGTAGCAATGCCCTAGCAACCACCCAGAACTCCATAGGAACTGCCTAGCAACGTCCTAGCATCCATTAGGAACACCATAACAACCGCCAGGCAATTCCCTCATCACCACCCAGAACACCATAGCAACCACCTAGCAATGCCTTAGCAACCACCTTGAACACCAAAGCAACCGCCTAGCACCCACCCAGTACACCTTAGCAACCACCTAGCAATGCCTTAGCAGCCACCCTGAACATCATAGCAACCGCCTAGCAACACCTTAGAAACCACCCAGTACACCAAAGCGACCACCTAGCAACACCCTAGCAACCATTAGGAACACCGTAGCAATCAACTTGCAATGCCGTAGCAACAACCAGGAACTCCCTGGCAACCGTCTAGCACCCACCCAGAACACCAAAGTAACCACCTAGCAGCGCCTTAGCAACCATTTTGAACACCATAGCAACTGCCTAGCAAAGCCCTAGCAACCACCCAGAACACCATAGCAACCGCCTATGGAATTATATTTGTGCCACAATCCTGAGCGACCAATCGGAAATTTTGAGCGCAGAAAAATATATTTCCCAAGCACACAAATCTTGTTTTGAGGAAAAATTGTAAGTGGGCAAACAAAACCTTCTGATTGAGTAAACAAAAACTCTATTCTGTGCTCAACAAATGTCTTTGCATGTTTACTATGATCAATATGAACGTGCAATATTAACCCCTCTCACTCAGTTTCACTCTATGCCCTCTCGCAAACTCATGTTCTGCACGCTAGCAGACCGCAGCATGCTCGCTCAAAGCATGTCTCTCCCTCTCTCTCAGTCTGCCCTCTCTTTGCACGCTCAACTTCACCTGCACGCTCGCTCGAGTTGTGCAGAGTGTTACAAATGTGCCACGATTCTGATTGGTGGTTGGGCATAATGCATCTAACTGGAGACTAAAGCAGCCAGAGAAAAGGGGGAAAGGTAATGACAATATTTGTCTGCGACTGCATAATAGTGCTTCCCTATTGTGTTCTTCGGTTAAGGTTAACGTTTAATCTTCAATCTTCACTCAATCAGAAGATTTTCTTTGCTCACTAATAATTTTTCCTCAAAACAAGATTTGTGTGCTTGCGAAATATATTTTTCTGCGCTCAAAATTTCCGATTGGTCGCTCAGGATTGTGGCACAAATATAATTCCATAACCGCCGAGGAACGCCCTAGCAACCATCCAAAAATGCTAAGCAACCAACTAGCAATGCCTTAGCAACCACCCAGAACACCATAGCAATTGCCTAGCAACGCCCTAGCAACCGCCCATAAATACTAAGCAAACACCTAGCAATGCCTTAGCAACCACCTTGAACATCATAGCAATCGCCTAGCAACACCATAGCAACCACCCAGAACACCTTAGCAACCGCTTAGCAACACCTAAGGACCACCCTGAACACCATAGCAACTGCCTGGTAGGCACCCAGTACACCTTAGCAACCACCTAGCAATGCCTTAGCAACCACCTAGCAACGCCTTGGCAACCACAAAGAAAACCTTAGTAACCGCCTAGCAACGCCTTAACAACCCCCCAGAAGAAATTAGCAATCGCCTATCAACGCCTTAGCAACCACCCAGAACATCATAGCAGCTGCCTAGCAACGCCTCAGCAACCACCCAGAACATCTTAGCAACTGCCTAGCAACACCTAAGCAACCGCCTAGCAACGCCTTAGCAACCACCCGGAAGACCATAGCAACTGCCTAGCAACGCCTTAGCAACCACCCAGAACATCTTAGCAACTGCCTAGCAACACCTAAGCAACTGCCTAGCAACGCCTTAGCAACCACCCGGAAGACCATAGCAACTGTCTTGCAACGCCTTAGAAATCACCCAGATAACCATAGCAACTGCCTAGCAATACCCTAGCAACCACTCAGAACACCCTAGCAAATGCCTAGCAAGGCCTTAGCAACCACCAAGAACAACTTTGCAACTGCCTAGCAAAGCCCTAGCAACCACCCTGAACACCATAGCAACTAGCTAGCAGCGCCATAGCAACCACCCGGAACATCATAGAAACCGCCTAGCAACGGCACAGCTACTACCCAGAACTCCATAGCAACTGCCCAGCAACACCCTAGCAACCATAAGGAACAACATAGCAACCACCCTGCAACGCCATGTCAACCACCAGGAACTCCATGGCAACTGTATAGCAACCACCCAGAACACCATAGCAACGACCTAGCAGCACATTAGCATCCATTCGGAACACCATAGCAACTGCCTAGCAACGTCCTAGCAATCAACCAGAACACTATAGCAACCACCTAGGAACACATTACCAACAATTTGGAACACCATAGCAACCGCCTAGCAACGTCCTAGCAACCACCCAGAATACCATAGCAACCGCCTAGGAAAGCCCTAGCAACCACCTAGCAATGCTTTAGCAACCACCCTGAACATCATAGCAACTGCCTAGCACCACCTTAGCAACCACCCAGAACACCATAGCAACTGCCTAGCAATGCCCTAGCAACTGCCCAGAAATCCTTAGCAACCACCTTGAGCGCCATAGCAACCACCTTGCAACCACCCGGTACACCTCAGCAACCACCTAACCCACCTGGAACACCATATCAACCACCAAGCAATGCCCTAGCAACCACACAGAACACCATAGCAACTGCCTAGCAATGCCATAGGCCATTACAAACATTTCCAGTTTCAATCATATTAAATGTTTTTCCAAGTTTGACAACTATTCACTCTTATTTCAAGAAACTTTCTACTCTCACATTTTTTCAGCAATTCATGGTAACACTACAATCATTTTTAAAAAAAGTGAATTTTATTCAAACAATTTCTGTCTAAATTTATAAATCTGCAATTGCAGTTCAGCATCAGCAGCTTCAGCAGACACCAATCCCACTTGCAGTTTCTTCAGAAACTGCCTTTTCTAGTTGAGTGGGATTGCTGCATGCCGCAATCCCACTATATGTTATTCTACCTGTTTATTTATTATTACTTGTCTTACTCATCTTTCTCCTCTTCCACCCTTAACTACTCCCATATATTTCAACATATTCAAACCATTCAAAGTTGTAATTATTCAGGCCGATGCAGACATTATCGGATCTATTCAGAATTTCCAAAAATTCATAATTTGCCAGATATTCCACATTTTCAAAAAAATTTTCCCAATAGAAATGAATGCGGAACTCAAGCCACACTCAAGCCTGCTCTGTTCAGAGCCAAGCAAGCATCCAGACCATCATAGAAACTGCCTTGCAAAGCCTTAGCAACCATAAGGAATGCCTTGCCAACCGCCTAGCAATGCCTTAGCAACCACCAGGAACACCATAGCAACAGCCTAGCAACACTCTAGCAACCACTTAGAATACCATAGCAGCTGCCTAGCAACGCCCTAGCAACCACCCAGAACACCTTAGCAACCGCCAAGAAAACGCCTAAGCAACCACCCTGAACACCATAGCAATTGCCTAGTAACACCATAGCAACCAACCAGAACACCTTAGCAACCGTCTAGCAACACCTGAGCAACCACCCAGAACACCTTAGCAAGCTCCTAGCAATCCCTTAGTAACCACCCAGAAGAAATTAGCGATCGCCTATCAACGCCTTAGCCACCACCCAGAACACCATAGCAACTGCCTAGCAATGCCTTATCAACCACCCAGAACACTTTAGCAACTGCCTAGCAACACCTTTGCAACCACCCAGAACACCTTAGCAACCGCCAGGCAATGTCTAAGCAACCACCCAGAAGACCATAACAACCGTCTTGCAACGTCCTAGCAACCACCAAGATCACGAAAGCAACCACAAAGGAACGCATTAGCAACAATTTGGAACACCATAGCAACCGCCTAGCAACGTCATAGCAACCACCCAGAATACCATAGCAACTGCCTAGGAAAGCCCTAGCAACCACCCAAAAATACTTAGCAACCACCTAGCAATGCCTTAGCAACCACCCTGAACATCATAGCAACTGCGTAGCACCACCGTAGCAACCACCCAGAACACCATAGCAACTGCCTAGCAATGCCCTAGCAACTGCCCAGAAATCCTTAGCATCCACCGAGCAATGCCTTAGCAACCACCTTGAACGCCATAGCAACTGCCTTGCAACCACCCGGTACACCTCGGCAACCACCTGGAACACCATGTCAACCACCAAGCAATGCCCTAGCAACCACACAGAACAGCATAGCAACTGCCTAGCAATGCCATAGGGCATTACAAACATTTCCAGTTTCAATCATATTAAATGTTTTTCCTAGTTTGACAACTATTCACTCTTATTTCAAGAAACTTTCTACTCTCATATTTTTTCAGCAATTCATGGTAACATTACAATCATACACATTTTTAAAAAATGTGAATTTTATTCAAACAATTTCTGTCTAAATTTATAAATCTGCAATTGCAGTTCAGCATCAGCAGCTTCTGCAGACAGCAATCCTACTAGCAGTTTCTTCAGAAACTTCCTTTTCTAGTTGAGTGGGATTGCTGCATGCCGCAATCCCACTATATGTTATTCTACCTGTTGATTATTACTCGTCTTCCTCATCTTTCTCCTCTTCTGCCCTGAACTACTTCAATATATTTCAACATATTCAAACCATTCAAAGTTGAAATTATTCAGGCCGATGCAAACATTATCAGATCTATTCAGAATTTTCCAAAAATTCATAATTTGCCAGATATTCCACATTTTCAAAAAAATTTACCCATTAGAAATGAATGCGGAACTCTAGCAACACTCAAGCCTGCTCTGTTCAGAGCCAAGCAAGCATCCAGACCATCATAGGAACTGCCTAGCAAAGCCTTAGCAACCATAAGGAATGCCTTGCCAACCGCCTAGCAATGCCTTAGCGACCACCAGGAACACCATAGCAACTGCCTAGCAACACTCTAGCAACTACCCAGAACACCTTAGCAACCGCCAAGAAAATGCCAAAGCAACCACCCTGAACACCATAGCGATTGCCTAGTAACACCATAGCAACCAACCAGAACACCTTAGCAACCATCTGGCAACACCTTAGCAACCACCCAGAACACCTTAGCAAGCACCTAGCAACGCCTTAGCAACCACCCAGAAGAAATTAGCAATCGCCTATCAACGCCTTAGCCACCACCCAGCACACCATAGGAACTGCCTAGCAATGCCATAGCAGCAACCCTGAACACCATAGTAACCGCCTATGAACGCCTTTGCAAACACCCAGAACACCATAGCAATTGCCTAGTAACACCATAGCAACCAACCAGAACACCTTAGCAACTGTCTAGCAAAACCTTAGCAACCACCCAGAACACCTTAGCAAGCCCCAAGCAACGCCTAAGCAACCAACGTGAACACCATAGCAACCACCTACCAATGCCGTAACAACCACCCAGAACATCATAGCAACCGCCTAGCAATGCCCAGGCAACCATTAGGAACACCCTAGCAACCACCAAGAACACCAAAGCAACCACCAAGCAATGCCCTAGCAACCAGTCTGATCACCATAGAAACCACTAAGCAACGCTTTAGCAACCACCAAGAACACCATAGTAACCACCTAGCAATGCCCTCGCAACCACTCTGAACATCATAGCAACTGCCTTGCAACACCTTAGCAACCACCCAGAACACCATAGCAACTGCCTAGCAATGCCCTAGTAACCAATAGGAACACTGTAGCAACCACCCAGAATACCATAGCAACCACCTAGCAACACCCTAGTAACCACCCAGAACACCATAGCAACCGCCTAGCAACACCCTAGCAACCACCCAGAACACCATAGCAACCGCCTAGCAATGCCCTGGCAACCATTAGGAACACCAAAGCAACTGCCTAGCAACGCCCAATCAACCACCCAGAACAACATTGCAACCACCAAGCAATGCCATAGCAACCACCCAGAACACCATAGCAACTGCCTAGCAATGGCATTGCTAGGCAGTTCTTATGATGTTCCGGGTGGTGGCTAAGGCATTGCAAGGCGGTTGCCAAGGTGTTCTGGGTGGTTGCTAAGGCCTTCCTTGGTTACTAGGATGTTGCTAGGTGGTTGCTATGGTGTTCCACATGGCTGATAATGTGCTGCTTGGCGGTTGCTGCGATGTTCTGGGTGGTTTCAAAACGGTTGCCATGGAGTTCCTGGTGGTTGCTACGGCGTTGCAGGGTGGTTGCTATTGTGTTCCTTATAGTTGCTAGGGTGTTCTAGGTGGTTGCTATGGAGTTCTGGGTGGTTGCTATGGCATTGCTAGGCAGTTACTATGATGTTCCAGGTGTTTGCTACGGCATTGCTAGGCGGTGGCGAAGGTGTTCTGGGTTTTTGCTAGGGCATTGCTAGGCAGTTGCTATGGTGTACTGCGTGGTTGCTTAGGTGCTCTGGGTGGTGGTTGGGGCCTTGCTCGGCGATTGCTAAGGTGTCTGGGTGGTTGCAAAGGCATTGGTAGGCCGTTGGTATGGTGTTCTGGGCGGTTGCGAAGGAGTTGCTAGGTGGTTGCTATGGTGTTCTGGGTGGTTGCTATGGCATTGCAAGGCGGTTGCTAAGGTGTTCTGGGTGGTTGCTAAGGCATTGCTAGGTGGTTGCTGAGGTGTTTTGGGTGGTTGCTAAGGAGTTGCTAGGCAGTTGCTATGGCATTGCTAGGCGGTTGCTTTGGTGTTCTGGGTGGTTGCTAAGGCCTTGCTAGGCGGTTGCTAAGGTGTTCTGGGTGGTTGCTAAGGCATTGCTAGGCAGTCGCTTTGGTGTTCTTGGTGGTTGCTAAGGTGTTACTAGGCGGTTGCTAAGGTGTTCTGGGTGGTTGCTAAGAGCAGGCAAGAGTGTGGCTAGAGTTCCGCATTCATTTCTCATGGGAAAAATTTTTCGGAAAACATGGAATATCTCGGAAATTATTAATTTTTTTAAAATTTTGAATAGATCTGAGAAATATTTGAATTGGGCTGAATAATTTGAAGTTTGAATGGTTTGAATATGTTGAAGTATGTGGAAGTAGTTAAGGTCCGTAAAATGGCAGAAGAGGAGGAGAAGGAAAGATGAGGAACTAGACTGCATTTCCGCAGAGAAAATGCAAAGTGTACTTGCTCAAATGTTGCCAGCAACAGTGAATGGATGTCTGTCTGTCTCTCTCTCACACACACACACTAGAGTGGCAGTCTGGCAGAGTGTAGGTAGTTAGTCTGTCTGTGTCTCTCTCCCTTTCTCTCTCTCTCACACACACACACACACACAGGTATCACCTGACATTGTTGAAAGGACAAATTTCAGAACCCTTTGCACTCTGAAATTTGTCTATACCAGCCTGTTTAATAACTAGCGCTGTATTTTTACCAGTAAGAAACACATACAGATGTGTGTGTGTGTTTGTGTGTGTTTGTGCGTGCGTGCATATGCGTCTCGCCTCTGCATCTGTCAGACACGGTCATGGTTTAGACATGGAAGTGTCTTTAACATCATTTAGAAGGGAGATTTCTCCTTTCTACCCTTTTACATGTTTTTAAACTTAATTCAAAACTCAGCTTTAACTGCCACACTCTCTGCCTCTCTTTCTCTCCGAATCACTACCCCTAACCACACACAGTCATGGTTTAAAAGCACAGAATTTTTGTGTGTGTGAGTGTGCATGTCTGCCTAGTGTGTGCGCGTGTATTTTGTCTGGCAGGGCTTTTGTAAGTTTGTTTGTGTCTGAGTCTCTTATCAGCAGCACCTGCATTGTCTACCAGTGAAGAGTGTTCTATAGAATCCTAATCTAGAATGTTTGTAGCAGCTTAAAAACCAAACATTCTAATGACAGTTACACTCAGTTATATATATATATATATATATATATATATATATATATATATCTCTCTCTCTCTCTCTCTCTCTCTCTCTCTCGGCATGACATATTCAAGATACATATTGCCAAAGCAACAATCAACAATTTTAACATATTAAAACAACAATATTAATTCTGATAATGGTGGATGTAATACTATTGAAATTGATCATCTATTATTAATTTATCAATAATAAAATGAAAACTAAGTATGTAGTTTTAGGGGAAAAAAAAAAAAAAACGCTGTGAAAAAGATTTTCACCTTTCGCTATTGAATAACAGAGAGTGCGATCACATCTACTCATTGTCACTGTCCCTCAGGCCATGACAGGCCAGTACGTACTGAGCTGCGAGTGAGGCTGTTGGGCCTTCTCCAAGGAGAACTCGCAGCTTCTCTTCATTACTGAGGATTGGGAATATATTTAGGGTTTTAGATATTTTATTAAAATGTGTTTCCCTGATTTCTGTATATTTTTCACAGTGGAGAAGGAAGTGCATCTCTGTCTCTACCTCTCCTGTCTTACAGTGACCACATATTCGTTCTTCTTTGGGTAGCCATGTTTTTTTTGTGTCTTCCTTTTTCAATTGCCAGTGTGTGGTCACTGAGCCTGTACTTGGTTAGGATTTGTCTCTGCTTTGTATCTCTGACAGAGAAGAGATACTCTGCTAAATTGTAGTTTTTGGTTTAGGGCCAAATAACAATCAAGTCTGTTTTTGTGTTTTTGTTAGAATATTCCAATGTTCCAGGTAGTTATCTTTTGTTAGTTTGATAATTTGGTTTATTCTAATTTCTTGTTGTAAAAGCAGTACTGGCCTGAGTTTGATGGGTGTTAGGTATTAATTGGTTAGTGAGTCTCAGGACCAGCTGACTGAGGGGGACTCTTTTGGGGTTCAGATCTTGGGTTTTCATTGCTTGAAACTGTAGTGATTCTTCGGGACTTGAATTTAGATGCATCCAAAATTTAAGTGCTCTTTTTTAATGTTTATTATCAATGGGTATCGGCCTAATTCTGCCCTGCATGCATTAGTTGGTGTTTTTTCTTTGGACGTGTAGTATTGTTCTGCAAAATTCTGCATGCAGGGACTCTATAGGATGCTTGTCCCACCTAGTGTAGTCGTGATGACTGAGTGGACCCCATATTTCACTGCCATATAAGGCAATAGGCTGGATGACGCTATTGAATATTTTTTGCCAAATTCTGATTGGTATGTCTATTTTGTGAAATTTTCGTCTAATTGCATAAAAGGCTCTGCAGGCTTTTTCTTTCAGTGAGTTCACTGCCAGACCGAAGCTTCCTGAGGCACTGATTTTGAGCCCCAGGTAATCATAGAACAGGGAGTGCTCTAGTGCAGTGTTTCCTAGAGTGAACACATGTCTGCTTTCCTGAGATCTGGCTTTCTTTTGGAAGATCATAATTTTAGTCTTTTTTAAAGTTTACTGCCAAGGCCCAGTTCTGGCAGTACTGCTCCAGTAGGTCCAGATGCTGCTGTAGCCCTTGTTCTGTGGGTGACAGCAGCACTAGGTCATCTGCATAGAGCAGGAATTTAACCTCTGTTTTGTTTAGGGTCAGGCCAGGGGTTGCAGATTGCTCCAACAGCACTGCTAACTCATTAATATAGATATTAAAGAGTGTTGGTGACAAGCTGCATCCTTGAAAAACCCCTCGACCTTGAGTGAAGAGATCTGTTCTTTTGTTGCCAATTTTGACTCCGCATTTATTGTTGAGAAAAATTGATTTGATTATATCATAAACTTTACCCCCTACACCAGATTGGAGAATTTTGTAGCATAATCCTTCCTGCCAAATAGAATCAAAAGCCTTTTTTAAAATCGATAAAGCATGCAAAAATTTTGCCCTTACTTTTTTGGTGCACATGTTGATTAATTAGGGTGTGTAGGGTGTAAACATGATCGGTTGTGCGGTGTGTTTTGGTAGGAAGCCAATTTGTCCTTTACTCAAGACATTGTGTTTGATAAGAAAGGCCAGCATTCGGGTATTGATAATGCTACAGAAAACCTTCCCCAGATTACTGTTCACACAAATGCCTCGGTAGTTATTGGGGTCAAATTTGTCTCCACTCTTGTAAATTGGGGAAATAAGTCCCTGACTCCAGATATCAGGAAAGCAGCCAGTTTGGAGAACAAGATTGAACAATTTGAGCAGGGCCTGCCGCAGCTCAGGGGTGCTGAGTTTTAGCATCTCTGTCCTGATGCTGTCAGGTCCAGCAGGCCTTTCCAGGTTTTAGTTTTTTAATATTGTCTTCTAATTCTTTCATTGTAATTTGGTAATCAAGAGGGTTCTGATAGTTTTTGAAAGTTGCTTCAAAAATTTGCAACTTTTCTTGGATTTGTTTTTTGTTCATAATTTAGACAATTTTGGGGAAATTTCCTCATAAAGTTTTTTCAAAATGATTTTTCCAAATGCTACAGTTTGTCAATGCCAAATTTTCAGTTTTTTGGTGCTCAAATTTTTCCATCTCTCCCAGAACTGATTTTGATCGATTGAATTCTCAATTTCTTTTAATTTTTCATTGTAATGTTTTTGTTTTTTTTCTTTTAGTAACTTTTTGTACTCTTTTAGAGTTGCTGCATATTTTTGTCGCAGGTCTGCATTAAGCGGTTGACGGTGTTTCTGATTAGATAGCTGTCTTAATGTTTTTCTGATGTTTTTGCAATCTCCGTCAAACCACTCTTCTTTTTGCAGTCGCTGTTTGGATGCTGAATTGTTTTTAGTGAGCCCTGCTTTATTGGCCACTTTGTGATATAAATTATTAATTTTTGTCACAGCCAAATGAATGCCATATTGATTTGATTGAAACTCTGTTGAAAGAAAGGAATTAATCAGATTAGTAATTTCAGGTGAACCGATTATAGTTTTAATTTTGACACCACTATCAGGAGCCCATTTGTATGTTCTGTTTAAATTGAACAGTTTGCAGGGCTCAGACTCAGTTGTTTTGGGTTCTGTAATTCTGTTCAAATATACATTTATCTGACAGTGGTCTGTTAGTGGTGTCTGTGGTCTGACAGTAAATGCACTTATATTAGAGGGGTCCATGTCAGTGATTGCATAGTCAACTACACTAGACCCAAGAGCTGAACAATACGTGAACCTCCCTAAAGAGTCCCCTTTCATCCTACCATTAAGCATGTACAGGCCTAGGGAGCGACACAGATGCACTAACTCCTTCCCTGTTTTATTTACAATTCGATCGGGATTATTTCTTGGTCTAATGGTTGGGTTTAATTGTGGAGAATATTGCTTGAAAATGTGTCTGTTTCCATCTGACTCTACAGTGTCAGGTTCAGATCCTGTTCTTGCATTTAAATCTCCGATCAGCAGGACATTACCCTGGGCCTGGTAATGTAAGATCTCTTTCTGGAGATTTTCAAAGAAAGTTTCATTGTAATATGGCGACTCTAGAGGGGGGGTGTAGGCTGCGCATATGTATAAATCATTATCACACTTGATTATATTTTTGTGTAGTTTGAGCCAGATGTGTGTTATTCCTTTTTTAAGTATTTCTAATTTAGTTGATAGGTTCTCTCTGTACCATATAATAATCCCAGCCGAATCTCTGCCGTGTCTTATTTTTTTCTGTTTGAGGGATGATATTAAGATTTCCTCATAGCCTGGGGGACAGTGAGTATCTGCATCTTCTCGACACCATGTCTCTAGCAGTATAATGATGTCTTTACCAATAATACTTGATAAGAACTCTGAGTTTGTACTCTTTGGCCCAAAAGCCGAGGAGTACAAACCCTGAATGTTCCACGAACTGATTGTGAACGATTTCATAAATTTTTGATAGATTTCTATACAATGATAAGTATAACATGTTTATATTTAGTATTCTTTTATTAACTAAAAAAGGTCTGTTTAGCTGAGAATATTGCATATGAGTTGGAGTAGTTGTTTCACCTCTCCAATGTCTGAGTGCTGAGACACTACCTGTGCATAGGTAGGCCTCCGCCCAGGGGGAGGTGCGGCTTCAGCTGAGCTCAGCTCTGCTCCTGTGTGGAGCCTCTCTCTGTTGGGCTGGGCTCCTCTGTGCAGGAGTCTGTTGGCCGGTGTTGTGCTGGACTGGGCTCCATTTGGTTGGGATCCTCCAAATTGGTTTCCATGGTGCTTGGCTCCTTTGGGCTGGGCTCCTCTGGACTGACTTCCTTTGGGCCGGGTTCCATTGGGCTGGGCTCCTCTGGGTTGGGCTCTGGCAGGCGGGGCTCTCCTCTCCTGTGACAGGTGTCTCTGCGGGAGGTCAGCTGCTCCTCCGCTGATGTGTGGAGCTGAAGGGCTGGCTGCCCGTCTCAGGTCCTCCTCAAAAATCCACACACTGTCCCGGTACAGGTGCACGTGATCATACGTGATTCTCTCTCTCTCTCTCTCTCTCTCTCTCTCTCTCTCTCTCACACACACACAAACACACAGGTATCATCTGACCTTGTTTAAAGGACAAATTTCAGAGCGCTTCTCGCTCTGAAATTTGTCTATACCAGCCTGTTTAATCGCTGACGCTGTATTTTTACAAGTGAGAAACACAGACAGGTGTGTGTGTGTGCGTGAGTCTGACACAGCAGCTTCTCTATGTGTGTGCCTGTCTCTATGGAGACAGCAGCACCCCTGCCTGCTTGCTGCCTCTCAAGCGCTGTGAGACAGAGAAGAATTCAAAGAATTCTTCATTCACACTGTCTGAACTACTGCCATTTTCTGGCAGACCGTAGGTCCTATGGTGAAAACAAAAACACCATGAGCGAGAGGAGAATCTGCTGAGCGTCCCCATATATTTTTTTTCTTATGGTGTCAAGTATGTGGTCAGGGTGGCGATTTCAAAAAGGTGTCTCAACTGTGTGCTCCTGTTAAAATGGCTGCCTATGGGGGAGTTGGTCAGAGACACTGTCCGAACTACTGCCTTTTTTTGGTAGAACGAAGGTCCGATGGTAAAAACAAAAATACGGTGAGTGTGAGGAGACTCTGCTGATCGTCCCCATGTATTTTTTTCTTGTAAAGAATGTGGTCAGGGTGGCGATTTAAAAAAGAGGAGTTTGTCTGCTCTCTTCTCAAACTTTTCTGCTCCTGTTATAATGGCTGTCTATGGGGCAGTTGGTCTGCGCTCCTGTCGCTTGAGGGCGCCTAGAGTCTCAAGCCTTTATCTGTTTTCTTCCACAGTGACATTTTTCAGGCCTGCACAAATTTTCCTACGTTTTGATGTATAATTTGTGTGTGTACGTTGGAAATTGTGGCCGGGGGAGCGATTTCAAAAATTTTTTTCCAAGTCTTTTCTCTGCTGCTCCCACTCTAACGTCTAGAGTGGAGGAGTGCATTATGACATCATCACTCCAAAGTTCAACCCATTCATTTCAATGGCACCGAATTTCGCCAGAAAAACGCAAATACCGAACGAACGACAATGGATATTGTGACCATTTGAACAAGCCATCATGTTCAGATCGGCCTGGACGTCTCAGAGTTGGAACGGTGTCTCTATCTCGAAAGCCCTAGGAGGAGTAGGGGGCCACAGAAACGAGTGAAAAGGGAATAAGAGGAACTAGACTGCATTTCCGCAGAGAAAATGCAAAGTGTGCTTGCTCAAATGTTGCCAGCAACAGTGAATGGATGTCTCTCTCTCTCTCTCTCTCTCTCTCTCTCTCTCACACACACACACACACACGCACACACTAGAGTGGCAGTCTGGCAGAGTGTAGGTAGTCTGTCTGTGTCTCTCTCTCTTTCTCTCTCTCTCTCTCTCTCTCTCACACACACACAAACACACACACAGGTATCACCTGACATTGTTTAAAGGAAAAATTTCAGAGCGCTTTGCGCTCTGAAATTTGTCTATACCGGCCTGTTTAATAGCTGGTGCTGTTTTTTTACCAGTAAGAAACACAGACAGATGTGTGTGTGTGTGTGTGTGTGTGTGTGTGTATGCGTGCGTGCGTATGCGTCTCTCTCTGCATCTGTCAGACACGGTCATGGTTTAGACATGGAAGTGTCTTTAACATCATTTAGAAGGGAGATTTCTACCCTTTTACATGTTTTTAAACTTAATTCAAAACTCAGCTTTAACTGCCACACTCTCTGCTTCTGTCTCTCTCTCTCTCTCTCTCTCTCTTTCTATCCGAATCACTACCGCTAACCACACACACTGTCATGGTTTAAAAGGAATCTTTCTTTTGGTCATTTCAATGGCACAGAATTTTTGTGTGTGTGAGTGTGCATGTCTGCCTAGTGTGTGTGCCTGTATTTTGTGTGGCAGGGCTTTTGTGAGTTTGTTTGTGTCTGAGTCTCTTATCAGCAACATCTGCAGTCTACCAGTGAAGAGTGTTCTATAGAATCCTAATCTAGAATGTTTGTAGCAGCTTAAAAACCAAACATTCTAATGACAGTTACACTCAGTTATAACTGTCAGTCTCTGCTTCTCTCTCTCTCTCTCTCTCACACACAAACGCACACACAGGTATCATCTGACCTTGTTTAAAGGACATATTTCAGAGCGCTTCTCGCTCTGAAATTTGTCTATACCAGCCTGTTTAATCGCTAACACTGTATTTTTACCAGTGAGATACACAGACAGATGTGTGTGTGTGTGTGTGCGCGGGCGCGTGAGTCTGACACAGCAGCTCCTATGCGTGTGTGCCTGTCTCTATGGAGACACCAGCACCCCTGCCTGCTTGCTGCCTCTTAAGTGCTGTGAGACAGAGAAGAATTCAAAGAATTTTTCATTCACACTGTCCGAACTACTGCCATTTTCTGGCAGACCGTAGGTCCTATGGTGAAAACAAAAACACCGTGAGCAAGAGGAGAATCTGCTGAGCGTCCCCATGTATTTTTTATTCTTGTGGTGTCAAGTATGTGGTCAGGGTGGCGATTTCAAAAAGGTGTATCTCAACTGTCTGCTCCTGTTATAATGGCTGCCTATGGGGGAGTTGGTCAGTGACACTGTCCGAACTACTGCCATTTTCTGGCAGACCGTAGGTCCTATGGTAAAAACAAAAATATGGTGAGTGAGAGGAGACTCTGCTGATCGTCCTTATGTATTTTTTTACTTGTAGTGTAAAGTATGTGGTCAGGGTGGCGATTTAAAAAAGCGGAGTTTGTCTGCTCTCTTCTCAAACTTTTCTGCTCCTGTTATAATGGCTGTCTATGGGGCAGTTGGTCTACGCTCCTGTCGCTTGAGGGCGCCTAGAGTCTCAAGCCTTTATCTGTTTTCTTCCAAAGTGAGATTTTTCAGGCCTGCACAAATTTTCCTACGTTTTGATGTATAAATTGTGTGTGTACGTTGGAAATTGTGGCCGGGGGAGCGATTTCAAAAATTTTTTTCCCAGTCTTTTCTCTGCTGCTCCCAATCTAACGTCTAGAGTGGAGGAGTGCATTATGACATCATCACTCCAAAGTTCTACCCATTCATTTCAATGGCACCCAATTTCGCCGGAAAAACGCGAATACCGAACGAACGACAACGGATATCGAGACCATTTGAACAAGCCATCATGTTCAGATCGGCCTGGACGTCTCAGAGTTGGAACGGTGTCTCTATCTCGAAAGCCCTAAGAGGAGTAGGGGGCCACAGAAACGAGTGAAAAGGGAATAAGAGGAATAAGAGGAATAAGAAAACTTAAGAAGAACAATAGTGTGCTTGCCTTGCAAGCACACAGCAGCCTTCGGCTGCTGTGTGCTCTGAGCAAGCACACTAACTAGACTGCATTTCCGCAGAGAAAATGCAAAGTGTGCTTGCTCAAATGTTGCCAGCAACAGTGAATGGATGTCTGTCTGTCTGTCTCTCACTCACACACACACACACACACACACACACACAAATACACACGCACACACTAGAGTGGCAGTCTGGCAGAGTGTAGGTAGTTTGTGTCTCTCTCTCTTTCTCTCTCTCTCTCACACACACAAACACACACACAGGTATCACCTGACATTGTTTAAAGGACAAATTTCAGAACGCTTTGCGCTCTGAAATTTGTCTATACCAGCCTGTTTAATAGCTGGCGCTGTATTTTTACCAGTAAGGAACACAGACAGATGTGCGTGCATGCGTGCGTGCGTGCGTGCGTGCGTATGCGTCTCTCTCTCTCTGCATCTGTCAGACACGGTCACGGTTTAGACATGGAAGTGTCTTTAACATCATTTAGAAGGGAGATTTCTTCTTTCTACCCTTTTACGTTTTTAAACTTAATTCAAAACTCAGCTTTAACTGCCACAGTCTCTTCTTCTCTCTCTCTCTCTCCATTTCTCTCCGAATTACTCCCGCTAACCACACACACTGTCATGGTTTAAAAGGAGTCTTTCTTTTAGTCATTTCGATGGCACAGAATTTTTGTGTGTGTGAGTGTGCATGTCTGCCTAGTGTGTGTGCCTGTATTTTGTCTGGCAGGGCTTTTGTAAGTTTGTTTGTGTCTGAGTCTCATCTCAGCAGCACCTGCATTGTCTACGAGTGAAGAGTGTTCTATAGAATCCTAATCTAGAATGTTTGTAGTAGCTTAAAAACCAAACATTCTAATGACAGTTACACTCAGTTATAACTGTCAGTCTCTGCTTCTCTCTCTCTCTCTCTCTCTCTCACACACACACATACACACACAGGTATCATCGTACATTGTTTAAAGGACAAATTTCAGAGCACTTTGCGCTCTGAAATTTGTCTATACCGGCCTGTTTAATAGCTGGCGCTGTATTTTTACCAGTAAGAAACACAGACAGATGTGTGTGTGTGTGTGTGTGTGTGTCTGTGTGCGTGCGTGCTTGCGTATGCGTCTCTCTCTGCATCTGTCAGACACGGTCATGGTTTAGACATGGAAGTGTCTTTAACATCATTTAGAAGGGAGATTTCTTCTTTCTACCCTTTTACATGTTTTTAAACTTAATTCAAAACTCAGCTTTAACTGCCACAGTCTCTTCTCTCTCTCCCTTTCTCTCCGAATCACTACCGCTAACCACACACACTGTCATGGTTTAAAAGGAGTCTTTCTTTTAGTCATTTTAATGGCACAGAATTTTTGTGTGTGTGAGTGTGCATGTCCGCCCAGTATGTGTGCGTGTATTTTGTCTGGCAGGGCTTTTGTAAGTTTGTTTGTGTCTGAGTCTCTTCTCAGCAACACCTGCATTGTCTCCCAGTGCAGAGTGTTCTATAGAATCCTAATCTAGAATGTTTGTAGCAGCTTAAAAACCCAACATTCTAATGACAGTTACACTCAGTTATAACTGTCAGTCTCTGCTTCTCTCTCTCTCTCTCTCACACACAAACGCACACACAGGTATCATCTGACCTTGTTTAAAGTCTATACCAGCCTGTTTAATCGCTGACACTGTATTTTTACCAGTGAGAAACACAGACAGATGTGTGTGTGTGTGTGTGTGTGTGTGTGTGTGTGTGCGCGGGCGCGTGAGTCTGACACAGCAGTTCCGATGCGTGTGTGCCTGTCTCAATGGAGACAGCAGCACCCCTGCCTGCTTGCTGCCTCTCAAGCGCTGTGAGACACAGAAGAATTCAAAGAGTTCTTCATTCACACTGTCCGAACTACTGCCATTTTCTGACAGACCGTAGGTCCTATGGTGAAAACAAAAACACCGTGAGCGAGAGGAGAATCTGCTGAGCGTCCCCATGTATTTTTTTTCTTGTGGTGTCAAGTATGTGGTCAGGGTGGCGATTTCAAAAAGGTGTATCTCAACTGTCTGCTCCTGTTATAATGGCTGCCTATGGGGGAGTTGCTCAGTGACACTGTCCGAACTACTGCCATTTTCTGGCAGACCGTAGGTCCTATGGTAAAAACAAAAATACGGTGAGTGAGAGGAGACTCTGCTGATCGTCCCCATGTATTTTTTTTCTTGTAGTGTAAAGTATGTGGTCAGGGTGGCGATTTAAAAAAGCGGAGTTTGTCTGCTCTCTTCTCAAACTTTTCTGCTCCTGTTATAATGGCTGTCTATGGGGCAGTTGGTCTGCGCTCCTGTCGTTTGAGGGCGCCGAGAGTCTCAAGCCTTTATCTGTTTTCTTCCACAGTGACATTTTTCAGGCCTGCACAAATTTTCCTACGTTTTGATGTATAAATTGTGCGTGTACGTTGGAAATTGTGGTCGGGGGAGCGATTTCAAAAATTTTTTTCCCAGTCTTTTCTCTGCTGCTCCCACTCTAACGTCTAGAGTGGAGGAGTGCATTATGACATCACTCCAAAGTTCTACCCATTCATTTCAATGGCACCCAATTTCGCCGGAAAAACGCGAATAGCGAACGAACGACAACGGATATCGTGACCATTTGAACAAGCCATCATGTTCAGATCAGCCTGAACGTCTCAGAGTTGGAACGGTGTCTCTATCTCGAAAGCCCTAGGAGGAGTAGGGGGCCACAGAAACGAGTGAAAAGGGAATAAGAGGAATAAGAGGAATAAGAGGAATAAGAAAACTTAAGAAGAACAATAGTGTGCTTGCCTTGCAAGCACACAACAGCCTTCAGCTGCTGTGTGCTCTGAGCAAGCACACTAATAAGAAAACTTCAGAAGAACAATAGTGTGCTTGCCTTGCAAGCACACAACAGCCTTCAGCTGCTGTGTGCTCTGAGCAAGCACACTAATAAGAGAAATAAGAGGAATAAGTGGAATAAGAGTTATAAGAGGAATAAGAAAACTTATGAAGAACAATAGTGTGCTTGCCTTGCCTTCGGCTGCTGTGTGCTCTGAGCAAGTACACTAAAAACTAAAAAAGACAGTTTCTGTAGAATCTGAGTGGGATTGCTGTCTGCTGAAGCTGCTGATGCTGAACTGCAATAGCAGAATTAAGACAGAAATTGTTTGAAGAAAATTCATTTTTTAAAAGTGTGTATGATTGTAATTTTACCATGAATTGCTGAAAATATAAAAGAGTAGAAAGTCTCTTGAATAAGAGTGAATAGCTATCTATCTTGGAAAAACATTTAATAAGAATGAAACTGGTAATGTTAGTAATGCCTTGGGGCGTTGCTATGGTGTTCTGTGTGGTTGCTAGGGCATTGCTAGGGGCTTGCTACGGTGTTCAGGGTGGTTGCTTAGGCATTGCTAGGCGGATGCAAAGGAGTTCTGGGTGGTTGTTAAAGCGTTGCTAGGCAGCTGGAAAGGTGTTCTGGGTGGTTGCTAGGGCGTTGCTAGGCGGTTGCTATGGTGTTCTCTGGGGTTGTTAGGGCATTGCTAGGTGGTTGCTATGGTGTTCCAGGTGGTTGCTAAGGCGATGCTAGGAGGGTGCAAAGGATTTTTGGGCAGTTGCTAGGGCATTACAAGGCAGTTGCTATGATGCTCTGGGTGGTTGCTAAGGCGTTGCAAGGCGGTTGCTATGGTGTTCGGGGTGGTTGCTAACTCGATGCTAGGCAGTTGCTAAGGTGTTTTGGGTGGTTGCTAAGGCATTGCTAGGCAGTTGCGAAGGTGTTCTGGGTGGTTGCTATGGCGTTGGTAGGTGGTTGCTATCGTGTTCTGGATGGTTGCTAAGGTGCTCCTATTCGTGGCTAGGGCATTGCTAGGCGGTTGCTATGATGTTCCGGATGGTTGCTAGGACATTGCGAGGTGGTTGCTATGGTGTTCAGGGTGGTTGCTAGGGCATTGCTAGGCGGTAGGCGGTTGCTATGGTGTTCAGGGTGGTTGCTAGGGCATTGCTAGGCAGTAGGCGGTTGCTATGGTGTTCAGGGTGGTTGCTAGGGCATTGCTAGGCGGAAGGCGGTTGCTATGGTGTTCAGGGTGGTTGTTAGGGCATTGCTAAGCTGCTACTAAGTTGTTCAGTGTGGTTGATGAGGCATTGCTAAGCTGCTGCTAAGTTGTTCTGTGTGGTTGCTGGTGGTTGCCAAGGCATTGCTTGGCGGTTGCTACGGTGTTTTGGGTGGTTGCTAAGGCGTTGCTAGCCGGTTGCTATGGTGTTCTGGGTGGTTGCTAGGGTGTTGCTAATGGTTCCTAGGGCATTGCAAGGTGGTTGCCTAGCAACGCCTTAGCAACCACCCAGGACACCATATCAACCGCCTAGCAATACCTTCGCAACCACCCTGAACACCATAGCAACCGCCTGGCAACGCCGTAAAAACCACCAAGAACACCTTAGCAACCGCCTAGCAATGCCTTAGCAACCACCAAGAACACCAAAGCAACTGCCTAGCAATGCCTGCGCAACCACCAAAAACACCATAACAACTGCCAAGCAATGCCTTGGCAACCGCCAGCAACACCGTAGCAACCGCCTAGCAACGCCAAAACAACCATCCAGAACAGTATAGTAACCGCCGAGCAACACCTAAGCAACCACCTCAAACACCATAGCAACCGCCTAGCAACGATTTAGCAACCAGCCAGAGCACCATAGCAACCACCTAACACCGTAGTAACCACCTTGAATACCTTAGCAACTGCCTCGAAACCCCTTAGCAACCACACAGAACACCATAACAACCATCTCGCAACACCTTATAAACAACTCAGAAAACCATAACAAACACCTGGCAACGCCTTAGCAACCACCGAGAACACCATGGCAACCGCGTAGCAACGCCTTAGCAGCCACCCAAAATACCTTAGAAATTGCCTAGCAACACCTAACAAATCACCAAAAACACATTAGCAACCACCGGGCAACGCCTTAGCAACCAAGCAGAACACCTTACCAACCGCATAACAACGCCTGAGGAACCACCCAGGACACATTAGCAACCACCAAGAAACGCCTCAGCAACCACCCAGATCAACAGAGCAACCGCCTAGCAAAGCCTTAGCAACCATAGAGGACACTTTGGCAACCACGTAGCAATGTCTTAGCAACCATCCAAAACAACTTCTACATCGCCTAGCAACGCCTAAAAAAAATCACCCAAAACACCTTAGCAACCGCCTGGCAAAGCCTTAGCAACCAACGAGAACACCTTACCAACCGCATAGCAACGCCTTAGGAAGCACCCAGAACACCTTAGCAACTGCTTGGCAACACCTTAGCAACCACCCAGAATACCTTAGCAACCGACTAGCAATGCCTCAGAAACCACCCAGAACACCTTAGCAACTGGCTAGCAACACCCATGCAACTTCCCAGAACACCTTAGCAACCGCCTAGCAACAGCTTAGCAACCACCTTGAACACATTAGCAACCGCCTAGCAACACCGTAGCAACCACCCAGAACACAATAGCAACTGCCTAGCAAGGCCTTCGCAACGACCCAGAACACCAAAGCAACCGCCAAGGAACACCCTAGCAACCACCCTGAACACAAAAGCAACCAACTAGCAACGCCCTAGCAACCACCCAGAACACCACAGCAATTGCCAAGCAACGCCGTAGCAACTATTAGGAATGCCATAACAACTACATAGCAACACCCAAGCAACTACCCAGAACACCATAGCAACTGCCTGAGCAAACACCGGGAACACCATAGCAACCACAAAACAATGCCTTAGCAACCATTAGGAACACCCTAGCAGCGCACTAGCAACCACCCTGAACACCATAGAAACCACCTAGCAACGCCTTTGCAACAACCAAGAACACCTTAGCAACCACCTAGCAACGCCTTAGCAAGCACCCAGAACACCTTAGCAACTGCCTAGCAATGCCTGAGCAACCACCCAAAGCACCTTAGCAACAGCAAAGCAATGCCGTTGCAACCACCCAGAACACCATAGCAACTGCTTAGCAACACCTCACCAATAACCCCGAACACCATAGCAACCGCCTAGCAACATTTTAGCAACCACCCCGAACACCATAGCAACCGCCTAGCAACACCTTAGCAACCACCCAGAACACCATAGCAACCGCCTAGAAACGCCTTAACAACCACCCAGAACACCTTAGCAACCGCTTAGAAATGCCTTAGGAAACACCCAGAACACTATAGCGACCTTATAGCAATGCCTTAGCAACCACCCAGAACACCTTAGCAACCGCCTTGCAATGCCTTAGCAACCACCCAGAACACCATAGCAACCGCCTAACAAAGCCTTTGCAACAACCCAGAACACCATAGCAACCGCCTAGCAATGCCATAGCAACCACCCAGAACACCATTGCAACTGCCGAGCAACGCCTTAGCAACCACCCAGAACACCTTAGCTATTGCCCAGCAACGCCTAAGCAACCTCCCAGAACTTAGCAACTGCCTTGCAACACCTTTGCAATGACCCAAAACACCATAGCAAGTGCCTAGCAACGCCTTCACAACAACCAAGAACACCTGAACAACCGCTTAGCAACGCCTTAGCAACCACCCAGAACACCTTAGCAACTGCCTAGCAACGCCTTAGCAACCAACCAGAACACCATAGCAACTGCCTAGCAACGACTTAACAACCACCCAGAACGCCTTAGCAACTGCCTAGCTAAGCCTTAGCAACCACCCAGAACACATTAGCAACCGCCTAGCAATGCCATAACAACTACCCAGAACACCTTAGCAACGCCTTAGCAACCACCCAAACCACCTAAGCAACTGCCTATCAACGCCTTAGCAACCACCCAGAACACCATAGCAACCGCCCAGCAACACCTTCACAACAACCAAGAACACCTGAACAACCGCTGAGCATCGCCTTAGCAACCACCCCGAACACCTTAGCAACTGCCTAGCAACGCCTTTGCAACCACCCAAACCACCTTAGCAACTGCAAAGCAACGCCTTAGCAACCACCCAGAACACCATAGCAACCGCCTAGCAACACCTTAGCAACCATCCAGAGCACCTTAGCAACCGCCTAGAAACGCTTTAGATAACACCCAGAACACCATAGCGACCTTCTAGCAATCCCTTAGCAATCACCGAGAACACCTTAGCATCCGCCTAGGAACACCGTAGCAACCGCCCAGAACACCTTAGCAACCGCCTTGCAAGGCAATGGCAACCACCCAGAAAACCTTAGCAACCTCTTATCAACACCTTAGCAACCACCCAGGACACCTTAGCAACCACCTAGCAACGCCTTATCAACCACCCAGAACAACATGGCAACCACATAGCAACGCCTTAGCAACCACACAGAACACCTTAGAAACTGCCTAGCAACGCCTTAACAACCACCCAAAAGACCTTGACTGCCTAGCCATGCCTTAGTAACCACACAGAACACCATAGCAACTGCCTAGCAACGACTTGGCAACTACCCAGAACACCATAGGAACCGCCTAGCAATGCCTTAGCAACCACTGAGAACACCTTAGCTATCGCCTAGCAACACCTTAGCAACCACCCAGAACAACTTGGCAACCGCCTTGCAACGCATTAGCAACCATCAAGAACACCTTAGCAACGGCCTAGCAATGCCCTAGCAACAACCCAGAACACCATACCAACCGCCTAACAAAGCCTTCGCAACAACCCAGTAGACCTTAAAATCCGACTTGCAACACCTTTGCAACCACCCAGAATGCCTTAGCAACCACCCAAACCACCTAAACAACTGCCTAGCAAAGCCCTAGCAACTATTAGGAAAACCATAACAACTCCCTAGCAACGCCCTAGCAACCACCCAGAACACCATAGCAACCACAAAACAATGCTTTAGCAACCATTAGGAACACCCTAGCAGCACCCTAGCAACCACCCTGATCACCATAGAAACCGCCTAGCAATGCCCGAGCAACTACCCTGACCACCTTAGCAACTACCTACCAATGCCTTAGCAACCACCCAGAACACCATAGCAACCACCTTGCAACGTCCTAGCAACCACCCAAAACATTATAGCAACCACCTATCAACACCCTAGCGAGCACAGAAAACACCATAGCAACCACCTAGCAATGCCCTAGCAACCACACAGAACACCATAGCAACCTCCAAGCAACGCCTTAGCAAGCACCCAGAAGACCTTAGCAACCGCCTTAGCAACGCCTTAGAAACCACCCAGAACACCATGGCAACAGCCTAACAAAGCCTTAGCAACCACACAGAACACCATAGTAACTGCCTAGCAATGAATGAGCAACCACCCAGAACACCATAGCAACCGCCTAGCAATGCCATAGCAACCACCCAGAACACCATAGCAACCGCCTAGCAACGGCTTAGCAACCACCCAGAACACCTTAGCTATTGCCTAGCAACGCCTTAGCAACAACCAAGAACACCTTAGCAACTGCCTAGCAATGCCTTGTCAACCACCCAAACCACCTTAGCAACTGCAAAGCAACGCCTTAGCAACCACCCAGAACACCATAACAACTGCCTAGCAACACCTTAGCAACCACCCAGAACACCACAGCAACCGCCTTAGCAACCACCCAAACCACCTTCGCAACCGCCTAGAAATGCCTTAGTAAACACCCAGAACACCATAGTGACCTTCTAGCAATGCCTTAGCAACCACCCAGAACACCATCGCAACTGCCTAGGAACACCATAGCAACCACCCAAAAAACCTTAGCAACCTCTTATCATCCCCTAAGCAACCACCTAGCAACGCCTTAGCAACCACTCAGAACAACTTAGCAACCGCCTTGCAACGCCTTACCAACCACTCAGAACGTCATAGCAACAACCTAGCAATGCCTTTGCAACCACACAGAACAACTTAGCAATCGCCTCGCAAGGCCCTAGCAACCACCCAAAAGACCCTAGCAAACGCATTGCAACGCCATAGAACGACCCAGAACACCTTAATAACCACCTACCAACACCCTAACAACCACCCTGAACACCTTAGCAACCGCCCACCAACGCATTAGCAACCACCCAGAACACCATTCCAACCACCTAAAAACGCCCTAGCAACCACACAGAACACCATAGCAACCTCCAAGCAACGCCCTAGCAACCACACAGAACACCTTAGCAGCCGCTTACCAATGCCTTAGCAACCACCTTAGCTACTGCCTAGCAATGACTGAACAACCATCCTGAACACCATAGCAACTGCCTAGCCACGCCCTAGCAACCATCCCGAACACCTTATTAACGGCCTAGCAACACCTTAGCAACCACCCGGAAGACCATAGCAACTGCCTAGCAACATCCGAGCAACCATCCAGAAGATCTTTGCAACCGCTTAGCAAGGCCTTAGCTACCACTCAGAACACATTAGCAACCGCCTAGCAACGCCTTAGCAACCACCCAGAACACTATGGCAACCGGGAAGCAATGCCTAATTAACCATATGAAAACCATAGCAACCACCTAGCAACGCCCTAGCAAACACCCAGAACACCATAGCAACTGCCTAGCAATGCCCTAACAACCATCTGGAACATAACAACAACCGCCTAGCAGCGCCCTAGCAACCACCTGGAACATCATATCAACCGCCTTGCAATGCCATAGAGACCACCCTGAACTCCATTCCAACCGCCCAGCAACACCCTTGCAACCATTTGGAACACCATAGCAACCACCCTGCAACGCCTTTGCGGCCACCACGAACTCCATGGCAACAGTTTAGCAACCACCAACAACACCATAGCACCCGCCTTGCAGCGCATTCGCAACCATTCGGAACACCAAACCAACTGCCTAGCAACGTCCTAGCAACCACCCAGAACACCAAAGCAACTGCCTAGGAACGACCTAGCAAGCACCCAAAAATCCTTTGCAACCGCCCAGCAATGCCTTAGCAACCACCCTGAACATCATAGCACCTGCCTAGCAACACCATAGCAACCACCCAGAACACCATAGCAACTGCCTAACAATGCCCTCGCAACCACTCAGATATCCATAGCAACCGCCTAGCAACACCTTACCAACCACCCTGAACACCATTGCAACTGCCTAGCAACACTGTAGCAACCACCGGGAACATCATAGCAACTGCCAAGCAACGCCCTAGCAACCGCCTGGAACATCATAGCAACCGACTAGAAATGCCAAAGCAACCACCCAGAACTCCATAGCAACCACAAGGCAACAACCTAGCAACCAGTAGGAACACCATAGCAACCACTAGGGCTGGGACGATTCTGAATCGATTCTTTTTCAAGGCGTAGTACCGCCGCCTGCTGCCATGGGGCGAACATCCGAGCTTTCCCTTTTCCTTTATTAAACCCGATGCAGGTTGAATGAAAGTGCCAAACATCAAAGGGCATTTGAAATGCTTCCGGAAAAAAAACTTGACTGACATCAGTATTTTTCGGCGACATGCAGCACGGAGCCAAGTAAAGGGCTACAGAATCGTCTCCTATTAACCAATTAGGCTACTCTAAGAATAGTAACCTGTTCCAGTTAACTTGCTTGATTAGCAATCAAATGGTGGATGCGTTTACACTCTAAGTTGAAAATAGTAGAGCTGTTTATTAGGACAGCATGTTTGGTTGCTGCATTTTGAAATTTAAATGGCCATAGAACAGCACAACATGAACACGATTGCCATTGCCACGGCATTTCGTGCGACTGTGATAATTTATATCTCACATTCACGTTTCATCCGCTTTACAGAATGTTTTCCACCTTGTGTATTTTTTAGACGCTTGAAATCCAGGGCGATCTGAAATCAAATCTCCATTTTTATTTTATCATTATAGATCTCCTAAAAATACTACAATGAGAGATGAAATGCAGAGTTGGGATATGGTGATGTTGAACGAGGATTTTTTTAAAAGTGTGATAAGACCACTTGCCGTAATGGGGTTGCGTGTAATTTCTTGAAACATACACACCTGGAAGCGCCTTAAACGATTTAAAATGCCATCGGGAAGACGCCTGAGTTTAGATTTCGCTAATTGCAGGTGCTCCGCCCTTCCTTAAATCTGCTCCCGTGTACTTGTCCTAAATAACAATCATGCAATTTCAGTAGCCAAAAACGATTAAGATGTGATGGTGAAAAGCAGACAAACCTAACCGGGCTACGGTGTTAGAGTGAAAGAATGCCAATACTTTGAATAATTAAAAAAAATCTTCCTCTGAATTGCATCTCTCATTGTAGCATTTTAGGACATTATTAAAGATTAATTTAAAACAGATTTGTGATAAGATCGCCCTAGATTTTAAGCGTCTAAAAAATGCACAAGGTGGAAAACATTAAGAAAAATGTATGAAACGTGAATGTGAGGTATAAATTATCACAGTCGCACGAAATGCGTGGCAATGGAAATCGTGTTCATGCTGTGCTGTTCTATAACCATTTAAATTTCAAAATGCAGCAATCAAACATGCTGTCCTAATAAACAGCTCTACTCATTCAACTTAGAGAGTAAACACATCCACCATTTGATCGCTAATCAGGCAAAGTAAACTGGAACAGGTTACTTTTCTTAGAGTAGCCTAATTGGTTAATAGAAGACGATTCTGTAGTCCTTTATTTGGCTCCGAGCAGCATGTTGCCGAAAAAATACTGATGTCAATCAAGTTTTTTCCGAAAGCATTTCACATGCCCTTTGATGTTTGGCGCTTTCGTTCAACCTGCGTCGGGTTTGATAAAGGAAAAGGGAAAGCTCGGATGTTGGCCCCATGGCAGCAGGTAGTGGTACTATGCCTAAAAAAAAAAAAAAAAAAAAAAATCGATTCAGAATCGTCCCAGCCCTAGCAACCACCCTGCAATGCCGTAGCAACCACCAGGAACTCCATGGCAACTGTTTATCAACCACCCAGAACACCATAGCAACTGCCTAGGAATGACCTAGCAAGCACCCAAAAATCCTTTGCAACCACCCAGCAATGCCTTAGCAACCACCCTGAACATCATAGCACCTGCCTAGCAACACCATAGCAACCACCCAGAACACCATAGCAACCGCCTAGCAGTGCATTAGCAACCATTCGGAACACCATAGCAACTGCCTAGAAACGTCCAAGCAACCACCCAGAACACCATAGCAACCGCCTAGGAACGCCGTAGCAACCACCAAAAAATCCTTTGCAACCACCTAGCAATGGCTGAGCAACCACCCTGAACATCACAGCAACTGCCTAGCAACACCTTAGCAACCACCCAGAACACCATAGCAACTGCCTAGCAATGCCCAAGCTACTGCCCAGGAATCCTAAGCAACCACCTAGCAATGCCCTAGCAACCACCTTGAACACCATAGCACCCGCCTTGCAACCACCTGGTACACCTTAGCAACCACCTATACCACATGGAACACCATAGCAACCACATAGCAATGCCATAGCAACCACACAGAACACCATAGCAACCGCCTAGCAATGCAATAGGGCATTACTCACATTTCCATTTTCATTTATGTTAAATGTTTTTCCAGGTTTGACAACTATTCACTCTTATTTCAAGAGACTTTCTCCTTTTTCATATTTTCAGCAACTCATGGTTACATTACAATCATACACATTTAAAAAATGTGACTTTTATTCAAACAATTTCTGTCTGAAATCTGCAATTGCAGTTCAGCATCAGCAGCTTCGGCAGACAGCAATCCCACTTGGAGTTTCTTCAGAAACTGCCATTTCTAGTTGAGTAGGATTGCTGCATGCAGCAATCCCACAATATGTTGTTTTACCAGTTTATTGTACATCCTCATCTTCAATTATGTTTCTCCTCCTCTTCCTCAACCACCCAGAACACCATAGCAACCACCTAGCAACGCCCTAGCAACCACCCAGAACGCCATAGCAACTGTGCAGCAATGCCCTCGCAAAAACCCTGAACACCATAGCAACTGCCCAGCAACGCCTTAGCAACCACCCAGAACAACTTAGCAACTACCTAGCAACGCCCTAGCAACCACCCAGAACACCATAGAAACTGCCTGGCAATGCCCGAGCAACCATTATGAACACCTAGCAACCGCCCAGTAAAGCCTGAGCAACCACACTGAACACCACAGCAACCGCCTAGCAATGCGCTAGCAACCACTTAGAACACCATAACAGATGCCTAGCAACACCCTAAGAACCATCCTAAACACCATCGCAACTGCCAATCAACGCCCTCGCAAACACCCAGTACACCATCGTAACCGCCCAGCAATGCCCTAGCAACCACCCTGAACACCATAGTAAACGCCTAGCAACGCCCTAGCAACCAATTAGAACACCATAGCAGCTGCCTAGCAACGCCCTAGCAACCACCAAGATCACCTTAGCAACCACGTAGCCACGCCTTAGCAACGACCCAGAACACCTTAGCAACCGCCTAGCAATGCCTAAGCAACAACACTGAACACCATGGCAACCACCTAGCAACGCCCTAGCAACCACCCGTGACATCATAGCAACCACCTAGCAACACTCTAGAAACCACCCAGAACAGCATAGCAATCGCCTAGCAATGCCCTAGCAAGCACCCAGAACACCATAACAACTGCCGTGCAACGCCCTAGCAACCACCCAGAACACCTCAGCAACCTCCTTGCACTGCCTAAGCAACCACCCAGAACACCAAAGCAACTGCTTAGCAACGCCCTAGCAACCACCTGGAACATCAGAGCAACCGCCTAGCAACGCCCTAGAAAACACCCAGAACATACATAGCAACCACATAGCAATACCCTTCCAACCATTAGGAACACCATAGCAACTGCCTAACAACACCAATGCAACCATCCAGAACAGAATCGCAACCACCTAGCAATGCCCTAGCAACCACCCAGATTATCATAGCAACTGCCTAGGAATGCCCTAGCAATCATTAGGAACACCTTAGCAACTGCCTAGCAATGCCCTAGCAACCACCCAGAACACCACAGCAACCGAGGGGCAATGCCATAACAACCACCCAGAACATGACAGCAACTGCCTAGCAATGCCCTAACAACCACCCGGAACACCAAAGCAACTGTCTAGCAATGCCCTAGCAAACATCCAGAACACCATAGCAACCATCGAGCAACGCCCCATCAACCACCCAGAACACCATAGCAACCGCCAAGCAATGACCTAGCAAGCACCCGGAAAACAATAGCAACTACCTAGCAATGCCTTTTGAAACCACCCAGAACACCATAGCAACTGCCTAGCAACACCCTAGCAATCATTAGGAACACCATAGCAACCACCTTGCAATGCCTTAGCAGCCACCAGGAACTCCATGGCAAACGTTTGGCAATGACTTTGCAAACACCCAGAACACCATAGCAACTGCCTAGCAACACCTTGGAACGACCAAAAAATCCTTAGCAACCACCTAGCAACGCCTTAGCAATCACCCTGAACATCATAGCAACCACCTAGCAACACCTTAGCAACGACCCAAAAATCCTTAGCAACCACCAAGCAACGCCTTGACAATCACCCTGAACATCATAGCAACCACCTAGCAACGCCTTAGCAACCGCCCAAAAATCCTTAGCAACCACCTAGCAACGCCTTAGCAACCACCTTGAACACCATAGCAACCGCCTTGCAAACACCCGATATACCTCCGCAACCACCTAAACTACCTGGAACACCATAGCAACCACCTAGCAACACCCTAGGAACCACACAGAACACCATAACACAGAACACCCTAGGGCATTACTAACATTTACAGTGTCACTCATATTAAATGTTTTTCCGAGTTTGAAAACTATTCACTCTTATTTCAAGAGACTGTCTACTCTTTCATATTTTCAGCAATTCATGGAAACATTACAATCATTCTCACTCTAAAAAATTTGACTTTTATTCAAACAATTCCTGTCTTAATTCTGCAATTGCCGTTCAGCATCAGCAGCTTCAGCAGACAGCAATCCCACTCGCAGTTTCTACAGAAACTGCCTTTTCTGGTTGAGTGGGATTGCTGCATGCAGCAATCCAACTATATGTAATTCTACCTGTTTATTTATTACTCATCTTCCTCCTCCTCCTCCTCTGCCGTTTTACAGACCTTAACTACTTCCACATACTTTAACATATTCAAACTGTTCACACTTCAAATTATTCAGCCCGATTCAAATATTATCGGATCAATTCAGAATTTTCCAAAAATTCATAATTTCCGAGATATTCCACGTTTTTCGAAAAATTTTTCCCATTAGAAATGAATGCGGAACTCTCACCACACTCTTGCCTGCTATGAACAGAGCCAAGCAACCACCCAAACCATCATTGGGACTCCCTAGCAAAGCCTAGCAACCACCCAGAACACCCTAGCACCACCTAGCAATGCCCTAGCAACCATAAGTAACAGCTCAGCAACCGCCTTGAAATGCCTAAGCAACCACCCAAAACACCATAGCAACCGCCTAGCAATGCCGTAGAACCCACCCAGAACACCATAGCAACCGCCCAGCAACACTCTAGCAACCACCCAGAACACCTTTGCAACCGCTTAGCAATGCCTTAGCAACAACCCAGAACACTATAGCAACCGCCTAGTAATGCCCTAGCAACCACCTGGAACACCACAGTAACTGCCCAGCAATGCAATAGCAACCACCCAGAGCACTAAAGTAAATGCCTAGCAATGCCCTAGCAACAACCCGGAACACCATAGCAACTGCCTAGCAACGCCCTAGCAACCTCCCGGAACACCACTGCAACCGCCTAGCAACGCCCAAGCAACCACTTGGAACACCATAGCAACCACGTAGCAATGCCCTAGCAACCACCCGGAACACCATGACAACCGCTTAGCAATGCCCTAGCAACCACCCGGAACACCATAGTAACCACCTACAAAAGCCCTAGCAACCACCCAGAACACCATAGCAACCGCCTAGCAATGCCCAAGCAACCACCTGGAACACCATAGCAACTGCCTAGCAACGTGCTAGCAACCACCCAGAACTCCATAGCAACTGCCAAGCAACGCCTTAGCAACCACCAGGAACAACACTGCAACAACCTAGCAACGCCTTAGCAACCACCCAGAACACCACAGCAACCGCCTAGCCACGCCCTAGCAACCACCCAGAACACCAAAGCAAATGCCTAGCAATGCCCTAGTAACCACCCGGAACACCATAGCAACTGCCTCGCAACGCCCTAGCAACCACCCAGAACACCATAGCAAATGCTTGGCAACACCCTAACAACCACCTGGAACACCACAGCTACCACCTAGCAATGCCCTAGCTACAACCCGGAACACCATAGCAACTGCCAAGCAACGCCCAAGCAACCACCCGAAACACCATAAGCAACGGCCTAGCAACGCTCTCGCAACCACCTGGACAACCATAGCAACCACCAAGCAACGCCCTAGCAACCACCTGGAACACCATAGCAACCACCAAGCAAAGCCCGAACAACCACCCAGAACCCCATAGCAACCGCCTAGCAATGCCCGAGCAACCACCCAGAATCCCATAGCAACCACCTAGCAATGCCCTAGCAACCACCCAGAACATCATAGCAACTGCCTAGGAATGCCCGAGCAACCATCAGGGACACCCATAACACGTTAACTTCACTTACATTATTTGCCGTTTTATCGTTACTTACAGCTTGTGGCTCAGAGCGCTGGATCGATGCAGCTGCTTCAGGTTTGAGAAGCAGCTGAAACGCTTATCCAGTGTCAAATTATCCTTTATTGACAAAACTGTCTTTGGTGAAATGCTGAGCACAAACAGTTAACGTTACCTTTTGCCATGGCTGTTTGCTGCCAGCAAACAAAAAAAAGCTTCCCACTGATTTCTGGTGTCATTGTCTTTTGGAAGAGAAATACATTTTTATTCGCGTCCAAAAGTAAACGGACAAGCAGCTTTGGGAGAGATACTGACAAAACTGCGCCTCAAATGATCTGCGGTTCTTCTTTTGTATTTCTAAAAGTGTAGACGCTACGAAGGCATAGTATGATCTGCCGTTGTTAGTGTCTGCTAGAATAGTTTCCGGTGTGGGCAGGTCCAGCGCCGTGGTTGGTGGTGGCTAGGTCTGTATTAATTGGACAGCACAACTTGACGTCAGGTTTTGCCCAGATCTCGCGAAGATCTCGAGAGGAGCTGTTCAGAGAGGAAATCACGTTTACGAAATCACGTTTTTGGATTACGGCAAAACCCCTGTATCTTATGTTTAGAAACATTTCAGAGGTTGAGTATGGACAACCAACATTATAACATCACTAATATGTATTAAAAGAAGGATCAGCATTATAGGTCCCCTTTAATCTCAAGAAACATACTCACCATTTCACTGAGCCAAAACCAACACTACAAGGAGCAGAAAGAACGATAAATTATTTTGAAAGTATTTTTTATAAATATATCACCTTACAAGAAAATATCTTGTATGTGTGATATATATCTTGTTAGCGTTCACAAATGGCCAAAAATCCAACAATTGGGGTAGTGTTTGTATGACAGGAGTGTGTATTTCTGTGGGCATAATTCACCTGACAGTAAGCAATGTGTCGGTGTGTTGAAGGCAAGTTGCGTTTTTAAATGCAGCAGGATAGTGTTTCAGACAGTGTGTGTGTGTGTGTGTGTGTGTGTGTGTGTGTGTGTGTGTGTGTGTTTGTGCAGTATGTGCGTCCTCTGAATGTGTTCCCAGTGGAAAAGTCATTATTCTGAATTGAAGCACCTTAAGTATCACATTAGCTGTGGGGGAAATGAGATACATCTTGTTTTCTTGCAGAGTTGGGCAGGTAATACTGCAGTACCAGCTGTAAAGCTAGAATCCACCCCATATAGACACATTTGTAGAACGGTCGACATACCCAAGTGTAGACCGGAGACCGTAGAAATCCGGTGGGTCTGAGTTTAGAGGGAAACATGGACAGTGAGGAGCAGCTAAAAGTGGACCAACAGCTTATGGACTGCTTCGGTGTGTATTAGGACCTGCTGATTCGTGTACATCGCTGTGGAGTGTTGTTCGCGTGGAGAAACGAACAGCTTCTGCGCTGGTATATGACAGAGGGGCGAAAGCTCCAGGCTAAACGGTCTTTTCGAAAATTGCCCGTGGTAATGGTTTACTTATTGCGTCGGAATGACCAGCGTTTGCTTGCAAAAATGGGCGCGTTATGGATAGTATGCGAGAGCTAGAGGGAGCTCTGGTTATGTTATGAACATTATACAGGTTTTACAGACCGTAAGTTCCACTGGTTTGAACAGTTGCTTATGTGGAGCTAGCAAAGCGATAACTTTTACAGGAAAGAATTTAATATTCAATCTTTCTTTGCCTTTTTCGGCTTTTTATTAGCCAGGGCAATTTCTAAAGGGGGATGAAATTACGCCACGGCAATGCGGAGAAATCGTTTGTTATACCGGACGCGTTATAGCCTGTGTGTCTCGCGACTGCTTTCACCACGGTAGCATCAGAGAGCTAGCCCAGATATTGGGGAAGTATCCAGCTGACAAATTAAAATGATCGCTTCACAGCTGCAGTGAACAAACCCAAACACTTACCCCAAGCTCTGGTCTAACTGCAGCCTTTTCAGCCCAACTCAGCAGACACAAACAGCACCTCTCCGTTTAGCTTCAACTGCAGTGGCTACAATCAGGCAATGTTATGATGAAACTACCACATTGATGCTTACCGAAGTAACACAAGCATACCGATCAGAATTACTGCATATAAGTGAATCACTAGCATTTTTAAATAAATATAAATTTTATTTATATAGCACCTTTCAAGCAATACAGCACAAAGTGCTTCACAAACAGATAAAATACATGTCAAGTTATTAGCTTTATTTCAACGCCTGCCCAACTTGAAATGGCCTGCTTCCATAAATCCCAAAGGACGCTAGTACATCTCTTCAATTCCAACTCAATCTTTATTTTTACTTTCTTGTTTGGTGACTTAATTGGTTGGATTGCATTAGGTTGAAAACCTTCAAGACACAAAAGAAACAAATTAGTAACAAGTTAGTCATAAAACAAAACAAAGCATCCACCAGTTTGACATTTTTTGCTTAAAAAGTGACCAAAATGATCAATCAATTAATCAAAATAGTTACCGATTAAACTAAACCCAAAATTATCCTCCACAACCAATTTTCTTAGTGGAATATATATATATATATATATATATATTTTTTTTTTTTTTAATTTATATAATTTTTTTTCAGTGCATCAGTCAACTGGTTGATCATTGCCAGCAGCTGTTGCATTCAGGCCCGAGTCATTCGCAGAACCCACGGCAGTGGTAGAGTTCTCATTCAGACACAGACCGTGGCATGGATGGTCTTGGAAAGAAAGAAGTCACATCAAATTCCTTGATGCTCATGTACCATATTTACAAGCAAGCTAGTTAATACAATTACGCTTTCAACAGTTAAATTACACAAAAAACAAATGCAATTACCTCCAAGCATCACTGCACACAAACATCCCAACAAAAGCCACCACGCCATTGTTACAGTACAAAAGTACTCTGAATATTCAACCCCAACTAAGCTGCACATTTCCTAAAAACAAATCCAAACTGAAATACATGCAGCCAATTAAGCAAACAAACAATTCCTACAATTAAGAGAAAAATGTATGTTCTCTGTAGTTTATACATACATTTACGAGATGCACAAAGTGACGAAGTAATTGCCAATTTGAAAATTCAAACAATTAAGTAATTCATGAACAAACACAAATATCACTAACACAAAATATCATCAAATCAAAGTTTCAACGATACCAGTGATGTCTTTGGGAGGAACCATGTGTTGAATTGCCTTCTACTCTTGTTGAGGTGTTTCATTGTCCATCTCCAGCGCAGAGTGAGTGCTGCTTTCCTCACAGGTGTCCCCACTTCAGTGATTAGCAGCCTGCTCTGCTCTGCTCAGTGATGCATTCTGGGACTTGTAGTAGTGATGAGATGAACTGAATGATCAAGGGGTTTTTTCTTCTCTGAGATTTATCTCAACAATACATGTACATAAAAGAAATAAAACAAAATGGGGGAAGTAGGGAATTAAACATCAAAATAGGAAAAATTAAGATAATAAAAGGAGACATACATGAAAACACACCCATAATAAAATAATTTAAACTGTAAAATCAGCAAAAGCAAGCCTAAAAAAATGAGTCTTTAAAAGAGATTTAAAAGACAATAGAGACTCAGCATTTCTTATGTTGTTTGGGAGGCTGTTCCAGAGTATTGGAGCCTTAACCGAAAAGGCTCGATCACCCTTTGATTTTACAGTTTTTGTCAATCGCTTTGACTCTAGTTTCAGAACCTTGATGTCATTTTTCACAACTCTAGATTCAAAACTCACAACCAATGATCAAAATGCACTTTTTTCAAAACTCTAACGCTTTTTCCAATTTCTTGGATACAATTCACATAAACCAAAGATCATTTGTACATTGAACTATAATCACCGGTTCAAAATGACACAACTTAACGTCAAAGTATAACCATTTCAAAATGCAATTCACACATTACATTTGAGATGACTGTCTATTCATTTCATTACAATAATCTAACTATCAATTGATACAACTGCTCAAAATGACAAGTAACTGTTGCATTACTCTTAAAGCATAGTCTTATGGAAACTGAGGATGAGCATGTTCAGATCATGAAAGTTTCAGGATGACGACAATGATTGACACCACCTGTGACACCAATTCGTTACTGATGATTGATCTGACCTTGTGGTATGAGTATAAATAAGTGGCATCCACAACAACATCTGTAGTGATACAACATGGAGCAGGCAGTTGGGCACCAGAGAGGTCAAGTAGGAGAAGGAAGAGGAGGAAGAGGAGGAAGATGTGGTCAAAGGAATGGCCGGGGACAAGCACCCCTTTTGAGAGGTGGCCATGGGCCCCGTTTGAGAGGTGTGGGGGAACGGGGTCGAGGACAAGGAGCAAGACAGCAACGGCAAAGAGTCTCCAATGAGATTAGAGCAATGGTTTCAGATCATGTTATCAATCATGGCATGACAATGATGCAACCAAACCTTAGATCAACCGTGGCCTCAATCATTAGAACTTTCCGCAATGAGAACCGGTAAGTCTTCAGCATGCACTACCGTAAACATTACAGTACTGTAGGCTACTCTTACTGTAATTGTCAAATGATTGTACACTGCATGCCAATGTGCAGCACAGAGTAGGTAATGTGACTATGAAAATGTGTCCTACAGTATGATGACATGTTCTTCCTGTCATATTCCCTACAGAATTGAGACGAGACCCAACAGTGGAGGCAGAGGCAGACTCCTCACTGAGGAACAGGAACGGGCTGTGCTCAACATGGTCCGGGCCAGAAATGACATTCGGCTTAGGGAAATCAGAACATCCTGGACAATGAATATCTCTTCAGGAATGTGGAAGCCATAAGTTTGCCGACCATTGCACATGTTCTGAAAAGGCACCAGGTGTCCCTCAAACAGTTGTACCGTGTGCCTTTTGAAAGAAATGCAGACAGAGTGAAGTAACTGAGGATTGAGTATGTTCAGGTATGTTCAGTTTCATGCCTGTTTGTGAAAAATTCCCCATCGTACTGTAATCAATACTGTACAGTAACTCTTTCCAACATGTCTTTTTGTACACAGAGGGTGATGGCCCTGGATGCGGATGAAAATCATCACAAATTTGTTTGTGGATGAGGCAGGCTTCAACATGGCCAAGACAAGGAGGAGAGGGCAAAATTTTATTGGCCAGTGGGCAACCATACAAGTACCTGGACGACGTGGGGCCAACATCAGTATGTGTGCGGCGATATCAGAAGATGGTGTGGTAGGGCGTAGATCTCTGATTGGCGCATACAATGCAAAGCTCCTTGTTGCATTTCTTGATGAGCTAACTCTAGTCTGTAGAGCTGTTGGTGTAATTTATGTCATTGTGTGGGACAACGTCAGGTTCCACCACGCTCATCTGGTGCAGGCATGGCTTCAGGCCCATCCACAGTTGCTCACTGTGTACTTGCCCCCATACTCTCCTTTCCTTAACCCCATTGAGGAATTTTTCTCCACATGGAGGTGGAAAGTGTATGATCGGCATCCGCATCAACAAGTGACCCTTCTTCAGGACATGGACAATGCCTGCGATGACATTACAGCAGACCAGTGTCAGGCCTGGATTCACCATGCGCGAAGGTACTTTCCAAGATGTTTGGCAAACGAAAACATCGTTGCGGATGTGGATGAGAACCTGTGGCCCAATCCACAAGACAGGGTTGATGGGGATGACGAGTGATTGTTGATCCTTTTGCTTTTTTCTTACTGTACAGTAACCAGGTGAGGAACACATCAGTTTGTTTCACAGGACCTTTTTTTTTTTTTTTTTTTTTTTTTTTTTTTGTTACAGTAATTGTTGCTTTCATTCAACCTATGTTATTTAGTTTGTATTCATCAATAAATTTCAGCTTTGTTCAATGATTCCACTGTCTGTGGTATTCTCTCTACTAATCCTTTTACAGTGACATTACGTGCAGCACAGGATGAAACATGTATCACATATTGTACTACAATATTTAATGGTTGTACAACTAAACAGTGAAACTATGTATGTTGTGTGGGTGATCTTAAGAAATGTCCCTATGGTATTTCATGATAAATGAGTTGTTTGAACCAATGATTCTGTGAGTGCAAGCTTTCTTTAAAGATGAATACACAATGCAGTGTTTTGAACGTTGGACAGCCAGTAATGCAAGTGGTGACTGTTTTGTATCTAGAGTTCTGAAAAATGACATCAAGGTTCTGAAACTAGTGTCAAAGTGAGTGACAAACTGTAACTTGGACTCTGGAACAGCCAATAATGCTTGCTTGGAAGATCTCAGCAATCTTTTAGGTCTGTAAGGATTTAAAAGCTCACTTATATATTCTGGTGCCATGCCATGGAGTGCTTTGAAGGTAATCAACAGAATTTCAAAATCAACTTGGAACTGGACTGGCAGCCAGAGCAAAGATGCCAAAATTGGAGTAATGTGGGCTCTTATTTGTTTTAGTGAGCAATCTTGCAGCTGAATTTTGAACCACTTGCAGTTTGTTCAAAAATTTCTTATTCAGGCAACTAAATGAGTTGCAATAGTCTAATCTTGATGAGATAAAAGCATGAATAATATTTTTTTTTTTCCATATATTCAAATGACAGAACAGACCTAATTTTAGCTATGTTACGGAGTTGCAACTAGCATGACTGTACAAGCTTCTTTAGGTGGAGCTCAAACTTGAGTTCAGTATCAAATATCACACCAAGATTTCGGGAAAGAGGGCCTAATATTAGACGCAAGAGGTCCAAGAGATTTGATTTTATCTGACACCAACTTTGGACCAAGTATAATGACTTCAGTTTTATTTGAGTTTAACTGCAAAAAATTATTAGGCAACCAATTTTGAACATCAGCTAAACAGTCATGCAACACCAACACATTGCTGAAATCAGTGGATTTTACTGAAATATACAACTGCGTGTCATCAGCATAACAGTGAAAAGCTATTTTATGCTGACGAATATTAAAACCCAGAGGTAACATATAAATACAAAACAATATAGGCCCAAGTATGGAGCCTTGAGGTAAACCTGAATTAAGCAGTACAGATGAGGATACATGTTCACCGATGGAAACCAAAAATTTTCTGTTCGACAGGAAGAGAACCATTTCAGAACAGTCCCAGAGAGCCCAACCCAATTTTTCAGCCTATCAATCATGATGACATGATCAACTGTGTCGAAGGCAGCACTAATATCCAAAAGCACGAGTAATGAGCAATCGCCGGAGTCAGCATTCATCAAAAGATCATTAGTGACCCTGAGAAGAGCCGTTTCTGTACTATGCTGACGTCTAAAGCCTGATTGAAATTTCTCAAAAATATTGTTGGTTTCTACCACTTCTAAAAGTTGCTTTGCGACCACTTTTTCCAAGACTTTCAAAAAAAAAAAATGCAATTTTGATATTAGTCTAAAATTACTAAGAATGGCTGGATCAAGATTTGGTTTTTTTAGAAGTGGTTGAATGCAGGCAATCTTAAAATAGTCCAGAACACAGACAGTAGAGAGAGAACTGTTTACCATGGAAAGCAGGGCAGGGCCTGTGCCATTTAAGTAGCACAGGTTTTACAGACGGTAAGTTCCGTTACCAGGGGGAGGGGGACAGTTGTACCAAGCATCCAAATTACAAACAAGTATAAAAAGTTGGCTTCAAATGAGGTTTGACACCTTCTGTTGAATGTCCCCTGATATTACTCTTGCATATTTAGGACACAAACATTAGCAACAGTAACTTGGCTACGTCAGCCGCAGTGCTACAGCCACATTCAACAGGCCATCAGGTTAGGTAGGCTTATGCAGTAAAGCAACTGCTTCTGCATCTGTGAGTCATGGACAGTCGCAAACGATACAGGCTTTATCTTCAGATATTTTACAAGGCCTGCGTTTGAGGCCATTTGTTTGTGCAAACTATCGTCAGTGGTCCTGCTAGCCACCCATAACACGTTAGCTTCACTTAGACTATTGGCTGTTATATCATTACTTACAGCTTGTGGCTCCGAGCGCTTGATCGATGCAACTGCTTCAGGTTTGAGAAGCAGCTGAAACGCTTATCCTGTGTCGAATTATCCTTTATTAACAAAGCGGTCTTTGGTGAAATGCTGAGCACAAACAGGTAACGTTCCCTTTGGCCGTGGCTGTTTGCCGCCAGCAAACAAAAAAGCTTCCCACTGATTTCTGGTGGCATCGTCTTTTGGAAGAGAAATAGGTGCTTTTCTTCGCGTCCAAAAGTAAACGGACGAGCGCCTTGGGAGAGATACTGACAAAACTGCACTTCAAATGATTTGCGGTTCTTCTTTTGTATTTCTGGAAATGTAGATGCTACTAAGACACAGTATGATCTGCGGTTGTTTGTGCCTGCCAGAATAGTTTCCGGTGTGGGCAGGTCCAGCGCCTCGATTGACTCTGGCTAGGTCTGTATTAATTGGACAGCACAACTTGACGTCAAGTTTTGCCCAGATTTCGTGAAGATCTTGGGAGGAGCTGTTCAGAGAGGAAATCACGTTCATGAAATCACATTCTTGGATTCCGGCAAATCCCCTGTATCGTATGTTTAGAAACTTTACAGAGGTTGAGTATGGACATCCAACATTACAACATTACTTATATGTATTAAAAGAAGGATCAGCATAATAGGTCCCCTTTAATACCATCATCCCAGACATCCTGATAAACAAACTGCTGAACCTCGGCCTCCCCTCACCCACCTGCAGCTGGATTAAGGACTTCTTGACTAACTGTCCCCAGTCCATCAGAGTCAGCCCTCACCTTTCCTCCACAATCACACTCAGCACCGGCTCACCTCAGGGCTGTGCGCTGAGTCCCTTCCTCTCTTCACCATACACCGCTGACTGTACACCAACATTTCCCTCTAACTCTGTTATTAAGTTTGCAGACAACACTACTGTGGTCGGACCTATTACAGGTGGTGATGAGTCCGCATACAGGCAGGAAGTCAAGAACCTGTCTGAGTGGTGCTCTGCTAACAACCTCATCCTCAACACTAAAAAAAAAAAAAAAAGACTTCAGGAAACTCAACACAAGCCACCAGCCTCTCTTCATTAATGATGTGTGCATGGAGAGAGTTCACTCATTCAAATTCCTTGGCATCCACATCACAAACCGTCTGTCAGGGACACTATGCAGCTCTGTGACTGTTAGAGTTTTTTTCAATTACTTGAGCTCAATTTTGAAAACAGGGCCAGTTTTTCAAAACGCTTCAAACAATTAGCACAACTACACCGAAGCAGCAAAACATCTCAGATCATCTGCAAAATGGAACACTTTCGTCAAAACTATACAATTACTTATAAAAACCCTATTTTCTTGTCATAACATAAACACATCCATCATATGGTCTGATTCTGTTTGAATCAGTTAAACACTCCAGTGCTCAACCTAAAACACTTTTAGCATTTACACAGAGAAAGTGTAAAAATAAATTCACCAACACTACATGACACCGATCATGCAGACTTATGAAAATATTTATTTCTTTTCATATACTCAAGTCAGGCAATACTGAACATTTCAACAAAACATTCATAACAAAACATTTTCCAGTTTTCATACAGTATTACTGAACGTACCATTGTATTGTAAGCTTACAGTAGGACTGTAACACAAATTAGGTATCCAATTCAGTACTGAAAAAAAAAGAACACTATAAAAAAAAACTGGAGACCACTTACTCTTCAGTGCTACGATGCTAAAATATTAGCGAAATGCATAGCATTGCGGAAAAAAATGTCCTGCCTGATATTATACACCATGACCAGTCTGGCTTTATGCAAGGATGAAATATTGCAAATAATATAAGACAATTACTTGAAATTATAGAACATTATGATAAAATAAAGAAACCAGGTTTGGTTTTTATAGCAGACTTTGAGAAAGCCTTTGAGAAAATAAGATGGGATTTTATTCATCAATGTTTAGAATTTTTTTTATTTTGGTGAGTCTCTAATACAATGGGTTAAAGTTATGTACAATACCTCAGTCTCCAAAATTATAAATAATGGTTATATTTCAAAACCCATTGCACTTTCACAGGGGTAAAACAGGGTTCCCCGTTATCACCGTATTTATTTTTTATGGCAATAGAAATACTCGCTGTAAAAATACGAACATATAATAATATCAAAGGCTTGGAAATGCAAGGTTAAATACAAAAATTTCAATGTATGCCGATGATACAATTTTTCTACTGAGCCCTTATTATACATTGCTACAGAGCCTAACAAAAGACCTGGATGACTTTTCAAACCTATCTGGGCTGAAGCCAAATTATGAGAAATGCCAAATATTGAGGCTTGGTTCCCTGAAAAAAAGAAATTTCACTCATCCATGTAATTTACCAATTCATTGGACAGATGGATCGCTCAATGTACTTGGTACACATCCCAGAAAATATGAGTGAAATTTCAACGATTCATTTTAATAAAAATTAAGTAAAATCTAAAAAATTCTGCTGCCCTGGAAAGGGAAACATCTGACCATTTATGGCAAAATAACTTTAATTAACTCATCAGTTGTATCCCAGTTTACATACTTATTTATGGCATTACCAACCCCTAAATAATCATTCTTCAAAATAGATGAATAGAAGATATTCAAATTTATACGGAATGATAAACCTGATAAAATTAAACGTACATATCTCTACAACAATTATGTATCTGGTGGGCAAAAACTTTTAAAGTTAAAAGCTTTAAATCTTTCACTGAAGGCTTCCCTTATTCCGAAATTCTACTTCAATCCAAACTGGTTTTCTAGCAAGTTACTTAAAAGTGTCCATCCCATATTTGATAAAGGCTTCTGTCCATTTCTACAGATTAAACCTATGCCATGGAAGCCCATAGTGGACAATATTCAATTGAAAATGTAATCCCACTATTGCATTATAATTTTTCACTTATGAATGAGTTATTTGAGACAATATTAAATTGAAAATGCATTAATCCAATTACCACTTTCATTTTCACAAACACATATGGGAAATCTATGACTATGTTAAAATGATAATTTCAAATTTTTTAACTGGCCAAGATTACAGGCCCTCAAAAATCGCCCCCATTCAACTGTCTACATGCGTATATTGCAAGAGTAACAAAATTTGATGGCCATTTATTTAATAATTCCACAGTGGAATCTCTATTTTCACTTTTTTATTATAATAGAAAAGATGTAGTACGGCAAGTGTTATTTTTCAAAAAGTTCTCGATTTGCAGGAATTACAGGCCCTGAAACGTGGCCCCACATTCAATCATCTCCTTTTGCACACTGCAACAGTTCCGATATTGATGCCCATTTTTTTTTCATAATTCCACCACAGTATCTCTTCATATTCATTCAATTTATATTACAGTGCATGTAGTATGGTCAGCAATGGTTATTTTGCACAAACTTATTGATTTACAGGAATAACAGGCTCTCAAACATGGTACCCCAATCAGTTGCCTCCATTCACACATGACAATAGTTCCCAATTTGATGGCCATTTATTCAATAAGTTTGGCACCGAATCTCTTCATATTCAGTGAGTTTAAACTACGACACATGACCTATAGTAAGCAAGTGTTACTTTTTACAAACTACTTGATTTGCAGGAACCACAGGCCCTCAAGTATGGACCCCCATTCAATCATCTGCATTCACACATTGGACAGTACCAAATTTGACGGCCATTTATTTTAAAATTCCACCATGGAATCTTTTCATATTTTAAAATTTTATACTAGGATCCATGTGTTATGCTAATGAAGTGTTACTTTTGACAAACTTTTTGATTTGTCGGAATTATCAGCCCTCAAACATGATCCCCCCCCATCCAATTGTCTGCATTCGCACATTACACACTACCAAATCTGATGGCCATTTATTAAAAAATTCCACCACAGAATCTCTTCATATTCTATGGGCTTATAGTAGGATAGAGGTAGTATGATATGCAAGTGTCACTTTTCACAAACTTTTTGATTTGCAGGAATTATCAGCCCTCAAACATGAACCCCCCCATCCAATTGTCTGCATTCGCACATTGCACAGCACGAACTTTGATGGCCATTTATTAAAAATTTCCACAATAGAATCTCTTCATATTTTGTGTGCTTATAGAAGGATCTGTGTATAATGATATGCAAGTGTTACTTTTCACAAACTTTTTGATTTGCAGGAACTACAAGCCCTCAAACATGACCCCCCCCCATCCAATTGTCTGCATTCGCACATTGCACAGTACCAACTTTGATAGCCATTTATCTCATATATCCAACATGGAGTCTCATCCTATTCAGACGTCCTGTACTGGAATGCATGCATTGTTGTATGCAAGCGCTAATTTTCAAAGTTTTTCAATTTAAACCATAACAGGCCCTCAGACACTGTTTGCTTTTTGGCTGGGGATCAGAGATTTAGTATTTAGTCAATAGGACAGCAGTCACTTTAGTCGTCCGTTCGGTTACCCTTGAATTTAAACGGAAAGCTTTACCGGAGTGCTCCGCCTCCTCCCTCCTCCAGTTTCTCCTGGGCGTAGTATAGCCAGTCTTTTATCTGGGTTCTCAGCTAAGCCCTGTGAGACTTTTGGGTTAGTATATTAATAGTACCGGGTCTAGGTAAATTAAAGTTGGCTTATTAGGAGTGCTTATTATCGATAGAGTTTCTCAATTTGGTATTTCATTTCTGTTCACTAAAACTAAGCCCCTGTTAAAAGAGGCTTATTATCCATTCACATAGTTTACCCACGGTTTCTATTGTGACTGCTGCTTAGGGCTTCTAAGGTTAATTAATTAATAAATTGTGGTTCCTGAGCTTCTGTCTCGGCATTAGTAATTTTCTTTGTTATCTAGGGTGAGCGAGGTCATTAGGTAGGGGGTTCAAAATGTGGCCAAAACTATGTGACGGTTGCAGGATGATCGCACTTTTGAAAAAGATTTCAGGGTGGGTTTGTCTGTCACGGTGCCAGCTAATTGAGCATCTGGAGAGCAAGATCCTTGTTCTTCAGGGCCAGTTGGCGACACGACATAGTTCATAATCAGTAGAGTTCCTAGAGGAACTAAGTAGTATGTCGTTTAGAGAAATGGTCTGTACGCCAAAGCAGGGTGGTGTGGGGACCCCAGAGCAGGCAGGGAGAAAGTTGGGTGACGGTGGGGCGTCAGCGCAGGAAAGGGCGTGCACACCGTACAGCGACAGCTCCTCCAGTGGTTGAGGTGTCCAACCGATTCCGGCCCTTGCAGGGAACTCGAATTGGCCCCTGACCCTGAGAGTGAGGGGACTGATGAGCAGCAGGGCACCCTGTTGGCCTCTACCCCTCAGAAAAGAGAGTTATTGATAGTGGGGACTCAATACTTAGAGGAATAGATAGTTTAGTCTGTTCGCGCGACAAGGAGTCTCGTGACGGTGTGTTGCCTGCCTGGTGCCCAGGTAGGAGACCTCCTGGGCGTCTGCGGACAAGCTCCTGGCCAGAGCGGGGAGGGATCCAGTTGTCATGGTCCATGTTGGGACTAATGACATAGGTAAGGGTAGGTTTCAGGTTCTGCAAAGCAAATTTGTTGAATTAGCTGAAAAGCTTAGGAGCAGATCCTCCACGGTAGTGTTCTCCGGGATTCTACGGTACCACGTGCAAGCAGAGGGAAGCAGAATTTTATCTGGAGGTTTAACACGTGGCTACGAACCTGGTGTAGGAAAGAGGGGTATAGGTTTATGGGGCACTGGAACTACTTCTGGAACAGGGGTGACCTGTTCAAGCCGGATGGGCTACACCTGAACCGGAGGGGTACCTTTGCACTGGGTCAGCGTATGTTGAGGGTAGCAGAGAGTTATTTAAACTAGGGACTTGGGGGCAGGGAGGTTAGAGAGTGTTACACAGAGGGAAATGCAGACTGCCCTGATGGAAGCTGACAGCGTTACATGCACTATTGATGATATATTTTTAAAGCAAAAAAAAAAGCATGGTGAGGGGCTTTGAGCAGCAGGCGCATGGGAAATCGAAGGGAAGAGCGTTCATGATAACCTGAAATGTTTTTTATCTAAATGCAAGAAGCATTAAAAATAAATTTCAAGAACTTGAGGCCGTTATGATTAGTGAAGGCTATGACATAGTTGGGATTACAGAGACATGGCTTAGTGAAGAGGATGGAGATGAATATAATGTAGAAGGTTATAAGCTCTTTAGGAAGGATAGATGTAATAGGTGAGGGGGGTGTAGCACTCTATGTGACGAAAACATAAATGTGCAGGAAATTCCTGAAATTGAATATTCCGTGCCTTGTGAAGATATCTGGGTCAGGCTCACTGGCAAACACGAGACTGGTTTAAACATAGGTGTATGCTATCGACCACCAGCTTTGGACAGTACAGTCAATGAAATGCTCCTTAAGAGGATTCATAAGCTTGTAGAGGAGGAGGGACTATTATTATGGGAGACTTAAATTATCCTGGTATTGATTGGGAAATGGTGAAAGGACAGGGTAGGGGGGAGGAAGAATTTCTAGATGTCATAAATGATAACTTTTTGGTGCAGTATGTTAATAAACCTACAAGAGAGAAGGCAATTTTAGATTTGCTGCTCTGTAATGACCCAGATAGAATTAGCAATGTTGTGGTACTGGAGCCACTTGGGACAAGTGATCACTCTACTATAAATTTTTGAGGTTTCATGGGAAGTTAAAAGGTGTCTCCAAAAACAAAATTTTTTTAATTTTAGGCGAGCAAACTTTGACAGGATGCGGTCATATCTAAGTGAAACAAAATGGGAGACACTCCTGGACTGTGAGTCTGTAAATGAGATGTGGGAAAGATTTAAGGGCGTTTTACTTGATTCACAATGTAAGTTCATTCCAAAGGTGTCCAAAAGTAAGCTGAAAAAGCAGAATCCTCAGCGGATGACAGCAGCTATTCGTAGGAGTTTGAGGGAAAAGAGGAATCTTTATAAGATGTACATAGAGGATAACAATGAGATTACTAAGGCGAATTCTGTAAAATGCGGGCTGTGGTCAAAAAAAGAGCTGAGGAATGCTAGAAGACTGTATGAAAGACAAATTGCAGAGGGGCAAAAACTAACCCTAAGCGCTTCTTTCAGTACTGTAGCAGAAAAAGGAAAGTCAAAGAGCAGGTTAAGTGCATAAAGAATAAAAATGGATCGCTGCTATATGATAATAAGTATATTGCGGACACCTTTAAACGGTTACTTTGTTGAGAATTTTACCTTAGAGCGGGTCTTTATTCGCCAGAGGGCTTGTCCAATGCTCAAGATTATTTAGCGGAAATTGAGGTTAGGGATAACGTCAGATTAGACAAGTTGCAGCAACTAAAGGCAGATAAGGCGGTGGGTCCTGATGGCTTATATCCTAGAGTGCTCAGGGAAGTTAGTGAGATCATCTTTAAGCCGCTATCTGCCATCTTTAGACGGTCTTTAGAAACTGGAGAAATACCAAATGATTGGAAACAGGGCAATATAATACCAATATATAAAAAGGGGACCGTACTGAGCCAGGTAATTACAGGCCAGTCAGTTTAACTTGCATTGCGTGCAAAATATTGGAATCTATCATAAAAGATGAGCTGGACTTATTTCTTGAACGTAACAATATCTTGAGGGATAGCCAACATGTTTTTTCGTAAAGGAAGGTCATGCCTGACAAACCTTCTGGAATTTTTGAAGAGGCCACCAAGACTTATGACCAGAGCAGGGCTTATGACATCATATATTTGGATTTTCAGAAAGCATTTGACACAGTACCGCATAAGAGACTAATTTTTAAAATGAGCTCCATTGGAGTTACAGGTGGTATTCTGAAGTGGATTCATAACTGGTTGCAGGACAGAACACAAAGAGTGGTGGTCAGTGGTATATCATCTGAGCTAGGTAGGGTGGGGAGTGGCGTCCCCCAGGGATCGGTGTTGGGACCCCTGCTGTTCCTCATCTACATTAATGACCTTGATAGGAATATTGAGAGCAGATTAGTGAAATTTGCAGATGATACTAAATTGGGGGGCTTGGCAAATAGTTTAGAGTCCACTAAAGTGATTCAGGATGATTTGGATAGAATTCAGAATTGGGCAGAAATGTGGCAAATGAAATTTAATGTAGCGAAATGTAAAGTAGTACATGTAGGTAATAAAAACATTAGACGGGATAACTTCATGGGAGGTTTTAAACTGGAATGTGCTCCACAAGAGAAAGATCTGGGAGTGATTGTTGACCAAACCCTCACAGGCTCTAGCCATTGTGCCGTAGCTGTTAAAAAAGCCAATCGGATGCTGGGATACATTGCCAAAAGTATTGAGTTCAAATCCAAGGAGGTGATGCTTCTTTTGTACAACACATTCGTCAGACCACATCTAGAGTATTGTGTACAGTTCTGGGGACCATACTTTAAGAAAGACATAGAGGATTAAGAGAAAGTTCAGAGAAGAGCCACGAAGCTAATTCCGGGTATTAAAGATGAAAACTATGAGAAAAGGCTGAAGATCCTTAATCTCTTTAGTCTTAGGAAAAGGAGACTAAGGGGTGATTTGATTGAGGTCTTTAAATATGTTAAAGGGATTAACAAAGTGAATTATGTAGGATTCCTTCAACCAAGTGTTGTTAGCAGAACTCGGGGTCACAAATGGAAGCTGACTAAAGGTAAATTTAGCACTGATATTCGGAAATATTTCTTCACCCAAAGAGTAATTTCGGTGTGGAACAGCTTGCCTGACCATATTGTTGAGGCAGAGACCTTGGGAGTTTTCAAGAGCAGACTTGACTTAAAGCTAGATACCATTGAGTCATTGAGTATCTGAAGTGATATATTCACGATGGTACAAAGAAACTGGCGAGCCTAGTTGGGCTGAACGGCCTGTTCTCGCCATTCATGTTATGTTATGTTATGTTATGTTACATGCCATCATTTTGTTGGGTCCAACTGCAAAGCACATACTTTGATGGCTGTTTATATCATGATTGACCCATGCAATCTCTCTTTATTCAATACAGCGTGTGCAGTATGGTTTGGGCCCCCTAATTTCCACAAACATTTTGAATTACATGGTCCCTGCTTGAATTTTCTCGTATTTTGTCCACCTAAAAAGACCAATTCTAATGGAAATTCCTACATTAATGCCACAGTGAAATCTACCTTTTTTTCCCTTTTGCTTTAAGTAAAACATTATTACAGTTACATGCAATTGTGTGTTATCTGGAGTAACGGCAGTTCACCAAAATCTCACATTTCAATCTGCACCAAAATGTCAACTATTTATTGGAAAAACGGAAATAAAAATAATTTTCAAACCACATTATGGAAGTTGTTCACGATTTTTTTTTCTGAATAAAATACACGCATTCTTTCGTTGAATAAGCCTCGGTATTTCTTTCAACAAGCCGATTTTCGACAGCAATTGTATCACGTGACTTTACTACCGCGTTATCCGCTGTATTTGCGCAGAAAATTTTTAGCGGTGATAGTTTGACCGTCGTTTTGCAAACTGGTGATAGCTTGACCGCAGTCAGTCGCTCTAGCAAACAACCATCCACCACAAGCGGCGAGTATCAACACAAACCGCGCAGTAAAACTCACGATCTGGGCTTCAACTAAAGTCCCGCTGGACAAGCAAAAAGGAGATTTACTCACCAGCGAGGACACACCGCCGTGGTGGAAAAGATGCAAGCAAGGCTGAGCAACCCAGTCGGGTACTACGAAGCAGGCCGTTCACAGGTAGTCAGAGGGCAATCGACAACGATCCACAATCACGGCAACAGCAGCGGCGGCAGCGAGGTGAAACGTAGCGGAAGTGATGGCTACATCCAAAGGGCAACGTAGCCTAACTCGCGATGACACACTCAGTCTCTGCTGTGTCACTTCCCCGTGCTCAAATCTCCTGACTTCAACAAACCGTTCTCCATGGCGGTCGATGCTAGCGACTAAGCTTGTGGATCTGTGCTCCTAAGGAGAAGTGACTCTGATGACATTGAGCATCCCGTGGCATACTTCTCCAGGAAGTTCAATTGCCACCAAAAGAGCTATTCCACAATTGAGAAGGAGCTGTTGGCTCTGGTTCTATCCTTACAACACTTTGAGGTTTGTGTTTGTACAGGGCAAAAGCCAATGATTGTATATACTGACCACAATTCGTTAATGTTTTTGAGTAAGATGAAAAACAAGAATCTGAGATTGTTGAATTGGAGTTTGATTTTACAGGAGTTTGACTTGGAAATTAAGCATGTAAAGGGTACTGACAATGTAATTGCTGATTGCTTATCCCGTGTTTGAGTATGTGTGTGTATATATATATATATATATATATCACATGTATTTATTAGCATATTGTATTATATATATATATATATATATATATATATATCACATGTATTTATTAGCATATTGTATTATATATATATATATATATATATATATATATATATATAAAAGTGTCTACTTAACCATTTTTGTATTGAAAAGAGAAATTTTGCCTTTATGAGTCAAAATTTTTCCCTTTTGGAATGGAGGAGTAATGTGGGGGAAAAAAAAGCCACTAGATGGCAGTACTGACATTTTTTTTGTTAAGCCCAGTCTGGAGCTAGGTTTTGGGACATGTCCTGAGCATGCCTCAGAGGGGAATGTCCCAGAGAATTGGAGAAAAGTCTGGAAGGTGGGAGGGGGCTGGAAAAGAGAATATAAGGAGAAAAATTGAGGGAGTGAAGGTAGTAGGAGAAATTGCAAGGAGAAATTATGGAAGGATACATTTGACCAGACCTGTCACTCTTTTCAAGACCTGTGAAGCTTTTTGTGGATTTTTGCCTGTGTTGGAGCATTTTCCTGTCCCAGGACATCGCAACACAGCAGCCCATCTCAATTACCAAGGGACTGTAAATATCTCATTTTTTGTTTTATTCCAATCTTGGTCAGTAGGGTAGATTGTAGATTAATTTTAAGTGTTTGTTTAATTAAATCTGTTGAAGTTTAAGAATTTTGTCTGTCATCCCTTGCTGTCCGTGACATCATAACAAATTGACGCCATAACAAATTGGGGCCATAACACATGTCAAATATTGATGGTACATGGAGTTAACAACTCTAAGTGAGCATATTCTGACTTTTACTAGTACAATGGGGATATTTCTCTTGATTTGTGTACCATTTTTTTATCCATCGCTCTGTCAGTGAGCATTTGCTGAGTGATGCAGTGGTTTTACTCAGTACATGGGTGTGGCATTTCCAGACGGTGATCAGACAGAATGAGCAGTACCCAGACACTCCTTATACTGGGGATAATAAAAGGCCACCCCAAAATGTCAAATTCTGTCAAAAGTCATCATGCCTCAGATGTCTCAGGTCATGCGGGAATGTGCCATTGGCATGCTGGATGCTGGGATGTCCACCAGAGCGGTCGCTGTGCAGCTGAATGTTAACTATCGGACGATAGGCCGTTTGAGAATTTGTTTCCGACAGACGGGCAGTACTGCAAATTGACCTCATCCACGTTTGCCACGTGTGACCACTCCAGCACAAGATTGCTACATCCGGCTCGTCCACCTGCCGGACCGGCTCAGATCAACGACACGCACAGCAGATGAAACGGTTGGTCTGCACAACAGACGCATCACACCACAGACAGTTTGTAACCGCCTGCGAGAAGCCAACTTGCACGCTCGGTGTCCTCACTGTGGTCTGGATCTCACCGCTGTCCGGCCTCAGAACCGACTCGCATGGGCAAACGCACGCGTTCGATGGCCCTTGGCACGCTGGAGACGAGTGCTATTCACAGACAAATCCCGGTTCCAGTTTTTTGTTAATAAAATCTCAAAAATTTGACATGGGGCGTTTATATTTTTATTCAGTGTATGTTGTTTGAGTTCGCTACATAGCCTGCTGTAAGTAACTCAGTAGTGGCTGTCACCGAGTGGTTGCTAGCCAGTTAACTCTGCCTCTGATTAGCAGAGCAGGTAAGTTTAAATTATGGAAGCCCACAGTGGACAATATTCAAATGAAAATGTAATCCCACTATTGCATTATAATTTTCCACTTATGAATGAGTTATTTGAGACAATATTAAATTGAAAATGCATTAATCCAATTATCACTTTCATTTTCACATACACATTTGGGAAATCTATGACTATATTCAAATGATAATGAAAAGCTGATTGACATTTAATTTTCAAAGTCATGCTCCGCAATACAGTGGACAATATTCAAATGCAATAAGCAAAACAGCACCCCCAGCTTATTGCATTTACATTTACATGTCATCACGCTCTTTTAGGGTCAACATGATAATGAAAATGCTGTTTTCTAATCACTTGGAAATAATAATGTGTAATGGGAAACAAAAGCCACTAGATGGCAGTATTGACAATCTTTTTTGTTAAGCCCAGTCTGGAGCTAGGTTGGGCATGTCCTGGGCAGGCCTCAGAGGGGCCTGGACAAGAGTATATAAAGAGAAAAATTGAGAGTGAGGGTAGTTGGAGAAATTGCAAGGAGAAATTGTGGAAGGATACATTTGACCAGACCTGTCACTCTTTTCAAGACCTGTGAAGCTTTTTGTGGATTTTTGCCTGTGTTGGAGCATTTTCCTATCCCAGGACATCGCAACATAGCAGCCCATCTCAATTACCAAGGGACTGTAACTATCTTCTTTTTTATTTCAATCTTGGTCAGTAGGGTAGAGTGTAGAATAGTTCTAAGTGTTTGTTTAATTAAATCTGTTGAAGTTTAAGAATTTTGTCTGTCATCCCTTGCTGTCCGTGACGTCATAACATATTGACGCCATAACAAATTGGGGCCATAACAAATGATATAATAATGATGACAACATTTGACATTTCATTTTCAAAGACTTATCCTGCAATACATGGGACAATATTCAAATGCAGTAAGGGAAACAGCGCCTCCCAGTCAATTGCATTTTCAAATACATGTCGTCACGCTCTTTTTGGGACACAATGAAAATTAAAATGCAATCTGTCAGCGTCTCATCAAGGCGGGTTTTCCGCTAGGACGTCATTCATTAGGGTATATTTTTATACTTAATCGCTGTGATTCGGTTTTTGCTAGCTGACGATTGCTCTTGTGCTTGCCGAGTTGCAAGTTCGCCACTCCTGAAACATGCACAGTGTATGCATCATGCAGAACGGTCTGATAAACAGCCAGCAGTCAGGCTGCCGCTGTTCCTAGTTTAATCGTGATTCCCAAGCCACATAGCAATGGGAGAAGTTTTGATGACTGGCTGAAAATAATGTTCCTCACTTGCTAACTTAACCTGCTGAAATATGAACTTCTTTTATATGTTTGGCAGCACTTTTGTACGTCCCAAGAGTACTATCAGATTTCTGGGAGATTTAAATGGATAGCTCATTACCTGGCTAGCTCAAGAACAATCTACAAGCACAAGAGCAATCACTGTCGGCTAGCTAGCTTGTGAAGCTGGAGCAAAAACTGAATCACAGCGATTAAGTATAAAAATGATGACAAACATTTCCCCTAACTAGCGTCAGCAGGGTGGGAAGACGAATAGCGTTTTATCTGAAGTAATGTAATACGCTATAGCACGCATAGAAGGATAATGCTGCTTTAACTAGCTATGAAATAACATGTCTCAGGCTGAATTGTCAGTTCATTCTTTAGGGAAAAGAAGCTGCTAATCAATGGTGAAAGAGGTCGTGTGTGCGAGATGGCGTTTAAAGTGACAAATCAGGGCTGTAAGAGCTTCTCCAGTAGGCATCATAGCTAGCTAGCTGTACCTATGCGATTGCTTTTAGACTCACTAGCAAGCTAGCTAACGTCTCTGAAATCTGCAAGCATACTTGGGTTGCAGTTGCACGACACTGCCGCAAAACCTCGGATAAGTTCATGCATGTTACAGCTAGCTCAGTTAATACAGTTGGGGCAAAAATCAAATCATATCGCTTTAATGTGATGATCATTTACAAATATTTTCCTTAGTTAACGTTAGCTAGCATACTAGCTGCCGAGGTGGCTACATCCAAAGCGCAACATAGCCTAATGCTCGATGGCACACAATACATAGCAGCCTAGCCATCATGACATTTAAGCCTCCGTGCGTACAAGCGCTACCCAGAAGCTGATTGGTTGGTATGCAAATGAGGAACACGGTTTCCGCTCGCGCCCCTAATGAGCGACGTCCTAGCAGAAGACCCGCCTTGATGAGACGCTGACGGATTGCATTTTAATTTTCATTGTGTCCCAAAAAGAGCGTGGTGACATGTATTTGAAAATGCAATGGACTGGGAGGCGCTGTTTCCCTCACTGCGTTTGAATATTGTCCCATGTATTGCAGGATAAGTCTTTAAAAATGAAATGTCAAATGTCGTCCTCGTTATTATATCATTATTATTTCCAAGTGATTAGAAAACAGCATTTACATTATCATGTTGACCCTCAAAGAGCGTGATGACATGTAAATGTAAATGCAATAGGCTGGGGGTGCTGTTTTGCTTATTGCATTTGAATATTGTCCACTGTATTGCAGAAAATGACTTTGAAAATTAAATGTCAATCAGCATTTCATTATCATTTGAATATAGTCATAGATTTCCCATATGTGTATGTGAAAATGAAAGTGATAATTGGATTAATGCATTTTCAATTTAATATTGACAATTCTAGTCATGGTCACTGAAGGAGCAACAACTCCGAACAGTGACTGTACGCAATACAGGCAATACAGGAAAACAACAGAGTCAGGAGAAAAGCTGAGTGATAAACTTTCTCACAAACTCTGTAATAGAGCCCTTTTTTTTTTTTTTCTCTGAACTAAGAAAATGGTTAGAACGGGAAAAAGCGACAAACCAAGCGACAAACCAAGCCAGCCGGATCTTGCAACAATTGTGGAGACTCTCGAAGAATTGAGAAATGAAATGAGGGAGAAGCTGGACCAGCTTTTGAAGGAAAACGGTGATCTCAAAAAGGAGATTGCCAAGAAAGACGCACAGATTCAATCTTTATCAAGCAAACTGGAGGAGCTGGAGCAACAAGAGAAACGTAATGATGTAATCCTGACAGGGCTCAAAATCAAACCCAGGAGTTATGCCAGAGCAGCAGCGAAGGACTACGATGGAGGCGAGGAGGAGAATAAATCTGTGGAAATGCAGGTGATGGAATTCCTTCAGACCAAAAGTATTTCTCTGGACCCCAGCAATGTGGATTCATGTTATCTGCTACCGAAAAGGAGTGGAAGCGGAGACCGGAATGCAGCAAGAGCCGTGTTATTACGACTTACAAGCAACAAGCACAAAATCTCTCTGTTGAAGCAAGGGAAAAATCTCAAAGGATCCAATGTTTTCATAAATGAAAACCTCACCAGGCACAATGCAACCATCGCATGGAAAGCTCGTCAACTAAAAAAGCGGGGAAGATACACAGCACTTGGACGGCTAACTGCAGAATTTTCATCAAACCAAATGGGTCACGGAAACTACCAGACGGTGCTGATCAAGATGATCGGATTTGGAGAATTTTGACCACTGAGGCAGGTTAAAATCCCTGACAAATCTCTATGAACAGTTATCTGATAAACCAAACTGTAGATCAGGAAACTGGCTTTTCAACAACAAGTCACCAAAACTCAGGAATAGACCCTAATGAAGAAATTGATCCGGACAATCATTTTTTCTACAACGAAACAAACGCATGCGGATACTTTACTTTAGTCAAATTTAACAAGAACATTAAAATGGAAGGGAGTTTGTCCATTATCCACTTCAATAGTAGGAGTCTATATGCAAACTTTGACCAAATTTGCTAATCCGTTCAACATCATCGCGCTATCGGAAACTTGGATTAAAGAAGAAAAGGGCAAGGACTTCTACATGGAGGGTTACAACTTCGTGTGTAAGAGCAGACTGAATAAAGCTGGTGGGGGTGTTGGACTATTTATTGATGAGGCCATAAACTTCCAGGTACTAGAATGCAAATCAATTGTTGTGGAAAATGTAATGGAATGCCTTACAATTGAGATTCCTAGGTTGAAAGGTAAAAAATACGGTTATTTGTTGTGTGTACAGAGCACGGATTTGCAAATTGATGTTTTTAGTAAATGTATGGGTGAATTACTTGTCAATATGAACCAGAAAAATGTTTTTATGTGGGGACTTTAATATTGACTTGATAAATCCAAATAATAGCTCTATAATAGAGGAGTATATTGACACCATGTATGCCATGGGTATGCAACCATTAATCACAAAACCAAGCAGGATTACTAGACACAGTGCCACCTTGATAGATAATGTGTATACTAATGTATTAGATTCTGAAATATTTAGTGGCATTATGATAAATGATATTACTGATCATCTACCAGTTTTTGCTATTTGTAACTGCAAATTAGATATAAGGGACCAGGCTAGATTGAAAACCCTGGAACACACAGAAATCAGAATTAAAAGCGAAAAAAGGCTAAAGAAACTAGAATCAGATATGTTGAACCAGAATTGGGATCATGTATTAACAGAGAAAGATCCAAATCGAGCCTATGTGGCTTTTCTACGGACAGTAAACTCCCTGTCTAGTCAAAATAACGAACGAACTGAAGAAAAACAAAGAGAGGAAACCTTGGGTTTCAAAAGTACTGGCAAATGCCTGCAAGAAGAAAAATATTTTGTATAAACAGTTTCTGAGAGAAAGAACTGAGAAAGCAGAAATTAGGTACAAAAATTACAGAAACAAAATGACAAATTTACCAAGGAAACATAAAAAAGAGTATTATGAAAAGCTTTTATTAGAAAATAAACATTACACCAGAAATCTCTGGAATATAATAAAGAACGTCTCTGGGAGGACACCGAGGAAGGAGTACCCTGCATTCTTTAATATAAATGGCAAAAAGGTAGAGGACAAGGAATTGGTTGTGGAGAATTTTAACAGTTATTTTGTGAATGTTGGGCCAGAACTAGCAAAAGGGTATTAAATCCTCACACCTAAGATGGGACTACCTTGACAAGGATGAGGAAATCCAAGACACAATGACACTAACTCCTGTTACCGAATCTGAAATTAGATCAATTCTGAAAAATTGTACAGCTAAGACATCTGTTGATGTAAACCAATTAGATATGAAATTACTGAAAACACTAACTAACGCATAATTGTAACTCCACTTACGCATATATGCAATCTATCCTTCTCCTGCGGAGTGTTTCCAGATAAAATGAAGATAGCGAAAGTTATCCCTCTCTACAAAAGTGGGGATAAATATGATCTCTCAAACTATCGTCCTGTCTCGATTTTACCTCAATGCTCGAAGGTCCTAGAAAAAGCTCTTCAATGACAGATTGGACAAGTACATTGATAAACACAAACTACTGTGTGACAGCCAGTATGGGTTCAGGAAAAAGCATTCGACAGCACTAGCCCTAACAGAATTTATTGAAATGATTAAAGATTCACTAGATTCAAACTTATATTCTATAGGCATATTTATGGATCTGAAGAAAGCATTCGACACTATAAATCACGATATATTGATTGAAAAACTTTACAAATATGGATTAAGAGGACCGCATTAAAATGGATCAAAAATTACTTAACAAGTAGGGGATTTTAATTTGTGCAGATGGGCAATAGCAAATCGAATTGCTTGGACATTACCTGTGGAATTCCTCAGGGGCTGGGTCATAGGTCCCAAGTTGTTCATAATTTACATAAATGACATTGTTAAGGTGTCCGATATCCTAAAACTAATTTTATTCTTGAGGCGACACGACTATTTTTTGCTCAGGTGTCGATCTCAAGAAATTGGCAAAAGTGGTTAATAAAGAAATGTCTAAACTTCACACGTGGTTTAATGTAAACAAATTATCATTAAATCTTACAAAGACCAAATTTATGATATTTGGGAAAAAAAGGCCTAAGGGCGACATAGACTTAAAAGGTAAATGGTACCAGCATTGAAAGGGTAAACGAATATAAAGTCATGGGAGTTATGTTAGATAATCTCTTAAGCTGGAAACCACATGTAAACTTGGTTCAAAGAAAGTTGGCTAAAAGCGTGTCTATTCTTTGGAAAATGCAAAAATTATTAAAATACAAGTCTCTTAAAATAATCTATTCAGCACTCATAGCACCCCACTTACACTACTGCGCTGAAGTATGGGGACACACTTATAATAATACAATAGAATCATTGTTTAAACTCCAAAAAAAGGCCCTTAGAATTATTCATAACGTTCCCTATGGAACTCATACAAACGATTTGTTTATTAAGGCAAAGTTTCTTAAATTGCAGGATATAATAAAATTCAACACCTTGCAAATTGTATATTTAGGATACCACAAAGAATTGCCTAGAAATATACAATGCCTATTTCTCCATCGTGAAAGCCTGCATGACCTAAGAGGCAGAATGTTGTTGCAAACTAGAAGGGTCAGATCGACTCGGAGTGAGCACTCCTTATCGGTGGCTGGAGTCAGTGCATGGAACATACTTGAACACAAGGTCAGAAGGGCAGACAATTTGAAAGACTTCAAGTATCTTCTGAAATGTGCATGTTTGAATCACTATGAACTTATCCAACAAAATGGCATTGGATAAATTAAACAGAACCATAACGGGCATAAACAATAGGGGTTGTTTATAGACACTCAGCTATACTGTGATTAAAACTCTTCATGACTGTCATAAATCTCTATGATTTTATGTTGTGACGTTTAAATCGTAGTGTAAATAGACACTCAGCTCTGTTGTGATTTATAAATCTTTATGATATCTTACCCATAATCAAACTGTTTTTTCTGGGAGTTGGGGCGGGACTTTGACAAAGCGATTTAGCTTCTCGCGACCCTTTCGGTCATGATACATATTGTGTTGAAATTGTCATGGAATGACTGTACAATCATGCCGAAATGAAAAAACAAATAAAAAAATAAATAATATTGTCTCAAATAACTCCTTCATAAGTGGAAAATTATAATGCAATAGTGGGATTACATTTTCATTTGAATATTGTCCACTATGGGCTTCCATATTAAATGTTGAATAATTTACTGTGGTTTATACTAGATTTTTAATCCTTCCACGTGGTTAAGCGTGCTTGCCTCCTGCTTATTGTTGCATTAGACACAGTATTGCTTATTTCACTACTAATATTGCATTTGGTTGTTGTACAATACTTAAAGCTGCGGTTTCCTTTTAAGTTGGTGCTTTTACTGGGTGCAATCATATGCATGTTATGTTATAGCTGCATAGAGGTGCTTATTTGCTAATTCACCTGCTAAATAATAGGCAGAGTATTTTGTAACATATTTTGTTCTCTTTCTTTGTTTTCAGAGCACACACACACACACACGCACTCACAGAAACAGACATGTAAATCCATATAAAGTTTAATAACCTTCATTAAAGAAGACGACAAATCAGAACTCTCTCTCCAAGTGACTTGATTCTCTAACTGGAATCTTAGTCCAAAATCTGCCGCCTCAACCAGCAATCCTTTCACTGAGGTTCGCCCTCAAACAATTATTGAAAGAATAAATCAGGTGGGAAAGTAGAGTCATTTTCTCCAAGACTTCTACAGGATTTAACTTCTTTCTGCAACCACCGATGTCGCCATCTGCTGGCTATTAAATAGAATGCAAACTTTGGAGATTTCCGCATCGGCCTCAGTTTTCGGACCCGGGCGCTGCGTCCATTTTTTATGCAGTCTATCCTACCCAGGTGGCACACACCTCTCCTATCAGAACTTTCCCACAGACAGTTTTCTTAGAGCAGTGTTTCCCAAACTTTTTTTCTGGGGACCCACATTGTAAAAGTCACAAACCATCGCGACCCAAGTCAATAGACATTGTTCATCATCACAAAAAAGGTGAATTTGGCCATAATCGAACACTGCAGGTGATATTTTATTGTTATTTCACAACTTGTACTGCCATTTTTTTATTCGCTAGCTCAGGCTGAGTAGCTGAGTGATCAGGTCTCTCTGAATTAAGCTAATACTCAAGTATTAAACAATGAAAAACAATGCAATTGAACCAGCAATATTGAAATAAGGTAACCAATAAAAGTATTCGGACATTAAAATGTATTAAAAAACATTTCTTTTTACTTTGGCATTTTGAGCTCTGGCCTAATAAGACATTTCATTCTGAATGATTATGCCTATCAACATTCAGGCCTAAATTCAAGTGCAAACACCTAAATATTCAGCTGAACCAGAAATATTAGAATAGAATCATCAATAAAAGAATTACAAAAAGATTACAACTTACACAAAACATGGCTTAAACAACATTTCAACCTTGTTTATTCATTATAAGTCTGTTTTCACTCTTTCTGAATGTAGGCCTATTCAAGTGCAAACAACTTAATATAGCCTGCAGGGGAACTTAATCAAAAATCAATCATCATTTCATTTCACATCTTATGCTTGGTCTGCCTAGCTAATGGGATAGTTGGGCCTGCCTGCGTTTTTGTAGCGCGTTCCAGTCCGGGGTTCAGGAGGAGAGCGCAACACACATATCAGGCGCTACATTCAGTCTATTTCTGTGCTTTGTCTTCATTTTTGTGAGAACAGAAAATCCCAATTCGCACTGATATGTTATTGTGAAAGGAATAAGCATAGAAATACTGGCCCTACTGAGGACAGGATATTCGGAGGAAATACTTATCCAGAATGATGATAAGGTCATAGATTCCAAGTGTGTAGGTTAAATGTGAGAATTGGTAGGGACACGTATGTGATGCCGGAGCACATAGCGCACGAGCTGGAAAATGTTTGTAAATCTGAGTGCAGATACATTATCCGAATTAGTGTTTCTCCGTTTTTTTATTATGCTACGCAAGGTGTCTCCATACTTTTCATACAAAGATGCCACATACATAAACTTGCCACAACCTTAACTGACAGCTGCAGACCATCTCAGCGCACTCATGAAACCTGCTCAGATCCTGTAACCTGGACATTGATACCAAGTGAGTGGATATATAACTGCGTTAGCAAGCCAGCTCGCAATCCTCTCAATTGAGCATCTTAATGTGCGATAACGCAATTGCAGCCGCGATAAACACTTCAAAATAGGCCACCGACTATGAATTGGACAAGCCGCAAACCGAGCGTTTTAACGGACTGGATCATGTTAGATTTAGATTACGTGCTTCTTTCATTTCCCCCACTGAGCCAATGTTGGTTGGGACATTTTGACTTTCAAAGGTTACATTTGCTGAACATCATGAGACTAACTTTAATGCTTTCCCTATAATTCCACACTACAAGTCATAATTATGACCTCACCTGAAGCCCTGATACACCTGTATCCTCAACAGCTTGCTCTGTTTCTCCAGCTTGCTGCTGTGGTTCTCCACTGAAATTCACCTCATAATTTGACATGTATCCACCTGGTTTATATTTACTACTGCTAGCAACCCGATTACTCACCAACATGTGCCAGAAATCTGGGCCCGTATTCACAAAGCATCTTAGCGCTAAAAGTAGGTCCTAACTGCCGGATTTAGGGGAAACTCCTAAAAAAAAATGGGCGCGTCAGTCGTAAATTTAGGACTCCTAATTATTTTAACTAAGTGTTATTCACAAAGCATTATAGGCCAAAAAGTAGCTCCTAAGTCTCGGAGAGCTTAAAAGTAGTCAAGAGGACTACTAACTCGCTTAAACCTATTCACAAAGAATCGGAAAATGGCTGCTGCTGTTGAAATTGGAATTGGAAATTCTGAATGATGTGCAGTTGTTGAAAAGATATTGGATCGACCGTGAAGGGATTTTATTTGTTGTTGACTTGGTGAGGGAGAGAATTACGTCTCCAACCATGAGAAACAACCCAATAAGCCCCGAAATAAAATGTTTGACAAGACTTTGTTACTTGGCCACCGGAAAAATGCAACTTTGCAAAGCGGACAATTTAGGGATTTCACAATCATCTGTCAGTCGCTCAATTCAACAAACAATCAATGCGCTCTGTGAACCTCATATCATCCAACAGTTTATCCGATTTCCAATGGACATTCGCCAACAACACAGAATCAAACTTGAATTCATGCACATCTCATGTATGCCCGGTATCATCGGTGCTATTGACGAGACCCATATTCGAATTATTTCTCCGACCCAAGATGAAGAGGTATTTGTAAATAGAAAAAAAGTTCATTCCATCAACACCCAGATAGTATTTGATGCCGAATACAATATTTCGGACATTGTTGCGAAATGGCCAGGATCCACGCACAACTCGCATTTTAATGGAAAGCGGCTTATGCCAATTATTTGACAGGCATTATGTGCCTGCAGAATGCCACTTGCTCGGGGACAGTGGCTTTGGTGCTGTACCTCCTCCTGCTATGCATGAATTATTTTATTAGGCTATTGAGCGAGGGTTACATTTAATGGATCATCATAATAATACCAGCCTCTGTCATATTTTGTATGCATATTTAAATTGTAGGCTATAAATTACAAACCAAGCTTAGTATGCTTTCCTGTTTGAACGATAGCCCGTTTATAGGCTGCAATCTCGCACCTCCCCTGTGATTGCAGCCCATACCACCGCTTCTCGCAGTCGTCTGTTGTCCGAGGATTTGCTGTTCACCCCCGAGCCAAATTTCCCTTTGATTACATGCTTTCGCTCCAGCACCAACTGGGCCAGCAGCAGTAACTGGTCGTGGCTCCAGTTGGGCTTTTCGCGATCCTTTTGAACTTTCATCCATGACAGTTTAGGGCAAACAAACTTGAACAGCCCGACATTTAAATGATTGCAACATATTCTCATTTGGTAATAAGTTGCTAATTATTGGGGCAAATGACGCGTTTTATAATTGACTCGTTTTATGCTATTGGCGTTTTTACAACTATCTCTTTCCTATGTACTTTTGTACGTTTATTTGCCTAGAGCGTGATATGTGGGGACTGCGCATAGTGCATTTTCAGGAGTGCTCAACATGTTATAATTTTATGGGACAAACCAGCCACTTGGACTTTTTCCTGATTTTTTCTTCCATGGGTTGTATGTGGGATATTTTTTTCAATGGACCGCCTTGTCACCAAACAACCAATCACCGTGCTCATTGTCCCAAGACTCGTGCATGAGAATTGACGTCATCCATAGCAACGGAGATTTGCTCCCACCTATCTCAGAGCTACTTCTAGTCTAGGAGTTCTCAGTTTTCTTTACTAAAAGTTGCTCTCAGCGGCTTTGTGAATAACTTTTAAGATTTTACTCCTACATAAAATGTTTTAGCGCGACTTAGGAGTCGTCCTAGCGGTAAGATAAGATGCTTTGTGAATACGGGCCCAGGTTTAGTTCGCTAGTTGAAACTAGTGAACATATTTAATTAACATTCGTTGACATTATTTTCCGGGAAAAATTAACTTAAGGTAGCAAGCAAGTTTTCACTTCAAAGGTGCCCTGTGTAATGGCAGCCAAAAATTAAATTCATACTCACTACACACTCCAAAGAAAATGGGGGCAGTATACCTGCAGAAAGTGAGTTTGTCTACCCTAGCGTAACAATCGAGAAACGGCACAGTCCCTCTTCCCATTAAGCCTACTGTCCATGATCCGCCCCCACCTTTCCAATGACCGCAGAGCCATAGCCAACTATCTACAATCCAAACAGGGCCGCTCTGACTTCAAATCTCTGAGATATAAACACATGAACGAACGTCAGTTGATGTCAAGTGGTTCTGTACTATGACATCTTCAAGCTACTGCCCTTCACCCGATCCAGTAGATACGTCCAAATTACGTTTCATTGTTCATTCGAAATAAATTCATTTGCTAGATGACATTCGCTGCTGTTAAGCAAGCTAGCGTCAACGTAACGTTCGCTAATGTTAAGCGCTAATGCTGAACCAACATTTGCGTGAATAAATCTATCTAATGCCGGACTTTACTATAACCAGTCTCTGATCCCAAAATAAGCTGGCCAGTCGATCGCCACTGTTAGTTGACCATCACTTTACCGTACGTCATCAAAACAGTTATAGCGGAGTTCAAAATTATGTAATCTTAGCTGCACATGTACAAGAAAAACTAGGGACAAGATCATTTTAAAACGTTACGTATGCCGCCCGCCTGATGCCAATTTCACGGTATGCAACCAGTTTTCCGGATATGCAGTTTTCATTATGTAATGAGCATGATAAACCGGTATTCGCGTGTGTCTGAATGATACAGGTTCCCTGGAGTCAATGTGATGACGCGTATTTGCATGCGACGTGGTGATATATAAGGATCTGGTGCAATGCAGATTACCGTGGTGAGAGCGATTGAGTAGGAGTAGGAAAATGGTGGACCAGCTGTGGGCCGTGCCTCATGCCTATTAAGTGCCTTAATAAAGTTCTGTCTAGCCGCCCCCAAGTTCGAGTCCATCTCCTTTACTTATATCAATCGGGTTGCCTACCCCGCATTTTCCCTCTCCTCTCACCTCCTGGACGGTCCAGCCTGGCGGAGCAGGAGCGGGTACTTCCTGGCTGTTGGAACCGGACGCCCTTCCCCCCAGCCACAGACGGATTCGTCACAATTAGCAAGACCTCTTCCAGCAATCAAGTATCATTAGTCACAACTAGACATTCTGTCATGTTTCATTACATTATGCAATGTTTTCCGTAACGTTTCGTGGGTTCATTAACATTCATCGAAGCCACTTCTTGCTTCTTAGCTAATGTTCCTTCCACAAGATTGACATCAGGTTCAAGTACGCCCTCAAGCAGTGCGATTTATTCGTGCACTGCAGGCCGTTATGTTGTCCGCATACCGCCACCCATGGCAGAAACTGGTATTATGACACAGGACGGTGCGCAGCTAGTGATTTAGCATGCTAATTCAGGTTGATATCTCTGCAACACTATACCTTATCGTCTTTTTGATGACATCATTGCCCTTATTTCTTCTCATTCTTTTGCTGCGTCTAGGTCACTTTTTGGATATTTTGACCTCAATTCTTACACAGGGCACCTTTTAAATAACTATCTGTTTCTGACCAGTTAGATCACTTACGCTGTAAAAAAGTTTCTAATGTCCTCTCTCTTTTTGTGGCCTCTCGGTTTTCTTCTCCTGGGAACTGAGTGGCTCGCTGACGTTAGCTCGCTTGCTAACTGCCTGATATTACATAATGGTTATGGGCAGGTGCTGCGAGCACACTAGCTAAGTAACGTTTACTTAGTTAGGAGAGTGGCACTTAACTAGCCTGCTACAGTGCTAAGCCGCACCGATTCAACCAACATTACACTTGGCATTGAGTTTGGCAAAATATTAGCAGCATGACTTAACATGGAGCGACCTTTTTTCCTCACGCTCACAGACAATGAAAGTTCCACAAAGGTGATATGAAGCTACCTAAGGTAATATCAATGTATGTCATAAGTTGGGCCATGGGAAAAATGCTATAGTTACGTGATGAAGAAAAATCTGGAACAAATGCCAAATTACAGTTCTCTTCTACGGGTAAGCCATTGCAAACACATGAAATCAAAGCCGGCGATCTAGTTGCGTGTCTCAAGTCTCACTTTAAAAATGTTATACAACCCTAATTTGATTTAGAAGATAATTGAATGACAGCTGACTGAATACAGAATATTGGCAAATATGACATGAGTTTTGTAAAAGTCCCATTCATACCTGCACTGGTACCCCTGCAGAGTCAATTATGTAGCAACACCCCAAATCACTTATTTTTTTTACAGTCAATGCTATAGAAAAACAGTCTATTTGTATTTTCAAGTTTTATTGCAAAAATCCAAAATAGGCTACAATAACATTTGCCTACAGACAGAACCAAAAGGTTAGCTTATTTAATTTCAGGGTAGGACTAAGCCTACATCTCAGTGCAAAGAACATTATAATATGTGCCGCTCAGCATCTAGTGCATTTTTTAAAAATGTGCATTTTTGTGGGGACATTCTGTAAAACAAACAAAAAAGCAAACAAAGAGCAAAATTTTTCAAGCTGTGCTTAAATGTCTGCCGTTGTCTCAAATGTAACGTGTTACAACTGCGCCGCTCAGCGCACCGTTCATTTGGCGTTGTTTACAGAATGGACCTAACAATCATAATGTGTTAAAACGATGCAAACTAGTAACGAACATATACATACAGACACCCAAGCAGATTTTAGGTCTGTAACATTAAAGAAAAAATCTGTAGTCAAAAAATACTGTGGGAGTGAATTTTTACTTACTTACTGGAAAACAAACTTCTCTGGCAATATCTCCCTGCAGCATGGATGAAAAGACTGGCAACTTCCTGGGCACGTGTATTACGGTACTCGTCACATGCTATCATGATGACATCACGATCGCATTGACCAATCAAGAGAATACGTGCACGTTACAGTTGTGACGCGTTACAATCAAGGCAGCTCTCCCCTACATAGACTGTTATAAACTTGCACCTTTTTTGCCAGTTAATTTAACTGTAATTTTATCACAAATTTACAACAGAGTTCTGTGTATGTTAAGTGTAAATCACTGTTAAATGCGCTCAGGACTCCACCTACAGGTAAAATAACCAGGAAACAATGCGTTGATTTAACGGTTAAATTCAGTCAGTTTATAACTGTGGAGGGTTTTTCCCCTTTGTAATGTCGCGCTTCCGTCATTCAAACATGTCAATTTATTCTGTTTATTATTATTTATTTTAATATTCAACAGCGATACCTTCTGTTAAATAAGCTTCATTTCATGGATGGGTAAATTCCACCACAGAAGTTATAATGTTTGCTATGATAGAATTGAAGTCAGTATAGCACGATATAAAACGTTACAAATAGCCCGCCAATAGGTTTTACGAGATCGTGAGTTATTTATGAATTTATTTGCCTATTCATTTGAATTATCGTGTTTGCATCACATAATAAAAGCAACCCCTGTCAAAAGCAATCCTTGTCGCCTTTTCTGTGAACGAAGTCGGGTGTTGTGCATAGCGAAAGCGCTTTCACGAGAGGGGGAGTGGGACTTTGGCAGGGAGAGGAAAATGGCACAACACCTGTTACAATCCCTCCGATGGCAAGTACAAGTGGACAAGGTTAAAATACTTAAGAGTTTGTGACAGTCAAATTGTACATTACGAAACAAAACTATATTACGATATGTTGAAAAATATAATGTAATATATTATAAAATACATTTGAATATATGGAAAGGGGCAACATATCTTTGACAATACATGTCTATATTATATATATATATATATATATATGGACAATTCCACATGAGAGTTGCTAAAACAGCAATTTTTAAAAAGTTTTATATTAGAAATATATTGGTTTTCATGTTGATGACTCATTACCGAATCAGACACTGAAAACTGTTCTGAAATATCTTTGACGGTCTTCTCAAAATTTAGATTTGAATTTTTAATATTTTTTTGCTCCAGGACAAGGATAAAAGGTTATTTTTCCAAAGCTGACAACTTTTAAAAGATATTTAGCTATTTCTTGGTATTGATTGTATTTCCATACATTGGTAGCCAAAGTATTTGAGACTGTAAGTCATTGCAGGAAATTGAAACACACAATTCCAGTGGCTCATTGTGAAATTTACAATTTTTCAACGTAATTCCGTTACTGAAATTTTAGTATAGTTCTCTTCATCATCTTATTTCTGCATTTATTTTATTGTTATTAAGAATTCTCTTCCTTCTTATGTCCATACTGAATTTCAGAAATTAACCTCTCTAATACTTAGCTGTAATCCTGGAAAATTTGTGGTAACGGAATTACATGGTAACAGAATTACACCAGTAACGGAATTACAGAATTATTCTGAAAGCCAGTGAAAAACAGAAGATAGCACAAGGTGGCATGAGGACTTTATGGAGCATAGTGGTTCATTGTTTTGGACATCTATAGTTGAGTGTTTCTTCTTGTGAGTTAAGTTTACATAACCAGCGCATGAATTATACTACGGCCTAGCAGCAATTGCCGCGGTTGCCCCCCTGTGTGGCCGTCATGGCCGACTACCCAAACGGCGAGTTTGGCTTGCCCTTTTTTCAAGTGGCCATGGTGCCCAAATATTACCCAAAGTGGCGATTTTCGACACAGCGACTGAGCTGTGCGGCTCCCGTTGTCACGCTGCGCTGGACTTCTGAGCACAAAGAGCCACAGAGGGATAGAAGGGACAGGATTACATTTGTATAAACAGTGTTTGTCTTCTGCCAATAATGGATAATACTGATGCTTCATTTACTAGTGTTTCATGTTAACATGTTCATTTTGAGCTTTGCAAGTGTCAGGAATTGAGTAATTGATATTTTATACATTTACTTTTGTGTAAAGAGACTGCCACTCATGACTGAGAAAAGTTAGAAAGAAAATAGATATTGCGAGCAATGACACATTTGAGATTTGCACAGTGCTTTTGACATTGGCTGTGTTGCCGTAATTGACCTATGGCTAAGCCCCGCCCTCAAATGCGAAGAGCCAATCACAGTGCGTGTTCTCTCCCCATATACTCGGACATTCTGAGCCTGAACTTCCATTGAAAGGCTTCACGGAAACTCCAAATCGTTCGCTTTAATGGGGTTTTAAAATGTTTGTAAGTTAAAAAAAATGGTCAAACACTATGCTTGGGGTAAATGTAACTCCGATACGAGGTATCCCGAGAGGCTGGGCAATGGGGTGTATTTTATACCCTTCCCAAAGCCACATCATAACCGAGAAAAGTGTCTCCTCTGGATAAAGCTTTGTGGAAGACCTTACTGTCCGCTTAACGTAGCTAACTAAGGTCAACAAGGATGTCTACATTTGTTCCAAGCTAAGTCAACATCGCGTTTAAGGCAACATCTTGTCACTTCGCTGGAGATTAATGTAAAGTTATCTTTTACATCGCTACATTAGCTAACGTTAGCTAAAGTTAGTAAACTCTGTGGCTAACTTCAGTGCTGACAGATGTTGACTTAATGTGAGCTCCTGGCTGCGTTGTTCATCATGTCACCTTGTTTACTTAGGAGTTCAGTCACGTCAGGTTAGATTTCTTAAATTCGGTAGCAATAATAATATGTATATTAAATTTATTACCCTGCAGTGCACGAACAATGCTGATCCTCTATCTTGTTGTGTGAGAGGGTGACAGAAACGAGATGCGGTTGATCGCGTTTGCACTGAGACCTGAAAATCTTAGCTTCTAATTTAAACTTTTCGTTGACCTTCTCCACTCTAAATTCATTAATGTATCCCTCCAATGCATGGTGTAACCCTTTTTGCTGACTTCTTGATGATATTTGAGCCTTCTATTGCCAAAAATCATCAATAGCATCCTGAAAAATGTCTCTGACTGTGATACCAGCCATTAGCACCTGTTCTAAAATGTTGATTGTTTCTCCCAGTCGTTGGAGGGGGCAGGGCTTAGCCATAGGTCAGTTCCATTACTGACTTCATTACTCACAATATTTACCCATTGAATGATGCTGGAACACTGTTACAAAGTAAAAATAAATGTTTTAGGATCCAGTCAGTGAAAGAACAACAATTTTCATCAGTGGTGGGACGCGATTAAAAAAATTAATCTAATTAATTAGAGGCTTTGTAATTAATTACTCTCGATCACTTTACGTGCATTACCGCCACCTACCGGGCATCAGTGTGTTGTTATGACTTGAAAATCACAACAAAGAAAACCAGCAATGACAACTTAAACAAATTTATTCTTCACTGAATAAAAAAAACCTTCTACAAATAATACACTGTTTAATCTTAAAATAACACTCTAATGCCACTATGTAACTCTGTTGCCAAAACAAAAACTCTCCTCCAACTGACCAACATCACAGCATTTATACAGACTAGCAACATTCTGAAAAGATCTACAGGATTCCTGGGTAATCCCGCCCCCTCCAGGCAGGAAGATGCCAGAAGCTTCTAGAAAGCACTGGTCTATTACAAAGAAGTGATATTACATCAGATCATGTTTTGCTACAGACCCACCACCAGAGGGTGCTGATGAACAAAATAAATAGCTGACCAGCAGAGAAGCAAAAACAGCATGTAACAAATCTCCATTTACAAATGAAATACAGTGCTTCACATAAAATACTCATACATAACACCTCCCCTCTTTAAGAAAAGAAAGGTTTGCTAAAAGCTTTCTTTTGTTAAAATTAACACAGTTTTATAATCAGTATAATCTTGAACTTTACATAAAAGTATCATTGATCATTATAACAATCATACACATAACAACCAGTGCAATTTTCACAATCAAATAGAAAAGTAAAATTACATTTTTCACAATCAAATAAAGAAATAAAATTACATGCGTGAAAGTGTATCTGGGATAACATTATCTTTTGCCCTGATGTGAAAAATATCCAAATCATACTCTTGCAAAAGTGAACTCCATCTCAGTAATCTTTGTAATCTAAAAACCTTGTTTTTTGATCTTATGCAAGAATGTGAGGGGATTGTGATCACTGAAGACCTTGATGGAAGTAGCTGAACGAGTCAAATTGACTTCAAAATGTTGTAAAGCCAAAGCAAGTGCCAAACATTCTTTTTCAATTGTTGAATAGATTTTCTGATGTTTATCAAACTTTTTGGAGAAGTAACAAACAGGATGATCTACTCCATCAGTGTCTTCCTGCAATAAAACTGCGCCTGCACCAATATCACTGGCATCAACAGCCAACTTGAACTCCTTTTGGAAATTAGGAGATAAGAGAACTGGTGCTTTTTGAGGATAGCTTTCAGCTGGCCAAATGAATTTTGACATTTTTCATCCCAAACAAATTTTGCATTTTTCTTCAGTAAATTTGTCAAAGGTTCAGAAATGATAGAGAAATTTTTACAGAATTTTCTGTAGAAGCCAGCCATCCCTAGAAATCTCATTAGTTGTCTTTTAGTTATAGGCTCAGGAAATTCAGTGATAACTTTCACTTTTGCATCAATTGGTTTGACTTGACCCGGTCCTACAATATGACCTAAGTAAACAACTGTAGCTTTACAAAAGTCAGTTTTACTTGGTTCAACAAAGTCATCTTCAAGCAGGTATTTGACTTCTTGTTTAAGGCATTTCTGCTTCTCTGGATTCATTCTGGAAGGATGCTGTTTTACAGGCTTGGCATCATCTTGTAGGATGACATCATGGTTAACCATATCAGTCCTCGATGGAATGTCAGCGAATATGTGACTATATTCAAAAATGAGCTGCTTTAGCTGTTGTTGTTGAAAAGGGTCCAGGTGGGACAACTTGCTGTCAAAATTTTGAAGAATGTCTGAATTTTCAAGTTTGGCTGGACCAGGTTCATTTTCCAAGGGGCAGTCACAATCTTCTTCAGAATTTTCCAGTTCAATTGTATTTACCACATTGACTGGCTTTTGCTGAGTGTCTCTGTCAATTTATTCTTTCAGCATGTTGATGTGACACATTTGTTTTTGTTTCCTCCTTCCAGGGGTTAAAATGACGTAATTTAGATCACTGACCTTTTTGAGGACAGTGTAAGGGCCGAAATATCGGGCTCTTAGAGGGTTTCCAATAACGGGCAAAAGTGCAAGGACTTTGTCACCAGCTTTAAAACTTCTATCTTGGGAAAGAAGGTCATATCTGGTTTTCATTTTACCCTGAGCCTCTTTGAGATTAGACTTAGCAAAGTCACAAGCCTTAGAGAGATGATTACGGAAGTCAGAGACATACTGGAGCAAGTTCATTGGGACATCATCTTCGGCCAGAAACTTTTCCTTCAGAAGCTTCAAAGGTCCACGGGCCCAAAAACAAGCTCAAAAGGACTGAACCCAAGAGACTCCTGAACAGCTTCACGGGCAGCAAACAGAAGAAGATGGACACCTTCATCCCAGTCTTTCCCTGTGTCACGGCAGTAGGTCCTTATCTTGTTCTTCAGGGTTTGATAGAACCTCGCCAAAGCACCTTAACTCTCAGGATGGTAAGCTGATGACCTGTATTGTTTAATACCAAGCTCATGCATAACTTGTTGAAATATGCCAGACATGAAATTTGACCCTTGATCAGACTGAATAGACTTAGGAAGACCAACAAAGCAGAAAAACTTGGTAAGAGCCTTGATGATAGTCTTCGCCTTGATATTACGAAGTGGAATTGCCTCAGGAAACCGGGTGGAAGCACACATGATAGTCAGTAGGTACTCACAACCAGATCTAGTCTTTGGCAATGGTCCAACACAGTCAATGATGATCCGACTGAAAGGTTCTTCAAAAGCAGGAATGGGTTTAAGTCGAGCCTTCGGAATATTCTGGTTCAGCTTCCCAACCATTTGACAAGTATGACAGGATTTGCAGTACTCCTGTATATCAGACCTCATGGAAGGCCAGAAGAAATTATTCCTGACACGTTGAAGGGTCTTCTTGATACCCAAATGACCTGACATAGGATTATCATGGGCCAGACTAAGAGTTTCTTGACGATAAGACTTTGGAAGAACAATTTGATGGGTGATCATCCACTCTTCATCTGCAGAAACATCAGGTGGACGCCACTCTTTCATAAGCACTTCATTTTTGTAGTAAAAACAGGCAGGAACTTGAGTTGCCTCTTGTTCACTTGCAGCCTGTGATAGAAGATGTGCTAGATCACGAGCTTGTTGTTGCTCCTGAATAAGTTGTTTCCGAGACAGAATGTCATTAGAATGACCTGACAAGGACAAGTCTGAAGATTTCCCAGACATCTCAGGACTGGAATGTTCCTGATGAAAAGACTGCCAAATGAAGGTGTCAGCCAGGTTGAAGTCCAGGTCAGCATCATCTTGAATACCCTTTTTGGCCATAGAACGAGTAACTGCACATGAAAGATAGAGGTCTGGAATTCCCTCCTCTATAGAGTCAGATTCTTGGTCATTCAAAGGACTGTCAGTTACAACAGGGTAGGGCACAATCTTATCCCCAGCAAAATCATTACCAAGAAGCAAATGAACACCTTTGAAAGGAAGAGAAGACCTAACACCAACAGTAACAGGCCCAGAGACCAAGTCTGATTTGAGATGAACATTATGGAGAGGTACACGTGTAAAACCACATTCTTCTCCTTGAATAAGGACATTAGCCTGAGTAGACGATTTGTCCGAAAAAGGCAGAATATCTGCAAGAATAAGAGATTGGGAAGACTCAGTATCCCTTAGATTTCGAACAGGAGCAGATGAGGAAAAATCATGTGAAAGTGAGACAAAACCATCGGTGATGAATGGCTCAAAACCCTCCATAACAGAATCAGACGCAGAAGGTAGAAGATCAGGTGAACTGACCTTTGATACAAGAGATTCTCTCCTAGTGAAAGCAGTTGGCTTGGTTTCTTCTCGTTGTTGTTTTTTCTTGAGAGCATAACACTCAGAAATAAGGTGACCTTGCTTTTTGCAGTATTGGCAAGACACAGAGGGTAAAGAATCAGAGGACTGCTTCTCACTGGAAGGTTTCCTCTCAGAAGTGGCCTTAGAATCACTAGAAGTGTTATTAGAAGAAGTCTTGGACTAAGACTTGCTTTGAAATTTAGAAAAAGTGGATTTTTGGACAAAAGAAGACTTATGAGTCAATGCATAACTATCAGCTTGGGTGGAGACATCTTGCAAAGTATTGACTTGTTTCTCCTCGAGGAAAGTCTTGATATCAGGCTGGATACACCTTTTGAATTCCTCAACCAGAATAAGTTGCCTCATTCTGTCAAAATCTTTCTCAACTTTCATGGAATTACACCACTGATCAAGCAACTGTTCCTTCAACCTGCCAAATTCAACATGAGTTTGACTGGCTTCCTTGCGAGAATTCCTAAATTTTTGCCTGTAAGCCTCGGGGACCAATTCATAACCCTTCAGAATGGCAGATTTGACAAAATCATAATCAGCACACTGTTGGACAGATAACTGGTTATAGATTTTTCTAGCTTTACCAGTAAGAACACTTTGTAACATCATTGTCCAATGCTCTTTGGCCATTTCAAATTTTCAGCAATTTTTTCAAAATGGGTAAAGTATTGGTCTACATCATTTTCTAGGAAAGGAGGAACAAGTCTGATGTGTTTAACCACATCAAAATGATCAGAAAGTCCAAAAGATTTTGTAACAGTACCTGCTTCTATTTTCTTCATTTTCAATTTGTACTGCATCCTTTTTTCTTCTAGTTCTTTCTCTTTCTCCAACCTTCTTTCTTCCTTCTCCATCCTTCTTTCCTCCAGTTCTCTCTCCAACCTTCTTTCTTCCAGTTCTCTCTCCCTCTCCAACCTTCTCCCTTCCAGTTCTTTCAGGCGTAGCTGAAATTCAAGTCTTTGCAGCTCTGTTGCAGGCACCTCCACATCTTTCATCAATTCTGCTGCTTCTTCCCCAAAGATATCTTCATCGATGAAATGTTGCACCAAAATGTTTAATATTTCTTGTTTCTTCATTGATGATTTCACATCAGATAATCCAAGGGTTGAGGCTATTTGCAGCAAGTTCTCCTTCTTTGCCAGCACAATTGATTCCTGGGTTGGAGTTTCCAAAAAATTTTCAACATCAAAAGTCATGATTGCTGGTTTTTCAAATAGTCACAAGATTTAAAATTATAATTCAGCTTTATTCTTTGGTGAATCCAGTCGTTGATCCAATGAATGGTTTATCTCGGTGGAACCTCCAATTTGTTATGACTTGAAAATGACAACAAAGAAAACCAGCAATGACAACTTAAACAAATTTATTCTTCACTAAATAAAAAAAAACTTCTACAAATAATCCACTGTTTAATCTTAAAATAACACTCTAATGCCACTATGTAACTCTGTTGCCAAAACAAAAACTCTTCTCCAACTGACCAAAATCACAGCATTTATATAGACTAGCAACATTCTGAAAAGATCTACAGGATTCCTGGGTAATCCCGCCCCCTCCAGGCAGGAAGATTCCGGAAGCTTCTAGAAAGCGCTAGTCTATTACAAAGAAGTGATATTACATCAGATCATGTTTTGCTACAAACACACCACCAGAGGGTGCTGATGAACAAAATAAATAGCTGAGGCAGCAAAAACAGCATGTAACAAATCTCCATTTACAAATGATATACAGTGCTTTACATAAAATACTCAAACATAACAGTGTGCATCAATGTTACCTGTGTGCCAGAAATGAGAGAACTGAGAGAGGTGCGATTAAATGCGCTATTTTTTTAACGCGTTATTTTTTCTGTAATTAATGAATCGAAATTAATGCGTTAAAGTCCCAGCCCTAATTTTCATGCATGTGACCACTGATACTCATTATAAGCTCACATTTTGGTTCAGAAATGAGTTCTTTTCAATATCATGTATTGCCTTCCTTTTGCCCAGACTTGTTGATCAAAATTTTGGTTCAACAGGAGGTCAGCAACACAAACATCATTTATGATACCAATTTTCAATTGCTTTGTCGTTTTGGGTATAATAAATTTAATAGATTATCAGCAAATGTAATTCCGTTACCATTTTGTAATTCCGTTACCGCTGTCTCTTTCTGATAAATGGCATCCTACAAAATATCTGTGAACATACCGGTCAATATAAACTTACCATGGCCTGGTCAACATCCTAGGCCACCAATTTCAGCTTAAACCTACTACTTATCATTGCCAGATTTCAGAGAAATGCCTGTCAAAGTAAAGGCAAAAATAAAGGCATTTTTTTCTGCCGTAATACCGTTACCAACACTTTCACCTTCGTATAGCCTTCTACAAAATAGATTACCCCAAACTTTGTGTTATACAGCTCAGTAGGCATGCCAGTGGAACTCAAAAAAGCACAGGCATATATCCAACCCCAATTCCAGAATAGTTGGGACAAAGTGTAAATTGTGAATGAAATCAAAATGCAATGACTTTCAGATCACATGAACCAATATGTTATTTACAATAGAACATTTCAAATTTTGAAACTGAGACATTTTACATTTTTATCCAGGGATTAGGAAAAAAAAAATTTCTGGCTGCAACGCGTCTCAAAAAAGTTGGGACACAGGCAAAAAACGGCTGAAAAAGCAATTAATACATAAGAGAATCAGCCGAAAGAACATTTAGCAAGTAATTAAGTTAACTGGCATCAGGTGTGTAACATGATTGGCAATAAAAGGGATGTCTTAGAGAGGCTGAGTCTCTCAGAAGTAAAGATGGCCAGAGGCTCTCCAACCCGGGAAGGCTTGTGTAATAAAATTATGGAATACTTTGAAAACAGTGTTCCTCAACGTCAAATTGCAAAGGCTTTGAAGGTCTCATCATCGACAGTGCATAACACAGGGCTCTCAAGTCTGTATTGAGCGTGAGACTCACACATTTCAATAAGTTCACACGCTCTCACACCACACATGACATTTCTCACGCTGAGAAGTGATAAAACTCGCCGCACATTAGTATCATAAACTGTAAAAGAGATTAGTAATCTATGAATGGATGAGGCGAAGGCAGACGGCTCTGCTTGAATCAGCAACTTATCAGCCAATCAGAAAATAGTATTTCTTGTTACCAGGTGAAATAGCAGCGCCGTAATCACGTCTTCCACACGTGCGCGAATGCTATTGTGTGCACACGACAGAGAAGAGCTGGAAGTGGAAGCCCGAAATCAGGTAATCACTTCATCATTTATTTATTTATTTATTTAAATAACTGCTTATTAAAGTCGAGGAACTATGTAGGATATTTGCTTTATGGATCATTTTTTTACCTCAATTTAACAGCTTTGGACGGTTATGGTTAGATGAATTGACTTGTTACTTGTTACGGGGAGAGTGGGGGCTCTCTGCCCTCCATGTAGTGTATTTTGGCTGAAAACAAACCCTGCTCCGATCCGGTGTCAGAGGTGGTACCGCAACATCTCTTGTTTGTGACTGACAAAACGGTACAAATACATAAAAGAATTATTTAATTTAGCCTTCATTATACTGGGGAGTCCCAATGAAATTAAAAAAGCGCAGATATTGGGGGGGAATGAACATAGACATATATACGTAGACGCCACATTCAACGCTGAGCTGTACGTCAACGTCGCCGCCATATTGGATGTGGCAAGCATCGGAGATGAGAGCGCAAGTGTCCATGAGAGAAGATGCCTCATTCCTGTGCTGTGTGGAATTGCACTAAACGTTGTTCACCCCATACAAAATCTGAGGGAATAACGTTTCACAGGTAAGACTTAACAATGACCTTTGATAGTACTTCGCTCATAGACTGCATTATTTAGCCATTTTAACATAGTTTTGAGAGCATAATTTACCGATGTTGTAGAAAACACTGCTCCTGCGCATTCGTTCATTCATTCATTCTTTTCATTCATTTATTTTGATTTATTCTGCTCGTGGCAGTATATATTTCCACCAAAAATATATACAGTGAATAATTTAACAACTCAGTTTACACATCCATAGTAGACAAGGAGCAGGAAGAAACATCGTTTATGTTACCTGTTCAGAACATTAACAATGAATTTGAGCGGGCAAACTCGCCTTCAAACGATGAAGTCGTCATTCTGATTCCGAACATTTAAAAGCCTAAGATTCTTGTAAATTACTGGGCTTACATTTGTCATAGATTTCCCTAAGATAGTAACAGGAGGAAGCAGTGGGAAGTAGCTCTCCGGAGGGATGGGTTCGAGGCAGGCTCTTCCTCCAGTGCTCTGCAGTGAGCACTTCAAGCCTGAGGACTTTGACAGAACAGGACAGACTGTCAGGATGAGAGACGGAGTGATCCCTTCTGTCTTCAGCTTCCCTGCTCACCTCCAAAGGGTATTTACATCACTAATGGCAGTATGATTAAGTAAATAAATGCCAAACAATGCTGTGTTTTTTTTTCTGAGTGTGAAGCAATGTAATAAATTGTGAAAAAATTAAAATATGTCCTTCACTTCAGCCTGTTGCTACCAGGACAACTGAGTCGGCAAAGAAGGCTCAAGAGAGCGTCTCAGAGGACGGTGGCCAGCGTGAGGAGGATGAACCACTGCCTGTACCCAGTGTTGTGAGGACCAGCTAGATGTGCCTCCAACTGTTAGGAGCATCAGGATCCTGACCTGGTGGTGGTGTTCAAATCTCTTGTTATCCCACCCACCTCCCACTCCGTCACTCTTTTCAGACATAGTCAGCAACACATATGCACACACATGAAACGTATCAGTGGGATTTCTTTAAAAAGGGACAGTGCGTATTAATGAACATTTACATATGAACATGCCAGATTAGTTTTAATCTGTAGTCCCGGGTTGATGTAACAGTTAAATATACATATAGGCTAAATATGAATATAACAGTAAAAAAAAAAAAAAAACAACAACAAAAGACAAGACTATGACTGTAGATACAACAATACATTATATGATGAAATAAAGAATTTGGGACCGTTGACATCACTTTTACTTGCAAAGATGTGACTGAATGTGACTGGGTGATTGAGTAAGTGTAATATAAAGATGAATTTTAATATTTCATATTTCATATTTTTTTTGCTTCTACTAGGACCACTCCTATACTCTGCCTTCATCACCTGATGATCTGAGAGCCAGACTGAGTGATGCTTTGGCTCGGGCGGAAAGTCTGGAAAGAGATAAGAGGAATGCAAAGGACAGAGAAAGGAGGTCAAAAAAAACTTTGAGCTGTCTTCTGAAGGATCTCAGGGAAAAGAAGCTCATAAATGAAGAGCTTCAAGACAAACTGGATTCATACTCAGGTAAAATGGTATGGGTTTTTAACTTTAAAAAACCAAAATCGTCTGCACTGCATTGCAAAGGAATTTCTAACTTTCTAACTTGCCAACAATACTTAAACACAGAGCCATAAAAAAAAAGCCTGGTCCATTCTGGATGACCCCAGACATCCCCTGCACAAAGAATTCAGACTGCTCCCCTCTGGCCGTAGATTTGTGCTCAAGAGATGCAAGACCAACAGATTAAAAAACTCTTTTATTCCCACTGCCATCAGTCTTTTAAATACAAGCATGTGAGGTCTACCTCGTTTTTAATGTTGTTTTTTTTTACTTCTATTCTTTTTACTACTTCTTCTTATCATCTATTGTGTGATTTTTTTTTACCATGTTGCTTTTCTTGTTCTTGTTTGTATGTTTGTGTTCATTCTCCCTGTGAGGTCAGGCTGTTCATGTGATTTATTTATGTCCCTGCTGGCTGTACTCCAAATTAACCCATTGAGGATAATAAAGTTTCTCTTGGCCTTGAAGTGGAAATACAAATTTTTAGAAAATCTAAACTTAGTTGAATTATATTTCACTGTCTTCGCTTACACTGCTTTGTTGTTTAAAGTGTACTTAATAATTAGCTTATGCCAGAGATGGGACCAAATCACGAATGTGCAAGTCTGAAGTAAGTCTCAAGCAATTTTTTCTTGGACAAGTCAAGTTGGGTCACCTTACTGTAATTTTACCTGCAGAATCTGATCTTAATAAAGTGAAAAGACAAGATATAAGTAAATGTCAATAAAGATCATTGGCCAATGTGCCCAACCTCTTCAAAATATGACAATAATTTGGAATTTCATCGAAAATATGCAAATTAATTAAAATACATCATGGAATCAAACAAAATAGTAGTAATAATTGTAATGTACTGTAATTGTAATGATTGTCATCTGTCTGTCCCTAATTGTTGCATTCTCCTAGCTGGTATCACTACAGCAAAAAAAAAAAAAAAAAAAATGGTAGCAACCAGATGGAAACAACCCCATATACTTAATATCCGACAATGGCTCATATCATTCATGAATATTCTATACCTGGATATCTCTGTTGCAAAAATACATGGTGCCAAACAGGCGGATGTAGCAGTACTGGTACAAGCAAGAGAGCAGATCAGAGCATTATAGGTGTCATAGCTCAGACCTCAAGCTTCACACCCCCTGCTTGTAAATGTGTGTGTTTCTCTTTTTTTTTATTTTACTTTTTTGTTATTATTTTTGTGTGTGTGTGTGTGTGTGTGCGTGTGTGTGTGTGTGTTTATTTTAATCTTTTGTCATCGATTTGTCTTGTATGACGGTTACTTGTGTATGGGGTTTCTGTTGTTTGTATGTTGTATATGTAATAATCATTGATTTGTATGTTGGCCATGGTGTGGCAATCTTGTTTTTTTTTTGTTTTTTAAACCAAATCAAATGGAATAAACAAAATAAAAGTTGATCACAAAAGAAATAAATGTAATACACTCAATAAATTGCAGGCTGTGTAGCATCAGTGCAGGCCTTTCTTGTCTTTTCAGACTCTGCATATCCCTGAAGCAGAGGGAAAAACAAGAATGGGATGTACTGTATGGTTGGACAGACATGCAAACATGATATATGGTTCCAATAAGCTTGATGCTTAATTGTGGTCTTTATTTATTAACCTGATCCATATTAAATTATATTTACTCCTATATTTATTTTTTAACCTGATCCATATTAAACTATGACTCCTGCAATTCTTATGGCAAATTTTGCCATCTTGAACATTCTCTTGTGGATAACTTTGGCTGTGTTGATGCAAATGGCATGAAATTTGGTAAAGGAATTTCTTTTAACCCTTTAATGCATTGCGTTACTACAATAAACACACCCTTGTACCTTTGGGCAAAATTTAAACACATTTTTGAAATAACTTTTAGTTTTTTTTTGGTCATCACTGAGTGGTGCTATTTTTGTCCTCATGTACTGTACTGGTTTATGCTAACTGAATTTCAGATCTTCCAGTACACCTGCTGTCAAAAAACAGCCATGAGTTCACCAAAGACCAGAGGGAGTTTGCCATCACTCTTCACTTGCACGGCCCAAAGAGACTCTCAAGATTAATCTCCCACATCCACATACATTGCAAAAGTAATATGAATGTTATTTTAAGTCTTGTTTTCTATATAAGTTGTGCATATTTTATCCCTTTATGACTGAACAGAGTGAACTATACAGCAATAGTTACACTTAGCACTACACTCAAAACAATACCATGAATAAATTAGATAAACCAGTAAATAAAGAATCTAAATGATATTCCGTTTTCTCTCTCTTCAGATCAGATTGAATTGGACTTGGATTTCTAGGAAGACGTTTGGACTTGTATTCAGTTCGTATAGGAACTAGTCCGCACTAGTCTAACCAAGGCAGTGGAGTAAGACCCAGGTACTTGTGGGTGTGTTAACCAAAGTGGGTCTTACTCCACTGTCTTGGTTAGACTAGTGCGGACTAGTAAGACCGATTCATACGAACTGATGAAGCCGCTTGGATAAGAGGCGAAACGTCTTCCTAGACAAATACAAGTCCAGTTGCCTATGATTCAATCTGAGAGAGAGAGAACAATGACCTGGATGAATGAGAATATCCATGGACATCCCCCGTTCTGACTTTAAAATTTTTCTAACGGCTTATGGCCAATATTGTTTTCAGTGAATAGTGATTAGCCGAAAATATCCTCATCAGGGCATCCATGTTAAATAAGAGGTCTTTCTTTTTGCCTAGATGGATGAGTTCTGTGGATGCCAAGCCTGGCCTCAACATGGCAATGTTGGACATGCTGAAAAAAAAAAGAGAGGACGATCCGGCACGATATGAATGTGTATGCCTCATGTTAGATGCCATGGCAATTAAAAAACACATCCAGTATAATCCCCAAACCAAAAAAATGTCTGGATATGTAGACATGGGAGATGGTGTAAATGAGACTGACATTGCCACAGAGGCTCTTGTTTTTATGGTTGTAGGCCTCCAAGGCAGTTGGAAGGCTCCAGTGGCATACTTCCTGATTGACTCCCTGTCCCCAGACACACAGGAGGTACTTCTTTTGCATGCATTGGAGGAGCTGCATGAGCGCGGCATAAGAGTACTCTGTGTCACTATGGGTGGGCGTGCCTCGAATGTGAGCATGTGCAACAAACTGGGATGTCAGCTAAAGGGAAACCCTGTTGAGCCCCTAAAAACCTTTTTTCTACATCCAGTGAGTGGTGAGAGAGCTGATGATGGATGCCTGTCACATGTTAAAGTTAGCACGGAACATGCTACAAGCATACAGTCCAATCACAAGCAAAACTGGCCAGATCAACTGGAATTACATTCTTCACCTGAATGATGTCCAGACAAAAGACGGTTTACACATGGCAAACAAGGTAAACGGGGCTTAAAGTTCTCAGCCATTTCAAGATACAGAGAATAATTATTTCTATACATTGTATACATTTTCTCCTGGACAACTTTTCAGGTGCACAAATCTTTTCTTGCTTTAAACCCCAAAGGTGACCGACAAGCATGTGAATTTTGATTCACAAAAAACGAAGGTGTCGCTGGCAGCACAGACCCTGAGTCGCTCGGTGTCAGTAGCGCTTCGCACTCTGAGGGACCTTGGGTATTCAAAGTTTCAACACTGTGAAGCAACCGCTGAATTCATTGAGGTAACACTTACAAAATATTAACTTCAAACTTTTAGTAACACATTTGAAAACTAGGGCTTTAAGATTATTGTTATTGCAATGAATATCTTGCTTTTTCTTCCTAAAAATTATGTTGATGATTTTTGTTTTTCAAATTATCAGGAGCCCGGCTAACATGTTTCTGACTTCCTCCGTCCTGCTTGTTCCACGCCTTTTGCTGTGTCTGGTTATCATAACCACAGGCACTGACCTTCTGTTAATGCAGACAATTTGCTTTTAGATCATCGACAGGCTTTTCGACATATTGAACAGCCGCAACCCCCGTGCCAAAGGGTTCAAAGCCCCCCTGGGTTTTTTGAACTGGCCAGAGACAGTGCAGTTCTTGGTGAAAGGCAGAGACTACCTCATGAGTTTGATGATGGCAAACGGCACACCCCTTCACCGGTCCAAGAGGTTTTAGGAAATAGTCTAACATTTCTTTGCATGACAAGTTCATATGTTCCTTACATCACGTTCATATGATGTTCCGTTATAGGCTGGGCGGCATGAATAAAATAAGAAATACAGAAGATCTTTTGTTCCCACAGCCATCAGACTTTATAATTCGTTGTTGAATAGATGAGCTAGCCCTTTTTTTCCCTTTGAAAATGAATTAAGTAATTATTTTCGCATCACTACGCCCAGACCTATTCTGTTCTCTTGTTCAGCATCATAAGTCCATATGATGCTCTGTTCTCTGGTTCTGATGTTTTTGCAGTCTCCTGTTGTGTTTTTAGAGGCATCATAAAGGTATGTATGGCAGTGTCGATCTCTTGTTACACTATTGCTCCTTGATGCTTTAACATTTGTAAATGAACAAAGCCACGTTCCCAACAAAAGTTCCAGGAACCTGTAGTTCCTGAATCTTTTGTACCCAGAACTGTTTTTTTGCGTTTCTACAGAGGAAAAAGTCCTGGGAAAAATATGCAAATACAGTCGATGACGTAAACACAAGTCAATAAAGCGACTGGCCACATGACATCATGATTAATGATTGATTTTTTTTGGTTTATTTTAAATGTTGTTTCAAATGATTTTAGACACACATTGAATTCACACTCATACAATTTGGATTATGTTTTTTTCTTCTTCTTTTTATAAAAAAATTTGATTCAAATTATTCTAGACACACACTCACCTAGCCAGTCACACTCATTCATACAGTTTTAACCAGTAGGGTGAGAACATGCTTCATCCAATCAGAGATGTTCAGTGCACAGAGCACGCCCATAGTTCCTGAACCTTTGGGGGGGGCAGTTTTCTACCCCGGAACTACATTTTGATTCCTGGTTCCTGTGGTGGAAACAGGGCTTAAGTCTCTTAGTGCTGTCTTGGGGTTATGTTTCTCATGTATGATAATATTAACAAAACTATTTCTTGTGGAAGTACCTATCTGTGTTGGGATTCATCATCAACTCGACACCCTGACGTTGATGATCCCAGAACAGCTTCAGCGACAGCGCTACATCTGTACCTACCGCTTCAGCCAAGATCACTTGGAGCTCCTTTTCAATTCAATCAGGGGAGCAGGTAGGTATTCCAATTTTGGTTTTTCCAGTTTCACAGTTTGTTTGTTTGAGTATAACGAGTATAAGTACAAGTACGAGTATTTTTTGTTTTTCAAAAAAGTCAGACTAAAATGGTAATTTACGTGGAAGTGCTGTTTTTATGTTTATATTTTCTCAGGGGGTTGGAATAACAACCCTTCGGCATGCCAGTTTCAGGCCATTTTCCGCCGGATCATGGTGCGATGTGGGGTGTCTCCAAGTGCATCTGGAAATGTGGCGGTTCAGGACCAGACGGTGTCCCTGTCTGCTCTAGAAGAATCATCTTCCCCAACAGCAGTAGCAACTGACGAAATCCCATCCCCTTTCGCCAACATTACTGCCATAGTGTCTGACCACAGCTACCTGCCAACCTGCTTTGGTGGCCTTGTTGACAATGCTCGTGTTTATATTTCAGGATTTGTGGTTCGCCAAATTTTGAAGAAACTAATGTGTGATGTGTGCCGTGGTAGCTTGGTGACTGATGCTGTGCATGCATCTTTCGACATGAGTTACCACTTGCTCGAGCTAAAAAACAAGGGGGGACTAATTGTTCCTTCTGAGGGCACGGTGAGGGTGGTCAGATCAGCTGAGCGCTTCATTTGCCAGTCTCTGTCTGGGCAGGCTGTCAAGATGGCGCTTGTCAATCAGTCTGTACGGGCAGACATTGGTGCTGAGGATGTGTTTGGTCTGGGATTGCACATCCAGGAAACACAGTCTGGGATCGACAACCATCACTATGTTCTTATGTCGTTGGTTGTTTCGGTGTTCCACAAACTTAGGCTGCACCACATAGCCAAACTGAGCACGCTACAACTACAGAGTGGCGACACAAGGAAAAAATGTGCAAAACCATTCTTTTTAAGGGGTTTTAGTGCACTTTCTGAAAAAAGTGTTTAAGGTGTACATAGTTTGTGTGTGTGCGTTTGTGTGCATGTCTGTTGTGGTCTCTATTTGTGTTGCACATTTCACCGAATCACACCGTGCCTTACATCACTGAAAATGAAGGCTACAAAAATTAAAGAACACATATGAGGAAATACTTAAGTAAAAAAAAAGGAGAAAGAATCTAAACCGTCTTTTCAGCTGATTGATAACTTATGTGTATGTATTAATAGGTCAAGCAGATGGAGCTCACCATAATATGGTGAAACAGTTTGAAAAGCTCAGTCACCTCAGGCTTTAAATCAGCTCCCAGGGAGCAGACTCTCACCTCTGATAGAAAGATGAAAAATCAGACACAAACTTATAACAGCTATGTGTGTGTCATCATATATTGAAAATGATCGTGTTTGATGTCTCTGTTTAGATAAAACCCAACACAGCTTGTCCAGAACCGTAGCTTCTTTATCAGAGCTTCTGTCTTGTCCTGTGTGTTGAACAGGGTAACGCTGACTCCCTGCAGACTTAAATTCAATTCATTCAAAACCGAAAATATATCTGCCAGATAAGCAAGCTTCTGCAGAAAATTCTCGTCATGCAGATTGGAGGCCAAATTAAACGGATTGTCTTCAAAAAAAATTGCTCAAGTTCATGTCGCAATTCAAAAAGCCTTGTCAACACTTTGCCTCGCGACAACCAACGCACCTCAGTGTGCAAAAGCAATGTTCTGTGTTCACTGCCCATTTCGTCGCATAATAGTGTGAACAACCTTGAATTTAGTGGACGAGCTTTAATGAAGTTCTCACCAGTTTCACCACATCATTGAGGACTGAGAGTAGATCACCTGGCATGTTTTTGGCAGTGAGGGCCTCCCTGTGAACACTGCAATGTAACCTGAGAATGGATGGGCAGACTTTTCTGATGTGAGCTACAAGCCCAGTGTGCTTCCCTGTCATCGACTTCGCCCCATCAGTACATATTCCCACGCTGCGTGTCCAGTCGATTCCATTGGATCTCATAAAGACGTCAAATTAAATATTTCTTCTCCAGTTGTTCGGGTAGTAAGGGGGCGACAGAACAAAAAAAATCCTCCTTCACAGTGCCTTCAAAAAGGTAACGAATGCACACCAATAGATTGGCCAGATTTGCCACATCTGTGGACTCGTCTACTTGGAGAGAATAAAATTCACTCTTAGTCACGCGACTGACTAACATAGCCAGGATGTTTTCAGACATCGCATCAACGCGGCGCGACACAGTTGATGCGAGATCAGTGAGACACCAGACGCGAGATGCGGGGAACGGGGAGTTTATTAAACAAAAGAAAACAGGCACGAGGGCCAACAGAAAACTTGGCCCAAAAGGTTGCAAAATCCAACTAAGGTAAGCTTCACAGAGCTGACAACTAAAAAGGTCCAAACGACAAAAAACAAAAACCACTGGAACCTCCAGGGAGAAAACCACAAACAGAAAAGAATAGTCAGGCTATAATACAAACAAGTCTTGGCTTGGCTATGAAGAAGAAAATAGTGCACTGATGCAAACACAAGGGCATGACACGGTGGAGAGACTCTATCTGCCAGCCAACTTCCACCGACTCCAGATAAAGGAAGGAAAATCAGCACACATGAGGGGCAACACCTGGAGAAGAAACAAGGGGCAAGGCAAGATCATGAGACAAGGACAATGATAGGCTGACATGACTTGCTCATTAAGAAAATGAGCGTGCTCAGCTTAAGTACCAATGGAGCATGCAGATTGGAAGGAAGCATGAATGTTAAAACAGAAAAGCACAGCAAGATCTTGAAATAGCAAAGCAGGAATCATGACAATAAACTCCCTACCTAAATTAGTAGTATTAGTAATGTGCCTGTCTAAGAATTACACCTCCCGTGACTGTTAGTAAATGTTAGTACTAAAAAACAGTTAATTGTCAATTAAGCTTAGACAGCCCTGAATCCAGCACAGCACAGAAGGAAGGGGGAAATACCAAAAGCCAACCAGAGCTCTGAAGTGTGCAAACACGAAGATATGAGGCGGAACGCAGACAAACGGTGGAGTGGCTGGGCAGACCTGGCAAAACACAAAACCTGGAAAATAAAACAACAATAAATGTGAAAACTGTGACATATGAGTCCTGATACAAGAACCTGTTAAAACCATGATATGAGTGATGACTATGAACTATGAAACCTGGCACAAGACACTGTTAAAACCCCAAAATACTGTCCTGGCCAAAGGCCCAGGACCCTGGAACACAACAACAGTATTGTTGGAAACCGGGATCACGTCTAACTTTTTTGCTTCTTTCTCTCCAATCATACATTCAACCATATCTTTGGCAACTGGCAAGCACACGTCTTCGACAATTGTGTGAGGTAGCCCCTTTTTTGCTATTCTGTAAATGGCCAGAAATGAAGCCATTAGTGCACTTTTGTTAATTACACATGAATGAAACTGCAGTTGTTTCTGGCTATTTTTCAACTCCTCTAATTTTGATCTAAAAAATGTGAGGGGTTTTTGACTGACATTGGCATGCTTAGTGTTCAGGTGGCGACGTAAATAAGAGGGCTTCAGACTGCTGTTAGACAGAACCTCACTGCGCGCCACGCACTGTGGCTTTGGGCAGTCCACATCGCCAATCCAAGTGAAGCCCAGATTCAGATAAGCTTCGTCATATTTCCTTATCGCTTTCCCAGTCTGATGCCCACTCTTGTTGTGTCTTTTACCCCCTTGCCTTGACGAGGGAGCTGGGTGATCGGTCTGTGATCCGCATTCTTCCTCTTCATTCTCCCCCGTCTTGCCGTCATCGCTCTCCGTCTCCAGCTCAATTTCTTCTCCGTGGCTTACCCCAACGCAGCTCTCCGTTTCTCTCGCCCCCGGTTCTTCCAGTCCTCTTTCACTATTATTACTGATATTATCTTTTGATTTCACACCTGACAAGATCCCTGTTTTTAACCAATTCCGCATTTTTGTACATTCGCTTGCAACGCTGCCACAAAGCTAGCCTACTTGCAGTTCGCGCCCGGTAGCTCGGCTGCTAGCAGGAAGTGAATTTTAAGTGAATTTTAATTGAAATAAAAGTTTTGAATTAAAAGCCTACAGATGATTTTCTTGAATTTTTCTAATGTGTGACACTGCCACATAAATTTTAAGTGTTCTTATTCTTTGAATTATATTTAACGAAATGTGGTTGTAATTGCATTTTACGAGTTTCCCGTTATTCTTACTCGAACTCATGTATGAAGCTCTATTGCTCTCTAATGACGTCTTTTATCTTCATTTTTGCTTCATCATTGTGGGGTACTTTTTTGTGGCTTATTTGGGACTCACTTGGTGGACTGTCACTTTATAGGTCACGGACGGATTTTTCCAAGGAGCTCCTCCTTGGATTTTTCCCTTTGCTTCACTTGCTACTTGCCTGCGTTGCCACATTGACTGTGGAAAACGCATATGCGCGCTAGAACTGTCTGAAAGTGCGCGTTTTGTGGGACTGAAACAATGTTTTGAGCGATCTGAATTGATCTGTTTGAACTGTTTGTTACAAGTGAAACTCCATTTGAAATAATGCATGATTTATTTATTTTTTAGTAAAATAAAACACAATAGGCCGCCATTACCCTTCTCATGTTGCGCACCACCTAGCGGCAGCTTGCGCACCACAGGTTGGGAATCCCTGATCTAAACTGTCTAGTTTGATTGATGGTCTCAGCGTCTTGTCTCGAGTCATTATGGTTTACCCGGTCCTCGTTAATTTGTTTATTAATCCCATGTATTTCTGTTCCAGTCGAGATTGCGTTCCGAGTCCCCGCCTCCTCTCGTGACTATATATGTGGCAGAGATGGGAGGAGACGTCAGACGGAACTTTGCTAGACTCTGCTCTGCATGGTGAAATCTCAGCTCCTTGTGCCTTCTGAGTATTTCCTGTGTATGATTCCCGAGTCTTGTTTTTTTGCTGCGCCCATGTCTTGTCTGCCCCTTGTTTAAGTCTCCCAGTGTGTCCGTCAGTCTAGTTAGGTTCAGTTTTTGTTTTTCTAGTTTAGCCACTCTTGGAGTGTGTACTTCTGTTTCCCCCTGCCTTGGGCAGTGTACTTTAGTTTTCCCATTTGTTCAGTGCTTGTGCACGGTGTTTTATTTCTGGCCTGTGTGCCTGTTTTCTCCTAGTGTTTTGTGTTTTAATAAACACTTCAGCTCCTGTATCTGGTGTTCCCCTGCCTACTTCCTAACAGGTGGAAAATGTTGACAGTAATCAGTGTAGGGCCTCTTCTTCCGTGGGGGGCCACATTTTGCGCGAGGGGACGCATTTGCGCATAGTGAGCATCCATTACGCATTTGAGCTACCGTGAGGCACACGTGGAGCACAATCAGCTCGAAGGAGAGAAAAAGAGACCTGTGATCTGACCGCGCATGCGTCGCTGCAATGATTGACAGCACTCGACATCTGACTAATCAGAGGCAGGCACTTGCAGAGCTGCAGCAGGCGAAAGATGTCGACACGTCGTCATAGAGACAAGTCAGGAGCATACATCCATGGTCAGGATCGAGCAAGAGAGAAAAAAAGGCAAAACAAGAGGAAACTCGTCCTTCACTGGAAGGTGAGTATGTTGTTGAAATAAAACTTTGTGGCACTAACACCTAATCTGCTACTCATTAGGCAGGATCTCTGTCTCCAGTCTCTGTCTAGACTGGAGGAAAAAAAATCAGCGGCCCTGATTAACATTTATTGAATGTCCTGTTAACGCCCAATGCATTCACCTCTGTGAATTTTACCCCACCTCCTGAGGTAAAATGACCAGTTGGTGGTCGTATATATTGATAGGCTATAAACTCACTCAGTCTGTTCGATCCTGGATTAGTATGTTTTCTTAGGACTGTAGACTGTACATACAACAATAGTGATAATAGTGATGTAATAATAGATCGCAATAGTTTTTTGTAAATATTAGTAGTAATAGTAGCAGTAGTGCTACCAGACCAGTAGGTTACTAATAGTAGTAGTAATATTTTGCATTATAGTCTGTAATAATAGATAGTCGTCCTAACAGTAGCCTAGTAGTTTATTTTTATTAGTTGTTGTAGTATTTGCATTGATTGCATTTAATTCTTTTTGAGGCTAGTATTTACATGAATTTAATTTTGTAGTTTACCATTAAGACCAAAACATATCTTAATCTGCCTGTATGATGAATTTCCTGTCTGGATTTCTTACCATAACAGGGTCAGTGCTGAAAATTGTCAGCACATCACCAGGACTAAGGTACTAACTTTACTTACTTTTATTTTGTAAAACCTCTTTTGTGCCTCTTGAGCTCCCGTAGTTCTGTTGGGCTTCCGTAGCCCCTCTCTTCTTTCCCTTACTGCGCTATTAAGCACTGTGGAGGGTAAGTTGTGTTCAAATCGCTGCTCCGTGATTTTACTGTTTTCTTTGAAATTTAAATAATTTGTTAAAACGTTTGATGCACGTTGTTTATTATCATTTCCGATACATTACCTGGCCGTTATTGTGCCATTTTTCACCACTAAAATAAGTTTTGTGGATATTTTTATTTGAAGTTTTGGCGCCAGCAAGGCTGCCCTTGTGTAACGTGACCAACGTAATGCTGCAGCGGCTCAGCTTTCCTTATGTGAAAATTGTTATTTTGTGTGTTCAGGTGTTAAGTGCAGTAAATCCAAGTCAGAAGACAATTAATGAATTAATTGTCTTTATGACGGCTGAGGTTTGGTGTCACCCCAAGCACACAATTTGTGCTGAGCTGTGAGCAGATATTACATGTTTGCTAGAGGTTAGGGCTGGGTTTAAAAAATCCACTGACAGACATTACAGCAGTAACATCAACACTTAACATCAACAAGACAGAGCAACGTCATAAAATACAGAGAGTGGAGTTATTGAGCTACATGACCCTGACTGCAGCGCTGTGTCTGACCCACTGACCTGAGCATCCCCCCTAAAACCAATGGCAGGGAAACACTGAAGAAGCACATGATTAAGGCAACTGCTTGGGGTAAATAATTAACATAAACTTTGATATTGTTAAGAACAGACGGAAACTCCAAATGCAGATCAAACTCAGCAGGGCGTTTATTAGACGTGGGATTCGATCCCTTACTCATGGTCAGTTCAGAAAATAGTCAGTAGCCAGCAAACAGATACAGGTGAGCAGAATCGTAATCAGTAATACAGGCCAAGATCGGGAAACCAGGAAATCAGTCCGCACAAAGACAATGAACAAAAAAGGGGGAAAATGAACTAAAGGAAGGAAGGGAATGGGGAAAAGGGTAAGGGGAAAATAGGGAAGGAGAGATTAGGGAAACTAACTAAACAATTGGAACACAAGGGCAAAGGGAATACAAGGACCTATCAATCACACTGCAATCTCACTTCAAACACAAAACTAAAATTTACAGACTGATACAAACAGACAAATACTTTCAAAAGAGCAATCACAAACCAAATAGCGCAGAGACGAACCAACCAGACAGAGTCAAGGGAAGAACAAATCGACTTGGAACAAAGGGGGAATGGGATATTTAAGCACAAGACAATTAACGTGATTGCCTGACTAGATAGGGAACAGCTGTGGCAGGAAGCCAGAGAGGGGCGGAGCCAGGAAGAGCAGGACAGGGATAGGCGAGTAGAATGGAAAGGGCGTGGAAACCTATGCTAATCTGCTCTACACACCCAGGCCCTGATTCTAAACTACTCTCAGGTGCAGACAGGCAGCAAGAACAGAATGAAGGAAGTTAGAATCACCTCACCGAATTAACAGGGGAATTAGTGTGTTAACAAGGACTGACAGGAGGGAAGAACACAAGGGTTTACACTGACAATGACAATCAATCAGAACAATACACAATCACTCAGAAAAATAACAAAAGGTACATAAATGAAAATAAAAACTAACAATAGTGAAAACTAAAAATAACAGGCAGACAAAATCCTACTTTCTAACAGATATTTTTATAATGCATCAGGTTAGAGGGTCCCTTGCACAATTTACGGCACTATTTCTATGAGAATATTTCATATTATATATATATATGTGTGTGTGTGTGTGTGTGTGTGTGCGCGTGTGTGTGTGTGTGTGTGTGATGACTTGAAAATCACAACAAAGAAAACCAGCAACTTCAACAAATTTATTCTTCACTGCTAAAAGAAAAAAACTTCTACAAATAATCCATTGTTTAACCTTATAATAACACTCTAATGCCACTATGTAACTTTGTTGCCAAAACAAAAACTCTGCTCCTACTGACCAAAATCACAGCATTTATATAGACTAGCAACATTCTGGAAAGATCTACAGGATTCCTGGGTAATCCCGCCCCCTCCAGGCAGGAAGATGCCAGAAGCTTCTAGAAAGCACTAGTCTATTTCATCACAAACAAGTGGTATTGCATCAGATCATGTTTTTCTACAGACATACCACCAGAGGGTGCCAAATGATTACCAAAATAAACAAATAGCTGACCAGTAAGGCAGCACAAATAGTATGTAACAAATCTCCACTTACAAATGATGTAAAGTGCTTTACATAAAATACTCATACATAACAGTGTGTGTGTGTCTGTGTGTGTATTATATATATATATATATATATATATATATTTATATAATGAAATATATATATATATATACACACAATACTTACAATATTATACGTATCGTATTGTAACTGAAATATCCCTAATCGAATCAATCAATTTAGGAAATCTGAATCGATACCCTGCCCTACTAAAGGTGGTATGTGTGGGTTATGATACATATTGTAATGTGGTAAAAAGCCACTAGATGGCAGTATTGACATTTTTTTTGTTAAGCAATCTAAAACTAGGTTTGGGCATGTCTCGGGCATGCCTCAGAGGGGGCTGGAAAAGAGTATATAAGGAGAAAAATCGAGAGAGTGTAGTAGTAGTAGGAGAAATTGCAAGAAGGATACATTTGACCAGACCTGTCACTCTTTTCAAGACCTGTTAAGCTTTTTGTGGATTTTTGCCTGTGTTGGAGCATTTTCCTGTCCCAGGACATCACAACAGAGCAGCCCATCTCCATAACAGGGAACTGTAAATATCTCATTTTTTTTTATTTTCATTTCAATCTTGGTCAGTAGTGTAGGGTGTAGATTAGTTCTATGTGTTTGTTTAATTAAATTTGTTGAACTTTAAGAATTTTGTATGTCATCCTTTGCTGTCCGTGACGTCATAACAAATTGACGCCATAACAAATTGGGGCCATAACAAATTGGGGGCTCGGGTCCGGGGTAGACCATTGTGCAAGTCATTTATTGAAAATCTAAAATTTCAAATTGTGAAATTGTTTTTGAATTTTCCTATATATATATATATTGACAGATCAACAGCAATGGATGATTTCTTGGCATCACCAACCGTAGAGGTTTTGAAGTCTTTTAAAAAGACAGAACTGCTAGAAATATGCAGACAGTTAGAGCTGACAGATGTAAAACCAGCCATGCGAAAAGCAAGACTGGCTAGAGAGATTGTTGAATATTACATTGATGAAAATGTGTTTGCACCAGGAGATCTAGAACAGTTTCCGGTGGAAAATCCCAATGTAGAATTGGAACTTAAATTAAAAAAATGCTAGAGATTGAAAGGGAGGAAAAAAAAAGAAAAACAAAGGCAGTTTGAGTTAGAAAAATTAGCAAGAGAAGAGAAAAAAGAAAGGGAGGAAAAAGAAAAACAAAGAGAATTTGAGAGAGAGAAAGAGGAAAGAGCAGAAAGAGAGGGCCAAGAGCATCTCTGCTTTTGCCACACCATCTGGGTTATACCAGTATGAAGTCCTACCCTTTGGCATGAAAAATGCCCCAGCCACGTTCCAAAGGATGATACAGTCTACAATCGCCGGATTGCCACACACGGTTCGCACATCGACGACCTGATCACATGGAGTGACTCCTGGGAAGAACATCTGAAAGATGTAGAGACGTTGTTCCAGCGCTTGACCCAGGCTAATCTGACTGTTAACCTGAACAAGAGTGACTTTGGTTGTGCTACTGTCACATATCTTGGCTACGTCATTGGCCAGGGTAAGGTGGCACCCATAAATGCTAAAGTCCAAGCCATCATGGACTTTCCAGTTCCTGACAACAAAAAAGCTTTGCGCCGCTTCCTTGGAATGATCGGGTACTACCACAAGTTCTGCAAGAACTTTGCTGAGATTGCTCTCAGTCTCACCAACCAACTGAAGAAAGGCGTAAAGTTCACTTGGGATGAAGCATGCCAAAGAGCCTTCGATCGCCTGAAGTCTCTGCTGTGTCACTTCCCCGTGCTCAAATCTCCTGACTTCAACAAACCGTTCTCCATGGCGGTCGATGCTAGCGACCAAGCTTGTGGATCTGTGCTCCTACAGAGAAGTGACTCTGATGACATTGAGCATCCCGTGGCATACTTCTCCAGGAAGTTCAATCGCCACCAAAAGAACTATTCCACAATTGAGAGGGAGCTGTTGGCTCTGGTTCTATCCTTACAACACTTTGAGGTTTATGTTTATACAGGGCAAAAGCCAATGATTGTATATACTGACCACAATCCGTTAATGTTTTTGAGTAAGATGAAGAACAAAAATCGGAGATTGTTGAATTGGAGTTTGATTTTACAAGAGTTTGACTTGGAAATTAAGCATGTAAAGGGTGCTGACAATGTAATTGCCGATTGCTTATCCCGTGTTTGAATATGTGTATATATATCACCTGTGTTTATTAGCATATTGTATTATATGTATATATATACACAAGTGTCAACTTAACCATTTTTGTATTGAAAAGAAAAATTTTGCCTTTATCAGTCAAAATTTTTCCCTTTTGGAATGGAGGTGTAATGTGGTAAAAAGCCACTAGATGGCAGTATTGACATTTTTTTTGTTAAGCAATCTAAAACTAGGTTTGGGCATGTCTCAGGGCATGCCTCAGAGGGGGGCTGGAAAAGAGTATATAAGGAGAAAAATCGAGAGAGTGTAGTAGTAGTAGGAGAAATTGCAAGAAGGATACATTTGACCAGACCTGTCACTCTTTTCAAGACCTGTTAAGCTTTTTGTGGATTTTTGCCTGTGTTGGAGCATTTTCCTGTCCCAGGACATCACAACAGAGCAGCCCATCTCCATAACAGGGAACTGTAAATATCTCATTTTTTTTTATTTTCATTTCAATCTTGGTCAGTAGTGTAGGGTGTAGATTAGTTCTATGTGTTTGTTTAATTAAATCTGTTGAACTTTAAGAATTTTGTATGTCATCCTTTGCTGTCCGTGACGTCATAACAAATTGACGCCATAACAAATTGGGGCCATAACAATATTGAGATATCTTTCTGTCAGTAGGCTAATGCTTGGGCTTGTATGAATTCTAGTTAAAATGAGATATTTGAGCATATTGATGTGCAACAAATAAGAATGTATGCAATGGTGCAGTCAAGTTATTTGTTTGGAGGGAAGTTGCGTGTTTGCGGTATCATTGCTGCTTCACTTGCACATAATTTCCAACGAAACTACTCCATTTTCATTAAAATTTACATCAAAGCCACCTTGCCTGGGACTAGAATGGAGTTACTAGTTTTAATTGAAGTAATGAAGACAGAATCAAATAATGACGTGGCCTCCAGGCTTTAGCTATGGATATCGCAAATTACTAGGTGTGTAGTATGTGAACGAAGTGAGCCTGCAGGGGGAGGTCAAATTTGACTGTCTTGTTTACTTTATATACTAATTTTTGTGCTATTACAAGATATTACATCTATTTTACTTGGATATTCCTGGGTTATTTCCAGTGGTTACTACCTAATTAATGGCCTGTAATTTAAAGGGTTACCAAAACAGCTTCTGATGAATCTGGGACAATTCTGGTTTTCAGTGCTGTATTTGTTACAATGCAGGTGGATAATGCAGGTGGACCCTCTCTGACTGTGGACACAAGTCTGTCAACTGTCCAGAGGGAGGGAAACAGAAGCCCCACATTGTTGTCTGAGGACTGGGTCTAAATCTTTTTTTTTTTTAACTTTGAAAAAAAAAAAAAAATATATATATATATATATATATATATATAATTTATTTACAAAACTGAAACACTTCACTTTGCCAGTTTTTGTTGTTTGGATGTTTTTGTTGTTATAACAGAATGCTGGTACGTTAAATTACTAAATAAAAAGTGTTAAAGCATTAATTCAAGGAAGAAGTAATTCTGCTGAAAGACTGTTGAATATTGATATCACTTTTACATGCGTTGATAGTCCAATTCCAATAGTTAAATAAATTATCAGTGATCCTAGTAACCAGTGGTCAGTCAGGAAATTTTAGGCTAAAGATGGAATGGGAATGTTGCCATAATGTTAAAATATTTTGATGAGGTTACTACAAAAAAAATTTTTTTTTTTTAAAAAAAGCATGTTATCCAAAATGAAATGGCATCATTCTGGGAACATTAGAAACTTTCAGCTGTAAACATTTCAAGAATGTTGGGGGATAATGTTCAAGCAGGGTTTTCTGTAAACATTCTAAGGATGTTATCACACACAACATTTCTAGAATGTTTTTAGAGAATTTAATCCTAGAACATTCTAGGAACTTAAAACTTCCAGCTGAATACGTTTCAAAAACGTTAGGGCGTAATGTTATAGCAATGTTGTCACCTAACATTCTAAGGAGGTTATGACACAACATTTCTTGAATGTTTTTAGAGAATGTTATCCTAGAATATTCTGGGAACTTTAAACTTCTGCTGAAATTTATTACGAGAACATTCAAAGTAGCATTCTCAGAACATTTTGGGAACAAAAAATTGCTAGCTGGGTATATGCATCTGTGATTTTAACAGATGTTAACAGATCACCAAGTCCACCCCCCCCACACAGTCCCCAAACCAGGTTTAGTAACATAACATCCTCAACAGCTTGTAAAAAAGTTGGTAAAATGCTGTGATGGTCTTTTTTCTGAATGTTTCTGAAAGATGAGGTTTCAATGCTTCAGAAACACTCCAAGTTTGTTGGGGGGGGTACTGTCTTAAAACAAACAAATCCTATTTTTATTAAAGATCCTATTCATCCTAAAGATGCCTTGAAGTAAATTAAATACAATGATGCTGTCCTAACTTTAAAAACATAAAATTGTCAACATACAAACTTTTTTTACAGAATTATTTTATTATTACATGAATGAATATGAAAAAGAAATGTGACTTTAGAGCCATTTAGATTTTTTTCAATGTACGCGCTTAAATTCTTACGATTTAACCTATCCAGCCGCTTAACAACATTGGAGCATATACGCCGTCAATATGAGTAAGGATAGGGAAGAAGCAAGGGAAAGGGATCTACGGTCGGCTAAATTTAAGGATAAGCCTGGCTCTGATCTTGACGTGGCTGGCATTATGAATGAGCTGAAATTGAGCAATACGAAAATAGATGGCATGAGCTCTAACTTTGAGAAACAGCTGAATAAGAAAGTTGACGCTCTGCAGAAATCCCTGGAAATTACCATCGACAAGAACAAAAATGAGCTTAAGGCTGAGATTGAAACTACAGCAAAAGATCTGAGAGAGGACCTAGACCGGGAGATTGGCATTATGGTTGCAAGAATCGAACAGGTGGAAACTAAGGTATCCAAAGCCAACCCTAACCCATCTAAAAGATTCGATCCAGACGTCACCCTAATCATAGTTGGCTTACCGTTCGAGGAGGGGGAGGTTCCGATGGACAGATCGAGGGCTCTGTTGAAAGACGGGATCCGGTGTGACCCAATGCCGGAGTTGGTAGCCGCGGTGCGGATGACACCAAGAGGCCGGGGGCCCAGGAGTGATCAAGCTGGAGCTGAAATCGGTTCAAGATAAAGTGTCTGTCTTACGGCAGAAACATCGGTTGAAGAGTGACGAAAAGCTCAGCAGGGTCTATCTCCAATCAGCTAAGTCCCATGCGGAGCGTCTCATCGATCTGAACTTTAGGACTCTTCTCAGGGAGATTCCGAACGGGAAGAACTACTAAATCTCGGGGAGCGGGCTAGTAATGGAGTGACCAACAGCTGACAGCGGGCCAGATGTCCGCAGTAAGGCGCATACTACTGGCCTTACGGATTGAGACTCTCCGGCCCAGCCCACAGGTACCAGGGAGTCGCTCTCCCTTGTGCATTGGAACGTCAACGGATGGACTACAAGGAATTGTAAGTTGAGATCTGTTATTCTGAACTATTTGCGACCGGACATTATCTCCCTTAACGAAACTCATCTGAAGGGACAGGACTGTGTTGAACTCGAGCACTATGTGTGGTTTGGCAATAATAGGATAAAGAATGTAAAAGCACCCAAAGGTTCAGGGGGGGTTGGATTTTGTGTCAGATCGAATTTATTTAAATTGTATAAAATTGAGGTCCTGGATAGAGATGTCTGTGGAATTCTGGGCTTACAATTTATTCATTTATTGTCAGGTTACCGTTTTGTTATTTATACTTGCTATCTGCCGCCAGAGACGTCTCCTTGGGGTTGAGATGCATCCAGTTTTTTTGCTCACCTTTTGAGTCAAATGTATCTTTGTTCACAAGCTGATGCTGTTTATATATGTGGAGATTTCAATGGTAGGGTGGGTAACCTGGATGATTATCTTAAGGAGGTTGAGGAGGTCCCATTGAGAGTGGCACTAGACGAGCATGTTAATAAACATGGTGAATCTTTTATTGAGTTTCTTAGAGATGCAAAAATGTGTCTTCTAAATGGGAGGATTTGCCCTTTGGATGACAACTATACATCTATGTCTACAAAGGGAAAAGCAGTGGTAGACTACATTATGGCCGCGCATAATGGTCTAGAAAACTGTATTTCATTCAAAGTGATAACACTCAATCAGGTGATGGAATCTGTGGGTTGTTTTGACCTAATAGGGGATCATAGTAAATTGCCAGACCACTCTCTATTATCTGACCTTCTATGTGGGAGGTGACAGTCTACCAAATGCGGTTTCTGTAGAGTGTCATGAAATAAAAAAGAAAAGAATATGTCGACAGATCCCGGATGATTTCTTCTGCTCAGAGTTAAGACGCTCAGCTTTATCAGAGCTGATTGACAGATTGCAGGCCCGCCATAGAACACAGGAAGAACTAGATAGGTGGTATGACGATTTTTGTAAACTGATAAATGACAAAATGGGTAAACTCAGTCAAGTTAAGTGCCACTCCTTTAAATCAAAGAAGATTCATAAAATTAATAAACCCTATTTGAATAAGGAGTTACAAGATCTTTGTTATGATATGCATAGGTCCGAACGATTATTTATAAAATGCAAAGAGGGGGATTGACAACATCTTTTGAATAATTTCAGGAAGAGTCAACATGCTTTTGATAAAAGATATTGTATGTTTAAACGAAGGTATGAGAGAGGCCAAGTGCTGCATTTGGAACAGATTCATACATCAAATCCACAGGGTTTTTGGAACGAGATCAACAAATTGGGGCCCAGGCGGTCTGAGAAAATTCCAATGGAGGTATGGGGGGAAGACGGAGGTTTGGTGGTTGACTGTGCACAAGTGCTTAACAAATGGGAGAAAGATTTATCAGGTTTATTTTTGGAAGGAACTAAGGGATATGATGAGGGGTTCCTTGAGGAGGCATGTCAAGTAGAGCTGGGACGACGCGTCGACGTAGTCGACGTAATCGACGACATAAAAAATCGACATTAATTATTTGCGTCGACGCGTCCCAAACAAGTAGGTTGTCCCACACTCCAGTCCAGTGGTGGCGGTAATACACCAAAAAGCTTCCCTCCAGAAGCTACAGTTTAAAACGGAAGAAGACGAAGAATTCACACAACAATAACGGTGGCGGCATCTGGTTTGAGGAGCAACACATAGCAAAAAAAATCGGGTCTTCAAAAGTGTGGGAGTTTTTCACTCTTAACCCTTCTAGTGATGTGGTACTTTGCAGACTTTGCAAAAATTAGCTGGCGTACCACTTTCAGTACGACAGCAATGAACGAACATTTGAAGCTTAAATCACCGGGAGTTTGTGTCAGGATGGCAGCAAAACACCGTAGTGTTTACTTTCCCACCCTGGAATGTGCGATTATTTGACACAATGTGTTTTTGTAGTAACGTTACGTTAGACTGTTGATTTGTTGTCTATAAATGCATCGCTACTAACGTTCAGGGCTCTCAAGTTGTGAATGCAGGCTAGAGTGAGATTTTCTCTGGGGGGTGCATGATACTCCCGTTTTCAAAGGTGCATAGTTACAGTACTTAAGTAGGCTAGTTTTTTTTGAGGATTTTGGTACTTTGCTTAAGATTTTTTTTTTTTAAACCGGGACATTTACTTTTACTGTACTTCATTTAAAAGATAAAAAGTGTACTTTCACTTTGCAAATTTGACACTGGCAACTTAGTTACTCCTTTCAAATTAAAATATGAATTTAATTAATCATTTACGGATTATCTGGATTTGGCGTGTTCGAGAAGAACAACGGTGCTCGGCAGGGTATCTTAGTGCAGATGTGCCCACGGAGCTGCAAATGTATGCATGCAGTTACAATATTCTATCACTAGATGGCACACCCGGATCAGTTATTGAATATTCACAAGCAAGCCGAACAAGGTTTAGCATATGGATGAGTTCACTCCAATCCCCGTTTTTCAGGAGTTGCCTGAATAAAACTCCTCAGCTAAGCCTGATGTGCAAACTGCTCAATATACTTGCCCATAATTAGACATGTTATTGATACTATGTAATTCTACTATTAATTATAGTGGTTTTAAATCTGCCAGTAAACTCAAGAAGAAGTATATTAAGGACAGACTGCCTGTTTGTTTTTTGAATACTGTATCTTTCATTCACCTGAAAATTGATTAAAGAGCACAAGGAGAGAACAAAGAGTGGTTGCTTTGCTTCTTTCTATGCGTACTATGAAAAATACTTTGTACTTGTACTTTCAATACTTAATTTTTTCTCAAAATACTTTTGGTACTTAAGTACATTTAATGTGAGATTGTATTATTTTCAGATTCAGACTATTATTTTGCACTGCTCATCTGTCTGCATTTTATTTAATTTTGGATATACTTTTCTTGAGGAGCAATGACTTGCTGGGCTGTGTTTAAGTGTTTAAATATAGAAATGTTTATGTGTCTTGAGCTTGGCTGTTCAATGCATTATTTTACATAGGCTACTACTGTCAGTTCTAAAGAAAAAAAACATGTTGCCTACTTTTTTTTCAGTTACTCTGCTAATTTGTAAAACACTCATTTTTGTAATTCCTCCTGTGTGACTTCTTATTATTATTTATTTTGTTAGATAACATCTGGCATCAGAATGCATTATTTTGCACATTTTATTTCATCACACAGAATTTTATTTTGGAGAGATTCAAGTGCCATGTTAAAGAATTGAAATGTTAACAAGAGATGGTTTGATATCCTTATTATGTGAATAGTTTCACTGATCAAGTAATGTGAAAGAATTGTAAACAGAAAAATGAATCATTAGATTAAAAAAAAAAAAATTAGTCGTTAGATTAGTCGATTAATCGAAAAAATAATCGCCAGATTAATCGTTTGAAAAATAATCGTTTGGGACAGCTCTAATGTCAAGTGAAAATCAAGTTAGAAGCAGAAATGCTAGAGGAAGGGTTTCAGGGCAATGAGGATCTCAACACAGAGATCTCCATGTCAGAGGTTATGAGAGTGATTAGTAGAGCCAAATTAGGGAAAGCCACTAGTATTGAAGATATCCCAAATGAGGTTCTGAAATCACCCCAGTTGGCCCCAATTCTCTATGAGCTATGCAAGAACTGCTTTGACTCTAGTAGGATACCATCCCCCGGGCTCAAATCCATTATAAACCCCCTTCCTAAATCTCAAAAGGAAGACTCAAGGGTGCCCCTCAATTACAGAGGATTAAGTCTAATGAGCACAGTGTATAAGCTGTATTCCACACTCCTTAATGAAAGGCTAACCACATTCCTTGAAAAAGAACGCCTCCTGGTGGATGAACAGAATGGTTTTCGTAAGCAGAGGGCATGTATTGACCATATTTTTACTATTTGTTCAATAGTTAGAAACAGACAGCTAGAAAATAAGTCTACTTTCGCCTGCTACATTGATTTCAAGAAAGCTTTTGATTTGGTTAATAGAGACCTTCTTGCCTACATGCTCATTAAAATAGGTGTTAGTGGAAAATTCTATCATGCAATACGTTCTCTGTACAGTGCACCAGAAGCCTGTGTGAGGGTGAATGAAACTCTAACCAACTGGTTTCCTACTCCCTCAGGGGTCAAGCAGGGTGACGCCCTGTCTCCGACCCTGTTTGCTATGTATATAAATGAATTGGCCGTTAAAATCAAATCTCTGCAATGTGGAGTACAGTGTGGAGGGGAGAACATCTGTGTCCTCCTATACGTCGACGATTTACTCCTGCTGGCTGGGTCAGAAGTAGCTCTGCAGAAGATGCTCACATGTGCAGAGAGGTGGTGCAACCAGTGAAGAATGACCATTAACGAAAAGAAAACTGAGATAATGCATTTTAGAAATCCATGTACAACTATCAGTGAGTTTCAATTTCGTTTTGGTGGGAAAAAAGCTGAATTACACAAAATACTTTTAATATCTAGGTCTATTCCTTGATGAACATAAGAACTTTATAAAAGGTATAACAGTTCTCTCCGAGTCAGCCAGTAGGGCTCTTGGTGGGGTCATTGGTAAAACCAAGATGCTGAGAAGTATGGGGTTTTCCACATACACCAAACTCTACAATGCATGTGTGTGCCCAGTACTGGATTATGTGGCAGGGGTCTGGGGTTTCAAGAATTTCCCAGCTTTAGAAACCATCCATAATAGAGCTATGCGATATTTCCTGGGGGTACACAGGTTCGCCCCAACCCTAGCCATTATTGGAGATACGGGGTGGGAGTCGTGTGAGGGTCGCCGGAATATCTCGATGATGAGGCTATGGAACATGCTGTTCGGAATGGAGGACAGTAGACTAAACAAAAGGGTGTTTTATTGGGATATAGATAATAATGGTGTATGGACAAGAGAGTTTCGCGAGTTGTGCAATAGGCTAGGTTGTGAGGATGTACTGGATAATATGATGAAGATTGATCTCAACATGGTTAAAGACAGGTTATCTCTCAATAACAGCGAGAATTGGCTTTGTGGACTAGTAAGCAAGCCTAAACTACGCACATTTAGGGAAGTAAAAACACAATTTGGAACTGAAAATTATGTAAAGTATTATCTCACAAAGAAAAAGAGGTCTTTGTGTGCCCATTTACGATCAGGTATCCTCCCCCGACATATTGAAACAGGCCGTTGGGTGGGAACCAGTGAGGAGGACAGGCTCTGTCATATGTGTGACCTTGGAGAAATAGAAAATGAAATGCATTTTCTTCTTTACTGCCCATTTTACCATGATTTAAGATTTAAGTTGTTTCATCAAGTTAAGGTACAGACAATCTACCTAATGCAGGACAAAGAGATGTTAACCTGGTTATTTAAATATAAAACACATGCAGTGGCTGACTTTATTGAGAAGGTCTGGGATAAGAGGAAGATGGCAATGCACCACTGAGTGCCCGGAGTTTGTTGTACTATTGCTTGTTTGCTTCCTTTGTTTTGTTGTGTCAAACAGTGTTTTTTTGTTTGGTTATGGATGTTGATATATATATTTATTTGGTGTCGTATAATTCCTTTGTGGGATGCGCCACAGTTGTGGCAAGACACATTAATAAATAATTCATTCATTCATTCAGAACAGGGCGATAGCTGAGATTGCATTAGAGGTAATTAGTAGCGGTGTTGGAGCTACATTAGTTTTGCTTTAAATAGTGGAAATTTTGTCAATTAATTTGTTTATTATTATGATTTTGCTCACGTTAGTAATTTATATTTTGGTAATATTCTTTTGTTAGTTATTTGTCCAGTTAATTGCTTTGCTTCATGTGTTTAGTCTTTATTTTGGTTTATTAACTGTAACATTTGGTTTAGACACCTGGGGGTAGTAGTGTGCACAGGAAAGGGTGGATATAGGTAGGAAGTGGTAAGACACCTGTATGCACCTGGGTAGTGGGCACATGGTTTTTTCCCAGCGCGAGAGATACATGGATTTGTTTGCTCATCTGGAAAATAACAATAAACCAGCCTTAAGGAGAGAATTTTGCCTGGAAACTACGTTTATTCTTGCCTGCATACATTACCTGCCCAGGGTGCAAGAAGTTGTTGTTTGCTTTGTTTAATTTAAGTTTAATTGAATTTAGTTTAAGTTTGTTGGACAAACGGCCACTACAAGCGGTGCAACTTTACAAATTAACCTAAGTGTTCATTAGTTAGTTAGTAACATGTACATGGATTAGTTTAGGTTAGTAAACTATGATACAAAACATAAATGTTAGTATTATTAGTAAACAAGAAAAGCAAGGCTAAGGAAGTAAACGGGAATTGAAATAATAATATGAAACACCAGAAACCATTGAAATCACCCGAAGCATTTCAGCACACAGACTGGGGAGACGGACTGAACCAACTGATCACAAGACAGGGGTGACAAGTGCAATGAAACTTAAAATGGCAAAAACAAAAAACCGGGATGTATAATAAGCAAAATGAATAAAGAAAAGACATGGCAACAAACAGAATCATGGCAGCAAAACACCAAACCATAACAAAATCGTCCATCAGTGGGGTCGTTTTGTAAGCACAAGCAAATTTGAAATGAACACATACTTGCGATAGCCTATTAATTTGACGTCAATCTTACTGCTTTCGTGTTTCGCTCCATATGAAAACTGCTTGCCCTATGAGGATCATCATGGCCAAGCAAGTCAATTTTTTGTCTTTGAAAGCCAGAGCCTCAAATGCCCACTTTCTTGACTCTCTAAGCTTTTCAGCTCCTCCGTTGCTTTTAAAGGAGACATATTATGCTGATCCATGCTTTTTGACATTCTGACAATTCTATAAGCTTCCACCTCCACGTGGAACGTCGAAAAAGTTGTCAAAAATGACACATAGGGGTTCTGCCATAATTCTCAAACGAGAATTCACGTGATTTTCTGCCTCTCGGAACGCCTCGTGACGAGAACTTTGCGAGATCTGTTGAAATTCTTTCGTCATGATTTCAAGCCAATCAAGAGGAATGTATAAAACCTGTGATGAATCAGGAAGAATCCGCTCTAAACGCGCCCACGACACCCGCCCCCAAACCGCCGAGGAACACACGAGAAGCAGATCGAGTCAGCGTCTCTACCCATACAGCTGTGATCAAGGCCTCTATAGGCACGCAGTTTACACCGTCAGGATGCACCTGCAGATCCATAGTGACCCAGCTGGCTTATGCAAAGTTGAAACAAAATTTGCAAGTAAAGGTGTTTCTGGAAACTTGTAACATACTCGCAGGTGTCGATTTGCTAAATCCAAAATCGTTGTTGGCTGCTACACTTGATATAGCAGGGCTCTCAAGTTTTACAAGTGTTACAAAACAATCTTGACTTATAGCTGTTTAAATCATTTCATTGTTAGTCATTTATTCATTTGAAGATCTGCATGGACTTTCACTGACGAAAATGATCAACAAAACCCAATAATTGAAAATTTCACCAGCGTGAATTTTTGACAGACACACAGAATGCACGTAAACACTAAAAACAATAATTCATAATATATTTTATTTCCAAATCCTGTAATTTCATAAATTTAATTTATATGACCTTATGTCCACTGATTCAATTTTGGATGAACAGAAGTCTGATTTTCTGGTGGCTGAAGATGCCATGTAACAAATGTCACAAATTGATGTCACTGGAAATGCAAAATTTGACTATGAATGTAAAGAGAAAGTAGAATAAAAGTTCCTTTGTGATCGTTATCTTGATACTACTGTTTATTAATGCCATTATTCTTCAAATAATGGGGTTAAGAAATTATTGATATGATTTTTTTTTCATAGGCATTCATAATTTTGGTGGATTTGTAACACGTTGGCAAATTTTGACTCAGATCTCTCAGCTTTGATTATGTTCTCCTCTCTGAGGATCGGCATGGAAACCTACAGGACAGTAGACCTCCTGGAACAGATGCCAGGCTTTAGTGAAGTCTATGTAGCGAAAGTAAAGAAAAGTACTTGTAAACTGCAACCTCCTTATTGCCAAACATTTTGATGAAAGTCAAACTGTCACAAATGTACCTAATATTATCTGCAGAAATACATTTACTGTAACTGAGTGCTGAATTTCTTTTCTTTGTGAGGATGAAAGAGAATTGTTTGAGTGCTTTGATGAACGTTGTGGTTTCATGTGTAAGACCTTACACCAGGTTACACAGTCTCACTTGTGCACCAGCTGGCTGACTGCATTGCGTCACTTGTTTGTCTGGGATGCACTTCTTGGATTGCATCACTGCCAAATAATATATTGTTAGAACAGGGATAGGGGGTACTCATCTACCCCTCCTTTTAGCCCCTCCTCTGTTTTACTGCAGATCTGTGTGTCACATCACAAACTCACTCTGCAAACCCAACCCCCTCTTGCACACCCACCCATCCTTAAATATAATCCTGTGGTGACGGGGTATTGTACAGTCACTCCAAGTGCTGTTGCTTCCTCTATGGATTTGTGACTGGCTGTCATCTGCCCTGCTTACATACCACTCAGATTGATTTATTTTCTGAAGTGGAACGATATTGAATAAAAACATAATCCTCCTGGAAACAGGTGATCAGGATACAGACCTTGAGGAGTGTGTGTCGAGCAATTGCAGTTACTCAGGTAAGTTACTAATTCTTTCTTTCAATCTGATGAATCATTCTTTCATTTCTTAAGCAGTGCTTGAGTGAGAGATTGTTGCAGACTGTAATACAATAGGGCAATTACACATGAGAGTTGCTAAAACAGTCATTTTTAAAAAGTGTTTTTTTTTTTTTATAAATATATAGGTTTTCATGTAGATGACTCATTACCAAATCAGACACTGAAAACTGTTTTGAAATATCTTTGATGGTCTTCTCAAAATTTAGATTTGAATTTTGTAATTTTTTTTAGCTCCAGGACAAGGATCATAGGTTATTTTTCCAAAGTTTAAATCGCCTAAAAGATATTTAGCTATTTCCTGGTATTTACTGAATTTCCATACATTGGTAGCCAAAGTATTGGAGACTGCAAGTCATTGCAGGAAATTGAAATACAATCACAGTGGCTCATTGTGAAATTTGTCATTTTTCAACATAATTCCGTTACCAAAATTGCAGTTTAGTTCTCTTCATCATCTTATTTCTGCATTTATTTTATTGTTATTAAGAATTATCTTCTTTCTTATGTCTATACTGAATTTCAGACATTAACCTCTCTAATACTTAGCTGTAATCCTGGAAAATTTGTGGTAACGGAATTACACCATTAACAGAATTACACCAGTAACGGAATTACAGAATTATTCTGAAAGCCAATGAAAAACAGAAGATAACACAAGGTGGCATGAGGACTTTATGGAGCATAGTGGTTCATTGTTTTGGACATCTATAGTTGAGTGTTTCTTCCTGGGAGTTAAGTTTCCGTAACCAGCTCATGAATTATACCACGGCCTAGCGGCAATTGCCGCGGTTGCCCCCCTGTGTGGCCGTCATGGCCGACTACCCAAACGGCCAGTTTAGCTTGCCCTTTCTTCAAGTGGCCATGGTGCCCAAACATTACCCAAAGTGGCGATTTTCGACACAGCGACTGAGCTGTGCGGCTCCCGTTGTCACGCTGCGCTGGACTTCTGAGCACAAAGAGCCACAGATGGATAGAAGGGACAGGATTACATTTGTATAAAGTGTTTGTCTTCTGCCAATAATGGATAATACTTATTGTTCATTTACTAATGTTTAATGTTAACACGTTCATCTTGAGCTTTGCAAGTTTCAGGAGTTGAGTAATTGATATTTTATACATTTTCTTTTGTGTGAAGAGACTGCCACTCATGACTCCGAAAAGTTAGAAAGAATATAGATAATGCAAGCAATGATAGATTTGAGATTTGCACAGTGCTTTTGATATTGGCTGTGTTGCCGACTTCATTACTCACAATATTTACCCATTGAATGATGCTAGAACCCTGTTACAAAGTAAAAACAAATGTTTCAGGATCCAGTCAAAGAAAGAACAACAATTGTCATGCATGTGACCTCTGATACTCATTATAAGCTCACATTTTGGTTCAGAAATGAGTTATTTTAATCAATATAATATTATGTATTGCCTTCCTTTTGCCCAGACTTTTTGATCAAAATTTTAGTTCAACAGGAGGTCAGCAACACAAACATCATTTATGATACCAATTTTCAATTGCTTTGTTGTTTTGAGTATAATAAATTTAGTAGATTATCAGAAAATGTAATTCTGTTACCATTTTTTAATTCCGTTACCGCTGTATCTTTCTCATAAATGGCATCCTGCAAAATATCTGTGAACATACCAGTCAATATAAACTTACCATGGCCTGGTCAACATCCTAGGCCACAAATTTAAGCTTAAACCTACTGCCTATCATGACCAGATTTCAGAGAAATGCCTGTCAAAGTAAAGGCAAAAATAATGGCATTTTTTCTGCCGTAATTTCGTTACCGACACTTTCACCTTCGTATAGCCTTCTACAAAATAGATTACCTTAAACTTTGTGTTATACAGCTCAGTAGGCATGCCAGTGGAACTGATAAAAGCACAGGCAAGTAGCAACTGCATTAGAGTAATAGATGGCAGGTAAAAATGACATGAAAATTACTCTTGATTGTAATTCCGTTACCGTGGAATTGCCCAATAGACCCAAAGGGCAAACTCTGTCTTCTGGGAACACTGTCTCCACCTCGGGAAGCTGTCTGAACTTGAGGAGTGTATGCCAAGCTATTGCAGTTTCTCAGGTAAGTTATTCATTTTTTCAATTTGATAAACCACTCTTTCATTTCTTATGTTGTGCTTGAGTGAAAGGCTTTCGCAGACAGCAAAATATAAACCCAAAGGGAAAACCTTGTCTTCTGGGAACACTGTCTCCACCTCGGGAAACTCCAGTGCAGTTTCAAAGAGTAAAGCTGGTGTCTCAGAGGAGAGAGAGTTTCCTCTGGATGGAGGTCGTCTTCCCAGAAAACAAAAACTATCCCTCAGTGTAACAATGCAACAAAATTTTCCAGGTCTTCTTTGACATGAATAATTTCTCAAAAGAGAGAGCTTAACTTTGTGCAAAATAGGCCAGTATAAGTGTTTCCATCTCTATTATGCAGTAAATGTGTTTTGATGTGGAATACTTTGGAGAAAAGAATTATGTAAAATAATGCTGGAATCAGCTTAAAGGGGAACTCCGGTGTGAAATTGACTTGGGGTGTATTGAAACATGATAATGAGTACTAACTTTTGTCGAATACCCCACCTCCGTACGCACCCAACATTTTCAAATACAGGGCTTTTTAGTCAAAGCTCCTAACAGGCTTACAATGGTAGTGAATGGGGCATAGTGTTGCCATGCAAAGTAGGTTTATGGCAGTAGGTTTAAGCTTAAGTTGGTGGCCTAGGATGTTGACCAGGCCATGGTAAGTTTATATTCACTGGTATGTTCACAGATATTTTGCAGGATGCCATTTATGAGAAAGAGACAGCAGTAATGGAATTACAAAATGGTAACAGAATTACATTTCTGATAATCTACTAAATTTATTATACTCAAAACAACAAAGCAATTGAAAATTGGTATCATAAATGATGTTTGTGTTGCTGACCTCCTGTTGAACCAAAATTTTGATCAAGTCTGGGCAAAAGGAAGGCAATACATGATATTATATTGATTAAAATAACTCATTTCTGAACCAAAATGTGAGCTTATAATGAGTATCAGAGGTCACATGCATGAAAATTGTCAATTTCACACCGGAGTTCCCCTTTAGGAACAGAATTTAGCCTTGAAGTCAGGTTAACAGCCATTCCGTGAGAAAATGGCACTTTTTGAAGAAGTTGCGAAGTTGACCCTCCTGGAATTGAATGAAACTTGGCAGATGGGTAGACATGGGTGTCTCACAGAAAAAGCCAAATTTTTAGGTCCGAATCTCACTTTGTCTGCCTGTGGCGCCACCTGGAAGCCACTAAACTGCCTCAGTTTTGCTTTTGACACCACATTTTACATCAATTAATATGACTTAAGGGTACACAGTACCTGATGTGTTATACTTTTATCAGGACCTGTGACACTTCAAGTCTGGATAGACATCAGCACCACATCAGCGCCAAGCTGGACAACTATGTTATTGATCCTGAATTATTTGAGAAATCACAGTAAAAATTGTAAATGGGAATGGGAATAAAATAATATCCCAGACATATACCAATCAAGAATGCTTTATTATCTGTTTACACACAACAAAACTTTCATTTTCAGTGAATAGTACCTTGGTTTCTTGCTGGGTTAGTGCAATGGATGGCCTGAAAGATGGTCGAAATTGATTTTCGGTGCATGTTTGCGGTATATTTTCTCTGTAACCCAGATATGTTCCATGGTGAAAAATGCCTTTGTTGTTCTTTTGGAGTTCTGTTTTCAGGAATATCAAGCATTTCTTTGGTAGTATCTACACTTTCAAGCTAGACTGAGCCAAAGTTGGAGGAAAACTCAAAACGGACCATTTCATTGCAGATTGTGCCTATGTTTAGACGGCATTATTGTCTTTACCCAGCAAGATAGAGAAATGAAATTCTCTGGATACATAGTAGCCTGGAATCCATCCATATCAAGCTTTGGTCGCTCCCAACGGTCACTTGCTTGTACGTCTGGCCTCAGTCGGTAGACCAGCGTTTGACTTTCAAATATTTGCACAAAATCCATGCGAGATCTGTGATTGTCTCACAGTCGCAAGGGTTCCCTGCCCCTTTAGACAGACTTAAAAATAAATAAAATACCACAGTTCTGCATTCAACGGAAGTCCCAACTCCCGGCTCGTGTTTATACGGGAGGCGGGACTTCCGTAGAATGCGCGAGCTTACTTGAAGCATAACTGTGGTATTTTATTGTTTCTAGCGAAAAATAACCGCGTTTCTAGAGTTCTGAGGATACGAGTGGACAAAGCAGACTTGGATTATACTGGACGAGGGTTTGAAAGTTTGTCAACGGATGTTTTGTGGAGTTTTCCCATTGCTACTGGGTGACCCCATTTGCTTCCAGCAAAAAAGGAATTTGGATAATTTTTCAAAACCCTCCAGTGGTCATAAAGTTGCGCCAGGTGAAGAGCAACTTCGTCCGTTCAAGACATCTAATGGTGAGTAAGTAATATACAAATTATAGTTTTTGGGTGGAGTATCACTTTAATCTAGCTGATGCAATCATGCCCTTCGAGCTATAGCTAATGCCAATTACAGTGAAATACATCATGTAATTTTAGTATTATTTAATTTAGCCTTCATTAAACCGAGGAATCCCACTGAAATAAACAAAATACAGATATGGCCAAACATTATCCTGTTCAAAACCTAACAACCACTCCAAGAGTAAATGCAAGCAAGCCACAATCTAATTTTTAAGCTCATGTCAAATAACATTCACGAATGCCATTGCTGGCCAGCTAACTCATATTCGATTGGTGGTTCTCACCAAAAGGTCCCCCAATCAGCCAAGAGCAGAAAACATGAATGTTCATATCTTTACTTCATTAGTGACGTAAGGGCTAAACACTGGCTATACGACTGAGGCCAGACTGATATCAGTCAGTGACCTTTGGGAGCGACCAGCATTTGATATGTATGGATTCCAGGCTAGATACATAGCCCCTTTGGGGTACATTACAGCATTAGTAAAATCTCAATGGTAGTATTTTCGGTGTAGATGATATTAAACATCAAAAGTCGGAAAAATTCACCTCCAGGGGGCACTGTAGGCTGGATGCAAGTACTGGCCATCCCCAGCGAAGTACCAAAGAAATTGTTTTTTGCCCGCTTGGCCGACAGGGGTTCCTCCAACTTTCGCTCCATCTAGCTTGAAAGTGTAGATACTACCAAAGAAATGCTTGGTATTCCTGAAAAATAGAGTTCCAAAAGCACAACAAATGGCATTTAGCACCACAGTACATTTCTGGGTTTCAGAGAAAATATACCGTAAACATGCACCAAAAATCAATTTCGACCATCTTTCTGGCCGTCCATTGCACAAACAGAGCAAGATACCAAATATTCACTGAAAATGATAGTCTTGTTGTGTGTAAACACATAATAAAGCATTCTAGTTTGGTATATGTCTGGGGTATTATTTTATTCCCATTCCCATTTCCAATTTTTATTCTTATTTCTCAAATAATTCTGGCTCGATGACGTAGTTACCCGGCTTGGTGCTGATGTGGTGCTGAAGTCTAACCGGACTTGAAGTGTCACAGGTCATGATAAAAGTATAACATATTTGGTACTGTGTACCCTTAAGTCATGATAGTCGATGTAAAATGTGGTGTCAACAGCAAAACTGAGCCACTTAAGTGGATTCCAGGTGGCGCTATTGGCAGGCACAGTGAAATACGGACCTAAAAATTCGGATTTTTCTGTGAGACACCCATATCTACCTATGTGCCAAGTTTGATTCCATTCCAGGGGGGTCAACTGCGCACCGAATGTCAATCTCTCGCGGAATGGCTCTTAAGTGGTGAGTTCAGTTAGGCTTGACCATGTAACTTACATTCACTCTCTTTTCTAAGGATCATCAACCCTCAAACCTGCTAGATAAAATAAAACCAAAATGAACAGCTCTGTCATCAATTCTAGCCGACCCTTCAACCACTCCTCTTCAGGATCCAGTCCCCAACACTCGGACATATTACCTCCCTGCACATACCACCCTGCTAACGTTGTGTTTCTATTTATTGAAAAGAGCATCAACCTTGCTGTGGGCTACCCTGCCAACATCATGGTAATGTGGCTGGTGGCCAGAGAGAAGAGTGACTCTTCCACCTCCAATCACTTTATCTTCAGCCTGGCCCTCGCTGATGCATGGCTTTGCGTGATGATCCCCATCTCCGGCTTAGGTTACGTTTTCCTCCAAATCGTATCTTTCGATTATATAAATTACTTTACGACTGGGATCAAAAACAGCTCCCCACTCTTTCTCACCTGCATTTGCCTGGACCGCTACGTGGCTGTGGTTCACCCCATTGTGTTCACCAGCATCAAGGATAAAAAGATCAGAGTTGCTATTTCCACGGTTGTGTGGGGGCTCGTGATAGCCTATGCCCTCTGCAGGGCAGTGCTCACCAGCGCATCCTTCATCCAACATCAAATCTACGTTGGGCTGATCCTGGCCGCCTTCACCATTATGGTTTACTGCAACGTTTCTATCATATGGAGTCTGAGGAAGTCGGTCTTGGGCAAGGAGAAGATTAACCCCATGAAAAAGAAAGCCCTCAGAACTGTGCAAATCTATCTGGGCATCATAGTGTTTCATTACCTGCCTATAGCTGTTTTAAGTCTCTTGCATTATTATCCTGATTTCCCAGAACTCTGCACAATTGAAACGATTATATTAAGCATTAACTACTACAGTTCCATCACTCACCCCCTTCTCTACCTCTCCCTGATTAAGCAGCTGCCATGGCTGAAAAAATTGCTCTGCATCTGCTGCCGAAGCCCTTCCCCTGAGCCACATAATGTAAGCACATGAGATGTATGCTTGTGATTGTCTGTTACGTTGCATTTACTCTCCACATAAATTCATGAAAATGAGTTCATGAAACAAAGCAAGAATGTTATCTGAGTTACAGGCAAATAGATTATCTTTAATTTGTCTGTAATTAGGAAAGAGATGACATTTAACACAACTATAACCCTATGCCTTGATTAAAAAGTGAAAATTATTTGAATTACCGACATGTCTATATCACCATGATTTCATATTACGCGAATTAAACTTTTTTTGATTATTTAAAAATGAGCATGTATGATCAATCAATCAAAGAGACCAATTTTTTATGTCATGTGTAAATGAGACTAATCTCCATACTTACAAGACTGTTTTATTATGTCCATTTAATTTCATTATGCCAGCATGGGGTCTAGCTTTGCCCAGGAAACACCTGCAGTGACTACAGATTTTCTGGGAGCACAGCATATACGCAAATAAAAATGATAGTTTTGGCTATTCCTGTGCTTAATGCAGACAATCACTGAGCAAGTACCACATTCAAAGTATTTTAGACCACAAAATGATAAAATGCATTTCAGGGGACTTATAGTTCAGCAAACATTTTTCCAAGATATTCACTTTTTAAACTAAAAATTATTATCAAAATAATTCTATTAGAAATTAAATTTAAAACACTGAGTTTCTGTAGCATCACATCAGTGGTTGCCATGGCAACGGCTGTTTTAATGAATATATAGATACTTAGAGAAACACAGTTATTGAGATAAATAGTGTTTGATTATAATTTCAGCTGTAATGTGAAGGAAAAAGCATGTCACTACAGAGCTTTTTTTCCAGGTTTCTATGTTCTATGCACACATTTGTAAATTAATGTATATTTCAGACTGTATTTAAATGCTATGATGTAATTTTGTACATATTTGTACCTTATGGAAAGGGCTTTTGTTTAGGTTTCAGAATATGAGATGTGGGTTTTATTTCTGTAGTTTATTATCTGTCATTACGGGGTGGGGTGGGGTGAGGGGGGGTTGTTTCCATCTACCTGTCCTGGAACTACAGGTGGAAAATAGCAGCTTTGCTAAACCTGGCACAATGCATCTCTCCTGGCTTTATACAAGGTAAATGTTTTTAATTGTGCGCTGTCCCTGTTTAAATAAAAAAATTACAAAAATTACAGTTCTAGTATTGATTTTGACCCCCCTAAATCAATTTTGGCAGGAAACAGCTAATTAAATATGCATATTTTGATTTACTCATATTCAGAGGTACATATTGCAAAAGGAGCTCTGTAGTAACATAGATCATCACAAAATGAAGAAAACAGCCAAAGATGAAGTTAATTCGATGTACAGTTGCTGAGAAATCTGTTGTTCTTATTGAGAATCATCTGTATTTTTATAAAGGTTTTAAAGTGATTTTTAGTGTAAAAGAGTAATTTCAGAGCAATTTTAGTGCAAGTTTAAGACCAATTAGGCAGAAAGTGAATATATGTCGTGAAAGTGGACTAATTGAAGGACCACTTCATGTTCTTACCTCAAAACTAAAATTTTGAACCAAAATTGGCATTTTGCTTAGCTATAGGTCCCCTTAACAAGAAACAACATGAAATGTAACCAAAAAGACACAAAAATAAATTTAAATTAAATATAAAGAACTTAATGCCTCTCTAAAATGTTCAAGGTCAACCTGTCGTGGTTTCTGAGGTGTGCATGTTGTTTGGACTTTCCTTTGCAGCTCTTGTCCCGGGACGATATCGAATTCCTGAGCCATCGAATTCTTTACCCAGCTGGTTGATTGAGCTGGGGCGGCGCTTTCCCAGAATCTATATAAGCAGGATGTCCGGCACGCCTCCTTCGCTAGTGTTTCTGTGTTTAGCTTCGCACTATAGCCAAAGATATCTGTAGTCAGGTTTTGTATGACTTTCTACCTTCTTACTGATGGAGTTTCTTCTGCCTTTTTCTATCTCGCTTTGCTTCCATGGTTTGGACTATTATACGTCCTTTGGAAGTGCGAGTATATGCGTTTGGTCTGTATTATTCTCTGTGTTTGTACTGTGTTCGTGCTACTCTCTTTCTCTCTGTCGTTGTGCTTGGCCTCCATATACAACCGGCCATTACACAACCATGAGGAAAAGTGTCCATCACCCATCATATACTAACCTCAGTCTCTGAATTTAGCAGAATGCTATAGTTTGGTGTGAGTTTAGCTGTTAGTTACAGCTCTGGGGAACAAAGGGAAGCACTGGGGTTTGTCATCAGAGACAAGGCCAACTTTGTTTCCATAATGGTGTACAGTTTTTGTTGAAAGTGTTTGAGACATGAATTGATTCAATGCTGTAGTGATTTCTGGAGCTGTAATTTACTGGTTTTGAGCAACTATCCAACAAAACTGTTTTTTGTGCTGCCATAATTGTGCCCTTCAGAAGTAAAGTGGGCTATCCCACATCTCGGTCAAAATGAGCTGGGTGCACTACTGCGTATTAAAGGTCAACGCAACTTCTGCAACTCTCCAGCCAAGAATGTTAAAGTGGTCTATTCCACATTTCGGGCATTTTCCTTCATTCAGTAAAAAGCTGTCTTGCACAAATTTTCCACAAACTAAGTATCACTTGGACAATTATGTAAACATGTATAATTATCATGGAGATGGCATCCTGAATTTTTCAAACTGTTTAGCTTCAAATCTCATTTTCTCAAAACAATGGATCTGTGGGAGAGCCCACTTTACCTCTCAAAGGCACCATTGTTGATGCAGTTATTTTTGCCAAATTTAAGAGCTGTTTCTGACAACAACACACAAGCAAATTTGGCTCCAGCAAATTTACCCTTTTTGATTTGAACCCCAATGATGTTTTTATTATAATTATTATTATTTTTATTATATTATGCCCCCGCCTCGAATGAGCAGGGGGCAATATGTTAACGCCCCTCTCGTCCGTCCGTCAGGGCGTCCGGCCGTAAAATTCTCGTTTCCACGTAATAACTAAAGAACATCTCGTCCGATCCATCTCATTTCTAGGTGGTGTATGCGGGGTGGGTAGAGGAAGGTTCTTTTTGAAAACTAGCGCTGTCCGATATCCAATATGGCCCCTACAGCGGCCATCTTGATTTCAGTTTCCACGCAATAACTAAAGAACGCCTCATCTTCATTCCAAAACCAGTTTTCTTTTAACGTGTTTAACTTTCAGTATTATTCACTCTCACTATTCACTAAGCTAAACTAGCAACCTGTTCAATCTTCACCCCAATTAAACATACGGGCGGGGGCATATGCCACGCTCTGCGTTGCTCTTTTTGAGACTTATCTTGCAAAGTACTGCTGGTTTGTCCTCTCTTAAACACACCCCTACAGCTGATAGTATTTATATTAATAGGAATGATTCTGGCTTGCTCAGTAATTAGGTTTTAATTCTTCAAATTTAAAGCCTTTTTTCAGGGGGACTTAAATATTTTGTCCATCTCCAATATCTGCAGTTAAAAGCTGAGAGGGGACTTCATACAGGATTGCAGTACACTGATATAAATTTAGCATGTTTCACAGTCCAAATTCAACCTTATCATTGTTGATACTCTATCTCTGCAGTCAGGCACACAATGGCTGTTTAAATTATGTAAATATCATTCCCCATCCATAGGCCATTAATTATATGTATTGGTTGGTTAAACCCAGGTGGGCTTATGGTCTTTTGATCGGATCTGTGTGCCTATTTTACCAAATCTTGCTGTTTAGGTGTCATTGTATAGCATGGAAAATCCTAAGTGGCATTGTGGTATATCCAGCATTACAAGCACTGCAATTAACAACTAAATATATCATTTAAGTAAAAATTTAATTCCTCTGGGGATTATTAAGGGTTGACAGGCTTCCAGTTTGCTGCTAAGACTGTTTTTGTTTTTAAAAAAAAAAATTGACAATGCATCTTGTTTGGACGCGGTGCATCGCAATTGATTTAAAAGTAACACAGCTTAGCTCAAGTTTACAAGCGCTTAGTAAATGTTCTGGTCTTGCGGAAAAAATCTTGAAAATGCTCTGTTAATCTTAATGTTGTGCTTTGTAAAATAGATATTAAACATTTCAAAACATGTAAAACCCTTGAGGCATGCAATATAGAGCATTTGAAATTGCTTTCTATTTCCCAGACGATGAGCTTTTGCATGAAAGCAGAATTCATAAATCCAGGAAGACTGAGAAAGCGAGGTTTGACCCATTCTACTCAGTGCATCCTGGCTTAATCCTTTGTACGTTTGCTAAGCCGGGCTGAGGAGCGGCTATGTCAAGCCAGGTGTGACTTATTCAGATAAGTGCGCATTCATGATTTTGTGAAATAGGCCGCGCAGTCGATAACAGATATAATTTTTTAGTTATAAGACTTTATTTCAAACAAATAAGAATAAATAACAATGAAAAAAAAAAACATGCAGTATAATGCAATATACAAAATAAGGTTCTGACAAACTAGTCAGAGATGCTGAGCCAAAAGGACAACATTTCCTTCCTCAGTGTCTGAAAAGGAGGTAGAAGAAGCAGAATGCTTTTCAAGTCTAACCCTTTATTACTGTATCATTTTCCATTTAATGTTAATTTCATTTGTAATGAACTCGGACTCCGTGTGGCTCCTAAGCCCCCCGGGGTCCCAGGTGGAGAGTGTTTCTTGCTTCCTTCTTGGAGAGAGGAAGGGAGGGAGGGACACAGAAACTGGGTCTCACCTGCAGTCAGATCTCCTGGTTGCGTCCCGAAGATATCGTGGCTCCCCGAACGGAGTCTGTCGTCTCCACAGTTGGCTGTTACATTCGGCTGACGACCAATGAAAACTCTCTGCCACCTCCTTGGCTGACTTGATCACCTCAGCCTCCGCCTTTTGCTCTCTGCATGGGTTCTCCTCCTCTCCGCCGACACCTGCTGTCCCCGGTCCACCTTCGCTTCCCGTGCATAGTCCTGGTATGCATAACGGCTATCCATCTTCATGCACCAAGCCCCAGCTAACTACTAATGCCAAGTCTCCAGCCACCACACTCGGCATCATGCTCCAATATTCATCTCAGCAGCTGCTGAAACTCAAGACTTTCACCATCCCACCTTTTCACCATCCCACCTCAGTCATCGAACAACTCGGACTCCTGCGTCGGCCCCGCTACATGCACAGAGGCTGTGGTCGTAGGTTCGTCATCCAGCACGTACACTCCATACCATCCATCTGGTCCGCCGCGTGTACCGTCAAACCTCTGACGCATCATCAGAGCACAGCTGTTACTGGAACTCGTAACCGCAAAAACATTGCGAGACTACAATGCGCCAACGTGGGAAACATCGCAAGACTGCAGCTCGCCAGGCCAAACGGAAAACCTGGAGTGGACTTTAATGTTCTCCGACCAGTAAACCTGAAAATGGAACTTTTCAACGTTCATTCACTCTCAAACAAAGCTAGCTTTATACATGATCCCATCCTGAAAGAGGGGAAGATTTAATGTGCCTCACGGAAACCTGGCCCCAACCTGAGGTGTACTCCTCACTAAATGAGGCCTGCCCGCCTGGTTTTAGCTATTTAGAGAAGGCTCGCACCTCTGGCCGTGGTGGGGGCCTGGCTGTCCTCTACCACAGCAAACTTGATCTATCCCCCATGTCATTGCCTAAGCTGTCTTCATTTGAGTGCCTAGCATTTAAATGCATATTCCCACTCCCTACAACCTTGCTTCTCATCTACCGTCCACCAAAACCAAACCCAGTTTTCATCTCTGAGATACAAGAGCTACTTATGACAATTCTCTCAACATCAGCCAATGTTGTCATACTTGGAGATTTAAACATTCATGCTGACTCCCCCTCCTGTCATTCTGTATCAGAATTTCTTCAGCTTCTGGACTGTCTTCACCTCAAACAGCTTGTCGATGCCCCCACACACACTAGGGGGCATACCCTTGACCTGGTTATCACCAACTCTGACCACATCACCAACCTCCGCATCCACGACCTGGGTGCCTCAGATCACAGAGTCATCTCAATGGACCGGCTGCTATTGTCCCCTCATACCAAGTCCAAATGCCAAATCAGTTTCTGAAACCTTAAAAATATAAACCCAGCCTCTCTAACCTCTGATCTCCATAATCTTTCCGGCTCCACAGAACCGCTTTCTACTTCTGACTCAGTGGATTATTACAATAACTGTCTTAAATTCATCCTGGATTCCCATGCCCCTATTAAGACAAGGACAGTAACTTTCACACACTCCATCCCCTGGTTCACTCAGGAACTACGGAGAATGAAGGAAACAAGGCGTGTCCTTGATCGGTGCTTCAGAGTGTCAGGGCTCACCGTCCACAGTCTGGCTTACCATGAGCATTAAAAAATCTACTCCAAATCACTAGCAAATGCAAGATCACAGTTTTACTCCTCCATCATCAGCAATAGCCCTGGGAACTCCAAGCAACTTTTCTCCACTGTTAATCATCTCCTAAAACCACACACCACCTGATTTTCTAACGCCACTGAGGAGCAATGCAATAACTTCATCTCTACTTTTACCACAAAGGTGGACACCATCCGTTCTTCTTCTACCCCCTCCAGCCTCCCACCTCTGCCTGTACTGGCCTCTGGAAACCCAGAGACAGTTTCCTCCCACATTTTCTCTGTTTCCATCGACACCACACAGCATGAGGGTGAAGCCGTCATCCGCAAGATGAAACCCACCACATGCATCCTGGAGCCCTTCCCCAGATCTCTTCTACAATCACATCTCCTGCCATAAGTCCCCTAATCATCAAAATCATCAACCACTCTCTCCAAGGTGGTCATCTTCCATCTGCCCTTAAAACTGCCATTATCAAACCCCTTCTCAAAAAGACCACTCTAGACCCTGATGATCTGACAAACAACAAACCCATCTCCAACCTCCTATTTCTTTCCAAGGTCATGAAAAAAGTAGTCGCTGCTCAACTCCACGACCATCTCCATGCAAACCACCTTTTTGAAAAATTCCAATCCGGTTTCCGCAAAGCCCACAGCACCGAGACAGCGCTGGTCAGAGTCACAAACGACCTGCTGATGGCAGCAGATGCTGGCTCTCCATCCCTCCTTGTCCTCCTTGACCCGACGGCTGCATTTGATACCATTGACCACAACATCCTCTTACATCGTCTACTGTACACCCTTGGACTCTCCTGCACCGTCCTAAAATGGTTGCACTCTTACCTTACTGGACGAACGGAGTTTGTTGCACTGGGAAACGCCAAATCCAGCACACACAACATCACCTGTGGGCAGCGCCGTCGTATAGGGGGGAAAGGTGATGACAATTATAAGGGCCCACAGTCCATTGGGGCCCACAGAACCTACAGTAGCCACCATGACAAAATTATTCTGCATAGATTTAACTAATATTCATACTAATGCATCAGAGTTTAAACAAAGCCATTAAGGCATGCAAGATTGATGAAATATATTTCAGTAACCCCCTTCATAAAAAATGGTTCAATCCATGCTTCGTGCTTGTATTGGAGAATTGTCAGTGCGTTTTTGCTGGCGAGGTAGCGAACGAAGGCAGCTAACAGGGAGCACCGCCCTTGCAAATATGATGTCCAAGACAACAACAAAAAAAACACAAATCTGGACACCAGAAAAGAATAGAGAGAGGACAGCAGGAGCAAAGCAGGGGTCCAGAACATTACAAAATTCTTTTCAAAGAAAGGTGAGACTATTTAACTAGCTTGCTATGTTAGCTGTCCCCCCCCCGCATAAAATGCTGGTCTGACTGACGTATGCTTTTTAGGTTTTTATTTTTATTTATCTGTGTGTTTGTTTCTTATGCAAATGTACTTTTGTGATATGTTTTTAATGCCTGTGCCTGCTGCAACCCAATTTGCCCATATCGGGACATAATAAAGTTGAAGTGAAGTGAAGTGTTCAGGCTGGCTATTCAGCTGCTAACATGTAACATGCGGTCAGCTGAGTAAATAATCGCCTGACAAGAATGACATTACTCAGTTATTAACGGTATCATCCACAGAAAAGATCGGTAAGGTTATTATTCACCAGCCATTATAATATTCCATCAAAAAATCTGGTAGCAGCAGGGCATGTTCCTCCATTCTTATTTTGAGTGGTTACTGCATACTTTGCTCTCTCTAGCTGTAAGTGACTGTACACGCTAGGTTTGGCTAGTGAACTACATGCAGTCAGTATGGTAACCTTAGGTGTAACTTAAATAATCGCTCAACAAGGCTGACATTACTTTTACCTTAAGTTTTTACTAAAACTAAACTGCTATTTTAGCCTGTTGACATAAGTCTTGTTCATGCAGGGGGTAATTTTACAGAGCTTGCCCTCCTCCTAACAATAGCAAAATGAAGCTGAGTGCTTAGAGCTGTGGTACTGAGAAGCCCATTTAGATTTAGTTTATTCCAAGACTCGGTAGGTTATTTCTTCATCAGTTGTTCCATGGAACATAACTTTAAATGTTTACGAAAGTAATATGAAATGAAACAATGAAACCTTTATGCACTGCTACTCCAGAATCAGCTGTGGTCACTTCATCTGAACCTGACCCAGCAATAGGCCCTCACCACCAGCAGTCTGAATATGTTTTTAATGGTGAGTGAGTGAGTGAGTAAGTGAGTGAGTGAGTGAGTGAGTGAATGTGAATAAGACAACTAAAAATTCATAATTGACATAATGATACTCTCTTTGTTGAGTGGTTAATCGTAAAAAAGGAAAAATTGGGTGTATTGCATTAGGCACTGCCAAGAACATCGAGAAACAAAAAAATAAAGAATAACATGATAATAAGAATAATAAGAATATCATGATACATAGTCCTTAAAAAATGGCAATGAAAAGTCGGGGGCGGGGGCCCACACCGATATTCTGTCAGGGGGCCCAGAATTCCTAGCAACTGCCCTGCCTGTGGGGTCCCCCAAGGACCGGTGCTCGGTCCAACCCTTTTCACAGTTTACATCCTCCGCCTTGGCCACATCATCAGGAAACACGGACTTTCTTTTCACTGTTATGCCAACGACACTCAGCTTTACGTTAAAACTGGTTCCGCCCCCTCTGCAACCACACAATCACCATCTGCACTTTCTATCTGCCTGGAGGAGATAAAGGCGTGGATGAATCACAACTTCCTACAGCTCAATAGTTCTAAAACTGAAGCCATTCTTGTCGGCACTCCCCACCAGATACATTCATCATCCATAACCAGCATTTCTTTCTCTGGGCACAACATCCCTCTCTCCAAAACAGTCACCGATCTGGGTGTTAAGCTTGACACCTACTTGACATTTGAATCCCACATTAAACACCTCTGCAAACCTCCTTCTAACATCTACGAAATATCGCCAAGTCCCACCCCTCCCTCACCCTCCAAGACGCAGAAAAGTTCATCCAGGCCTTTGTCTCCACCAGGCTCGACTACTGCAGCGCAGTCCTCATTGGGATCCCTGGCAAGAGCCTTCAAAAGCTCCAGTGTATACAGAACAGTGCTGCAGGATCCTGATGAGGGTGCGAAAACATGAACACATTACACCCATCCTCCGCACCCTCCACTGGCTTCCCATTCACCACCGAATAGACTATAAAATCTCACTGCTCACCTACCAGTGTGTTCATGGAAATGCCCCCGCCTACCTGAAGGACCTCATCTCACCCCAAATCTCTCAAAGAACCCTCCGCTCAGCAGACAAACATTACCTCAAACCCCCCAGAACAAAGCTCCATATAATGGGAGATCAGTCATTTTGATCCGCTGCCTCAAGGACTTGGACGCCCTCCCAGACCATCTGAGGGCCCCCCAGACCATAGACTGTTTAAAAAGAAATCTTAAAACATTCCTGTTCAGAAAAGCCTGCCCCTGATGTCCTGGTCTTTTAGAATGATTGTTGATTCTTCCTAATGTTATGATTCTGTCTGTTTTTAGCCTGTTTTTAGCCTCTTTTACTTTTTTTTTTTGCAATTTTTCTTTGAGCGCTTTGAGACTTGTTTTTCAGTTGAAAAGTGCTCTATAAATAAAATCTATTATTATTATTATTAAACGAGACAAGCGGGGATTGTGGGAATGTAGGAGGTATATATCGGCGTAAGGATGAATAGGAAGGCGCATTGGGAGTGGTCCTCTTCATTAACCTACGTTATCGGGAACTCCCTAAAGTCAAAATACATTGTCCGGTCAAAATATATAATCCATTATCAATATACAGCGCCATGAAAAAGTATTTGCCCCCTTCCTTATTTTTTTTTTTTTTTTTGCATATTTGTCACACTTAAATGTTTCAGATCATCTAACAAATTTTAATATTAGACCAAGATAACCTGAGCGGATACAAAATGCAGTTTTTAAATTATGATTTCATTTATTGAGGAGAAAAAGCTGTCCAAACCTACCTGGTCCTATGTGCAAAAGTAATTGCCCCCTAGACCTAATGACTGGTTGTGCCACCCTCAGTGACAACAATTGCAATCAAAAATTTGTGATAATTGGCAATGAGTCTTTCACATTGCTGTGAATTTTGGCCCACTCTCCTTTGCAGAATTGTTTTAATTCAGCCACATTGGAGGGTTTTCGAGCATGAACGGCCCGTTTAAGGTCATGCCACATCATCACAATGCAATTTAAGTCCAGACTTCGACTAGGCCACTCCAAAATCTTCATTCAGTTTTTTTTTTAAGCCATTCAGAGGTGGACTTGCTGGTGTGTGTCCTGCTGAATAACCCAAGTGCGCTTGAGCTTGAGGTCATGCACTGATGGTTGGACATTCTCCTTCAGGATTTTCCGGTAGAGAGCAGAATTCATGGTTCCATCAATTACGGCAAGTCGTCCAGGTCCTGAAGCAGCAAAGCAGCCCCAGACCATCACACTACCACCACCATGTTTGACTTTTGGTACAATGTTCTTTTTATGAAATGCTTTGTTGGTTTATGCCTGATGTAATGGGATGCACACCTTCCAAAAAGTTCAACTTTTGTCTCGTCAGTCCACAGAATATTTTCCAAAAAGTCTTGGGGATCATCAAGATGTATTTTGGAAAATGTGAGATGAGCCTTTGTGTTCTTTTTTGGTCAGCAGTGGTTTTCGCCTTGGAACTTTCCCACAGATGCCATTTTTGCCCAGTTTCTCTCTTATTGTTGAATCATGAATACTGACTTTAACTGAAACAAGTGACGCCTGCTGTTCTTTAGATGTTGTTCTCGTTTCTTTTGTGACCTCCTGGATGTGTAGTTAATGCGCTTTTGGAGTCATTTTGGTAGGCAGGCCACTCCTGGAAGGTTCACCACTGTTCCAAGTTTTCTCCATTTGTGGATAATGGCTTTCTCTGTGATTCCCCGGAGTCCCAAAGCCTTAGAAATGGCTTTGTAACCCTTTCCAGACTGATAGATGTCAATAAATTTGTTTCTCATCTGCTCTTGAATTTCTTTAGTTCGCGGCATGATGTGTTGCTTTTTGAGATCTTTTAGTCCTCTTCACTTTGTCAGGCAGGTTCTATTTAAGTGATTTCTTAATTCAGCTGGTCTGCCAGTAATCAGGCCTGGGTGTGGCTAGTGAAATTGAACTAAAAAAAATGTGGTTAATCACAGTTAATTCATGATTTTACAATGGGGGGCAATTACTTTTTCACACAGGGCCAGGTAGGTTTGGATAGCTTTTTCCCCTTAATAAATGAAATCATCATTTAAAAACTTCATTTTGTATTTACTCGGGTTATCTTTGTCTAATATAAAAATTTGTTTGATGATTTGAAACATTTAAGAGTGACAAATATGCAAAAAAAAAAAAATCAGGAAGGGGGCAAATTCTTTTTCACAGCACTGTAATCTCCTCAATTCATTAAACATTCAGTCATTTACAAATCAATCAATCAAGGAACAGAAACCATCATATATCAATACTAGTCTACATTACATTCCCTTTCTTCTAGACTGTAATTCTGAAGAATAATTTGCTTGTGCTTTTTAAAAAATTGTGTCACACTTTTACTGTATTTAATGTCATCAGGCAAACCATTCTACATTTTTACCCCACAGACAGAAATACACACACTTTTGAGAGTGGTATGAATGCTGGGTTGTTTTAACGATATTTCACCCCTTAAATTGTACCCCATTATCGTTCCCTGGAAAGGTTTTGTTTGTTATTTGGCAGCAGATTTTTTGCTTTAAACAGTATTTGTGCAGTTTTAAGTCAAACCAAATCCATGAATTTCAATGTTTGTAACTAAAAACAATGCGTTAGTGTGGTCATAATAACCTACATTATTTATTATCCTTATTGCTCTTTTTTGATTTGTGCATAATGTCTGCAGTGTACTCTTGTAGGTGTTGCCCCATACTTCAACACAGTAAATCAAATAAGGCAGTCCAAGTGAACAATGCAGGGTGAGCATTACCTTCTGGTTAAGAATGCTCCAAGCTTTCCCTAAAACTCCAACGCTCCGAGCCAGCTTTAAATGCAGATATTTTACATGTGACTTCCAGCAGAGTTTGTGGTCAAGTATTACTCCCAAGAACTTAATTTCATGTACTCTTTCTATCTGTATATTATCAATCATCACTTGTATTTGTTTATTTATTCTCCAATTACCAAATAACATAAACTTAGTTTTGTCCAAATTCAATGACAATTTGTTTTTGTCAAACCATAATTTTAGTTTACTCATTTCTTTTGTGATCACATCCATTAACTGTTGTAAATCTTCTCCACTAAAAAAAATGTTGGTATCATCCACAAATAGCACCAATTTCATATGACTTGATATTTTACAAATGTCATTTACAACAAAATAAACAATTTAGGACCTAAAACTGACTCCTGTGGGACTCCACATTGAATAGCCAGTCTAATTGACCAGAAGTCACCCACTTGCACAACCTCTTGTCTATTTTTAATGGAACTACTAAACAAATTTAACACCACCCCCCTGACACCATAGTGCTCCATTTTTTTTTTAGTAATATGTCATGATCTATTTTGTCAAATGCTTTCTTCAAGTTTTTGAACACACCCGCAGCATAATTCTTGCTAACAATACAACTGGTAATCTCTTCAATTTAATCCATAAGTGCCATAGATGTTGATCGGTCTGTCCTAAACCCATACTAGCTGTCCATTTACAATTCATGTTTATCAATAAAACTGTCCAAACTCACAATAGAGTTTTTCCAAAATCTTGGAGATGCAGAAATGAAGAAAGCGTGTGCAATATACTTTTCCCTGAGTGAGCAACATGCAAAGGTGAAACATAAACAAGTAAAAAAAAAAAGGCATTAATTAAAGTAAATAAATAAATATGGTAGTTGAACAGAGAGAGAAAGCCTGACAGATAATAGGGGACCAACTGAATGTGTAAGTAGTAAAAAGATATTGACTTACTAACCACTGCCTGTGGAATAATACAAAACATCCTTTGCATTCTTATCATCTTATTATCATCAGTATTATTATCAAAACATCTTTTGTATTATTATTATCTTTTACTGCTTAAAACATCTTTTATGTCAATACCCCAAAGCTTATAAACCTATTTACCCAGAATGTGTGTCTGTGTGTGAGAGGAACTGTACAGAGGACCAAGGTCAAGAATGGCTCAGGAATGCACAGTTTCTGCCAAGAAAGAAAACGCCCTAAGCGCAGTCCAAAGTGGCATCAGGTATCCCGTTACCGCCTTTCAGTGACCTGTCCAAAGTAGACTGGACAATACTATGAAGACAGGCGGGAGCTGATTAGACTGCGGTTATAGACAGATCTACAGCCAATTGATGTACAGCTAAAGGACTGTGGATTATAAGAACTGATGCCCGGGCAACGCCCGGGCAGAGCGCTCTCCAAACTGTGGCCAAGAACATCCCTCTGTTACAGTTTGTAATTTTTACTCTTTGTCTGTTATAAATTTACTATATTTCAATCACAATCTGGTCAAGTCTTTATTTCAATTGTCTTCCACCCTTAACGAACACCACCGGGTAACAAGAGGTAATTTTCCCCACATGCCTCACTGAGACTCCTGGAACTGTCATAATTGCAATTCAAAGAGTTACTTGTCATTTTCACAAACAGTTGTACACTATGACTTAAAAGTGAGCAGTGGATATTAATGTTATGCTGGACATTTATCATGAAGACTAACTACTAACACCTATCCACAATGCAAAAGTATTTATAACCATATAGTATGTGCAAATCTCTCTCTCTCTCTCTCTCTCTCTCTCTCTCTCACTCAAATAGAGAACATTTGGTGCATCATAAAATGAAAAATCCGACAAAGAAGACCAAGGACTATTGAGAAGCCATAATTCTACATCTAACAAGAGTGGGACAGCACTCCTCTCCCAAAACTTCAGCAACTGGTCTCCTCACTTCCCAGACATCTACAGACTTTTGTTAAAAGAAGAGGGGATACTAATCAATTGCAAAGATGGCCCTATCCCTATAAGTTTTTGAGATGTGTTGCTGCCATCAAATTCAAAAAATGAGCTAATATTTTTTTTCATGAAATGGTCAAATGTCTCACTTTCAACATCTGATGTATTGTTTATCTTCTGTTGAGAATAAAATGTCACTTTATGAGATTTACAAATCATTGCATTCTGTTTTTATTTATATTTTACACAGCATCCCAACTTTTGGTGCTGTAAATGGTGTCTATATATATATATATATATATAGGTGAAATTTCCAATTACCGCACAGTTACCCCTCGGGACAGACAAATCATGAAAGTCAATATTGATTAAAAAAAAACTTTATTACAGTGGAAGACCAACATATTGGCTCCATGAAAAAACTGATTCACACCATGTGCTCCTAACATGTCAGTTTTGGTAGCCCTGCAACAGTAACCATCCATTTTCGTGTAACGTCAGACACTTTTATTTCTATAGTGTTACAAACCTTTAGTTAACCCTTAAATGCCCAGCTATAGTAAAAGTTGAAAGAAAAATCTGTGTATTCTGTTAATATGTCCTGGGGAGGGGCTAATAACAACCCAATAGCAATTTTTAATTTTTGGTGACCTTTGACCTCATTTTAGTTTTGTGACATATATGTCACAATGGGTATTTTGGGGACCTTATTGCTAAAATGACTTGAATGATAAAACAGTTGACATATAGCTGAAGTATTAGGCATAGCTTATTTTTCATTAGCTTACCTACTACTTAGGCTTACCATGTACTTTGTCCAGTGATGAATGGGTGCTTATCTATCATGTGGATTCCACCATGGGGGCGGCCATATTGGAAAGGTTAGCTGGTGCAGCCAGTGTAGTGTCAGTTCCACTTTTATGCATCAGATGGCAGCACTGATGGTCTAAATATGTCACTATGGGCATTAGATTGCAAAATTTATGTGGGGTCAGTGGTTTTGACAACCCCCAAAATCGTGTGACAAATTTGTCACAGGGGGCATTTAAGGGTTAAAATGCTCGTATCAGCTCCATATTTAGTTTCTAAACAGGGACAATTGATAAGAGTTTGCATACCAAAAAGCAAGTTCCTAAGTTAAAAAGTTATGAAAATATGGCAAAATGAAAATTTGGGGATTGTTGATATTTTACGTTTTTTTGCGAACACTACATTAACTTTGGTGTAGCACACTAGATCTGCATCATACACTCATTATTATCCCTGTGGATGGGAAAACCACTCATTTCATCACCAAACATGTCCAGAACGTCTCCAAACTCAGTACACATGTACAAAACAGGTTGCACATCTCTTTTCAAGTCAAATTATACCACCTAAAATTTCTTTGAAAAAAAAAAAGAGTATGTGGTATTGAGTAAATGGCTGTTGCATTTGATAATAGTACCGTAGGGGCATCTTATGTTAAAATATGGAGAGGCTACTCCAAGGCTAAGTAGTATTTCTAATAGAAAAACTGATTATGTAACGTCAGACACTTTTATAATTTTAACCAAAATGCAGCCCCAGGGGATAGGATATGATGCCTTTATAGCTCAGGATGTTTTATAATGTGTATCTTTACCCGAAAAACACAACAGCAGTGACATATATTAGATATGTACAGTTATATGGGCAGAAAACTAAATAAAACAGGTACGATGTAATGTCAGACACTTTTATAACCTTTGCCTCTGTGATCGACTACAGGGGGTATATAACTCGTCTGAAACATAAACAAGGTGCCTCTGACGACTGCGCATGCGCAAGGGATCGAGACCACTATCGCCGGTTAATCTACGGCGACTCAAAATTTCGCGCCTCGATAGAGCGAATAAAAGTGTCTGTCGTTACATCGAGTGAAGTACATATACAGGGACCTAACGGAATCAAGTATCGATACAACAACTGGTCAGGATTGCTGAAAATAATCATAAATACGAGCCAGGGTGCAAAAAACACAAAAAACTGTGAAGAATACACAGGAGGAGGCCAAACGTTGATGTAACGTCAGACACTTTCATCCAGTTTAAAATTGTGTTTTGATGTGTAGCATGTAGGTGAATGACAGTAGACCCAAAATCTTTACCCCAACATACTAGCCCTAGGCACTGTTCAAAGTGAGGGCAATAGTTGTAATCTGCCTGCATTGGTTGGACAGTACATGGTGGGTTAAAATAAAAGTGTCTGACGTTACAACGCATACTTACGTCTGATTCAAGCCATGGCACACCAGAAGGAAGACTCAACCAACGATTCAACCTAATGAATCTTGGAGCCAACACCCCAGGGCACATGAGAAATAAGTTTGGGGCGTACTAAAAGTGCCACTGTGGTAATTACACACACCCAAATATTAAAAAAACATCCCAAAACCAGGTTTTTGAAGCATTTTTCAACTTTGAAGGCCCATATCTCAGGTAATAGCCATGGGATTCACACAAACTTACACTTTTCTGAAAGCCCTAACTGTCCTGCATTGAAAGAGACTAAGATAGGCCAGATTGGTGGATTCATTTTTATTCTGTAGCACTGAGAAGGTGGAAAGGCTGGAAAAAGGCCAAATGGACACCAATTGAAAACCTGACCCATATATATATATATATATATATATATATATACTTAGCGCCATTAAAAACGCACGGGTGAGGTATGTACTGTATTTGTGGCAAATTGAAGAATCGATGGATTTTTATTGCTTTTCCAGTGAGGCACGAGAGGAAATAAAGAAAAGCGTGTGGTATTGTAATCTGGCAGACACGAAACGCGCGCCAAGCACTTCAGTAACAACAAACATTGAGCTGTTCGTGATGTGTACCGTGACACTTGACTTGTTCTTTTTGGTGTGGTCAATAGCCTACATAAAGCCAACAAAAAAAACGAAAAATGCTACTGCATCAAAAAAATGGAACGGCTTGTGACACAGGAGAGAGAAAAAGAGCCATTAGCATGTTACGGGCAGATCTCAGCCGCCGAGAGGTGGTGCGTCATTTGCACTGTCACCGTTCAACAATCAGTCAGCTGTCTGTCCGAGAATGGAACACAGGCGCTGTCACTGACCGACCCCGCTTAGGGCAGCCACGAGTGACTATGATAGCTGAAGAGCGCCACATCTGGTTACAGCCTGTATGTGACAGATTCTGGACAGTAACCAAAACTGATCACGAGATGAGGGGTCTGAGACGATTGAGGGTGAGCGCAAGTACCGTTTGACGCAGTCTACGTGAGCAAAACATGCGTGCACACGGCCCCTATGGAAAACCCAGTTTTTGCCCATTTACGCATGGCTGCCCTTACCATGGTCAGTCAGCGACAGTCCCTGTTTTCCATTCTCAGACAGAAACAGGGAAATAAAGTGCCAAAAAATGACACAGAGGCCGGTGCCCACAGTCAGAAGTGAAGAGTTCCTGCTCCTGTTGATGGGCAAAAAATGGGTTTTCTGTAGGGGCCGTGTGCACGCATGTTTTGCTCACGTAGACTGCATCAAACGGTACTTGCACTCACCCTCAATCGTCTCAGACCCCTCATCTCATGATCAGTTTTGGTTACTGTCCAGAATCTGTCACATACAGGCTGTAACCAGATGTGGCGCTCTTGAGCTATCATTGTCACTCGTGGCTGCCCTAATTGGGGTCGGTCAGTGACAGTGCCTGTGTTCCATTCTCGGATAGACATATGACTGATTGTTGAATGGTGAAATGCAAATGACGCACCATTCGGAAGTTGAACATTCTGAAACACAAAGGCTTTTTTATTGTATCTCACTCCATTTTCTTGATGCAGTAGCAAAGATGTTTTTTTTGTTGGCTTTATGTAGATATACCAGACCAAAAAGAACAAGAATATTGCCATGTTACTTTTTCACGAACAGGTCAATGTTTGTTGTTACTGAAGTACACTATCAGTATCTCATATGTCCCCCGTTAGCATTCAATACCTCATTTATTTCTCATGCATCACTGGAAAACCTCCATCGATTCTTCAATTTGCCACAAATACAGTACATATCTCACCCGTGCGTTTTTAATGGAGCTAAGTATATATATATATATATATAAATTGACCAAAAAAAGAAATGCAATTTTCTATTTCTTGATTTATCGAGTGTAACTGTTATTTATCAACACTTCATTGGTATCAAATGAAAGATGGATCTCAGACAATATGTAGATATAACAGAAAATCGGGTTGGAATATTGCCATGTTGGCTTTTATTTCACAAGGTGAAGTTCAACATTACGAAACACAAATTACACTATCAGTATCTCATATGTCCCCCGTTAGCATTGCGCACCTCATAGCATCTCATAGACATCACCAGACCTCTGATTGTTGCTTAAGGAACGCTGCTCCACTCTTTGGTCAGTGCTTGTCTTAGCTGACGTACTGTAGCTGGCGGTGGTTGACGTCTCCGGATCGCTCTATCCAGAATGTCCCACAAGTGTTCTATTGGTGAAAGATCTGGAGAAAATGCTGGCCAGGGAAAACATGTTTTGGCTCGAAGGAACTCCTTGTGCCACCGTGCGTTGTCCTGTTGGAAAGTCAGTCAGTGATGTCGGACAAACGGAAGGTTCTGGACAGAGAATTTCATCGCTGGGGAAAAAAAAAAAAACTGTCCGATTGGAAAATGTAAACGGATCGAAACCACGTACTTGTCACCTGAGTGAAGAGTTCAGTGCATGGGGAAAAAAAAAAAAAAAAGTGCCTGCATAAACCTAATTTTATTTTTTCTAAAATGGGATTTTTGTTCTATGCTTCATTTCAGACGGGAGAGGAGTTGGAAGTGCATGGTGAAACGCTTTTTTTTTTTTTTTTTGAAGTTTTCATCACAGAAGGGGTAGGCTTGATTTATTTATTTTTTTTACTACATACCAAACATTAAACAATTTGTCAATGTCAAGTAATAAAAATAATAATAATAATAATACAATTCATGATTAACTTAACAAAAACAGATCCTCCCCTGACTGGATTTGACCTCATGCACGAGCAATTTAACTTCGTCAATGGAGAAACGTGGCGACCTTCCTCTCTCCATCACGGGTTTCGGTTTGAGGATTTGGGATAGCGCAGCCTGCTCCTAAAGGCAATGGCACCTGGCACACTGATTGGTTTAACTGGCGTAACGCCCAAACCACGCCTATGCATAATGTAACGGGTAGCGCTGGTGTTTTAGGGATATAGGCAGGTGTGCAAGATAGCAACTTTTGCGGGGGAACGCCTCTTACGCAATGCTAAATCCCCAAATAACGGGTTTAGGGACTCTGGCGTAAGATAGGGCCCTTAAAGTACAAACAATCCCACAACCACTCCCCTGAATTGTGGCACCTGTTATTTGAAAAAGTAAAGACTATAAGCTGTAATCTGAGTCTGTGCTTTATTCGTTTGGTTGTAAAATGACTAAAATGAATAATATTCAGTCTATGGATGGTGATTTATTTTGCAAATTTTGCTTCCCCACCCTGTATCAGATCATAAATGAAGAAAAATTCAATCAGCTTTTTATTCACCAAAATTCAGACTTCACTCTTAATGCTTAAAACATTAAAAAATTTGTTTTTCAAGTTGCAAACTTTAAAGAGAGTAATTTGGGAATGCAGACTACTTTGCATTGCTCAGCGGAATCAAAATTGTCCGCCATTATACACTACTAGTCAAACAAGTGGACACATTGCCTTTCAAAATGTCTTTAGTATGTTTTCACACCTTTACTGTGGTTCATTTTTTTCTGTAAAGAGGAGGAAAAATATCAATTTTTCCAATTATTTCTGGTCCAGTTCTTTTTAAACTGACATTTTAAAAACATCATATCGAGGGCTGACTGCATTAAACAGTTATGTCCAGATGTTTTACATTGGACATAACTGTTTATTCCAGTCAGCCCTCGATATTGGACGGTATTTCCCATAAAACACTGATATTATTAGTTTTTGAGTTTAAATAACACCAATTAGCCTACAACAACATAATTGTAGTGTATATCTAACATACAAACCCAGTGGCTATATGCATCTGTGAGTTTAACAGATGTTAACAGATCACCAAGTCCTGCCACCCCTCAAAGTCCCCAAACCAAGTTTTGTAACAGATAACATCCTCAACAGCTTGTAAAAAGTTTGTAAGATGCTGTGATGGTCTTTTTTCCTGAATGTTCCTGAAAGATGAAGTTTCAATGCTTCAGAAACACTCCAAGTTTGTTGGGGGGTGCATGATACTCCCGTTTTCCACCGTGGGTGAATGAATAATGCAGTTTTGAGAACGTTGTTGTAGCAGGATCACGTAAATAACTCCAGGATCCCTGTGTTGTGTAGCCCCTTTACTTTTTTTGATTGGCGGGCAGGTGGCAAGCTGCGCCCCTGAACTCCAGGGGAGACGTGTTTGATTCCTGAAGGTTTCCACAGTTATAGCGGTGAAAACTACCGTAATAGTGAAGTACAACCATCTAAGGTGGTTAATGAAACTCTGAGCAACTTCACCTGTGAACATTCAGCTCTTTTTCATGTAGACTTACACCAAAGTTAACTCATAAACATCTCTGGAATAGACAAATGATGGTTTGTGAGAACGTTTGCCCAATATAGTTGTATAGCGGTGCTTCGAACTCTGTCCCATTAACTTGTATTACCTGTAGAACTGTTGAAAAACTACACTGGCCGAGTGTAATGGAGAAAGTTGCAGCTTGTGCCCTTCGCTGCTGGTATTGGTTTGATGGGCAAGAATCACACGGCCAAAATAGCCCCGCCGTTCGAGAACTCTTCCGAACCTCCCAAAGGCCAGTGCGCCCCTATGCATGGATATATATAAAATATATTGCATAATATATTAAAACAACACAATATAATATAGTTGCATAATGTATTAAAATATGAATTGTAATATATGCACGGATATAAAAGAAATGTATAAGATAATATTCTAAGGGCTCTATCTTTCACCCTGCCTTACCCGTTGCCACTACCCGCAACCCGTGAATTACGCATTTAGCAGCTTCCACTATCCCTAAACGATATCTTGCGGCCACACTACCCGCTATGCATTATGCCTAATCCTTTATTTGCGCCTGGAGGTGTGCCCGTGGGCGTGTTTATGCGCTTTCCCTAAAATTGCTATCTTGACCACACACTTTAGGGAAAGCGTATAGCGGTCCCTAAAACCACGCGCTACCGCATTTGGGCTTTCACAAGAGCCCTATGCATTAGCACTCAGCAACGGAAATTTTTTCCAGCGAGAGCGGCATTTCAGATCTCTTTTGCGAATGAAGGTAATTTCGGCGACAAGTACGCACACCTGTTTTTGCAGCACGGTCACGCAACTTGCTGTAAAAAAATAGAGAGCTGTCCGACTGGAAAATGTAAACGGACGAAACCACGTACTTGTCACCAGAATTACCCAGAGGAAACGAAAATCAGAAAAGAGCTCTCAGAAATGTTTCATTTATTTCTCCTAGACAACTATGAGATCTGTGTGAAACCCGAGTGAGACTATAGCTTATTTCTCCTGTTTCTCACTTTTTTCTCCAGAGCAAAAAGACAGACAAAAGCTCAAATTAGCCTCCTTTGACGTTTCAAAAGAGATCTCATCAAGCTCTAAAATCAGTCTCAGATTTTAGAGCTCAAATTAGCCTCCTTTGACATTTCAAAAGAGATCTCATCAAGCTCTAAAATCAGTCTCAGATTTTAGAGCTCAAATTAGCCTCCTTTGACGTTTCAAAAGAGATCTCATCAAGCTCTAAAATCCGTCTCAGATTTTCTCCACTTTAGCACCTCATTTAGCACCTGTATTCTCATCCTAGCCTTTATAAGTCTTTGTTAATTACTCAGTTCATGCCTCTCATGGTGATCTCAGACAGAGCAAATAAAGAGCTCTCTGCAAGCACTCAATGAATTCTCATCCAGACATTACTGTTTTGTTTTTTTTAAACTGCACTCATGAATATCTGGTGGTAAATAAATCTATAGAGGGAGCTGCATGACTAAGATATTCCCTCAAACCATTGCTAAGAAAATGTGAACACATATGCAGAGACTTCTCATTTTAATTGATATTACATGCTTGTCTACAACGAAAAACAAACAACAAGGACATCTGAAACAGAAGGGTTACATAACACTGACAAGCAAATATCACAGTATTTTTGCCTGGATATCTCATCAACATTTTGGGGGTGACTTCAATAATACATCCACATGGAAATTTTCTCATAAGTAATGAGATGTTGCAATTGCGATATTATTCCTCCTAAAAAAAATTGTAAATTATAACTTTGCATTCAAATGATTCATTTTCGTGTTCAGCCCTATATGTGGTTGGCAGGTAAACATCTAGAAAGGAGACTATTGTTTCAAATATAGTGCCCAAGCATTCGGAAAAATCTAATGAAGGGTTTTTCTTACAACATTGGTAAAAGTGTACTTGATTATTGTTTTGGTTATTACTGTTGGTTATTACTGTGTGTGTGTTTATATATTTTCTGTGTATGTATTATGTATACATAAAACATTTTTTATTTAAAATATACGTATGTATATGTGTATATATATATGTATATATATATACACAAGTAATATGTACACAATATTATTATAAGGACGGCATGGCTCAGGAGGTAGAGCGGGCGGCCTAGAAAGCAGAAGGTTCCCGGTTCGATCCCCGGCTCCTCCAGAGAATGTGTCAAAGTGTTCTTAAGCAAGACACTGTACCCCTCACTGCTCCTGATGTGCAGGTTGGTGCCTTGCATGGCAGCCCCCGCCATCAGCGTGAATATAAGGTATAGTTGTAAAGTGCTTTGGGATCATGTCATGTGACTAGAGAGCTATATAAATGCAGTCCATTTACCATTTTGTTCTGGCTCAACTTATTTCTCCTTGTGAATTTTAGGAGAAACATATGAGACAAAATTGAGCTTTAGCAAGGTATCTCCTTTAAGTCTCAAACATGACTCCTGTTGCTCAGTGTCCTGTCTCACCTTTTTCTCCTAGTGAATTTTAGGAGAAACATATGAGACAAAATAAAATCAAAAATGAAACTAAATTGAGCTTTAGCAAGGTATCTCCTTTAAGTCTCAAACATGACTCCTGTTGCTCAGTGTCCTGTCTCAGCTATTTCTCCTAGTGAATTTTAGGAGAAACATATAAGACGAAGTAGAATCTTAAATGAAATTAAGATGAGGTAGAACTGAGAATCACAATTTTGTCTCCGGAGCTGTGGAAAAGCCAGCTTTGAGCAGTAAAATTTTCCTCTGGGTACCTTCATTCGCTGAAGAGTTCTGAACTGCCGGTCTCGCTGGAAAAAAAGTTACGTCGCTGAGTGTCAGGGCATAGACCTAATTATGATTAATTATTTTTCTGAACTGAATGTAGCCCATTTGTCGCTGTTAGATCGCATAGGGGGAGAGAAGCCGTGTCTTCAATTGCCTAACGGGTAGCGGGTGGTTTGAGGACCCGCTATACGCTCGCCCTAACCTGTGTGGTCAAGATAGCAATTTTAGGGATAGCGCATAAACACGCCCACGGGCACACCTCCAGGAGCAAATAAAGGATTCGGCATAATGAATAGCGGGTAGTGTGGCCGCAAGATACCGTTTAGGGATGGTGGAAGCTGCTAAATGCGTAATTCACGGGTAGCGGATAGTGGCAACGGGTAGGGCAGTGTGAAAGATAGAGCCCTTAGCGCCATTAAAAACGCAAGGGTGAGGTATGTTCTGTATTTACAGCAAATTGAAGAATCGATTGATTTTTATTGCTTTTCCAGTGAGGCACGAGTGGAAATAAAGGAAACCACATGGTATTTCTATCCTGACGCGCTAAGTGCACGCGCCAAGCACTTCAGTAAAAACAAACATTGAGCTGTGTGTGATGTGTACAGTGACAAGACTTGTTCTTTTGGGTGTGGTCAATAGCCTACACAAAGCCAACAAAAAAAAACGAAAAATGCTACTGCATCAAGAAAATGGACCAGCTTGTGGCACAGGAGAGAGAAAAAGATCCATTAGCATGTTACGGGCAGATCTCATCCGCCGAGAGGTGGTGCGTCATTTGCACTGTCACCGTTCAACAATCAGTCGGGCTGTCTGTCCAAGAATGGAACACAGGCGCTGTCACTGACCGACCCCGCTTAGGGCAGCCACGAGTGACTATATCGCTCAAGAGCGCCACATTTGGTTACGCACTTGCGGTGAAAGGACTCTGGCCAAATGATGGCTGCCACATTTGACTTGGTTTTGGCTTTGTGGACTTTTTCCACCTGGGTCTCATTTTTAAAGCAATTAAGCCATGTTCGGTGTCAAATTGTTCCTTGGGTTGGCAGCAACAATAACAGTTATCAATTTTAGAACAAGCACTGTGATAATTGGGAGTTATTCATTGATTTATCCCCATATGTTGGTTTTAGGGGGGTGCTCATCTAAATTTGGCGCACATCTGTCCTAGCACATATGATACAAAGAACAAATGCATTTTCTAGGCCCACACACATCTCTCCACACAGTCAATATGGTAAGGGATCAAAAGCTTTCATGGGCAATTTCCCCATGCTGACGCAACACCACCTTTGCAATGATTTAATGTTCCAATACCACATTCATATCTACAAACCCGATCGCCATCCGGTGCTGCTGCGGATCGGCAGTCCCGCTTAAACCCATTAATATTGACCTGAAAACACTGTATAAAAGTCATAAAATTTCCGCATCAAATCGGCGAGACCCATTCATATCGAAATCTCGCCACCCTATTAGTCGTCATGGTTTTCCTAAACCGAAGCCTTGGCATGGGCCGGAAATTCCCTTTGCGTGATTGCGCTTAATGCATTCTAGGCATCGGTATGAAAATATATACTTTTGTATAAATATATAAAACCGATACGTTCATTAATCAAACAGAGGGTGAATGACGCTGATCAGCAGTACACACACTTCCTGGACACCTGCGCCTTCGTTTGGCGCATGAGAGAAAAACTGTTCAACGACACTGACCATTTCCGCTCTGCTTGAGTAAATTTAATACGGTGCTGAGCTGGAGTGCAATTCATATCGCACTATCCGGTGCTTCTCCGGTGCTGCCCCGGAGCTAAACCACCTCCAGAGGTGGTTTAAATTACTCCGGGGTAAACTAGGCCGCAGTAAATTACTCCGCCGTAAATCAATTCACATCGAGCTGTAACCCGGTGCTGCTCTGGAGCTGCTGCTGTGCTGATACAGAGTGAACTGTCAATCTGAAAGGGGCTCAAGTTACCTCAAATGACAATTTTGAAAACTGGAGGATGGACGAGGGTTCAAAAATGTTCAAATGTTCAAGAGGGTTCAAAGATGTAAAAAATGTTCGACTTTTCAAATTTTGTGTTAAGTTTAAAGAGGTAATCTCAGGGTAGATTTGTAATGTGAGGTAAATTGTAATAGTTAGTGTTTTCAATCATTAGTAAAACAAGTTGTGTTTGTGGAACACTGATGCCCCTGGCGGCAGGTTAAAGTATTGCAGGTTAAAGGGCAGGTTAAAGTCCCCCGCTGCAGACAAACAGACAGACAGACAGGTGCAAGACAATATGCCCCCAGAATCGAAGGCATAATAATAATAATAATAAAAGTTTTCAATTGTGGAATGACTTGATATATATATACATATATATTATCTTGAAATAAATATTTTCTAGTTTCTTAGTACACAAGTTCAAGTTGTTTGTGTGATTTTGTTGGCTTTTGTGATGTATTACAAATTGTTCTTTTAGTGCTCAGAATGCACCAGAATGCACCATTTAACCCTTAAATGCCCCCTGTGACAAATTTGTCACACGATTTTGGGGGTTGTCAAAACCACTGTCCCCATATAAATTTTGCAACCTAATGCCCATAGTGACATATTTAGACCATCAGTGCTGCCATCTGATGTATAAAAGTGGAACTGACACTACACTGGCTGCACCAGCTAACTTTTCCAATATGGCCGCCCCCATGGTGGAATCCACACAATAGATCAGCACCCATTCATCACCGGATAAAGTAGACAAACAAGTAAGCTAATGAAAAAGAAGCTATGCCTAATACTTCAGCTATATGTCAACTACCAAAACAATGATGGACAAAAGTTCTCTTGATATCCAAGAAACTTAGAGTGACATATATGTCACAAAACTAAAATGAGGTCAAAGGTCACCAAAAATTAAAAATTGCGATTGGGTTGTTATTAGCCCCTCCCCAGGTTATATTAACAGAATACATAGATTTTTCTTTCAACTTTTACTATAGTTGGGCATTTAAGGGTTAAAGCCTAGAAATAAAACATTTTCTGGGGGGGCATTCCCTTGGACCCCCCTAGAAAGGCATGGCCCTTTGGGCCCTGCTCCACTTCGGGCCGTGATGTCAATACTTCCTTATTTTTATATCCCACCATGCAGAATTTCCTTATTTCTAAAAAAATCTCTGAGCACCCCTGTATACCTGGCTACACTGTTAAAATTTACCAAGACTCCACAGCATTTAACAATATTATTTCAGAGTAAAATATTGTAATCAAAATCCCCAGTAACATCACAAATTACCATAAAAATTACTGCACCTTTGATTTCACAGCATTTCACTATTATTTCACAGTAAGATAGTGTATTCAAAATCCTCTGTAATATTACAACAAATTAATGTAAAAATTACTGTACCCTTGGGTATCTTAGCATTTAACTTTTTTTCACAGTAAAATACTGTAATCAAAATCCTCTAATCAAAACATATTACTATGAAATTCATATCGCAAAAATTTGAACCACATGGTTGTTTGTCATTTCGGAGTAACATAGAGCTTTATATGAAAAGTTATTTGTGTGTTCGGAGCTTCCAATCCACCATTAAGAAGGAGGAGGACATGCATGAGTGCGCTCACATCCCCATAACACCACCACGCGCTCGTTGTCGTTGCCTTGTCGCTGTGAATCCTAGCAACACATGTAAGTTGTGGGGAAAAGGTATTGGCTTTACTTTTGTAAATTGGTAATGGGTGAACACTGAAAACATAAAAGAAACTAGTATATAATTTGTTGTTTGTGAAATGAACTAAGGATGAGGCATGAGTTGGTGAAAGTGTCATGTTGGCTTGTATATGCTAGCTAGTAACGTTAGCATGCTGGTAGTTAACGTTAGCTAAACAACTGTGTTGCTATTCACTTGTATGTAGCCTAACATTAGCTTGTTAGCTACCAACGTAATCTTTTAGCTGAAGGCACACTCAATACTCAATTAAAAGAGTGAAAAACGAACATTACAACAGAGTGTAACTTAGTTGTGTGCCTGTTAAACTTGACATCAGGTAGCCTAACATTAGCATTGTTGCCCCCGTCCCGGACGTAGTGATCAGGCTAGACTGTCAGACCACGCCCAGGGTTCAAGCAAGTGAGCCCTGCTGTCAGAATCAGAAGGCAGAATTTTGAAAGGTGTTTTTTTATTTTTATGTTATGGCCCCAATTTGTTTTGGTGTCAATTTGTTATGACGTCACGGACGGCAAGGGATGACAGACAAAATTCTTAAACTTCAACAGATTTAATTAAACACACACTTTGAACTAGTCTACAATCTACCTCTACTGACCAAGATTGAAATCAAATACAAAATGAGATGTTTACAGTTCCTTTGTAATGGAGATGGGCTGCTATGTTGCGATGTCCTGGGATGGGAAAATGCTCCAACATAGGCAAAAATCCACAAAAAACTTCACAGGTCTTGAAAAGAGTGACAGGTCTGGTCAAATGTATCCTTCCACTAGTTCTCCTTGCAATGTCTCCTACTACTGCACTCTCTCGATTTTTCTCCTTATATACTCTTTTTCAGCCCCCTCTGAGGCATGCCCGGGACATGCCCAAACCTAGCTTTAGATTGCTTAATAACAAAAAAAGTCAATACTGCCCTCTAGTGGCTTTTTACCACATTACATCTCCATTCCAAAAGGGAAAAATTTTGACTTATAAAGGCAAAATTTTTCTTTTCAATCCAAAAATGGTTAAGTAGACACTTGTATATATATACATATAATACAATATGCTAACAAACACGTGATATATATACACATACTCAAACACGGGATAAGCAATCGGCAATTACATTGTCAGCACCCTTTACATGCTTAATTTCCAAGACAAACTATTGTAAAATCAAACTCCAATTCAACAATCTCCGATTCTTGTTTTTCATCTTACTTAAAAACATTAACGGATTGTGGTCAGTATATACAGTCATTGGCTTTTGCCCTGTACAAACATAAACCTCTAAGTGTTGTAAGGATAGAACCAGAGCCAACAGCTCCTTCTCAATTGTGGAATAGTTGTTTTGGTGGCGATTGAACTTCCTGGAGAAGTATGCCACGGGATGCTCAATGTCATCAGAGTCACCTCTCTGTAGGAGCACAGATCCACAAGCTTGGTCGCTAGCATCGACCGCTATGGAGAACGGTTTGTTGAAGTCAGGAGATTTGAGCACGGGGAAGTGACACAGCAGAGACTTCAGGCGATCGAAGGCTCTTTGGCATGCTTCATCCCAAGTGAACTTTACGCCTTTCTTCAGTTGGTTGGTGAGACTGAGAGCAATCTCAGCAAAGTTCTTGCAGAAGTTGTGGTAGTACCCGATCATTCCAAGGAAGCGGCGCAAAGCTTTTTTGTTGTCAGGAACTGGAAAGTCCATGATGGCTTGGACTTTAGCATTTATGGGTGCCACCTTACCCTGCTCTATGACGTAGCCAAGATACGTGACAGTAGCACAACCAAAGTCACTCTTGTTCAGGTTAACAGTCAGGTTAGCCTGGGTCAAGCGCTGGAACAACGTCTCTACATCTTTCAGATGTTCTTCCCAGGAGTCACTCCATGTGATCAGGTCGTCGATGTACGCACCCGTGTGTGGCAATCCCGCCATTGTAGACTGTATCATCCTTTGGAACGTGGCTGGGGCATTTTTCATGCCAAAGGGTAGGACTTCATACTGGTATAACCCAGATGGTGTGGCAAAAGCAGAGATGCTCTTGGCCCTCTCAGTTAAAGGCTCACACCAATAACCCTTCAATAAATCAATCTTGGTCAGAAACTTTGCTTGCCCTACTCTATCGATACAATCATCAATCCTAGGTATTGGAAACACGTCAGTTCTAGTTACAGCATTGACTTTGCGATAATCTGTACAGAATCTAGTACTTCCATCAGGTTTTGGAACTAGAACACAGGATGACCTCCAATCTTAGTTAGAGGGTCTGATAATATCATGTTCTAACATGTACTCAACCTCTTTCTCAGCAATCTTTCTCTTTTCAGGATTCATTCGGTATGGATGCTGTTTTATTGGTTTGGCATCACCAACATCTACATCATGAGAGGCTATAGAAACTCTCTTTGGAACATCAGGAAATAGATCTTTATATTTCTTGATCAACCTCTCAAACTGATCTTTCTGTGAGGGTTCCAAGTGCTGGAGTTTTACATCAAGATTTTGCAACACTTCAGAATTTGACAATTTACATGAAAGAACTTCAGCTTTAATTCTAGGTTCATCATCTTGAAACTCCCCCTCATCTTCACAAGTCTCGGCCATAGGAGGATCTGAAGTGACAGCTGCAACCCTAGCATTCCTATCATGATAAGGCTTCAGCATGTTAATGTGACACAACTGTTTTGGCTTTCTCCTATCTGGAGTCTTCACAATGTAATTGAGATCATTGAGTTTTGTCAGAATTTCATAAGGACCATGAAATCTTGCCTGCAATGGATTGGACTGCAAGGGAAACAACACAAGGACCTTGTCTCCTGGTTTAAACTCACGGCTTCTAGCCTTATGATCATACCAAGTTTTCATTTTTCCCTGACTGGATTTCAAGTTGTCTTTGGCTAGGTCACAAGCTGCACGCAGTCTTTCCCTGAACTTGCTAACATAGTCTAACAGACTGATATGCGGCTCTTTCTCTTACCATTGTTCACTCAACAATATCAAAGGTCCTCTCACTTCGACTCCTGCACTGCTTCTCTAGCTGCAAACAATAGCAAATGAACACCTTCATCCCAGTCTTTCTCATGGTCATAACAATAAGTCCTCATCATTGTCTTGAGAGTGGAATGAAACCGCTCTAAGGTACCCTGACTCTCTGGATGATAGGCACTGGAAAGAATCTGCTTCGCACCTAGTTCATACACAACCTGCTGAAACAATCCGGAAGGGAAATTGCTACCTCGATCTGACTGAATTTCCCTGGGAAGGCCAAACAACGTGAAGAACTTTATCAAAGCCTTCGAAATTGCAGTTGCCTTGATGTTGCATAGAGGGATGGCTTCAGGGAATCTGGTAGATGCACACGATTGTCAACAAGTACTGATTTCCAGATCTAGTCTTGGGTAATGGACCAACACAATCAACAATGACCTTGGAGAAGGGCTCCCCAAATGCTGGGATAGGCTGCAATGGAGCAACAGGTGGGTCTAACTGGTGTTTTCCAACTACCTGACAAGTGTGACAGGTTTTGCAAAAGTTGGAAACATCTTTCCGAAGTCCAGGCCAGAAGAAGTGTTTCATGACCTTGTCAACAGTCTTGTTAACACCAAGATGACCTCCTAAAGGCAAACTACGAGCCATTGTTAAGATCTCATTCCTGTAGACCTTCGGAACAACAATTTGCTTGACCACTGCCCAATCTGCATTGGCAGGGATATCAGGAGGGCGCCACTTCCGCATCAACACTCCATCATTGAGATAATACCCAACTGGAACTGCGTCTATTTCTTCATCAGGAAGGGCTCTCTTCTTTAGTACACAAATTTCAGGATCATTGGTTTGCTCCTGAATCAACCGCTTTCTGGACAGAGACAAGTCTCCAGACACATCAGAATCACCAGGCCCATCTGGCTGGCTGAATAGAGAACTGATAAAAGTTTCTGATAAGTCCTCAAATGGAGAAACCATAGTAGGCTGAACAGAGTCATGAGGCGAACCACCTGAGTCATGACTATTCAAGATGCTGGACGGCACCACATCATCTTCTTCTTGAGCCTTCTTGGCCATAGCACGAGTCACTGCACAGGAAGGATGCAGAGATGGGTCTTCATCGCCATCTTCAGTGCTCGGCTGTGAAGTAAGATGAACAGGGGGATCTACATTGCCCCCAGCCAGGTCATTGCCTAGCAACAGAGAAACACCCTTGATAGGTAGACTTGACATAAGTCCCACCTTTACCTGTCCTGTAACTAAATCTGACTTCAAGAATACAGAGCGCAGGGGTACAGATACAGTCTTCCCTTCAATACCTTGTACAAGTATTAAATCCCCAGAAGTGGTCTCATCACGTAACTCCAAGGAGTCCATCAACAAAAGTGACTGAGAAGCTCCGGTATCCCTTAGGATATATATGGGGACAGGAGGAGAATGCTCATTCAGAGCCACAAATCCCTCTGACACAAATGGAAGAAATTCCTCCCTCACAAAGTCAGCAGTATCAGACTTCTTAGCCTCACAAGGAGCAGGCAATTTAGCAGATCGGTCATCTACTACAGCGGTTTCTAACCTTGTCTTCTCAAAGGCATTGGGTTTGGTATCCTTTTCTTGTTCTTTCTTAGCTTTAAGGAACCAACAGTTAGTTGTAACATGACCAGATTTCTTGCAATAATTGCAAACTAGACCACTTTTGTCACTGTCAGCTTTCACACTTTGATCAGACCTTTGACTGGATTTTTGAGCACCATCACCAGATTTGTCTTTGTCTTTGGGTGAGGAATCTTGGGTATCACCGTAACCTTTCTTCTGAAATTGGGACCACCTATTGTTACTGCTAGACTGAAATTTGGACTTATGTGTGAGAACATATTCGTCTGCAAACTTAGCAGCTGATTGCAAATTCAGTGCTTGCTTCTCATTAAGGTAGGTCTTAATATCATCCTTGACACAGTTCTTGAATTCTTCAACTAACACCATCTCTTTTAGTGAGTTGAAATCATCCTTGACCTCCATAGAAGTACATCAGCGCTCAAAGCAAACCTTCTTCTCGTTAGCAAATTCCACATAAGTCTGATTGTCAGATTTCTTCAGACCTCTGAATTTCTGTCGGTAAGCCTCTGGAACCAGCTCATAAGCTGTCAAAATAACCTTTTTGACAACCTCATAATCAGAGGAATCATCTGCAGACAAAACCGAATAGGCTTGTTGAGCTTTACCCTTGAGGACAGTTTGCAGCATCAGAGGCCAGTGTTCCTTTGGCCACTGACAACTCTTAGCTACCTTCTCGAAGCACTGGAAATACTTATCAACCTCCTTCTCTGAGAATGGAGGCACCAGCTTTACCTCCTGGCTAGCCCGAAATTTGTTTTCACCTTGCATTTTGATTTTTAGTAGCTCCATTTGGAGCCTTTCTTCTCTATCTAATTTTTCTAAATCGAAATCTCTCTGTCTCTGTCTCTCTCTTTCTGCTCTTTCCTCTTTCTCTCTCTCTTTTTTCTCTTCTCTTGCTAATTTTTCTAACTCAAACTGCCTTTGTTTTTCTTTTTCCTCCTTTTCATTTTTCTCTTTCTCTCTCTCAAATTCTCTTTTTTTTCTTTTTCCTCCCTTTCAATCTCTAGCATTTTTAATTTAAGCTCCAATTCTACATTTGGATTTTCCACTGGAAACTGTTCCAGATCTCCTGGTGCAAACACATTTTCATCAATGTAATATTCAACAATCTCTCTAGCCAGTCTTGCTTTTCGCATGGCTGGTTTTACATCTGTCAGCTCTAACTGTCTGCATATTTCTAGCAGTTCTGTCTTTTTAAAAGACTTTAAAACCTCTACGGTTGGTGATGCCAAGAAATCATCCATTGCTGTTGATCTGCCAATATATATCTAGGAAAATTAAAAAAACAATTTCACTATTTGAAATTTTAGATTTTCAATAAATGACTCGCACAATGGTCTATCCCGGACGAGCCCCCAATTTGTTATGGCCCCAATTTGTTATAGCGTCACGGACAGCAAGGGATGACAGACAAAATCCTTTAAGTTCAACAGATTTAATTAAACAAACACATAGAACTAATCTACACCCTACACTACTGACCAAGATTGAAAAGAAAATAAAAAAAAGAGATATTTCAGTTCCCTGTAATGGAGATGGGCTGCTCTGTTGTGATGTCCTGGGACAGGAAAATGCTCCAACACAAGCAAAAATCCACAAAAAGCTTAAAAGGTCTTGAAAAAAAAGAGTGACAGGTCTGGTCAAATGTATCCTTCTTGCAATTTCTCCTACTACTCTACTCTCTCAATTTTTCTCCTTATATACTCTTGTCCAGCCCCCTCCCATTCTGGGACTTTCCCCTCTGGGCATGCCCTGGACATGCCCAACCTAGCTTCAGACTGGGCTTCACAAAAAAAGTCAATACTGCCATCTAGTGGCTATTTACCACATTACAGATGTGTTTGGAAATACTATTACATGACTTTTAAGTGAGTTAAATTTAACACTGTGCTCAAGACCAAATTCCTCGCAAATTCCCAGCAAGCGTTTTGCTGCATTGTTTGAAGGCACACCAATCTCACACAGTCTAATTATTTACAGAAAACTGCTTAGATTTTCTCGCTTTTTGGAGTTCTACAAATATTTGACAAATCCAAATGGAAGATTTACTTAAAGCTCCACAGGTGGCTTTCTCTGCAGTGGACTATTACTGTCAAATATTAGGGCATTTAAATATTGGGCCTTGTTCTGCATCAAATGATTCATTTTTGTTTTATTCCCAATCTCATATTTTGATGTCACTTATGTCCATTCTATGTTGTTTTGTATGTGAAGCTCTCAATACATGTAATCACTTTATTTTAAAGGACAAGGCAATGTATTTCTTTCTCTTACATTAATCATTTTTCCCTGATCCTCACCCTTTAATCAAGCAATTCATTTAGCCACAACATTAGAAACACTTTTCCACTTTGGTGCAATTGCTGTTCACTTTTGCAACTTTGTCCTTCTACAACTCCACAGCCATTAAAATGGCTAAACTCCTGCTCTCTGTTCACCATCCAAATTAATTCCACTTACTTTAACCAATCACAGCCATTAAAATGGCTAAACTCCTGCTTTAACCAACACCTCTTACGCCAACCAACTTCACTTACTCGGACCAACTAATTTCACTTACTCCGGCCAACTTCACTTTTTACCAATCCTGCAATTACTCTAAGAATTCCATAAAATACTGTAAATATAGGCTAATCACCAGGCACCTTAAATTAATCTTGAATAAATGCTAATTTTATTGTAGACCTCTATATGAGCACTTCATGGAATAGAATGACAACTGTATTCAATCTAACAAAGACAGAACTAACAAATATGCCAGTCATGCAGTTGTTTACAGACAGAGTTAGGTTTACTCACATTGATTTCCACACACACAATCTGAGCTCAGAATACATATATATATATACACACACACACACTCACACACACCTCAGTGCACTTTCCTCTCTCACATTTATTCACATTGGAAAAGATCCAAGGCTCTAATTTTCTTATGACCTGCTTAGATAACATACGCAGACAACGCTCTGTTTCAATAGCTTTCAATCGGTAAGTTGTTACAAATAGTTCAAACCACGGACGGAAGGCCTGGTATCCCTGTTATGGATGAGGACATCCTTCCATTGCTACACACATCTCTCTCGCCATCCACGCTCGGTATACCCACTGTGTGTCACGGACACCTCTATTTCACTTTTTTTTGGCTTTTTTTTTTTTTTTTTTCTTTTTTCAGAAGTTAGACTTAAACTACCCCCTTCAGGAAAACCATATTTCTTTTACCAGAGATTTTATCTGCTCATACTCTCTGAACCATGTTTCTCAGTCATAATTTTGACAATATTACTGCTTGGCATCGTTTCGCATTTTGATTGACTTGTCCCCATTTTAACCTTGACTCTAGTCCCCGACTAGAGAGAACGCGTTCTGTGTCAATGTAGACGTCTCTACAAAGGGATTTTCGTTTTAGTACAAAATCCTTAAAAACTTTAACCTTTATTGTCCCCGACAATACTCACAAATACAATGATCAATGTTATCCGTTACCCCGACAACCCTTTCCAACTGCCGAAGTCCGGCCTAATGCAATGACCAGTTGCAATTCTGTTTTCACATTTAATGGCAGACTACATCAATCAAAATGACACGGTTCATTTACTTATAAATATATAAGTTTACGACTCACCAAATATTGATGGACCAAATCCTAATTTCGAGTTCGTTGGATCTCAACAATGGAGGTCACGGAAGCCGGTCCGAGGCGTCCTCACATCGCTTAAGAGGAAGCGGTATACAAAGACCGGGAAGCCTTTTCGTCCCGAAATGATCAGTCTCGCCAGGTCCGGTCCGATTCCGTCCAGTTGTGAGATCCCACTTCTGACACCAGATTTGTGGAGGATTTTTTCAGTTTGAGTCGTAATAAGAGAGTCTTAGAGCAGGTTAAAAGAAACATGATCAACAGTTTATTGCAATATAATTCTGCAGAATGAGAGAGCAAACAGGGACTCTGTGTCCACAGCAGTCAGAGGTTGGTCTCTGCTGAATAATTTTCACAAACAATTCTTATACCCTTCCAGTCAGGCATCCTTCAAGCAATCAATCACAAAATTACACAAACATTTTATTCTTTGAAGATTTCTGCTCTAGGGATGCGCTTGGGGGAGTCACATTCTGTGCTTAGGGGCTCAGTTTCAAGGCCTGGTACAGATAGAAACAATTCTGTTATCTTGCTAAGCTGGGACATTTCCCAGACATGAGTCCATAACTCCTATCCAGGTGCGTGTACCCCTCCTATCAGTACTTTCCCACAGACAGTTTCCTCAGAGCCTAATGCTGAGAACAAAATAAGCATTTTCATTTCTAACAAGTATATATTATTATTATTATTAGGTAGTAAAACTATAATGTAATAAAATCAAAGTGCACTAAACACTACAACAAGGAATTTTAAAACTATAACAGTAACAACAAAAATTCCCTCACATCCACTACCAGATATGCTACAATTTCCAAAATTGGTGTCTTGGGAGTGATTTTTCGCGTAGATTCTGAATCTGAAATCGAAAAGTTCCAATCTTATGAGGTTTGAGAAATATTTGGGGGTTATCCCTTTTTTGAGACCTTTTTTAGACCCTTTGAACCCAATGAGGCTCTGAATTGATTTTTTTTTATTCATTGTTGTTGTGCTGATGGCTCCGTGCATGAAGTTCTTCATATAAAGAAATTCTGGAGGTGTTTTTCCTGTTTTCAGAGACAAAAGATAATTTGTCCAGTACTGAACCTAATAGTGTGCATTTTCGCATGTTTAACATTCATAGACCATACTGTATGTTACATTGTTCCCCTGTATACAAATACACCTGTGAATTGCTCCTATGTGTTACGGACAGTTGTGTGTTCCAGAATATTCTGGAAGATTCCAATTTAGAAGAAGGATTCAATTTAAACAATTTATTAAATAACTGAGCGAGTGAACGTAGCAATTACAATCATACAGGAATGGGTAATGAAATTAGTACATTGAAGATAGAAATACTATTCACTAGCCCAAACTGTCCATCCTTGCGATGTTCGCATGATGATGGTGAAAATCCACTGGAATCTGATGTCTTCGGTGTGGTGATCCGGATCACCGCAAAGTCCGTATCCGAGAGGTGTCTGTGTAATCCGAAGTCCAATTGCACCCGGCAAAGCCGGTCTAGCTTTCAGGTGTAGCAGACCGGAGCTGATCCATATTCCGATTGCACCCTGCCAAGCCGGTCTAGCTTCCAGGTATAGCAGACCAGGCAGGATCCACCCCAGTCCGTTGGCTGCAAGTTCCTTTTATAGGCCTTGTACTCCTGTATGATGTCATAGAAGAATCCTGCATGATGTCATAAAGTGGAATCCTGACTGACATCACAAAGAAGAATCTTGAAGGTGATAGAACCCTCCAGATGGCTCTTGAAGAATCTTGCAGACAATAGAACTTTCTAGACAGAAGAATCTGTGGCGTTCCCAGGCTAGTGATAATGTTTACAAGCACTCATGAATATTCATTACCCTTACATAAGTATACAGAAACTACTGGCTGAGCAAAATAATACAATCAGGTATTATAAACTGTCATAACGTAACATATGTGCATCAGAAATCTTGGTTTTTTCTGATATCTCATCATTCATCACATCACTTTCACTTTACTCTCATTTTCACTTAACTTTGGATGGGACATGCATGATATGTACTGAGCTGTACTACTGCAGTAGTTTCTAGTGTGTGATCAAGAGCAGAATGGCTGTGGGACTTGAAAAGTGTACTGTTGGAATACTTCTTCAAACGGAAGACTGTTGTAAGAGACATTACGTACAGAGAGCTGATCTTATTCCACTGAAGAGTCTTAGTGAGGAGGAGAGGGAACTGCTGATTTGGAGAACAGAAGCAGCGTTTCCTGATATTGAAACGGACAATATGCCTGCATCATCATGCTGTTTTCGTATTAAAATTCGAAACAAGACAGACACGTTGCTGCAATCCCTTTTCGGTTCACAAGAAAGGCATCAAAGGTGCATTTTTCACATCCTTTGCATTTTGGAAATTCCTGAGCTAAGATTTACACTGAAGAAACTATTATCATGGGCCATAGCTGAATGTCTTATTTGATCGAGTTTTGCCAAGCCTTCGACTGATTAGGGGTCAAACCCTTCAGTCGAAAGCAAGGCAAAACTCGGACCAAATCACACATTCGGCTCCATGGCACGTAATATTATGGAATCACCATTGTGACTAAGTCGTTTTTTTATGTTCTTCAAACCATAATTAATTGGTTTTGACATTTAAATTTCAGCTTCGCAAAGGGTTAGGGTTAGCAAGGATTTTTAATTTATTTAACCCTCATTTAACCAGGGAAGTCCCGTTGAGATTGAAATCTCTTTTTCAAGGGAGCCCTGGGGGTTGAGGTGGGGAGGGAGAGGGCAATTTGCACAGCCAATTAGATCAGGGGATGATTAGGTGGTAGGTGGAAAGAGCCAGGTTGGAACTTTAGCCATGACACCGGGGAACCCCCTACTCTTATCAAAGAGTGTCATAGGATCTTTAATGACCACAGTGAGTCAGGACCTTGGTTTAACATCTCATCCGAAAGACAGCGTCGCCTTCAGTACAGTGTCCCGGTCACTGCACTGGGGCATTGGGGATTATACCGCCAGAGGGAAGATCGCCACCTACTGGCCCACCAACACGTCTTCCAGCAGCAACTTGGTTTTCCTCGTTGGTCTCCCATCCAAGTACTGGCCAAGCCCACACCTGCTTAGCTTCAGCCACGCGGCTGGAGAAGATCGAATAGTGGTATGGCTGCTGGCAAATTTAATTTAGCAGTAATGGTTGCACAGCATGGAATTAACGTTAAGCCAGGGGAGAAGTTGTGCATCTCGTGTTGGACAAAGACATTGGACACCACACAGAATGAGACGATTGCCACCGTGGAGGAGCCTGCACTGGAGATGAGCGACTATCAGCCGGATCCAGAGATAGAGGATCTTAACGAGAAGTTCATTAGCCTTGGTTGCACCCCACTGAATGTGCATGGAAAAAAACTTTTCGCGAAAGATCGGGCCTCCTATACAAAGCGAAAGGTTGGTGATTTTTCAGCAAAGATTCAGGACAGTGTTGCTAGTGTATTAAAGGTTCCCACTGAAGAAATCTGTGAAAACTGTACAGCTTGTTCTGATCTAGCCCCCTTAGTCAGTGATCTAAAAGTCAAGTGCAGTAAAGCTACTCGAAGGGAGAAAATCAGATTGCTGACTCTGGCACCACCTAGCTGGTCTATCGATCGAACTGCGAAGGAATTTGGGGTTACGTGGTACCTAGTTAAAAAAGGGCGTGAACTGATGAAGATGTCTGGTGGACTGGCGGATCCACCAAACAAACATGGGAAACCGATGTCTACAGAGGTGATCGATATGGTTAAGGAGTTCTACCAGGATGACAAATTCTCGTGAATGTGTCCGGGGAAGAAGGACTTTGTGATTACAAGAGAGACAAATGGGGAAAAAGTTCAGCGCAAGAAAAGACTGTTCCTCACTAACCTTAGGGAACTTTATCTCGAATTTAAACGCCGACATGCAGTTGATATAGGATTTTCTAAGTTCTTGAGCACTCAGGCCGAAGTGGTGTGTTAAAGTCGAGGCAAGTGGAATGCATTCAGTCTGCGTATGTGAATTGCATCAAAATTTAAAACTTCTTGTAGCAGCTCTTCCAAAATCATGTAGCCCGTGGAATTTGATGCCACACAGGACACATTTACGTCTGGGGTTCTTGTAGCTTAAATTTATGACTGGCCACAATTTCAGCTTATAAAACAGAGTGCATCAGTCCTTCAGAGCACACAGATTGCTCTTGCAACAGTTTGTGGCAGTCTTACACGAATAAAAAAGGAAAGTAGTAAATAAAATAAAATTAAAAATTAAATAAAATACGGCAGTGGGCTATGGCTTATGACATAAAATACAACGTATCTCATGTTAAATACATATTTTACACAATTATCAGAAACCATAAACTCACATTTTTTACAGCACACTTACATTCAACAAGTTCCACCGAAACGCACGCGGGACTTCTCGGAAAACGGCACTATTTCCAGACACTCTCCGTAACCTTCAGACAAAATTACAAATCATGTAAAACCGGCACATTTCTCTCGTAACAAAGTAAACTGCCTCGTGGCTTTAGCATGCTAACCTTACCATGCACATGCAGGGCAGTTGCTAGGAATTCTCGGCACCCTGAAAGAATATCAGTGTGGGCCCCCGCCCCCGACATTTCATTGCCATTTTTTTACGACAATGGCTGTTATTCATTTTTCTGTTTCTCGGTGTTCTTGACAGTGCTAGATGCAATACACCCACTTTTTTTTTTTTTTTTTTTTACGATTAACCACTCAACACAGAGTCAAGAGTATTATTATGCAAATTCTGAATTTGTTAGATGTGGCAAGTATTCACAAAAGAGGCTACATGAAACCACATTATTACACCTAGTCTGATCAGAAATAAATGTTCAATTAACCACTCAGCAAATGGGTACTGGGTATTCTATTGTAAAACATCGAGCACTAATGTGCAACAGACAATAACTCAAAGTATACTGGCTAAAGATACAACACAAGGTGGAGCTGTTATAGTGAAATCACAAAAGGTAGCTATAAAACTTAACTATTTGAATTTCTTGCAAGTAATATTGACAACACAATGAAATACTTTCTTGTAAAATAAATATCAAAAACTATAATTTTAAGTCTTCCCTTATGTCAACTTGAGCTTAAGTTATTTTGTTTGTTCACAGCATAAGATCTTTGAAGTCCAACTGTCTGCTTTACTGACTTTCAATTGAAAGTCTGGCAAGGCTATTACGCCTCTCTTGGGTTGTAGCTGTAGCCTACAGCTATGATCTGCTTCACTATTCCCTTCACGATCTGAAGTAGCCTTGCTTTGGGGAGATGGGCCTGGCTCTGTCAACAGGATGGATAGTGACTTAAGTAGACTTATAAATAAGTCCAGCCAATTTTGCCATTTAATTATATAATTCAAATGGCTGAGAGACTGACCAATACGTAAGTAATTGCCATTGGTACAGCAGTTCACTAATAAATCTAAACAGCCAACCAGTTTCTGCCACGCTCACTCACTAACTCACCACCAAAAACATCTTCAGACTGCTGGTGGTGAGGGTCGACTGTTGGGTCAGGTTCAGATGAAGTGACCACAGCTGATTCTGGAGTGGCAGTGCATAAAGGTTTAATTATTCCATTTCATATTGCTTTTGGAAACATTTAAAATGATATTTTATGGACCAACTAATGAAGAACTAACATACCTAGTCTTGGAATAAACCAAATTTAGATGGGCTTCTCTCTCAGTACCATAGCTCTAAGCACACAGCTTCACTTTGATATTGTATGAGGGCAAGCTCTGTTAAATTACCCCCCGCGTTAACAAGACTTATGGCAACAGAATAAAGTAGCAGTTTAGTTTTAGTGAACACTTTTGTAAGAAGGTAAAATGTCAGCCTTGTCAAGCGATTGTTTCGATTACACCTAAGGTTACCACACTGACTGCATGTAGTTCGCTAGCCAAACCTAGCCTGTACAGTCACAAGAGCCAAGTATGCAGTAGCCACTCATAATAAGGAGTAATGTCATTCTTGTCAGGCGATTATTTTCTCAGCTGACCGCATGTTACATTAACGTAACGTTAGCAGCTGAATAACCAGCCTGAACAGCTAACATAGCAAGCTAGTTAAAAACTCTCACCTTTCTTTGAAAATAATTTTGTAATTTTCTGGGTCCCTGCTCTTCTGGCCTCTCTCTCTCTCTCCTTTTCCGGTGCCCAGATGTGTGTGTGCGGGCTGCGCGTAATATTGACTGCCGTAGTTCGCGAATCTCGTAAGCAAAAACGCGCAGAAAATTTTCCAAGAGGAGCACGAAGCATGGACTGAACCATTTTTTAAGAAGGGGGTTGTTGAAATTTATTTCATGAATATTGCATGCCTTTGTGGCTTTGTGATTAACTCTGGTGCATTAGTATGAATATCAGTTGGGACTATGCATAATAATTTAGTCATGGCGGTTACTATGGGTTTTGTGGGCCCCAATGGACTGTGGGACCTTATAATTGTCATCACCTTTCCCCCCTATACGACGGCCCTGTGCACATGAGAACACAGTGGGCGATTGATGGCTGCTCAAAACGCCTGGAGACACACTACAGTAGTGCCTAAATCAAACCATCCTGTTACAATATCAAGAAATAATGTATTTTTACAAGTGTTTACATGGATATTTTCAGGATATATGCCTATTTATCGACAAATTTACACGACAGGATCTCAGCACCGTCTTCTCTACGTATCTCCAAGCAGTCCACACGCAAAACCATGAAACAAGATCGCAATGCGAGGTCAAAGCTACACTACTCAATACTGCCGTCTTGTGACCAAAATCTGCAACAACAGGTAAACCTGTGCCAGCGCACTGAGGGCCGGTTCATACTCTACGCAAGGGACGCGAGCGCGAACGCAAGGCAACGCATCGAACAACGCAAGCTAGCCATCTTGCGTCCTTGCGTAGCAAAGTGTGTCGTCCAAATTTTTGTAACACGACGCATCGACGCGTGTATTTCCGTTAGATTCCAATAGGGGAGATGAAGCAAATAATACACCATACGCTGTGTTCAACACACCAAAAAGAGAAAAGAAGGAGGAGGAGAAGGAGAAGACTTTGCTACCCCCTATTGCATGAGCAGTGAACTGCTTTTTAACGAGGCACAGCGCAGCAAGGGACGCGCGTTCAGGCTTCTCTGTGAACGGAATGGAACGGACCTGTGCTCGCGTTCGCTCGCGTACCTTGCGTAGAGCCAGCCCTTACAATCTACTTAATCCCTTCAACTAAATGGGATTTTTTACACTCAAAAGAAAATAACAAAGAAGACCCTAGTTAACATTTATTTAACTATTTTAATTATACTAATCTTACCTTTTACTAACTTGACAACTATAGTGTGGAAAATTATACCTCATTTACCACCCGGCTACAATCGGTTAACTTCAAAGATTTGCTTTCCTTGTTCTTTTGTTCATTGGACTCAAGAGACTGCATGAGGCACAGGTGTAAAAACTGTCCTGATAAGAGAAAGCTACATGAATACTTGGAGATTACGTTCAATGAGGCTGACGTGGATAACTATGGAATTATATTTGTGCCACAATCCTGAGCGAGCAATTGGAAATTTTGAGCGCAGAAAAATATATTTCGCAAGCACACAAATCTTGTTTTGAGGAAAAATTATTAGTGAGCAAACAAAACCTTCCGATTGAGCGAACAAAACTCTATTCTGTTCTCAACAAATGTCTTTGCATGTTTGCTATGATCAATATGAGCGTGCAGTATTAACCCCCTTCCCTCAGTTTCACTCTATGCCCTCTCGCAAACTCATGTTCTGCACGCTAGCAGATCGCAGCATGCTCGCTCAAGCATGTCTCTCCCTCTCTCTCAGTCTGCCATCTCCGTACGCGCTCAACTTCACCTGCGCGCTCGCTCGAGCTGTGCAGACTGTTACAAATGTGCCACGATTCTGATTGGCTGCTTCAGTCTCCAGTTACATGCATTATGCCCAACCACCAAAGAAAAGGGGGAAAGGTAATGACGGAATTCGTCTGCGACTGGATAATAGTGCTGCCCTTGTTTGGGACGGGTTAAGGTTAACATTAAATCTCTCTGTATCTTGAGACATCGACTGTTGTGTGACTCTTGACTCACATCCCTCTTTAGCAACACTGGCTAAATTTGAACTTGTGATTTACTTCTGACCTGAGGCTAGCATGCCCTGAGAATGTATCAGCGCCTGCATCATCAGTGATGACAGGGAGCATAATTCTGCGGCAGTGAACAAATTCATCAGTGTTATAATGGACTTTGTGAAAGGCACTGTTCCATCCATTGGTCATGTCCACTACTTTAGCGACGGAGCCGCCTCCCAATTTAAAAACTGCAAGAATTTCATAAACCTGTGCTACCATGAAGACGACTTCGGAGTTACAGCAGAATGGATCTTCTTTGGTACCAGAGACGGTAAAAGCCCTTGTGATGGTATCGAGGGAACCGTGAAAAGGCTAGTGTCTCGAGCGATTCTGCAAGTGACTGAGCATGGCCAAATCCTTGATCTCCTGACCCTTTTTAAGTGGGCTGATGACCATACAACAGGGATAAAAATGGTCTTCGTTTCAAAAGAGGCCATTAAGGCCCATGGCTTGATGCTTGAGGCACGGATGACGTCAGCCAAAACAGTGGCTGGTACTAGGAGTCACCACAGGTTTATTCCTGTGTCACATTACGAATTGAAGATGTCACAGTTGTCTGAGGACAGGTCAAGTTTGAGCACTCGTGTGAAGGTTGCATCAGGTCCTGACCGCTGCAACAATCCGGATTTGACTGCCTTGACGCCAGGGCAATATGTCGCAGCTGTGTGTGATGATAACTGGTATATTGGGTGCATTTTGGCAAGGTCAGATGAATACTGTGATGTGATAGTTAATTTCACGCATCGACGGAAAGGTTCCAATAACATTCTTTCATGGCCACGTACTCGCGATGAATCCCATGTTCCATTTGGGAATGTACTCTGTGTTGTTCCTGATCCAGTCCCAACCACTGCAGCTAGACAATGCGACAAACTAGGTGAAGAAACGATTTCAATGGTTGATCAGTGCGTTAAGGAGTTCATCGAAAGGAATCTGGACTGAGCTACATGCAAGGCTTTATGTTATTCTTTGCCGGGTTCTTCGTACACGGTGTCTGCCATAGCTTATTTAATTACTAATACTGGCATAAGTAATTGAATATACTGGGTGTTTAAAAACATTGCCCAGTTGAAAGGTTGAATAATTAAAATTTTGGTAACCTTTGGCATTAAACTTATACACCATTGTAAATTAGAGGCTTGGGCAATTATATTGAAAAACGATTCGGGAGAAAACCTCCAGTGGTTATTGCATAAAAACCCATTGAAAAACAGGTGCAGTTTTCAGCTCATTGACTTCACCCATGTTACCTACAGACCGCTGGTTCACCATTGATTTGAGTGGAGTGCCAATGATTGTGACTGTGTTGTCGGTCACATACATGTAATCTAGGTGAAGGTTACATAAACTTGTTTAACTGTTTGCATCAAGTAGGACTCAGAGGGACTTCTTAAAGCCACCTATTAGCGCTGGCAATGTATAGCGCACATTGGTTCCACAGACCGATGAATCACACAAGAGTTTCACGCTTCCCGTGGTTTTATGAATGAAATCGAGAATGGGGTCCAATTTTGTAGGAAGTGAAATTATTTCCGTTGCGACTTATCTACCAGCGCAAAAAAGGTTGCTTTAAGGCACCCTCCACAGAATGCAACGCTGCATTGCGGTTGACTTATGGGAAGCTGACAGTTAAATGCACTGTTAGGCAAGTCCAACCCTAAAACTGTCAACTGTCTTGAACTGGCTGTTAGAGGGCATCTTCCTCTCAAATCTACCTGAGCAACTTTCAAAAGACTATTTGGCATACTTTCTCAAATTTGACCTCAAAAAGACCCCTGGAGGTCAAAATTTCAAATGGGAGCCAACTCAAAGGACATATTCGTATGCCTTCAGTTCAACTTCAAGGGAAGTTCAGTTCAAGGGAATATTTGCATTGGAGTATCGATAAAAAGTCCTGAAGAGTGACTAAAACTACCCTGTATCGCGAAAAGCGTCTGAATGGCGGCCATCTTGGAAAATGGCCGCCACATGATGAATTGAGAATGCCTCCAATCTTTAAAATCATTCTAACGATATCCAGAATGCATGTACCAAATTTCATGCTTTTATCATAAAATGCACGATTTGTCTTTTTTTTGACACATATCCACCGGACTAACTCATCTTATTTCTACTCTCCGCCACTTTGGGAGTGGTCCAAAATTCATTACCGCTGTTTTAAATGCTCGAAAGTGTGCGTCCGCATCGCCTAATGTTGACAGGGAGAACTAGCAACGCCCGATACTGTGGAATGTTTTCAGAGTGAATGTACTGCTAATTTAGAAAATGATTAAGCACAAGTCAGGGCTAATAATTGTTTTAAAGGGATGCTGTGTCCCAGTTTTTGCTTCCAGTTTTGATGCCGGCACTGCCTCGAGCTGACGTGATTCCTCACTCTCCCCAAGACATCTTTAGCACCTGGCTCTTACAAACGCCTTGCCTGCTACATACTGGCGCATGCAGACCAGTCCTGTACTCGAACAACAGCTACAGATGCTAACTGGAAAAATAAGGTGCCCACATCTGTTTTGCGGACCTGGAAATGTGTGTGCCTATTTCGGTCAGCAACCCAAACTGATCATTTTTTTGATGTAGCATTTTTCGTTTTTTTTTTTTTTGTTGGCTTTATGTAGGCTATTGACCACAGCCAAAAGAACAAGTCAAGTGTCACTATACACATCACAAACAGCTCAATGTTTGTTAATACTGAAGAGCTTGGTGTGTTCACGTGGCACGCGTCAGGATTACAATACCACGCGCTTTTCTTTATTTCCACTCGTGCCTCACTGGAAAAGCAATAAAAATCAATTCTTCAGTTTGCTGCAAATACAGTACATACCTCACCATTCCATTTTTAATGGTGTTAAGTATGAAAAGAACACAAAATGATATATTTAAATAAGTCACATCATTTTAATTAATATATTGGCAATGTACACACATTATGTATTGAAAAATTATCTCCAATACATTTCTGCATATAGCACATCTGGCAATAATTTGCATATCAATATATAATATGTAGAAATATAGTTAATAAATCTTGATATATTATAACTGATTCTAAATGTAAACCCTTTAATTTCTCATATTACTGTAATATTTAATTATAAAAGGGTAAAACTTTGCAATTTTGCCAGTAAATTTATTGAAAAAAAGAAAAAAAAGTAGAATATTATATATTGGGTCAACATATGTGAAAGATATTTTTGTTCCATACGGCTGTGAAAATAAAATCCTAAAAACCTCTGGGCCTGGTTGCTCAAAGCTCCATTTGACACGGGGAGCAGCAGGACCCGAAAGCAGCACAATCAGAGCGAATGGACATTTACAGATCTTTAATGACTTGAGTCAGGGGTAAACAGAAAGCAGTGCTGAGTGACTAGATACAGAATGGGATCTGGAGCTTGTGGGTCTTGCGTGGAGCTCTTCTGGCAACCCGCTGGAGCAGGCGCTGATGGCAGAAATCGAACCCAGGTCGCCCACACTGCAGGCAGGAGAGTTACCACTGGGCCACTGGAGCAGGCTGGCTTGAGGCTCGGCAGGCGAGGTCATATCCACACAGACAGGCAGTGGAGCGGCAGGACGGGTGGCTTGGACAGGGGCTTGGAAGATGGCAGACAGGAACCAGGAAGCACACAGGCAGAACTCAGAGTCAGAGGCAGAAGGCAATCAGGTTTACCGGGGCAGGAGCGAGAGGACGTAGCCAGAGGCAGGCAGAGTGGATTCCAGGAAGCCAGGCCGAAGGTAAACGCTGAAGAGTGGTGCATGCTGCAGCGACAATCTGGCAGTGAGTTAGTGAAACAGAGCTGCTTATATACTGGCTGGTTAATGAGACTCAGCTGAGAGCAATAACAGTGGAAGGGGTGTGGCCAGCAGTGGAGGGGTGTGGCCAGAAGTGGAAGGGGTGTGGCCAGGCAGAGGGAGAGACTGCAGCAGCAGACTGTGACACCTTTAACTTAAATTAGCGCTAACCACCTAACATTATAACCACTGTAAGATTCTCACGAATGCTCCTCAATCCTCAAACTACACAGGGGGAAACTTACAAAATGTACCAAAAACATTCTAACATCTGCACTTTTATCCAGAGATATAGATGCTGTGGTTTAGACTTAACCACTGGTTAAAGTTAACGAAGCTTTGAACAACCAGGCCCTGAGAAATCTGTGAGCGTGTAAGAAACGTGAAGAATGTCTGTCAAATTCTGACACGTGACCCATTTTTACTCCTGGATAAGCGAGGTTGTGGAAGGAGTGTTGTGCTGAGACTCGAGCGTCACTCACTAATCAATCAATTAGCCATTAGCACGACCACAGGCGGTAAGATTCACAAACAGCTTATTCAGGAGTTAACAATAGTGTTACTTTAATTCCTATTATTGTAGCTTGTTGAGGTGTGTAACTGTTCAGCCTGTCTTTTACATGGAGCCTTTTACAGACAGTGCTTATTCAGTGAAAGGCCCAGTACCTTGGCACTCTAAAATACACCACATTACTTCAGTCTTACACTCCTGACAGAAATTAGCGTGTGTTATTACCTCTGACAGATGGGAGTCCTGTCCTTGTGATTCCTCCATTGCAGCCAATGCACTCATAAACCAGTAACCATCTCCAAACAGGCCACAGCTCTATCTAAGTCCCTGATGATGCCAACTTCAGCTCATTGTTGTTACATATCAATCTTGACTTATAGCTGTTTAAATAATTTCATTACATGTCATTGATTCATTTGAAGATCTCCATGGACTTTCTCTGACAAAAAGTATCAACAAAACCTAATAATTGAAAATTTCACCAGCGTAAATTTCTGACAGACACACATAATGCACGTGAACACTAAAAACAATCATTCATAATCAAGTGTGTGTTTATGTTTTATTTCCAAATCCTGTGATTTCATAAATTTAATTTATATAACCTTTTGTCCACTGATTCAATTTTGGATGAACAGAAGTCTGATTTTCTGGTGGCTGAAGATGCCATGTAACAAATGTCACAAATTGATGTCACTGGAAATGCAAAATTTGACTATGAATGTTAAGAGAAAGTACAATAAAAGTTCCTTTGTGATAGTTATCTCGATACTACTGTTTATTAATACCATTAGTCTTCAAATAATGGGGTCAAGAAATTATTGATATGATTTTTTTTTTTCATGGGCATTAATAATTTTGGTGGATTTGTAACACATTTGCAAATTTTGACTCAGATCTCTCAGCTTTGATTATGTTCTCCTCTCTGAGGATCGGCAGGGAAACCTACAGGACAATAGACCTCCTGGAACAGATGCCAGGCTTTAGTGAAGTCTATGTAGCGAAAGTAAAGAAAAGTACTTGTAAACTGCAACCTCCTTATTGCCAAATATTTTGATGAAAGTCAAACTGTCACTAATGTACCGAATATTATCTGCAGAAATACATTTACTGTAACTGAGACTGAATTTCTTTTCTTTGTGAGGATGAAAGAGAATTGTTTGAGTGCTTTGATGAACGTTGTGGTTTCATGTGTAAGACCTTACACCAGGTTACACAGTCTCACTTGTGCACCAGCTGGCTGACTGCATTGTGTCACTTGTTTGTCTGGGATGCACTTCTTGGATTGCATCACTGACAAATAATATATTGTTAGAACAGGGATAGGGGGGTACTCATCTACCCCTCCTTTTAGCCCCTCCTCTGTTTTACTGCAGATCTGTGTGTCACATCACAAACTCACTCTGCAAACCCAACCCCCTCTTGCACACCCACCCATCCTTAAATATAATCCTGTGGTGACAGGGTATTGCACAGTCACTCCAAGTGCTGTTGCTTCCTCAATGGATTTGTGACTGGCTGTCATCTGCCCTGCTTACATACCACTCAGATTGATGTATTTTCTGAAGTGAAAGGATATTGAATAAAAACATAACCCTCCTGGAAACAGGTGATCAGGATACAGACCTTGAGGAGTGTGTGTCGAGCAATTGCAGTTACTCAGGTAAGTTACTAATTCTTTCTTTCAATCTGATGAACCACTCTTTCATTTCTTAAGCTGTGCTTGAGTGAGAGACTGTTGCAGACTGTAATACAATAGACCCAAAGGGCAAACCCTGTCTTCTGGGAACACTGTCTCCACCTCGGGAAGCTGTCTGAACTTGAGGAGTGTATGTCAAGCTATTGCAATTTCTCAGGTAAGTTATTCATTTTTTTAATTTGATGAACCACTCTTTTATTTCTTATGTTGTGCTTGAGTGAAAGGCTTTCACAGACAGTAAAATATAGACCCAAAGGGCAAACCTTGTCTTCTGGGAACACTGTCTCCACCTCGGGAAGCTCCAGTGCAGTTTCACAGAGTAAAGCTGGTGTCTCAGAGGAGAGAGAGTTTTCTCTGGATGGAGGTCGTCTTCCCAGAAAACAAAAACTATCCTTCAGTGTAACAATGCATGTATTCTTTGACATGAATAACTTCTCAAGAGAGAGAGAGCTTAACTTTGTGCAAAATAGGCCAGTATAAGTGTTTCCATCTCTATTATGCAGTAAATGTGTTATGATGAGGAATACTTTGGAGAGAAGAATAATGTAAAATAATGCTGGAATCAGCTTAAGAACATCATTTAGCCTCGCAGTCAGTTTAAGTGGTGAGTTCAGTTAGGCTTGACCATGTAACTTACATTCACTCTCTTTTCTAAGGATCATCAACCCTCAAACCTGCTGGATCAAATAAAACCAAAATGAACAGCTCTGTCATCAATTCTAGCCAACCCTTCAACCACTCCTCTTCAGGATCCAGTCCCCAACTCTCGGACACATTAACACCCTGCATATACCACTATGCTGCGTTTGTGTTTCTGTTTATTGAAAAGAGCATCAACCTTGTAGTGGGCTACCCTGCCAACATCATGGTAATGTGGCTGGTGGCCAGAGAGAAGAGTGACTCTTCCACCTCCAATCACTTTATCTTCAGCCTGGCCCTCACTGATGCATGGTTTTGCGTGGTGATTGCCATCTCCTGCTTAGGTTACATTCTACTCGAAATTGGATATTTCGATTATATAAATTACTTTACCACTGGGATCAAAAACGGCTCCCCACTCTTTCTCGCCTGCATTTGCCTGGACCGCTACGTGGCTGTGGTTCACCCCATTGTGTTCACCAGCATCAAGGATAAAAAGATCAGAGTTGCTACTTCCATGCTTGTTTGGGGGCTCGTGATAGCCTATGCCCTCTGCAGGTCAGTGCTCACCCGCACATCCTTCATCCAATTTCAAATCTACTTTGGGCTGATCCTGGCCAGCTTCACCATTATGGTTTACTGCAACGTTTCTATCATATGGAGTCTGAGGAAGTCGGTCTTGGGCAAGGAGAAGATTAACCCCATGAAAAAGAAAGCCCTCAGAACTGTGCAGATCTATCTGGGCATCATAGTGTTTCATTACCTGCCTGTAGTTGTTGTCAATCTCTTGAATTATTATCCTGATTTCCCAGAATCCTGCACAATTGAAATGATTATACTCAGCTTTAAGGACTACAGTTCCATCACTCACCCCCTTCTCTACATCTCCCTGATTAAGCAGCTGCCATGGCTGAAAAAATTGCTCTGCATCTGCTGCCGAAGCCCTTCCCCTGAGCCACATAATGTAAGCACATGAGATGTATGCTTGTGATTGTCTGTTACGTTGCATTTACTCTCCACATAAATTCATGAAAATGAGTTCATGAAACAAAGCAAGAATGTTATCTGAGTCACAGGCAAATATATTATCTTTAATTTGTTTGTAATTTGCAAAGAGAAGATAAATAACACAACTATAACCATATGCATTGATTAAAAATAGAAAATTATTTGAATCTCCCACATCAATATTACCATGATTTCATATTACGCAGATTAAACTTTTTTTCATTCTTTAAAAATGAGCATGTATGATCAATCAAAGAGACCAATTTTTTATGTCATGAGTAAAGGATATTTATCTCCATACTTACAGGACTGTTTTATAATGTCAATTTAATTTCATTATGCCAGAATGGGGTCTAGTTTTGCCCAGGAAACACCTGCAGTGACTACAGATTTTCTGGGCGCGCAGCATATACACAAATAAAAATGATAGTTTTGGCTATTCCTGTGCTTAATGCAGACAATCAGTGAGCAACTACCACATTCAAAGTATTTTACACCACAAAATGATAAAATGCATTTAAGGGGACTTATAGTTCAGCAAACATTTTTCCAAGATATTCACTTTTTTAACTCAGAATTATGATTGTCAAAATAATTCTATTAGAAATTAAATTTAAAACACTGAGTTTCTGTTGCATCACATCAGTGGCTGACATGGCAGCAGCTGTTTTAATAAATACGTAGATACTTAGAGAAACACAGTTATTGAGATAAATAAACAGTGTTTGGTTATAATTTCAGCTGTAATGTGAAGGAAAAAACATGTCACTGCAGAGCTTTTTTTCCAGGTTTCTAAGTTCTAGTATTGATTTTGACCCCCCAAAATCAATTTCAGCAGGAAACATCTAATTCATTCATTCATTCATTCATTCATTTTCTATACCCGCTCATTCCTCACTAGGGTCGCGGGGCGAGCTGGAGCCTATCCCAGCTGACTACGGGCAAAGGCAGGGACCCCCCCTGGACAGCTTGCCAATCCATCGCAGGGCGCACACACCATTCAGAGACCATTCACTCTCACACTGGAAACAGCTAATTAAATATACATATTTTGATTTACTCATATTCAGAAGTACATATTGCAAAAGGAGCTCTGTAGAAACATAGATCATCACAAAATGAAGAAAACAGCCAAATATGAAGTGAATTGGATGTACAGTTGCTGAGAAATCTGTATTTTCTTGTTGAAAATCATTTTTATTTTTATAAAGGTTTTAACGTGATTTTTAGTATAAAAGAGTATTTTCAGAGCAATTTTAGAGCATCCTGAATTTTTCAAACTGTTTTAACATCAAATCTCATTTTCTCAAAACAATGGATCTGTGGGAGAGCCCACTTTACCTCTCAAAGGCACAATTGTTGATGCAGTTCTTTTGCCAAATTAAAGAGCTGTTTCTGACAACAACACACAAGCTAATTGGGCTCCAGCAAATTTACCCTTTTTGGTTTGAACCCCAATGATGTTTTTATAATTATTATAATTATTATGCCCCCGCCTCGAATGAGCAGGGGGCATTATATCAACGCCCCTTCCGTCTTGGCGTCCGGCCGCAAACTTCTCATTTCCATGCAATAACTAAAGATCGCCTCGTCCGATCCATCTCATTTCTAGGTGGTGTGTGGGGGGTGGGTAGAGGAAGTTCCTTTCGAAAACCAGCGCTGTGCGATATCCAATATGGCCACCACGGCGGCCATCTTCTTTTCGGTTTCCACGCAATAACTAAAGAACTCCTCATCTTCATTCCAAAACCAGTTTTCTTTTAACATGTTTAGCTTTCAGTATTATTCACTCTCACTATTCACCATCCTAAACTAGCAACCTATTCAATCTTAACCCCAATTAAACATCCGGGCGGGGGCATATGCCACGCTCCACGTTGCTCTTGTTGAGACTTATCTTGCAAAGTACTGCTGGTTTGTCCTCTGTTAAACAAACCCCTACTGCTAATAGTATTTATATTAACCCTCTCATGCATGAATTATGATAAACTCAGGATTTTTTTTACTCAGTGGTTTTGTACATCCTTAGGGATGTAAAACAAGGTTTGAAAAAAACATTTTCATCTATCTTTATTCTATAAATGACTACTTTTTCCCATTGCAATGACCTGCCAATGGGATTTTTTGCATGGGATGATGCAATATCTTCCACTAGAGTGGACTATATGCAGCAGTGCCCAAAACTGCAGGCATATATAGAGAAAAAACACTTTTGAACAGCTGTACACTGTAGTGACCTCCATGCATGAAAGAGTTAATAGGAATGACACTGGCTTGTTCAGTAATTAGATTTTGAGTCTTCAAATTTAAAGCCTTTTTTCAGGGGGACTTCAATATTTTGTCCATCCCCAATATCTGCAGTTAAAAGCTGAGAGGGGACTTCATACAGGATTACAGTACACTGATATAAATTTAGCATGTTTCACAGTCCAAATTCAACCTTATCATTGTTGATACTCTATCTCTGCAGTCAGGCACACAATGGCTGTTTAAATTATGTAAATATCATTCCCCATCCATAGGCCATTAATTATATGTATTGGTTGGTTAAACCCAGGAGGGCTTATGGTCTTTTGATCAGATCTGTGTGCCTATTTTACCCATCTTGCTGTTTTGGTGTCTAAGTGACTTAAAAATTTATAGCATGGAAAATCCTAAGTGCCATTGTGGTATATTTAGTATTACAAGCATTGCAATTAACAACTAAATATATCATTTAAGTAAAAATGTAATTCCCCTGGGGATTATTAAGTGTTGACAGGCTTCCACTTTTCTGCAAAGGCTGTTTTTGTTGAAAAAAAAAAAAACTTTTGCATCTTGTTTGGACGCGGTGCATCTCTATTGATTTAAAATAAACACAGCTCAGCTCAAGTTTACAAGCACTTGGTTAATGTTCTCGTCTTGCAGAAAAAAATCTTGAAAATGCGTTGTTAATCTTAATGTCGTGCTTTGTAAAATAGATATTAAACATTGCAAAACATGTAAAAGCCTTGAGTCATGCAATGTAGAGCATTTGTGATTGCTTTCAATTTCTCAAACGGTGACCTTTTACACGGAAACAGAATTCACAAATCTAGGAAGACTGAGAAAGCGAGGTTTGACCCTTTCTACTCAGTGCACCCTGGCTTAATCCTTTGTACGTTTGCTAAGCCAGGCTAAGGAGTGGCTATGTCAAGCCAGGTATAACTTCTTGAGGTAAGTGCGCATTCACAACTTTGTGAAATAGGCCACACAGCCGATAACAAATATAATTTCTTTAGTTATAAGACTTTATTTCAAACAAATAAGAATAAATAACAATGAAAGAAAACATACAGTATAATGCAATATACAAAATAAGGTTCTGACAAACTAGTCAGAGATGCTGAGCCAAAAGGACAACATTTCCTTCCTCAGTGTCTGAAAAGGAGGTAGAAGAAGCAGAATGCTTTTCAAGTCTAACCCTTTATTACTGTATCATTTTCCATTTAATGTTAATTTCATTTGTAATGAACTCGGACTCCGTGTGGCTCCTAAGCCCCCCGGTGTCCCAGGTGGAGAGTGTTTCTTGCTTCCTTCTTGGAGAGAGGAAGGGAGGGAGGGACACAGAAACTGGGTCTCACCTGCGGTCAGATCTCCTGGTTGCGTCCCGAAGATATCGTGGCTCCCCGAACGAAGTCTGTCGTCTCCACAGTTGGCTGTTACATTCGGCTGGCGACCAATGAAAACTCTCAGCCACCTCCTTGGCTGACCCGATCACCTCACCCTCCGCCTTTTGCTCTCTGCATGGGTTCTCCTCCACTCCGCCGACACCTGCTGTCCCCGGTTCACCTTCGCTTCCCGTGCATTGTCCTGGTATGCATAACGGCTATCCATCTTCATGCACCAAGCCCCAGCTAACTACTAATGCCAAGTCTCCAGCCACCACACTCGGCATCATGCTCCAATATTCATCTCAGCAGCTGCTGAAACTCAAGACTTTCACCATCCCACCTTGCATCTCAGTCATCGAACAACTCAGACTCCTGCGTCGGCCCCGCTACATGCACAGAGGCTGTGGTCGTAGGTTCGTCATCCAGCACGTACACTCCATACCATCCATCTGGTCCGCCGTGCGCACCATCAAACCTCTGACGCGTCATCAGAGCACAGCTGTTACTGGAACTCGTAACCGCAAAAACATCGCGAGAGTACAACGCGCCAACGTGGGAAACATCGCAAGACTGCAGCTCGCCAGGCCAAACGGAAAACCTGGAGTGGACTTTAATGTTCTCCGACCAGTAAACCTGAAAATGGAACTTTTCAACGTTCATTCACTCTCAAACAAAGCTAGCTTTATACATGATCCCATCCTGAAAGAGGGGAAGATTTAATGTGCCTCACGGAAACCTGGCACCAACCTGAGGTGTACTCCTCACTAAATGAAGCCTGCCCGCCTGGTTTTAGCTATTTAGAGAAGGCTCGCACCTCTGGCCATGGTGGGGGCCTGGCTGTCCTCTACCACAGCAAACTTGATCTATCCCCCATGTCATTGCCTAAGCTGTCTTAATTTGAGTGCCTAGCATTTAAATGCATATTCCCACTCCCTACAACCTTGCTTCTCATCTACCGTCCACCAAAACCAAACCCAGTTTTCATCTCTGAAATACAAGAGCTGCTTATGACATTTTGCACAACATCAGCCAATGTTGTCATACTTGGAGATTTAAACATTCATGTTGACTCCCCCTCCTGTCATTCTGTATCAGAATTTCTTCAGCTTCTGGACTGTCTTCACCTCAAACAGCTTGTCGATGCCCCCACACACACTAGGGGGCATACCCTTGACCTGGTTATCACCAACTCTGACCACATCATCAACCTCCGCATCCACGACCTGGGTGCCTCAGATCACAGAGTCATCTCAATGGACCGGCTGCTATTGTCCCCTCATACCAAGCCCAAATGCCAAATCAGTTTCTGAAACCTTAAAAATATAAACCCAGCCTCTCTAACCTCTGATCTCCATAATCTTTCCGGCTCCACAGAACTGCTTTCTACTTCTGACTCAGTGGATTATTACAATAACTGTCTTAAATTCATCCTGGATTCCCATGCCCCTATTAAGACAAGGACAGTAACTTTCACACACTCCATCCCCTGGTTCACTCAGGAACTACGGAGAATGAAGGAAACAGGGCGTGTCCTTGATCGGTGCTTCAGAGTGTCAGGGCTCACCGTCCACAATCTGGCTTCCCGTGAGCATCAAAAAATCTACTCCAAATCACTAGCAAATGCAAGATCACAGTTTTACTCCTCCATCATCAGCAATAGCCCTGGGAACTCCAAGCAACTTTTCTCCACAGTTAATCATCTCCTAAAACCACACACCACCTGATTTTCTAACGCCACTGAGGAGCAATGCAATAACTTCATCTCTACTTTTACCACAAAGGTGGATACCATCTGTTCTTCTCTTTCCCCCTCCAGCCTCCCACCTCTCCCTGTACTGGCCTCTGGAAACCCAGAGATAGTTTCTTCCCACATTTTCTCTGTTTCCATCGACACCACACAGCATGAGGGTGAAGCCGTCATCCGCAAGATGAAACCCACCACATGCATCCTGGAGCCCTTCCCCAGATCTCTTCTACAATCACATCTCCTGCCATAAGTCCCCTAATCATCAAAATCATCAACCACTCTCTCCAAGGTGGTCATCTTCCATCTGCCCTTAAAACTGCCATTATCAAACCCCTTCTCAAAAAGACCACTCTAGACCCTGATGATCTGACAAACAACAAACCCATCTCCAACCTCCTATTTCTTTCCAAGGTCATGAAAAAAGTAGTCGCTGCTCAACTCCACGACCATCTCCATGCAAACCACCTTTTTGAAAAATTCCAATCCGGTTTCCGCAAAGCCCACAGCACCGAGACAGCGCTGGTCAGAGTCACAAACGACCTGCTGATGGCAGCAGATGCTGGCTCTCCATCCCTCCTTGTCCTCCTTGACCCGACGGCTGCATTTGATACCATTGACCACAACATCCTCTTACATCGTCTACTGTACACCCTTGGACTCTCCTGCACCGTCCTAAAATGGTTGCACTCTTACCTTACTGGACGAACGGAGTTTGTTGCACTGGGAAACGCCAAATCCAGCACACACAACATCACCTGTGGGCAGCGCCGTCGTATAGGGGGGAAAGGTGATGACAATTATAAGGGCCCACAGTCCATTGGGGCCCACAGAACCTACAGTAGCCACCATGACAAAATTATTCTGCATAGATTTAACTAATATTCATACTAATGCATCAGAGTTTAAACAAAGCCATTAAGGCATGCAATATTGATGAAATATATTTCAGTAACCCCCTTCATAAAAAATGGTTCAATCCATGCTTCGTGCTTGTATTGGAAAATTGTCAGTGCGTTTTTGCTGGCGAGGTAGCGAACGAAGGCAGCTAACAGGGAGCACCGCCCTTGCAAATATGATGTCCAAGACAACAAAAAAAAAAACACAAATCTGGACACCAGAAAAGAATAGAGAGAGGACAGCAGGAGCAAAGCAGGGGTCCAGAACATTACAAAATTCTTTTCAAAGAAAGGTGAGACTATTTAACTAGCTTGCTATGTTAGCTGTTCCCCCCCCCCGCATAAAATGCTGGTCTGACTGACGTATGCTTTTTAGGTTTTTATTTTTATTTATCTGTGTGTTTGTTTCTTATGCAAATGTACTTTTGTGATATGTTTTTAATGCCTGTGCCTGCTGCAACCCAATTTGCCCATATCGGGTCATAATAAAGTTGAAGTGAAGTGAAGTGTTCAGGCTGGCTATTCAGCTGCTAACATGTAACATGCGGTCAGCTGAGTAAATAATCGCCTGACAAGAATGACATTACTCAGTTATTAACGGTATCATCCACAGAAAAGATCGGTAAGGTTATTATTCACCAGCCATTATAATATTCCATCAAAAAATCTGGTAGCAGCAGGGCATGTTCCTCCATTCTTATTTTTAGTGGTTACTGCATACTTTGCTCTCTCTAGCTGTAAGTGACTGTACACGCTAGGTTTGGCTAGTGAACTACATGCAGTCAGTATGGTAACCTTAGGTGTAACTTAAATAATCGCTCAACAAGGCTGACATTACTTTTACCTTAAGTTTTTACTAAAACTAAACTGCTATTTTAGCCTGTTGACACAAGTCTTGTTCATGCAGGGGGTAATTTTACAGAGCTTGCCCTCCTCCTAACAATAGCAAAATGAAGCTGAGTGCTTAGAGCTGTGGTACTGAGAAGCCCATTTAGATTTAGTTTATTCCAAGACTCGGTAGGTTATTTCTTCATCAGTTGTTCCATGGAACATAACTTTAAATGTTTACGAAAGTAATATGAAATGAAACAATGAAACCTTTATGCACTGCTACTCCAGAATCAGCTGTGGTCACTTCATCTGAACCTGACCCAGCAATAGGCCCTCACCACCAGCAGTCTGAATATGTTTTTAATGGTGAGTGAGTGAGTGAGTAAGTGAGTGAGTGAGTGAGTGAGTGAATGTGAATAAGACAACTAAAAATTCATAATTGACATAATGATACTCTCTTTGTTGAGTGGTTAATCGTAAAAAAGGAAAAATTGGGTGTATAGCATTAGGCACTGCCAAGAACATCGCGAAAAAAAAAAAAAAGAATAACATGATAATAAGAATAATAAGAATATCATGATACATAGTCCTTAAAAAATGGCAATGAAAAGTCGGGGGCGGGGGCCCACACCGATATTCTGTCAGGGGGCCCAGAATTCCTAGCAACTGCCCTGCCTGTGGGGTCCCCCAAGGACCGGTGCTCGGTCCAACCCTTTTCACAGTTTACATCCTCCCCCTTGGCCACATCATCAGGAAACACAGACTTTCTTTTCACTGTTATGCCAACGACACTCAGCTTTAAGTTAAAACTGGTTCCGCCCCCTCTGCAACCACACAATCACCATCTGCACTCTCTATCTGCCTGGAGGAGATAAAGGCGTGGATGAATCACAACTTCCTACAGCTCAATAGTTCTAAAACTGAAGCCATTCTTGTCAGCTTTCCCCACCAGATACATTCATCATCCATAACCAGCATTTCTTTCTCTGGGCACAACATCCCTCTCTCCAAAACAGTCACCGATCTGGGTGTTCAGCTTGACACCCATTTGACATTTGAATCTCACATTAAACACCTCTGCAAAACCTCCTTCTACCATCTACGAAATATCGCCAAGTCCCACCCCTCCCTCACCCTCCAAGACGTAGAAAAGCTCATCCACGCCTTTGTCTCCTCCAGCCTCGACTACTGCAGCGCACTCCTCATCGGGATCCCTGGCAAGAGCCTTCAAGAGCTCCAGTGTATACAGAACAGTGCTGCAGGATCCTGATGAGGGTGCGAAAACATGAACACATTACACCCATCCTCCGCACCCTCCACTGGCTTCCCATTCACCACCGAATAGACAATAAAATCTCTCTGCTCACCTACCAGTGTGTTCATGGAAATGCCCCCGCCTACCTGAAGGACCTCATCGCACCCCAAATCTCTCAAAGAACCCTCCGCTCAGCAGACAAACATTACCTCAAACCCCCCAGAACAAAGCTCCATACAATGGGAGATCGGTCATTTCGATCCGCTGCCCCAATGACTTGGAACGCCCTCCCAGACCATCTGAGGGCCCCCCAGACCATAGACTGTTTAAAAAGAAATCTTAAAACATTCCTGTTCAGAAAAGCCTGCCCCTGATGTCCTGGTCTTTTAGAATGATTGTTGATTCTTCCTCATGTTATGATTCTGTCTGTTTTTAGCCTGTTTTTAGCCTCTTTTACATTTTTTTTTTTTTTTTTGCAATTTTTCTTTGAGTGCTTTGATGCTTGTTTTTCAGGTGAAAAGTGCTCTATAAATAAAATCTATTATTATTATTATTATTATTAAACGAGACGAGCGGGGATTGTGGGAATGTAGGAGGTATATATAGGTGTAAGGTTGAATAGGAAGGCGCATTGGGAGTGGTCCTCTTCAGTAACCTACGTTATCGGGAACTCCCTAAAGTCAAAATACATTGTCCAGTCAAAATATATAATCCATTATCAATATACAGCGCCATGAAAAAGTATTTGCCCCCTTCCTTATTTCTTTTTTTTTTTTTGCATATTTGTCACACTTAAATGTTTCAGATCATCTAACAAATTTTAATATTAGACCAAGATAACCTGAGTGGATACAAAATGCAGTTTTTAAATGATGATTTCATTTATTGAGGAGAAAAAGCTATCCAAACCTACCTGGTCCTATGTGCAAAAGTAATTGCCCCCTAGACCTAATGACTGGTTGTGCCACCCTCAGTGACAACAATTGCAATCAAAAATTTGTGATAATTAGCAATGAGTCTTTCACATCGCTGTGAATTTTGGCCCACTCTCCTTTGCAGAATTGTTTTAATTCAGCCACATTGGAGGGTTTTCGAGCATGAACGGCCCGTTTAAGGTCATGCCACATCATCACAATGGGATTTAAGTCCAGACTTCGACTAGGCCACTCCAAAATCTTCATTCAGTTTTTTTAAGCCATTCAGAGGTGGACTTGCTGGTGTGTGTCCTGCTGAATAACCCAAGTGCGCTTGAGCTTGAGGTCATGAACTGATGGTTGGACATTCTCCTTCAGGATTTTCCGGTAGAGAGCAGAATTCATGGTTCCATCAACTACGGCAAGTCGTCCAGGTCCTGAAGCAGCAAAGCAGCCCCAGACCATCACACTACCACCACCACGTTTGACTTTTGGTACAATGTTCTTTTTATGAAATGCTGTGTTGGTTTACGCCTGATGTAACAGGATGCACACCTTCCAAAAAGTTCAACTTTTGTCTCATCAGTCCACAGAATATTTTCCAAAAAGTCTTGGGGATCATCAAGATGTATTTTGGACAATGTGAGATGAGCCTTAGTGTTCTTTTTGGTCAGCAGTGGTTTTCGCCTTGGAACTTTCCCACAGATGCCATTTTTGCCCAGTTTCTTTCTTATTGTTGAATCATGAACACTGACTTTAACTGAAACAAGTGACGCCTGCTGTTCTTTAGATGTTGTTCTCGTTTCTTTTGTGACCTCCTGGATGTGCAGTTAATGCGCTTTTGGAGTCATTTTGGTAGGCTGGCCACTCCTGGAAGGTTCACCACTGTTCCAAGTTTTCTCCATTTGTGGATAATGGCTTTCTCTGTGATTCCCCGGAGTCCCAAAGCCTTAGAAATGGCTTTGTAACCCTTTCCAGACTGACAGATGTCAATAAATTTGTTTCTCATCTGCTCTTGAATTTCTTTAGTTCGCGGCATGATGTGTTGCTTTTTGAGATCTTTTAGTCCTCTTCACTTTGTCAGGCAGGTTCTATTTAAGTGATTTCTTAATTCAGCTGGTCTGCCAGTAATCAGCCCTGGGTGTGGCTAGTGAAATTGAACTAAAAAAAATGTGGTTAATCACAGTTAATTCATGATTTTACAATGGGGGGCAATTACTTTTTCACACAGGGCCAGGTAGGTTTGGATAGCTTTTTCCCCTTAATAAATGAAATCATCATTTAAAAACTTCATTTTATATTTACTCGGGTTATCTTTGTCTAATATAAAAATTTGTTTGATGATTTGAAACATTTAAGAGTGACAAATATGCAAAAAAAAAAAAATGAGGAACGGGGCAAATTCTTTTTCACAGCACTGTAATCTCCTCAATTCATTAAACATTCAGTCATTTACAGATCAATCAATCAAGGAACAGAAACCATCATATATCAATACTAGTCTACATTACATTCCCTTTCTTCTAGACTGTAATTCTGAAGAATAATTTGCTTGTGCTTTTTAAAAAATTGTGTCACACTTTTACTGTATTTAATGTCATCAGGCAAACCATTCTACATTTTTACCCCACAGACAGAAATACATACACTTTTGAGAGTGGTATGAATGCTGGGTTGTTTTAACGATATTTCACCCCTTAAATTGTACCCCATTACCGTTCCCTGGAAAGGTTTTGTTTGTTATTTGGCAGCAGATTTTTTGCTTTAAACAGTATTTGTGCAGTTTTAAGTCAAACCAAATCCATGAATTTCAATGTTTGTAACTAAAAACAATGCGTTAGTGTGGTCATAATAACCTACATTATTTATTATCCTTATTGTTCTTTTTTGATTTGTGCATAATGTCTGCAGTGTACTCTTGTGGGTGTTGCCCAATACTTCAACACAGTAAATCAAATAAGGCAGTCCAAGTGAACAATGCAGGGTGAGCATTACCTTCTGGTTAAGAATGCTCCAAGCTTTCCCTAAAACTCCAACGCTCCGAGCCAGCTTTAAATGCAGATATTTTACATGTGACTTCCAGCAGAGTTTGTGGTCAAGTATTACTCCCAAGAACTTAATTTCATGTACTCTTTCTATCTGTATATTATCAATCATCACTTGTATTTGTTTATTTATTCTCCAATTACCAAATAACATAAACTTAGTTTTGTCCAAATTCAATGACAATTTGTTTTTGTCAAACCATAATTTTAGTTTACTCATTTCTTTTGTGATCACATCCATTAACTGTTGTAAATCTTCTCCACTAAAAAAAAATGTTGGTATCATCCACAAATAGCACCAATGTCATATGACTTGATATTTTACAAATGTCATTTACAACAAAATAAACAATTTAGGACCTAAAACTGACTCCTGTGGGACTCCACATTGAATAGCCAGTCTAATTGACCAGAAGTCACCCACTTGCACAACCTCTTGTCTATTTTTAATGGAACTACTAAACAAATTTAACACCAGCCCCCTGACACCATAGTGCTCCATTTTTTTTTAGTAATATGTCATGATCTATTTTATCAAATGCTTTCTTCAAGTTTTTGAACACACCCACAGCATAATTCTTGTTAAAATTACAACTGGTAATCTCTTCAATTAAATCCACTAGTGCTATAGATGTTGTTCGGTCTGTCCGAAACCCATACTAGCTGTCCATTTACAATTCATGTTTATCAATAAAACTGTCCAAACTCACTATAGAGTTTTTCCAAAATCTTGGATATGCAGAAATGAAGAAGGCGCGTGCAATATACTTTTCCCTGAGTGAGCAACATGCAAAGGTGAAACATAAACAAGTAAAAAAAAAGGCATTAATTAAAGTAAATAAATGAATATAATAGTTGAACAGAGAGAGAAAGCCTGACAGATAATAGGGGACCAACTGAATGTGTAAGTAGTAAAAACATATTGACTTACTAACCACTGCCTGTGGAATAATACAAAACATCTTTTGCATTCTTATCATCTTATTATCATCAGTATTATTATCAAAACATCTTTTGTATTATTATTATCTTTTACTGCTTAAAACATCTTTTATGTCAATACCCCAAAGCTTATAAACCTATTTGCCCAGAGTGTGTGTCTGTGTGTGTCTGTGTGAGAGGAACTGTACAGAGGACCAAGGTCAAGAGTGGCACAGGAATTCACAGTTTCTGCCAAGAAAGAAAACGCCCTAAGCGCAGTCCAAAGTGGCATCAGGTATCCCATTACCGCCTTTCAGTGACCTGTCCAAAGTAGACTGGACAATACTATGAAGACAGGCGGGAGCTGATTAGACTGCGGTTATAGACAGATCTACAGCCAATTGATGTACAGCTAAAGGACTGTGGATTATGAGAACTGATGCCCGGGCAACGCCCGGGCAGAGCGCTCTCCAAACTGTGGCCAAGAACATCCCTCTGTTACAGTTTGTAATTTTTACTCTTTGTCTGTTATAAATTTACTATATTTCAATCACAATCTGGTCAAGTCTTTATTTCAATTGTCTTCCACCCTTAACGAACACCACCGGGTAACAAGAGGTAATTTTTCCCACAAATCTGGTGACCCCGACGTGGAGGGGGAGGACTCCAGGGTCTGACCAGAAGACTCGGTCAGAATTTGGACAACGCCTTGATGACAATCGCCAGACACTTCACGGCTGGCCAAAGACAGAGGTAGGCAGAACCTTTTTAATCTGCATAGGATAGAATACGAAGTGTCTGACGTTTGACAGAAAGGTATAAAATTATATTATTATATTTTTGTATGATTTCAGTAACAGACACAGGGCAATATTCTATACTGATTTCCTGTATGCGCATTCCAATACCCAACTCTAAAGACTAGTCTAAATAAAAATCCTAGGTAAAAAGTGAAATAAGAAGTGGATACGGGGGCGTTGTAACGGCATAAAATTAAAAAAAAAAAAAATCTGTTGCAAGTAAGCCAGAGAAATACCCAAGGGATATTTTAATTTGAAACGTGTGGGCGACGGTGGACACGGTAGGATACGAAGGACTTAATAGGTTAGGTGGGGGGACGTCATCCACTGAGTTCTGAACGGTCTAGAGGTCCTATACGGGAGATCCATTCAGATCGCCTTACAAGTTAATACACACGTGTATGTGACAAGAGTAAAGGAAGTGGAGAGGAAACTTGCAGATCACATAACAATAAAATATCCAATCAAGGACTTTGCCATTGGACTGTGCATGTAGAGATCAGGACTTGAGTGTATATTATTGTAAATCCACGCTGGTGGTGGCAGTGAGTGAATTGGGAATGGAGCAAGGAATGTTTTCGAGTGCTGTTGGCAGGTGCTTTAAGTGCTGAGGTGTATGTGTGTGTATGCTGAGCTCAGATTGTGTGTGTGTGTGGAAGTCAATGTGAATGAACCGAACTCTGTGTCTGTAAACAACTGCATTGCTGGAATATTTGTTAGTTCTGTCTTTGTTAGATTGAATACAGTTGTCATTCTATTACATGAAGTGCTAATATAGATGTCCACAATAAAATTAGCATTTATTCAAGATTAATTTCAGGTGCCCGTTGATTAGCCTATATTTACAGTATTTTATGGAATTCTTAGAGTAATTGCAGGATTGGTAAAAAGTGAAGTTGGTCAGGGTAAGTGAAATTAGTTGGTCCGAGTAAGTGAAGTTGGTGTAAGTGGAGTCGGTTAAAGCAGGAGTTTAGCCATTTTAATGGCTGTGGTTGGTTAAAGGAAGTGGAATTAATTTGGATGGTAAACAGAGAGCGGGAGTTTTAGCCATTTTAATGGCTGTGGAGTTGCAAAAGGACAAAGTTGTAGAAGTGAGCAGAATAATTAATCCTTGTGAAATCAAATAAAAGTCCCCATTTCTTGATTAAATAAGCGTATGCCCTTTTTGAACGATCAGTAACTATAAACAGAGGGAAGTTTAGAGGAAGTAATAATTGAACGTCAATTACATGAATGTGGGCAAGTGTTTCTAATGTGGCAAACTGAATTGCTTTGAGATGCAGGACAAAGTCCAATATTTAAATGCTCTAATATTTGGCAGTAGTAATTAATTGCTGAGAAAACCACTACTAATATCCTCCATGAGCGTGAAGTAATAACACCATTTGAATTTGTTCAATATTTGTAAAATTGTAAAGAGCAAGAAAATCTAAGCAGTTTTCTGTAAAGAATTAGACTGGGTGAGATTGGTGTGCTAGAAGCATATCTCTGAAAAAAAATGAAGGAAAAGTACAAACAAGAATAATACTGTGTGTTCAAAATTTGCCAAAGTACTGTTTAACACTGTATACAGTAAGAGACTCTGCCAAATTTTATTGATACAGAGGTTTCTCAAGTATTGAAAATTTTCAATTGATATTTGAAAAAGATCAGAAAAGTACCTGGAAATATAAAATATAATAAGAAATTTAATGGTACATATTAGATTCACAAAAATAAAATAAAAAATCAAGTGAACTATTGTGGGATTAGAGACTGGATGGGTTTTTAGATGGAGGAATGCAGAGTCAAAACAATAGAGGAATGGAGCCTTATTGACCGAAGCAGATTAGGGAGCACAGATAAGTGAAAGGTCAACATGCAGAAGTCAGAGAACAGAGAATGATGCATTGTGATTGAGCAAATGTGACTGGAAGCTTTCCTGACCGAAGAAATGCAAATTAATTAATGAAAAATCTTTTCTCCATTTCAAACAGGAACTATCAACCAGTGATTCTACATGGGAAAAAACTAAGAGGGGCATGATAACCTTAATCTGTTTATTTAACTTTTACAGGAAAGGATCCAAGTGAGTGAAAAAACAGCAAAATTATGTTGAAGTTTTTGTTCATTGTTGTATGCATCTAAACTTATTCTATTGAAACTTTTTCATAGAATGCGCACTGCTAAAAAGAAGAGATGAAAATTAACCCTCTGTGAAAGTGATAGCTGGCCAGCTGGGGATTTAACTGTGGGTTTTCAGCCTAAGTTTACCTTCTAAAATAGATTTGGGGAAATCCAATTCGGAGTATTTACACGAGACCAAATTCAAAAGGTGGACTACCATGTAATTGAAAAAGTCGACTAATAACGTGATCACATTCTCAATTTATTTTTGATTAGGCTGACAAAATCTTTTACTCTGACTAGTAGTGAGAAGGACAGGGACTTTCAAATAAAAGGTACTGACTGACTGACTGAGCTGACCAAATTTGGGACGATTGTTTACCTTTATATGCTGGGAGCCCAACAGAAAAATTATTTCAGTTGAATGTTCAATACGTACCCATTTTTTGTGAATAATAAAAAAAAGAAATTGCATATTGTAACACAGTCTAAAGCAACTCCATCCGGTTCTGCTGAGGATATGGGGAATTGACACTATGGCTGGGGCTAATAAGCCCTGACTGTGCATCTCCTCCATGCTTTTAGCAGAACCCTAGACAGAGGCGGATTGCTCAATCATAATTAATTGAAAAAAACACTTTGAAAAGATATTATTGTTACTGTCCCATTTTTGACCCAGAATACAGAGGAATACCAAATCATGAATAGACGGCCAAGAAAAATATTAATGCAAAATTGACAGGAGCTCAGTAGCAAGGATGAGCAAATTTAGTAATTATGAATTTTTAAATAAAATTAATTTATCAAGGTGTCACATGCACTGTGATCGACAAGGCAGTGTATTCCAAACAATTCCAATGAAATTGATGATTTCGTGAAACACATTCAGACCAAGCGAAAGAACACAAGACAAAGTTCTTTAATTGGGATTTATTCGGCAGGTAAAGAAAGGATCTAAGTGAATTCCATCGACTCTTTTGCTTGATTTCGTTTTACAGATTTATTGATTTTTATAGATGTTTTAGTTTCCCCATTTTATTATCTGCCAATGATCATTGTACTCTACTTTGATTCACCTTTGTTGTTTTAAATGTTCTCTATAAATAGACCTGACTTGACTATGTTGCTGAAGGAATTTTTGTTGTTACTGTTATAGTTTTAAAATTCCTTGTTGTAGTGCTTAGTGCACTTTGATTTTATTACATTATAGTTTTACTGCCTAATAATAATAATAATATATACTTGTTAGAAATGAAAATGCTTATTTTGTTCTCAGCATTAGGCTCTGAGGAAACTGTCTGTGGGAAAGTACTGATGGGAGGGGTACACGCACCTGGATAGGAGTTATGGACTCATGTCTGAGAAATGTCCCAGCTTAGCAAGATAACAGAATTGTTTCTATCTGTACCAGGCCTTGAAACTGAGCCCCTAAGCACAGAATGTGACTCCTCCAAGCGCAACCCTAGAGCAGAAATCTTCAAAGAACAATGTGTTTTTGTAGTGTGTGATTGATTGCTTGAAGGATGCCTGGCCAGAAGGGTATAATAATTGTTTGTGAAAATTATTCAGCAGAGACCAACCTCTAACTGCTGTGGACACAGAGTCCCTGTTTGCTCTCTCATTCTGCAGAATTATATTGCAATAAACTGTTGATCATGTTTCTTAAAAAAAAAAAAAAAATTTTGTTCCCATTGTTTCAAAGAAGTCCTATCTAATAATACTGCATGTCCTGGACTCAAGGACACCCCTCTATCAAATCCTGAGATTGAACACTGTTATGGCCCCAATTTGTTATGACGTCACGGACAGCAAGGGACGACAGACAAAATCCTTTAAGTTCAACAGATTTAATTAAACAAACACATAGAACTAATCTACACCTTACACTACTGACCAAGATTGAAAAGAAAATAAAAAAAGGAGATATTTACAATTCCCTGTAATGGAGATGGGCTGCTATGTTGTGATGTCCTGGGACAGGAAAATGCTCCAACACAGGCAAAAATCCACAAAAAGCTTAAAAGGTCTTGAAAAGAGTGACAGGTCTGGTCAAATGTATCCTTCTTGCAATTTCTCCTACTACTCTACACTCTCTCGATTTTTCTCCTTATATACTCTTTTCCAGCCCCCTCTGAGGCATGCCCCGGACATGCCCAAACCTAGTTTTAGATTGCTTAACAAAAAAAATGTCATCTAGTGGCTTTTTACCACATTACACCTCCATTCCAAAAGGGAAAAATTTTGACTTATAAAGGCAAAATTTTTCTTTTCAAAACAAAAATGGTTAAGTAGACACTTGTGTATATATATAAATATAATACAATATGCTAATAAACACAGGTGATATATATATACACATACTCAAACACGGGATAAGCAATCAGCAATTACATTGTCAGTACCCTTTACATGCTTGATTTCCAAGTCAAACTCTTGTAAAATCAAACTCCAATTCAACAATCTCCGATTCTTGTTTTTCATCTTACTCAAAAACATTAATGGATTATGGTCAGTATATACAATCATTGGCTTTTGCCCTGTACAAACATAAACCTCAAAGTGTTGTAAGGATAGAACCAGAGCCAACAGCTCCTTCTCAATTGTGGAAGAGTTCTTTTGGTGGCGATTGAACTTCCTGGAGAAGTATGCCACGAGCTGCTCAATGTCATCAGAGTCACTTCTCTGTAGGAGCACAGATCCACAAGCTTAGTCGCTAGCATCGACCGCAATGGAGAACGGTTTGTTGAAGTCAGGAGATTTGAGCACGGGGAAGTGACACAGCAGAGACTTCAGGCGATCGAAGGCTCTTTGGCATGCTTCATCCCAAGTGAACTTTACGCCTTTCTTCAGTTGGTTGGTGAGACTGAGAGCAATCTCAGCAAAGTTCTTGCAGAACTTGCGGTAGTACCCGATCATTCCAAGGAAGCGGCGTAAAGCTTTTTTGTTATCAGGAACTGGAAAGTCCATGATGGCTTGGACTTTAGCATTTATGGGTGCCACCTTACCCTGGCCTATGACATAGCCAAGATACGTGACAGTAGCACAACCAAAGTCACTCGTGTTCAGGTTAACAGTCAGGTTAGCCTGGGTCAAGCGCTGGAACAACGTCTCTACATCTTTCAGATGTTCTTCCCAGGAGTCACTCCATGTGATCAGGTCGTCGATGTACGCACCCGTGTGTGGCAATCCGGCGATTGTAGACTGTATCATCCTTTTGAACATGGCTGGGGCATTTTTCATGCCAAAGGGTAGGACTTCATACTGGAATAACCCAGATGGTGTGGCAAAAGCAGAGATGCTCTTGGCCCTCTCAGTTAAAGGCACACACCTGTAGAATCTGGAAATATAAGTGACAAATGGCTGATAAGCTCGGTCCAGAGCCAGGCCAAATGGCAATAGAACTGTAGACATTGCATATTTCATTTTACAAAAGATTGTTCCATTTCTAAACCCGTAAAATTCGTCTGTGCCTTTGGGTTAGGTTCTGAGCGGCACCTCTGTAAGATCTGCAAACGCTGATGCGTGGGGAGCCCAGCGACTGTATCGACAAATGGCTGATAAGCTTAGTCCAGAGCCATGCCAGATAGCAATAAAGCTTTTTGTGGACTTCCTCCCCAAAATGCTTGCTAAGGTGTTAACAGTCTTACTGTTCCTCTGTATGGGGGGTTGTTAGAGGGCTCTGGCTGACACAATGCCCTGTGCGAGTCATATTACTGGCCTAAGTCTTAAGCTAAAGTCCAGTTATATTAATTTGTTTCAAATAATCCAAACCACTGGGAAGTGCATAATGTGCTTATATGTTAAATCATGTTCTTATATATCCAAATAGCACTTATATACTTATAACCCAATTAAACTATATATTAATTCATCTTAAGACTTTTTCATGACAACTGCATCATATTAGTACATATTCATATCATGTTTGGTCTTGTTATTCTCGGGGGAATCTAAGGAGTTGAATGGAGTATGTTTCATTCCCATTGAAATTATGGTTCGTTCTCTTTTGGAAACTCCTGAGAATTTGGTCAGAATACTCTCTGGTAATCACCCTATTCTCCTCTCTCTGCTGAAGTGTTTTATTACCCAAAACCGGATTCGAGCCCCCCCTTCCAAGTGTTTATGGCCATGCCGCCTGGATCAAAGGCGTGATTTGGCTTAAAGCAAAGAGAAACAATCCATTCTGGGAAGATCGTATCCGATCTCTCCCCGCGCACGTAAGGGCGTGAGTAGCTTTTTCAATGATGTAACATCGTAATTCGAACTTCCCGCACGCATTAGTGCGTGTATCCTTTCCTCCAGGTATGACTTTATTCTCCTCTTCTAAATTATGTGTAACTTGTAATTGGCTTAGTATTGATTTGTATGATTTAAGCTTTTTGCCTACCTGGTGAATAAATCATTGCTATTCCTTTAAGCTTGCGTGGTCTCCGGGACTCCTAATCCTTTTGTCCTTTCTAGCCACGTTACGACCGGTACTTAGGGGGTAAGTCCTTATCATTCCAGACTAGCTAGCTGATGTTTTAAAGGATGTGATGGGCTTTAAGTTGGATTGCAAGTTACGGTCTACTCATATAAAGGGTTTATGTAGTATCGGTCCTGGGATTTTGACCTAAAGGGCTTTCTTGAGCTTATAAACCGGTACCTGGCGATCCTTAAGGGGGCCCCTGTGGTGCGCATTATGTAGCATCGGTCCTGGGGATTGACCTTAAGGGTTTTCTTGAGTTTATAAGCCGGTGCCTGGCCGATCCCCTTAAGGGGCCCTGTGGTGTGCATAAATCTGGGTTCATGATATGTTTATGTGTGTCCCTAAACAAAATTCAACCCTAACAAAATTTCGTTTTAACGTTGGTTTTTTGCCCTTGTGAGGAAAAATTTTTTTTTTACAGCTTAAAGGAGTAACTGGGTTTTCACGAAGAGTCTGCCATGAGCTGTTCCCGAGATCTGACGATGTGTCCCTAAACTATAAATTCTAATTCTAAGTTGAGTCAGATATTTAACGAGGGTATAACTAAATTTGCATTCTAAATTCTATTATGGAGTCAGATTAATTGTAACTGTTGTAAGTTTTTGTGCCCCGTTGTTCGAACGGGAGAAAATATACCATTTATTGTGATTCGCGACCAGCCAGGATCGCCGCTGCGGTTAACATTTTAGGAATCCATACGATAAACCTTCAACCCTACACTTCCGCTGGTTATTGTTTTGTGGGTTTTACATACACCAATAACCCTTCAATAAATCAATCTTGGTCAGGAAACTTTGCTTGCCCTACCTCCCATCGAGCACAATCATCAACCCAGGTATTGGAAACACATCAGTTCTAGTTACAGCATTGATCAGCGATAATCTGTACAGAATCTAGTACTTCCATCAGGTTTTGGAACTAAACACAGGGTGAACTCCAATCGAGTGAGGCCTGATAATATCATGTTCTAACATGTACTCAACCCTTTTCTCAGCAATCTTTCTTTTTCAGGGATTCATCCCGCATGGATGCTGTTTTATTGGTTTGGCAGCATCACAACATCTACATCATGAGAGGCTATAGAAACTCTCTTCTTTAGAACATCAGGAAATAGATCTTTTATATTTCTTGATCAACCTCTCAAACTGATCTCTCTGTGATGGGTTCTGTGGCGCTGGAGTTTACATCAAGATTTTGCAAATACTTCAGAATTCTGACACTTGCTAGAATGAACTTCAGCTTTAATTCTAGGTTCATCATCTTGAAACCCCCTCATCTTCACAAGTCTCGCCATAGGGAGGATTCATGATGCTGCAACTCTACATTCCTCGATCATGATAAGGCTTGCATGTTAATGTGACACAACTTTTGGCTTTCTCCTATCTGGAGTCTTCTTACAATGTAATTGAGATCATTGAGTTTTGTCAGAATTTCATAAGGACCATGAAATCTAGCCTGCAATGGATTGGACTGGCGAAACAAACATATGACCTTGTCTCCTGGTTTAAACTCACGGCTTCTAGCCTTATGATCATACCAAGTTTTCATTTTTCCCTGACTTGATTTCAAGTTCTCTTTGGCTAGGTCACAAGCTGCACGCAGTCTTTCCTTGAACTTGCTAACATAGTTCAAACAGACTGATATAGCGGTTTCTTTCTCTTGCCATTGTTCACTCAACAATAGCAAAGGTCCTCTCACCATGGCCAAACACTAGCTCAAACGGACTGAATCCAGTAGACCTCTTGCACTGCTTCTAGCTGCAAACAACAGCAAATGAACACCTTCATCCCAGTCTTTCTCTTATGGTCATAACAATAAGTCTCTCATCATTGTCTTGAGAGGAATGAAAACCGCTTCTAAGGCAATTCTGACTCTCTGGATGATAGGCACTGAAAGAATCTGCTTCGCACTTAAGTTCATACACAACTCGCTGGAAACAATCCGAAGTGAAATTGCTACCTGATCTGACTGAATTTCTGGGAAGGCCAAACGTGAAGAACTTTATCAAGCCTCCTGCGATTGCAGTTGCTTTGATGTTGCGAGAGGTATGGCTTCAGGAATCTGGCAGCTGCACACATGATTGTCAACAAGTACTGATTTCCAGATCTAGTCTTGGGTAATGGACCAACACAATCAACAATGACCTTGGAGAAGGCTCCCCAAATGCTGGGATAGGCTGCAATGGAGCTACAGGTGGGTCTAACTGGTGTTTCTTTCACAACGACAAGGTGACAGGTATTGCAAAAGTTGGAAACATCTTTCCGAAGTCCAGGCCAGAAGAAGTGTTTCATGATCTTGTCAACAGTCTTGTTAACACCAAGATGACCTCCTAAAGGCAAACTATGAGCCATTGTTAAGATCTCATTCCTGTAGACCTTCGAACAACAATTTCTGTTTGACCACTGCCCAACTTGCATTGGCAGGGATATCAGGAGGGCGCCACTTCCGCGATCAACACTCCATCCTTTGAGATACACCCAACTGGAACTGGCGCTTATTTCTTCATCAGGAAGGGCTCTCTTCTTTAGTACAAATTTCAGGATCATTAGTTTGCCCTGAATCAACCGCTTTCTGGACAGAGACAAGTCTCCAAACACATCGGAATCACCAGACCCATCTGGCTGGCTGAACAGAGAACTGATAAAAGTGTCTGATAAGTCCTCAAACGGAGAAACCATAGTAGGCTGAACAGAGTCATGAGGCGAACCACCTGAGTCATGACTATCCAATGTGCTGGATTTCAGCACCACATCATCTTCTTTTCTTGAGCCTTCTTGGCCATAGCATGAGTCACTGCTAAGGAAGGATACAGAGATGGGTCTTCATTGCCATCTTCAGTGCTCTCGCCAGAAGTAAGATGAACAGGGGGAACTACATTGCCCCCAGCCAGGCTGGGCTGCCTAGCAACAGAGAAACACCCTTGATAGGTAGACTTGACATAAGTCCCACTCTCACCTGTCCTGGTAACCAAATCTGACTTCAAGAATACAGAGAGCGCAGGGTACAGATACAGTCCTCCAATACCTTGTACAAGTATGAAATCCCCAGAAGCTGTCTCATCACGTGAACTCCAAGGAGTCCATCAACAAAAGTGACTGAGAAGCTCCTGCATCCCTTTAGGATATATATGGGGACAGAGGAGAATGCCTTATTCAGAGCCACTATAATCCCTCTGACACAAATGGAAGAAATTCCTCCCCTCACAAAGTCAGCAGTATCAGGCTTCTTAGCCTCACAAGGAGCAGCAGGCACTTAGCAGATCAGTCATCTAATACAGGGGTTTCTAACCTTGTCTTCACAAAGGCATTGGGTTTTGGTATCCTTTTCAATTCTTTTTAGCTTTTAAGGAATCAACAGTTAGTTGTAACATGACCAGCTTTCTTTGCAATAATTGCAACCAGACCACTTTTGTCATCATTGTCAGCCACACCTTGATCAGACCTTGACTGGATTGAGCCCATCACCAGATTTGTTCCTTTGTCTTTTGGGTAAGGAATCTTGGGTATCACTGCTACCTTCTTCTGAAATTGGGACCATCTATTGTTACTGCTAGACTGAAATTTGGACTTATGTGTGAGAACATATTCGTCTGCAAACTTGGCAGCTGATTGCAAATTCAGTGCTTGCTTCTCATTAAGGTAAGTCTTAATATCATCCTTGACACAGTTCTTGAATTCTTCAACTAACACCATCTCTTTTAGTGAGTTGAAATCATCCTTGACCTCCATAGAAGTACACCAGCGCCAAAGCAAACCTTCTTCTCAAGAAGTAAATTCAACATAAGTCTGATTGTCAGATTTCTTCAGACCTCTGAATTTCTGTCGGTAAGCCTCTGGAACCAACTCATAAGCTGTCAAAATAACCTTTTTGACAACCTCATAATCAGAGGAATCATCTGCAGACAAAGCCAATAGGCTTGTTGAGCTTTTACCCTTGAGGACAGTTTGCACATCAGAGGCCAGTGTTCCTTGGCTACTGACAACTCTTAGCTACCTTCTCAAGCACTGGAAATACTTATCAACCTCTCCTTTTCTCTGAAAAATGGAGGCACCAGCTTTTTACTCTCCTGGTTAGCCCGAAATTTGTTTTCGGGGTTTTATTTTTTATTCTTTAGTTGCTCCATTTGGGATTTTCTTCGTCTAATTTTTCTAAATTGAAATTTCTCTTGTCTTTGCTCCCTCTCTTTCTGCTCTTCCTCTCTGCTAATTTTTCTAATTAAACTGCCTTTTTGTTTTTCTTTTTTCTTCAATTTCTAGCATTTTTAATTTAAGTTCCAATTCTACATTTGGATTTTCCACCGAAAACTGTTCCAGATCTCCTGGTGCAAACACATTTTCATCAATGTAATATTCAACAATCTCTCTCGCCAGTCTTGCTTTTCGCATGGCTGGTTTTACATCTGTCAGCTCTAACTGTCTGCATATTTCTAGCAGTTCTGCCTTTTTAAAAGACTTCAAAACCTCTACGGTTGGTGATGCCAAGAAATCATCCATTGCTGTTGATCTGCCAATATATATCTAGGAAAATTCAAAAACAATTTCACTATTTGAAATTTTAGATTTTCAATAAATACTCGCGACAATGGTCTACCCTGACCCGGAGCCCCCAATTTGTTATGGCCCCAATTTATTATGCATACGGACAGCAAGGGATGACATAGACAAAATCCTTTAAGTTCAACACATTTAATTAAACAAACACATAGAACTAATTCCACACCCTACACTACTGACCAAGATTGAAAAGAAAATTAAAAAAAATAAGATATTTACAATTCTGTAATGTGAGATGGCCAAGAGGTTGTGATGTCCTGGGACAGGAAAATGCTCAACACAGGCAAAAAATCCACAAAAGCTTAACAGGTCTTGAAAAGAGTGACAGGTCTGGTCAAATGTATCCTCTTGGGTAATTCTCCTACCACTTGCCACTCTCGATTTTTCTCCTAACATAATTTCTTTTTCCAGAGCTCTGAGGCATGCCCGAGACATGCCTGCTAAACCTAGTTTTAGATTGCTTAACAAAGAAAATGTCAATACTGCCATCTAGTGGCTTTTTAACACATTACAACACTTTGTTGATATTCTGCATCAAGAGTCGGATAAAGGCAAACCCATGCGTGTTGGATATGCTGTCTGTACTCATGAATCTGGTGTTGATTTCAGGCCCTCTGCACACTAAACATAAGTTGATATCTAACTAGTTTGGCTGACACCTTGCAGACAGAGGAGCAAGGCAACAGCCAAACACACTCTTGTGGGGCTATTACACCAATCTGAAGACTCACTCATGTGACCTGCAGCAAGCAGAGCATGATGCTGTTCTCACAAGAAAAACGTCAATGGACATCAAGCATGGAACACAACACACTGATGACGGGTGGGTAGGACCCAATGGTAAGCCTGTATTACTAAAATTCCTCTTCCATATTGCTGCAGATTTGGTGCATGGGCAGTGCCATGTACCCAGAGGAAGGACCAAGGAGTTAATAGAGCAACAGAGCAAAGTTACTATCACTTATTTACTAAAAAAAAAAAAAAAAAATTTTTTCTAAGAAATGTCCAACATGACAAAGATGGGTCGTAGTACAGAAGGGGGCAATCCCTACACCCCTTGGGCCATTCCACACGTATATCTAACACCGTGTGAGGGAAAGAGGTATGCGTTAGTACTGATATGGCCTTTTTCTAAATCGTAGAAGCTTTAGATGCAATCACAGTAGCAAAAATCCTGAGTAGAGAAATTATTCCTAGGTGGGGAATTCCAAAGACATTGTATAGTGACAATGGGCTGAATTTAGGTAACGAAGTGTTGACCCACCTGAGAGCAAAATTAAATGTTAATTGAAACAATCAGCAGGTTTAGTGGAGAGAATCCACTGAACCCTGAAAGCAAACTGGCAAAAGCCATGTACTCTAAATAATTTGACCTGCTGAGGCCTCCCACTGGCACTATAATTTCTATGTGCCAGCAACCAGGACATCGCTTTTTCTTTCAATGCCATGAATTACTCACAGGAAGGCCTGCCTGGGCTCTGGGAGACCTAACGTGGTCCCCACCTCGCAGCCTTTATGCAAACAGACCTATCAGATTATATATGGCTTTTGGGGGCAATATGACTCAAGCTTCTCGCCAGGTGCAAGCAGCAAATTCCACAGGAGACGAGGACAACGGCACTCGGCCCCAGGTACCACTGGCCACTGGGTCTGGTTGTGGCACTGCCGCCCACGCTGGGGACGAACCGCCTGGACGGACCGCTCAAGATCATTGAGGCTTCAATCACAAGAGGGGGGCCGAAAAAGGAGGAGATAAGATCGGGCATCATTTTGCACACTGTAAAGCAAGACCGCCAGAGCGTGTCACTGGAGCAGGTAAGAACTAACCTGTTGTCATTGCAGGACATCACGAGGAAGATGGAGATGAGAATCAAGGAGGGTGGGAGGAACGTAATGAAATGGGTTAGAATAGGAAAGTGAGATTGGCTCTCCTAGTAGGATTTTCTTTTTATTTATTGTAGGCGCGTACTATACGCTCAACGCACTCAGAAAGACGCCCACACCACACCCACACCACACCAAGAATTCACGGAAAGACATGTTGATGGTAGCGGCAGTAGTAGGAGGACTAATAGCAGGAGGAGCATTCTCCAGCCTGGTCTTGCAGTATATACATCGTTGGGTCCTAACACATACATCATCGGAATACACGGACAAGACAAATTTAATTGCACATCCCAAAAGTAACGTGAAAATAACAAGTACTATAGTAATCTTGGCTTTGGTATTGGTAACAGACGCAGCTACAGTGAACTCAGACCCCTGTGGAGCCAAGGTAATTTTAAAGGTGGACCCGGACAGTGAGAACACATTTCAATTTGATTTATGTAACGTAATCAACTGTGGTACTGACCCCTCCAAATGGAGGGGGTATGAAGATATTGAGTTAGAGGAGTACCGAGATGAACCCTACACGCCCAACTGCCCCATTGGAAATCCCTACTGCAAACATGGACAAGGCGGAGGAGCAGGTTGGGCTTGCTGGAAGTGGGCGGAGAACTATCGCCCAGACCTGCCTAACCTCAGAAAACAACTTCTGACTGATCCTGAATTTCAGCGAGCTTACTGCCGGGAGATTCTGGGGTTGCCTGAGGAGGAGTGTGAATGAGATTTGAGTGGATGAAGGGTATTGGCTTAGTAAATTTATGACATTAGAGTGTGCTCATGTGCTCATGTGCTAGATCCATATTCCGTGATAGTGGCTGATGAGTGCACTTGCACATATGAAGTAAAATTAAAATGCCGGAATATGCAGATTTGCTGTAGGACTAAAGGGTTTCGCTTGGAGCGGACGCTGGGCCGGCAACTAGCCAAGCCGACCTCCACTGGCGTCATGGCCAAGCCATGGTCATGTGGTTCCCTGAGTTGTCAAGGGGTGAAGGGGGGCACCCAAGGAGGGGTCCCAGTGGTCAAGTAGAGCCTGGAGGTCAGGTTTTGCTTTGCTGCGCTAGGATACTAATGCAATCACCCCATTGATAGCAATATGTAACGTAGGTGCTCACAGTACAAAAGGGTGAGAATGTAATCGCTTCAGCACTTAGTGTTGCCCCCATAAAATGGGGCCAAAGGAGGGAGTTGTGGAATAATACAAAACATCTTTTGCATTCTTATCATCTTATTATCATCAGTATTATTATCAAAACATCTTTTGTATTATTATTATCTTTAACTGCTTAAAACATCTTTTATGTCAATACCCCAAAGCTTATAAACCTATTTGCCCAGAGTGTGTGTCTGTGTGTGAGAGGAACTGTACAGAGGACTAAGGTCAAGAGTGGCACAGGAATGCAAAGTTTCTGCCAAGAAAGAAAACGCCCTAAGCGCAGTCCAAAGTGGCATCAGGTATCCCATTACCGCCTCTCAGTGACCTGTCCAAAGTAGACTGGACAATACTATGAAGAAAGGCGGGAGCTGATTAGACTACAGTTATAGACAGATCTACAGCCAATTGATGTACAGCTAAAGGACTGTGGATTATAAGAACTGATGCCCGGGCAACGCCCGGGCAGAGCGCTCTCCAAACTGTGGCCAAGAACATCCCTCTGTTACAGTTTGTAATTTTTACTCTTTGTCTGTTATAAATTTACTATATTTCAATCACAATCTGGTCAAGTCTTTATTTCAATTGTCTTCCACCCTTAACGAACACCACCGGGTAACAAGAGGTAATTTTCCCCACATGCCTCACTGAGACTGCTGGAACTGTCATAATTGCAATTCAAAGAGTTACTTGTCATTTTCACAAACAGTTGTACACTATGACTTAAAAGTGAGCAGTGGATATTAATTTTATGCTGGACATTTACCATGAAGACTAACTACTAACACCTATCCACAATGCAAAAGTATTTATAACCATATAGTATGTGCAAATATCTCTCTCTCTGTCTCTCTCTCTCTCTCTCTCTCGCTCAAATAGAGAACATTTGGCGCATCATAAAATGAAAAATCCGACAAAGAAGACCCAGGACTATTGAGAAGCCATAATTCTACATCTAACAAGAGTGGGACAACACTCCTCTCCCAAAACTTCAGCAACTGGTCTCCTCACTTCCCAGACATCTACAGACTTTTGTTAAAAGAAGAGGGGATACTAATCAATTGCAAAGATGGCCCTATCCCTATAAGTTTTTGAGATGTGTTGCTGCCATCAAATTCAAAATGAGCTAATATTTTTTCATGAAATGGTCAAATGTCTCACTTTCAACATCTGATGTATTGTTTATCTTCTGTTGAGAATAAAATGTCACTTTATGAGATTTACAAATCATTGCATTCTGTTTTTATTTACATTTTACACAGCACCCCAACTTTTGGCGTTGTAAATACAGTCTATATATATATATATATATATATATATATATATATATATATATATATATATAGGTGAAATTTCCAATTACCGCACAGTTACCCCTAGGGACAGACAAATCGTGAAAGTCAATATTGATTAAAAAAAAACTTTATTACAGTGGAAGACCAACATATTGGCTCCATGAAAAACCTGATTCACACCCTGTGCTCCTAACATATCAGTTTTGGTAGCCCTGCAACAGTAACCATCCATTTTCGTGTAACGTCAGACACTTTTATTACTATAATGTTACAAACCTTTAGTTAACCCTTAAATGCCCAGCTATAGTAAAAGTTGAAAGAAAAAAAAATCTATGTATTCTGTTAATATGTCCTGGGAGGGGGCTAATAACAACCCAATAGCAATTTTTAATTTTTTGGTGACCTTTGACCTCATTTTAGTTTTGTGACATATATGTCACAATGGGTATTTTGGGGACCTTATTGCTAAAATGACTTGCATGATAAAACAGTTGACATATAGCTGAAGTATTAGGCATAGCTTATTTTTCATTAGCTTACCTACTACTTAGGCTTACCATGTACTTTGTCCAGTGATGAATGGGTGCTGATCTATCATGTGGATTCCACCATGGGGGCGGCCATATTGGAAAGGTTAGCTGGTGCAGCCAGTGTAGTGTCAGTTCCACTTTTATGCATCAGATGGCAGCACTGATGGTCTAAATATGTCACTATGGGCATTAGATTGCGAAATTTATGTGGGGTCAGTGGTTTTGACAACCCCCAAAATCGTGTGACAAATTTGTCACAGGAGGCATTTAAGGGTTAAAATGCTCGTATCAGCTCCATATTTAGTTTCTAAACAGGGACAATTGATAAGAGTTTGCACACCAAAAAGCAAGTTCCTAAGTTAAAAAGTTTTGAAAATATGGCAAAATGAAAATTTGGGGATTGTTGATATTTTACGTTTTTTTTGCGAACACTACATTAACTTTGGTGTAGCACACTAGATCTGCATCTTACACTCATTATTATCCCTGTGGATGGGAAAACCACTCATTCCATCACCAAACATGTCCAGAACGTCTCCAAACTCAGTACACATGTACAAAACAGGTTGCACATCTCTTTTAAAGTCAAATTATACCACCTAAAATTTCTTTGAAAAAAAAAAAGTATGTGGTATTGAGTAAATGGCTGTTGCATTTGATAATAGTACCGTAGGGGCATCTTATGTTAAAATATGGAGAGGCTACTCCAAGGCTAAGTAGTATTTCTAATAGAAAAACTGATTATGTAACGTCAGACACTTTTATAATTTTAACCAAAATGCAGCCCCAGGGGATAGGATATGATGCCTTTATAGCTCAGGATGTTTTATAATGTGTATCTTTACCCGAAAAACACAACAGCAGTGACATATATTAGATATGTACAGTTATATGGGCAGAAATCTAAGTAAAACAGATACGATGTAACGTCAGACACTTTTATAACCTTTGCCTCTGTGATCGACTACAGGGGGTATATAACTCGTCTAAAACATAAACAAGGTGCCTCTGACGACTGCGCATGCGCAAGGGATCGAGATCACTATCGCCGGTTAATCTACGGCGTCTCAAAGTTTCGCGCCTCGATAGAGCGAATAAAAGTGTCTGTCGTTACATCGAGCAAAGTACATATACAGGGACCTAATGGAATCAAGTATCGATACAACAACTGGTCAGGATTGTTAAAAATAATCATAAATATGAGCCAGGGTGCAAAAAACACAGAAAAACTGTAAAGAATACACAGGAGGAGGCCAAACGTTGATGTAACGTCAGACACTTTTATCCAGTTTAAAATTGTGTTTTGATGTGCAGCATGTAGGTGAATGACAGTAGACCCAAAATCTTGACCCCAACATACTAGTCCTAGGCACTGTTCAAAGTGAGGGCAATAGTTATAATCTGTCTGCATTGGTTGTACAGTACATGGTGGGTTAAAATAAAAGTGTCTGACGTTACAACGCGTACTTATTTCTGATTCAAGCCATGACACACCAGAAGGAAGACTCAACCAACGGTTCAACCTAATGAATCTTGGAGCCAACACCCCAGGGCACATGAGAAATAAGTTTGGGGTGCACTAAAAGTGCCACTGTGGTAATGACACACACCCAAATATTTAAAAAAATGTCCCAAAACCAGGTTTTTGAAGCATTTTTCAACTTTGAAGGCCCATATCTCAGGTAATAGCCATGGGATTCACACAAACTTACACTTTTCTGAAAGCCCTAACTGTCCTGCATTGAAAGAGACTAAGATAGGCCAGATTGGTGGATTCATTTTTATTCTGTAGCACTGAGAAGGTGGAAAGGCTGGAAAAAGGCCAAATGGACACCAATTGAAAACCTGACCCATATATATATATATATACTTAGCTCCATTAAAAACGCACGGGTGAGGTATGTGCTGTATTTGCAGCAAATTGAAGAATCAATTGATTTTTATTGCTTTTCCAGTGAGGCCACGAGAGGAAATAAAAAAAATGTGGTATTGTAATCTGGCCAAGCGCTGCGTGCCCACGCCAAGCACTTCAGTAACAACAAACATTGAGCTGTTAAGTGATGTGTACCGTGACACTTGACTTGTTCTTTTTGGTGCGGTCAATGGCCTACATAAAGCCAACAAAAAAAACGAAAAATGCTACTGCATCAAGAAAATGGAACGGCTTGTGACACAGGAGGGAAAAAAGAGCCATTAAATGTTACGGGCAGGTCTCAGCAGTCAGAAGTGAAGAGTTCGTCATTTGCCTGTCACCGTTCAACAATCAGTTGGCTGTCTGTCCAGAATGGAACACAGGCGCTGTCACTGACCGACCCGCTTAGGGCAGCCCGCAGTGACTTCATCTCATGATGAAGTTTTGCCACATCTGGTTACAGCCTGTGCGTGACAGATTCGGACAGCAACCAAAACTGATCATGAGATCAGGGGTCCAGAAGACCTGCCTGTAACATTGAGGGATGGTAGCGTGGCGCAAGTGTCGTTTGACACAGTCTCGTGAGCAAAACATGCGTGCACCGCCCCAAAACCCAATTTAAGCTGCCCTTACCATGGTTTCCTGTGCCCATTCTCACAGAAACAGCTGCACAGAGGCGTTTGTTGTTAAAAATGGGTTTTCTGTAGGGGCGACAGTCCTGTTTTCCATTCTCAGACAGAAACAGGTAACCAGAATAACCCTTTTATTTCACAGCCCGACTCGGCGACAGTGCTCAGTCAGAAAAGCCTGTAAAAAGGCTCTCATCTCCTGTGTCACTTCCATTTTGATGCAGGCAAAAATACAGTACATGTCACTCAATGTTTGTTGTTACTGAAGTTCAGGATTACAATACCACACGCTTTTCTTTATTTCCTCCTCGTGCCTCACTGGAAAAGCAATATATATTTTAATGGAGCTAAGTATATATATATATATATATATAAATATAAATATAAATTGAAAAAAAATGCAATTTTCTATTTCTTGATTTATCGATTGTAACTGTTATTTATCAACACTTCATTGGTATCAAATGAAAGATGGATCTCAGACAATACGTAGATATAACAGAAAATCGGGTTGGAATATTGCCATGTTGGCTTTTATTTAACAAGGTGAAGTTCAACATTACGAAACACAAATTACACCATCAGTATCTCGTATGTCCCCCGTTAGCATTGCGCACGGCGGTACACCTGCGTCTCATAGACATCACCAGACTTCTGATTGTTGCTTAAGGAACGCTGCTCCACTCTTTGGTCAGTGCTTGTCTTAGCTGACGTACTGTAGCTGGCGGTGGTTGACGTCTCCGGATCGCTCTATCCAGAATGTCCCACAAGTGTTCTATTGGTGAAAGATCTGGAGAAAATGCTGGCCAGGGAAGGATTTGCATGTTTTCGGCTCGAAGGAACTCCATACAGATACGTGCCGTGTGCGGACGTGCGTTGTCCTGTTGGAAAGTCAGTCGGTGATGTCGGACAAACGGAAGGATGACTGGACAGAGAATTTCATTGCGGTAAGGGACGGCGTTGAGGTTTCCTTCAAGAAAATGAAGGTTGGTTCTGTGTGTAGCAGACGGTCAGTCGTGATACGACGGTCAGACGCTGGAGTCGTAACACGTGGCCTACCGGATTTGGGGTGATCGACCGTGTGTCAAGTGGCATTAAACCTGGTCCTGAGGCGATTGTTGCAGAATGCACGCCGAATTGACGGGCAACTCTATCTACCCAACTTCCGGCCTGTTGCATCCCAATCACGCTTTCTTTTTGAACTTCCGTTAGTCGTGGCATTATAACCCGTCTGATTTTTACTCATTTTCGGTCAGACTTTTATAGGCCACGGTGTTTATGAGGAACTCAAAATAAAAATGGGAGTGTTAGGACAATGGTAGTACTCGAACCCAAGCACTGCCAATGTTCGGTTCTGGATGAATGGCGGCTCCAGAATACGCGCTGTGACCACGAAAATTTGTATGGTAGAAGTGCTTACCTCCAAAAAATACCTGAGAGCAAAACCATCTTTCTCAATGGGTTTGTCGAAATTTAGCACCGGATTACGTAATTGCGTTTCTTTTTTTGGTCAGTATATATATACTGTGTGTGTGTGTGCGTGTGTGTATATATATATATATACATATTTAGGGAGGCTTGGGAGAGTTGGGCCACTTTTTATATTTTAGCATATCAAGCTAATTCTATTCACAGCAGATAACCATTAATTGCACTTACGATACACACATCCAATCCAATACATCCAATACACTTCCTATACCAGCTGTTTTTGAATGCAAGCATATGTGCAGGAGGGGGAGACAAGTTTTAAAATAATGTTTTTTGGCCCAACTCTCCCTCCTAGAGAGGAGAGTTGGGCCAGGGCCAGGGGAGACTTGGGCCACTGCTGAGGAGAGTTGGGCCACATACAGGAGAGTTAAGATAGACACACAACAACCATCCAGGCAAGGAAAATATGAACAGTTTAATTCCAAATTCATAAAACAACAATGAACATGAAGTAAATCAATATTCTAGTAGAAGTCCACTAGCAAAAGTCAACACTGAACAGAAACTTCTTGCAACACATTTTGTGTTAACTTTTTAAGAATTTCGCAGAAAATGTGAACAGTTAAATTCCAGATATTATATAAGAGTGACTATTTAAAATTGAACTTCACCAGAAAATATCAGCATTGCTAAGGAACATATTCTACATTTTCCAATTGTCACATTCTCATGTCAATGCAAATTATGAACAACTTGATAACAAATTTTGGTAACCAAAGGTTATGTGGGCCTATCAAAATAAATTCTGATACAACCCCTCCAGGAAAAGTTAACCTTTATCAGCAAAATATATGGCCCAACTCTCCCATCCACAAGTATCCCAACTCTCCCAATGTCCACCATATTTATTTCAATGGCAATTTTAGCAAATAAACATATCACACAGATTAGGCCAATACCTTGATGAAGGAGGAATGTCACAGCTATCTTGTAGAATAACTAAGGACAGTATACTCCATAGGATTGAAGAGATAGAAAAATGCTTACCGTGAATTTAACTTTTTACCCTTTTGAGTCAAAAATGCACTTCTCTGCAAAAACATGGACAGACAGCCAAAACTTCTGCAGTCCCTTATGTCAATGAAAAGATGATGCCTAGTACTTCCATTAGATGGCACCACCTGCCCAATACAGTTTCCAAGTTCCATGAAATTAAGGGAGGCCCAACTCTGTCTGTGGTCCAACTCTCCCCAGCCTCCCCTCTATATATATATATATATGTATATATATGTACAATTTTTTTTTTGCTTCAAGCATATATAACGAAATATAATGAACACACATCATACATATCTTAAACTTCAGATATATTGAACATTTGAACAGGAATTTACAGGGTGGGGAAGCAAAACCTGCACTGACATTTAAAGTACAAACAATCCCACAACCACTCCCCTGAATTGTGGCACCTGTTATTTGAAAAAGTAAAGACTATAAGCTGTAATCTGAGTCTGTGCTTTATTCGTTTGGTTGTAAAATGACTAAAATGAATAATATTCAGTCTATGGATGGTGATTTATTTTGCAAATTTTGCTTCCCCACCCTGTATCAGATCATAAATGAAGAAAAATTCAATCAGCTTTTTATTCACCAAAATGCAGACTTCACTCTTAATGCTTAAAACATTACAAAATTTGTTTTTCAAGTTGCAGACTTTAAAGAGAGTAATTTGGGAATGCAGACTACTTTGCATTGCTCAGCGGAATCAAAATTGTCCGCCTTTATACACTACTAGTCAAACAATTGGACACATTGCCTTTCAAAATGTCTTTAGTATGTTTTCACACCATTACTGTGGTAAATTTTTTTCTGTAAAGAGGAGGAAAAATATCAATTTTTCCAATTATTTCTGGTCCAGTTCTTTTTAAACTGACATTTTAAAAACATCATATCGAGGGCTGACTGCATTAAACAGTTATGTCCAGATGTTTTACATTGGACATAACTGTTTATTGCAGTCAGCCCTCGATATTGGACTGTATTTCCCATAAAACACTGATATTATTAGTTTGAGTTTAAATAACACCAATTAGCCTACAACAACATAATTGTGGTGTATATCTAACATACAAACCCAGTGGCTATATGCATCTGTGATTTTAACAGATGTTAACAGATCACCAAGTCCTGCCACCCCTCAAAGTCCCCAAACCAGGTTTAGTAACAGATAACATCCTCAACAGCTTGTGAAAAGTTTGTAAGATGCTGTGATGGTCTTTTTTCCTGAATGTTCCTGAAAGATGAAGTTTCAATGCTTCAGAAACACTCCAAGTTTGTTGGGGGGTGCATGATACTCCCGTTTTCCACCGTGGGTGAATGAATAATGCAGCTTTGAGAACGTTGTTGTAGCAGGATCACGTAAATAACTCCAGGATCCCTGTGTTGTGTTGCCCCTTTCCTTTTTTTGATTGGCTGGCAGGTGGCAAGCTGCGCCCCTGAACTCCAGGGGAGACGTGTTTGATTCCTGCCGGTTTCAACAGTTACAGCGGTGAAAACTACCGTAATAGTGAAGTACAACCATCTAAGGTGGTTAATGAAACTCTGAGCAACTTCACCTGTGAACATTCAGCTCTTTTTCATGTAGACTTATGCCAAATTTAACCCATAAACATCTCTGGAATAGACAAATGATGGTTTGTGAGAACGTTTGCCCAATATAGTTGCATAGCGGTGCTTCGAACTCTGTCCCATTAACTTGTATTACCTGTAGAACTGTTGAAAAACTACACTGGCCGAGTGTAATGGAGAAAGTTGCACCTTGTGCCGTTCGCTGCTGGTATTGGTTTGATGGGCAAGTATCACACGGCCAAAATAGCCCAGCCGTTCGGGAACTCTTCCGAACCTCCCAAATGCCAGTGTGCCCCTGTGCATAGATATATTAAAAAATATATTGCATAATATATTAAAACAACACAATATAATATAGTTGCATGATATATTAAAATATGAATTGTAATATATGCACGGATATACAACCCCAAATCAGAAAAAGTTGGGACAGTGTGGAAAATGCGAATAAAAAAAGAAAGCAGTAATTTATAAATTTCCCTTAACTTGTATTTCACTGCAGACAGTATGAACACAAGATAATTCATGTTTTGTCTGGTCAACATCATTTGATTTGTAAATAAACATCCATTCTTGCCATTCAGGCTTGCAACACATTCCAAAAAAAGTTGGGGCAGGGGCAATTTAGGGGTAGTAATGATGTATAATAACTAAATAATGATGTGATTTGAAACTAGTCATGTCAACAGGTGATTGTAATCATGGTTTGGTACAAAAGCAGCATCCAGGAAAGGACTAGTCCTTTAGGAGCAAAGATGGGCAGAGGATTGCCAGTTTGCCACCAAGTGCGTGAAAAAAATAATTGAAATGATGAAGAAAAACGTTTCTCAAAGAAAGATAGGAAGAGATTTGGGCATTTCTCCCTCTACGGTGCATAACATAGTGAAAAGATTCAGGGAGTCTGGAGGAATTACAGTGTGCCAGGGGCAAGGGCGCAAGCCTAAACTGAATGGCCGTGATCTTCGAGCCCTCAGACGGCACTGCATTAAAAACCATCATTTGCCAATAAGTGACATAACTGCATGGGCTCAGGACTACTTCAGGAAATCACTCTCAAGCACTACAGTACGAAGTTACATCAAGAAATGCCAGCTAAAACTATACTGTGCCAAAAGGAAGCCCTACATAAATAGTGTCCAGAAGCGCCGTCGACTTCTCTGGGCTCGGAGGCATCTGGGATGGCCCATCGCGCAGTGGAAACGCGTATTGTGGTCAGACGAATCGGTTTTTGAAGTCTTTTTTGGAAGAAATGGACGCCGTGTGCTGCAGACCAAAGAGGAAAAGGACCATCCAGACTGTTACCAGCTAGAAGTCCAAAAGCCAGGGTCTGTCATGGTATGGGGTTGTGTCAGTGCCTTCGGCAAAGGTAACTTGCACTTCTGCGATGGCACCATTAATGCTGAGAAGTACATCTCGATTTAGGAGGAACAAATGCTGCCTTCAAGGCGACATCTTTTCCAGGGACGCCCCTGCTTATTTCAGCAAGACAATGCCAAACCACATACTGCGCACATAACAAAGGCATGGCTGTGTAAGAAGAGGGTATGGGTGCGTGACTGGCCTGCCTGCAGCCCTGAGCTGTCTCCTATAGAGAATGTTTGGCGCATTTTGAAACGCAAAATGCGTCAACGAAGACCCCGTACTGTTGCACACCTAAAAAGCTGTTTGCGAGAAGAATGGGAATGCATCAAGAAAATGGACCAGCTTGTGGCACAGGAGAGAGAAAAAGAGCCATTAGCACGTTACGGGCAGATCTCAGCCGCCGAGAGGTGATGCGTCATTTGCACTGTCACCGTTCAACAATCAGTCGGCTGTCTGTCCAAGAATGGAACACAGGCGCTGTCACTGACCGACCCCGCTTAGGGCAGCCACGAGTGACTATATCGCTCAAGAGCGCCACATTTGGTTACGGTCTTGCGGTGAAAGGACTCTGGCCAAATGATGGCTGCCACATTTGGCTAGGTTTTGGCTTTGTGGACTTTTTCCACCTTGGTCTCATTTTGAAAGCAATTAAGCCATGTTTGGTGTCAAATTGTTCCTTGGGTGGGCAGCAACAATAACAGTTATAAATTTTAGAACAAGCACTGTGATAATTGGGAGTTATTCATTGATTTATCCCCATATGTTGGTTTTAGGGGGGTGCTCATCTAAATTTGGCACACATCTGTCCTAGCACATATGATACAAAGAACAAATGCATTTTCTAGGCCCACACACATCTCTCCACACAGTCAGTATGGTAAGGGATCAAAAGCTTTCATGGGCAATTTCCCCATGCTGACGCAACACCACCTTTGCAATGATTTCATTTTCCAATACCACATTCATATCTACAAACCCGATCGCCATCCGGTGCTGCTGCGGATCAGCAGTCCTGCTTAAACCCATTCATATCGACCTGAAAATACCGTATAAAAGTCATAAAATGTCCGCATCAAATTGGCGAGACCCATTCATATCGAAATCTCGCCACCCTATTAGTCGTCATGGTTTTCCTAAACCGAAGCCTAGGCATGGGCTGGAAATTCCCTTTGCGTGATCGCGCGTGATACATTATGGGCATTGGTATAAAAATATTTATAAATATATAAAACCGATATGCTCATTAATCAAACTGAGGGCGAATGACGCTGATCAGCAGTACACACACTTCCTGGACACCTGCGCCTTTGTTTGGCGCATGAGCGGAAAACTGTTCAACGACACTGACCATTTCCGCTCTGCTAGAGTAAATTTAATACGGTGCTGAGCAGGAGTGCAATTCATATCGCACTATCCGGTGCTTCTCCGGTGTTGCACCGGAGCTAAACCACCTCCAGAGGTGTTTTAAATTACTCCGGGTAAACTACGCCCCAGTAAATTACTCCACCGTAAATCAATTCACATCGAGCTGTAACCCGGTGCTGCTCTGGAGCTGCTGCTGTGCTGATACGGAGTGAACTGTCAATCTGAAAGGGGCTCAAGTTACCTCAAATGAAAATTTTGAAAACTGGAGGATGGACGAGGGTTCAAAAATGTTCAAATGTTCAAGAGGGTTCAAAGATGTAAAAAATGTTCGACTTTTCAAATTTTGTGTTAAGTTTAAAGAGGTAATCTCAGGGTAGATTTGTAATGTGAGGTAAATTGTAATAGTTAGTGTTTTCAATCATTAGTAAGACAAGCTGTGTTCGTGGAACACTGATGCCCCCGGCGGCAGGTTGAAGTATTGCAGGTTAAAGTTTTTTTCCCCGCTGCAGACAAACAGACAGACAGACAGGTGCAAGACAATATGCCCCCGGAATCGAAGGCATAATAATAATAATAAAAATTTTCAATTGTGGAATGACTTGATATATATACATATATATTATCTTGAAATAAATATTTTCTAGTGTCTTAGTACACAAGTTCAAGTTGTTTGCGTGATTTTGTTGGCTTTTGTGCCTGAAAAATTCCAAAATGGTGATGTATTATAAATTGTTCTTTTAGGGCTCAGAATGTACCAGAATGCACCATTTAAAGCATAGAAATAAAACATTTTCTGGGGGGGCATGCCCTTGGACTCCCCTCGAAAGGCATGGCCCTTTGGGCCCTGCTCCACTTTGGGCCGTGATGGCTATACTTCCTTATTTAATTTCCTACCATGTAGAATTTCCTGTATTTTTTTTTTTTAAATCTCTGAGCACCCCTGTATACCTGGCTACACTGTTAAAATTTACCAGGATTCCACAGCAATTAACAATATAATTTCAGAGTAAAATATTGTAATCAAAATCCCCTGTAACATCACAACAAATTACCATAAAAATTACTGCACCCTTTGATTTCACAGCATTTAACTATTATTTCACAGTAAGATACTGTATTCAAAATCCTCTGTAATATTACAACAAATTAATGTAAAAATTACTGAACCCTTGGGTATTACAGCATTTAACTTTTTTTCACAGTAAAATACTGTAATCAAAATCCTCTAATGAAAATATATTACTATGAAATTCAAACCACAAAAATTTGAACCACATGGTTGTTTGTCATTTCGGAGTTTCCATAGAGCTTTATATGAAAAGTAATTTGTGTGTTCAGAGCTTCCAATCCGCCATTAAGAGGGAGGAGGACGCGCATGAGTGCGCTCAGTTCCCCATAACACCACCACGCGCTTGTTGTCGTTGCCTTGTCGCTGTGAATCCTACCAACACATGTAAGTTATGGGGAAAAGGTATTGGCTTTACTTTTGTAAATTGGTAATGCTGAACACTGCAAACATACAAGAAACTGTTATACCATTTGTTGGTTGTGAAATGAACTAAGGACGAGTCTTGAGTTGGTGAAATAGTGTCGTGTTGGCTTGTATATGCTAGCTAGTAACATTAGCATGCTGGTAGCTAACGTTAGCTAAACAACTGAATTGCTATTCACTTGTATGTAGCCTAACATTAGCTTGTTAGCTACCAACGCGATGGTTTAGCTAAAGGCACACTCAATACTCGATTAAAAGAGTGAAAAACGAAGAGTATAACAGAGTGTAACTTAGTTGCGTGCCTGTTTTACTTGGCGTTAGGTAGCCTAACATTAGCATTGTTGCCCCTGTCCTGGACGCAGTGATCAGGCTAGACTGCCAGACCACGCCCAGCTAGGGTTCAAGCAAGTGAGCCCTGCTGTCAGAATCAGAAGGCAGAATTTTGAAAGGTGTTTCTTTTTATTTTTCTGAGACTGCAACAAGCAGCAGCTTTGACTTGTAGAATACTCTTTCACTCAGCGTGAGATAACACCATTAAACCTGTGCCCTGTCTGCTGTTTTTTTTTCCCCCCCAAGTGAACTTGACAATTGAGTTATGACGTCATTTTGCGGTCACGCTATTGCTATGAAGTAAATTTCCTTTCAATTTTTTCATAAACTTGTTTTAATCCTTATGTAATGATTTTAAGCTTCAGACACAGCCAGTCAGCTGGCAGGTGAATTGTGGTGGAATATTAAACATAGCTATTGAAGTGAAAACAATAAAATGTAGGAAAAAAGTAATTTTTCATTTTTTTCCCGTTTATAATTCCTTGTAGTGTTTAACATACAGTACCACCAAGATTCTGCTGGCTGATCAGCTTGATTCGAGGCTCACAACTCTTTTAAATAAAGATTTTACCAAAAGTCTATGGAGGAACTGAATGGCAATTTACTTACTGGCACTGGGGTGACTACTACATGATGTAGCACTACTACTCCTTATAGGGCAGGTAGAACATAATCTGCACCTGCCTTTTACGCAGGTGCCCATGAGATCTAAGTATCTACCAATGATATCTTAATATTTGCAGATTTCTATCCATGGTGCATTATTTGAATGTTTGCTATATGCTCACTCATAATCTGTATGTAAACTGAAAAATGACCTTTCCCGACTTACTTTTGGTGGAATTTTAATTACCAAGATGAAGTTCGAATTCGATCGCTTTGTAATGTTAAATATCGAATAATGTTTGAATTTTTGGGGTCATTTTTAATGTATTATCCAGCCTATTGATGTGTACAATATGGGTGTTATTTACGTTCTGTCCACGAGAGGGCAGTACAACCCCATTAACACGCTTTCCCTCTGAAAAGCATGTAATGATAATCCGGATGGATTTACGATCCTGTTTTAATAAGCATACAAGCTGTGTAATGCACTTCAGTTCTCACTCCATATGAAAATCCTATATTTCCCCCCGAGTTCGAATTTATATGGAATTTCAAAGTTCGTTGTCACAGCCCTGAATTACAATAGGCTTAGCTCAGTTTGTCTTGAATGAAGTAATACACTATAATATGCATGAAAAAAAATGCTTAGGGTGGCGTATTCTGCATAAGTAATGTAGTGGCTTCAATTTTATTTGGTTGGAGCCTTTGACAAAGGGTTTTGTTTGGGAGATGTTAGATCGATGTGACTTGGTTTGGTTGCTGTTTGTCTTTGTTTAATTGGTCCTCTCTCTGGTCTCTCTTTCTATTGGTCATCCTCAGAAAGCGAACTGCTTCCAGACATATTGGCAGTGACAGATTCAAGAGGCAGGTTCAAGTTGCAGTGGCAGGTTGTGGAGTTCATGGTCCATATGGTAAGTGGTCCATTTGAGCTGTGGTAGATTACTTTGGGGTAGGTAGTCTAGTATGCAGAGGGCGAGTTTTGGGGGATGCTGTCGTACCACCCACAACTAGACTTTTGCTTTTTTTATGGTTGTTAGCTGGTCCGTTTCAGTTCTTCAACAATGTTTCACTGTAAATTTATTATGTGTGAGCATGTGTCTGAGACAGTTTCTGAGTTCATTCAGCACACAAAGCTGCGCAGCAGTGCTCCCAATTATTGGTATCAGTGTGGTGTGCCTGACTGCTTGCGGAAGCACCGCAAAGCCACCGTGCTGCAGACGCATATGTATTGGGACCATAAGGCAGCAGGATCCTCTGTGCCATCTGACTCACCCTTGAAATGTGTGCTTCAGTCTTGTGCATTTAAGGGAGACGCTTTAGCCTCTTATTAAGCATTTGAAGTCACATGGAAACCAGATGCCCGTTTAGAGGTTGTGACTGCAGATTCACAGTCGTGTCCACTTTTGCTTCACATCTTTCCAGGAAACATAGTCGTGCAGAGGATTCAGTTTTAGATGATTTAATACTAGATAAGTCTGTCCCCACAGAGCCGTTACCAGAACCAAGTCAGTCATGTTCAGAAGCTGCTGATGAACCCAGAAGTACCATTAGGTGTTGATGAAACTCTCTTCTTGCATAACCTTGCACTTTTCTATTGGAAATTGCAGTCTAAGCTGTTGTTACCAGCAAGCACCTTACAAACAATAATTGATGACTTTACAAATGCTCATGAACTTAGCCTGTCACACTTGCTTAGCATCCAAAGTCAGAAACTGAAGGAACGTGGAATCCCTCAGGCCAGTATAAGCAGCATCTGATGAACTAAACAGAGAGGATTTACTCGCGCGCTATAACAAGGGAGTTCTCAGCACAGATGCAGGAGGAAGGCTGCTTTTAAAGAGCAATTCAACTATGTAAAACCAGAGCCTTTGCTCTTGGGAAATGATGAAAACGACAAAGAATGCTTTGCTCAGTATGTACCTGTACATGAGACATTGGCGACGCTGTTTAAAAATGAGTCTGTACGAGAACGGTATGTGTCAGCACGTTTGCAGCCATCTACTGACAATGTTTATCGGGATGTTAAGGATGGAGAGGGATTTCAAAGCAACCCACTGTTGAAACTGAACCTTCCTCGCTTGGTTTGATACTGTACCAAGATTCTTTTGATGTTGTGAACCCACTCGGTTCAGGGGAAAAAACACAAAGTTTTAGCTGTTTATCTAACCCTGACAGACATTTTGCCACACAATAGACCCTCAGTAGATCAGATGCAACTTGTCCTCTTATGTAGGGAACAGGACTTTAAGTCTTTTGGGATAAATAAGGTTTTGCTCCCCTGATCAAGGACCTGAAAGACCTGGAGGAGAGAGGTGTTGTCTGAGCTGATGGCAGTGTAGTTAAGGGCTTTTTGGTCGCCATTGCAGGAGACAACTTGGGATCCCATTCTGTTGGGGGTTTCTTAGAAAACTTCAGTCAGTCTGTTCATTTCTGTCGCTACTGTGAGATGGACAGACATACATTTATGAATGAGCCACTGTTGTGTGGTACTACAAGAGCAGCCCAATCCTATGGAAGCGATTTGCAAGATCTAGAAACTAGTGGCACAGACTCTGTATGCGGCATCAAGTCTGACTCTCCTTTTCATCAGTTGCTCATTTCCATGTTTGCCAGCCTGGCCTCCCACCATGTCCAGGTCATGACCTATTTGAGGGAATCGTTTTCTATGACCTTGCTTTGTTTATTAGCCATTTAGTTAAGGAGAAGCATTTTACTTACCAGCAATTAAACCGCTGTAAGAACCAATTCAGATATCAAGGAACTGATTCAGTATTAAATTTCTGGGACCAGATGCCAACAGCAATTCAAATGGCAGTGAAAAATGACCATCCCCACAGGACCGAAGAGCAGTGGTGAACGTCATGGTGGACCAAATGCTGCAGCATGACCGCAACCCAACCAGAGCTATGTGTCACAGCTTTGTCCGGGGCATTGTAAGGATCTATCCATAAAGTTTTGCTGACATTGGAAAACAAGGAGACATTCTCGGAGACGGCTGTCACTCTCTTCTTCAGCAAATAAAAACAAGAGTGGAATATAAAAATGGAAATAATACTCTTTCAGGACTACGCAGAGGGAGACGGCAGCACACCGGAGTGGCAGGAGAGGCCAGAGGATTGGCAAGAGGACCTGTCGATCAGTACGGATGTGTGAGGTATGTATTTGCTATGTAGCCCCATGGGCTATTTCTAAAATGTCACATCATTTTGCCACCACGTAAGGAATGTTGTACTATTGTTTAACAGGAGTGACTAAGGCAACCTTGGATGATGTCAAAAGGCAGCTCCGTAACATCTACTGGGAGGAAGGGCTGGGTGGAGCAGAGAGAGCTGAACCTCTGATGGAGAAGACCTATGTCCTCCTGCGCCGGTACCTTAACAGCTTTCCTGCACCAACCATGGCAGCGGTTACGGAAGGTCGGCCTTTTCTTTTCGCTTAAACTTGAGCACAAATCAGTTGTTTGGGTCAGGAAGTGCTGTAGCAGTTTAATAACAGTTATTGGGTGCATCGCCTTTTAAATCAACACTTGACAAGCTTAGCTAGTACCAAAACCATACACAAGCCACACAAACACTTCTACTTTATCACAATGTGTCAATTTAAACGTTTATTAGGCTTTCCAATGGAAACAAATTTCCGCATTTTAAGAAGGTTAGGAGAAGCATTTATTTCCGCGCTGCCAGTATGGGGAGCGCAGCTTCACAAAGGAAAAACAGGTTGTCTTACTTTTGACTCCAGCAGCCTGCACTAATATGCCTTTAAAAAATCAAAAGCTTCACCATACAACATGGCTATAGTGTCTTTTTTTTTTTTCCAAGAGGGTGAACGGAGGAAGATGTGTGTGAATGACAGAGGAGCGAGGTCTGGTGTTGTGTGCGTGCGTTTGCGAGAGGAGGGCAGCGCGGGTTTGACAGGACATGCTGCTGGCGGTTAGGCTGCGTCTTCAACTGATATAATATGCATATCATATGCAGAATGATCATTTTTGCATCGCATTTTCAATTTTTCACACAAAAATAGCTATTACAGTAAGGATAATGTGACATTTGCTGGGGTCTGCACCAAACAAACTTGTGTTTTGTGTCTGGAGAAGAGAGATTTGTAGTTCAGGACATCTCTGCAGCACTACAGTACCAGCCAATGTTCTGTCACATATTTTACCTTTGTACATCATTGCAGCTTTTACGATTTGGATATTGCTCATTCCCATATTGCAATTTAGATAATTTTTCGATTAATTGGTCAGCCCTACTTCCAACTAAAAAAACATCAACTAGTAGTAAATAGTTGGGAGAAGAGTAAAATTGTACTTTCCCTTTAGAAAAGACTTCCCTCCCCCTCTTTGCTCTTTCAAGGAAGAAATACTCTCCAGTCCAAATTTACAACTGAAGCTGTTCTTGTGGGATGTTATTTACAGGTGCTTCTTGGGCATAAACCCAGAAAGAGGCTCAAAATCCAAGAAGAGACGTAATGGAGGCATCGACCTACAGGTGAGCACACCTCATCGAAAGCTGGTCGACTTTGAATAGTCAACATAGACTAAATGATGAAGAAGAAGAGAGAGAAGTCACTTAAAAGGAGAGAGCTGTGTGTCTAGCAGAACTAACGGTGTAAGAAGTTAAAATATCCAATGAGTATTGCTTATGTCTGTTCCCTTTCAGCCTATTTGATTAGCTTGTTTTTCAAGCAGAACAAAAACTGCAATACTGATTGCATACTGCAGTACTGATTTTGTGATTTTTTTTTTTGTGTTTGTTCCTGTTTATATTTCTTTAAGTTATGAAATGGCTGGAAATGGAAAAGAAAAAAAAAAAAAGTCCTAAAAAAGGATTTGTGAAATCGGTAATATTCACTTATTGTTGTTTCATATTTTGAGCTTTAATTAACATAACATAACATGAATGGCGAGAACAGGCCGTTCAGCCCAACTAGGCTCGCCAGTTTCTTTATACTATTGTGAATAGATCACTTCAGATACTCAATGACTCAATGGTATCTAGCTTTAAGTCAAGCCTGCTCTTGAAAACCCCCAAGGTCTCTGCCTCAACAATATGGTCAGGCAAGCTATTCCACATCAAAATTACTCTTTGGGTGAAGAAATATTCCTGAATATCAGTGCTAAATTTACCTTTGGTCAACTTCCATTTGTGACCCCGAGTTCTACTAACAACACTTGGTCGAAGGAATCCTACATAATTCACTTTGTTAATCCCTTTAACATATTTAAAGACAACAATCAGATCACCCCTAAGTCTCTTTTTCCTAAGACTAAAGAGATTAAGGATCTTGAGCCTCTTCACATAGCTTTCATATTTTATACCCGGAATTAGCTTAGTGGCTCTTCTCTGAACTTTCTCTAGAGCCTCTACATCTTTCTTAAAGTATGGTCCCCAGAACTGTACACAATACTCCAGATGTGGTCTGACAAATGTGTTGTACAAAAGCAGTATCACTTCCTTGGATTTGTACTCAATACTTTTGGCAATGTATCCCACCATCCGATTGGCTTTTTTAACTGATCCGGCACGATGGCTAGAACCTGTGAGGGTTTGGTCAACAATCACTCCCAGATCTTTTTCGTGTGGAGCACATTCCAGTTTTAAACCTCCCATGAAGTAATCCCTTCTAATGTTTTTATTACCTACATGTACAACTTTACATTTTGCTACATTAAATTTCATTTGCCACATTTCTGCCCAATTCTGGATTCTATCCAAATCATCCTGAATCACTTTAGTGGACTCAAAACTATTTGCCAAGCCCCCCAATTTAGTGTCATCTGCAAATTTAACAAATTTGCTCTCAATATTCCTATCAAGGTCATTAATGTAGATGAGGAACAGCAGGGGTCCCAACACCGATCCCCGAGGGACGCCACTCCCCACCATACCTAGCTCAGATGAGGTTCCACTGACCACCACTCTTTGTGTTCTGTCCTGTAAACAGTTCTGAATCCACTTCAGAATACCTCCTGTAACTCCAATGGAGCGCATTTCAAAAACTAGTCTCTTATGCGGTACTGTATCAAATGCTTTCTGGAAATCCAAGTATATGATGTCATAAGCCCTGCTCTGGTCATAAGTCTTGGTGGCCTCTTCAAAAAATTCCAGAAGGTTTGTCAGGCATGACCTTCCCTTACGGAAACCATGTTGGCTATCCCTCAAGATATTATTACGTTCAAGAAATAAGTCCAGCTCATCTTTTATGATAGATTCTAGTATTTTGCACGCAATGCAAGTTTAACTGACTGGCCTGTAATTTCCTGGCTCAGTACAGTCCCCTTTCTTATATATCGGTATTATATTGCCCTGCCTCCAATCATTTGGTATTTCTCCAGTTTCTAAAGATCACCTGAAGATAGCTGAGAGCGGTTTAAAAATGATCTCACTAGCTTCCCTATGCACTGTAGGATATAAGCCATCATGACCCGCCGCCTTATCTGCCTTTAGTTTATGCAACTTGTCTAATACTTCGTTAATCCTAACCTCAATTTCCGCTAAATAATCTTGTGCATTGGACATGCCCTCTGGCCGAATAAAAACCCGCTCTGAGGAAAAAATTCTCAACAAAGTGTAATGTGGTAAAAAGCCACTAGATGGCAGTATTGACTTTTTTTTTGTTAAGCAATCTAAAACTAGGTTTGGGCATGTCTCGGGCATGCCTCAGAGGGGGCTGGAAAAGAGTATATAAGGAGAAAAATCGAGGGAGTGTAGAGTTGTTGGAGAAATTGCAAGGAGAAATTGTGGAAGGATACATTTGACCAGACCTGTCACTCTTTTCAAGACCTGTTAATCTTTTTGTGGATTTTTGCCTGTGTTGGAGCATTTTCCTGTCCCAGGACATCACAACAGAGCAGCCCATCTCCATTACAGGGAACTGTAAATATCTTATTTTTTTTATTTTTCTTTTCAATCTTGGTCAGTAGTGTAGGGTGTAGAGTAGTTCTATGTGTTTGTTTAATTAAATCTGTTGAACTTAAAGGATTTTGTCTGTCATCCCTTGCTGTCCGTGACGCCATAACAAATTGGGGGCTTAACAAATGTAACTGTTTTAGGTATCCGCAATATCCTTGTTATCATATCTCAGCAATCCATATTTATTCTTTATGCACTTAACCTCCTCTTTGACTTTCAAAACACTGCATACCACAGACTCAGCATTGTTAAGGGTTTTTAATGATATCCTCTGGGTTAATTATTCTGGTGATTATGTGATTCTAGTTCTGTTAGACCTAACCGCTGCCTTTGACACAGTGGACCACAATATTTTACTGTCCCGATTACAGCACCTTGTGGGTATTTGTGGTACTGCTCTTGAGTGGTTTAAGTCCTACCTGACAGAACGATGAGTCTAAGCCTTGCTGGCTCTGAATCCTCCTCCACTCCTCTGTTGGATGGGGTTCCACAGGGGTCAATTCTGGGGCCCCTGCTTTTTTTCCTGTTATTTACTTCCATTGGGCTCCATTTTGAGAAAACATGGCATCTCTTTCCACTGTTATGCAGATGACAGTCAGATTTATGTACCACTAAAAAAGAAAGATGCCTCCTCCCTCAAGTCACTTCTGTAATGTTTCGATGACATCAAAGCCTGGATGGCCCAAAACTTTTTAAACTTTAATGAAAAGCTGCTCACTCAACAAGAGCAGATGGATGGAAGGGACGCTAGTGGAAGTGAATGCTGTGAATGCTGCTCGAGCTGGAGTGTCGAGTGTGGTGATCGCTTGCTGTTACCTCTTTAATGGTGAATCCCCGGAAAGTTTTGGGAGCCGGTCACTGCGGTTGGGCTCAGGCTCGACTGGCCGGTCGTCCTCCTTGACTGACAAATCGGGAGTTATTATAAATGCCCCGGGTGGATTTTCATCAGTGTTCATTCTGCGTTTATTTTTCCTGACAACAAACTTTCCTGCACTCTGCACTTTAACATTTCTCTGTGTCTCCCTTGCTGCTTCTGAATCTGCACTGCTAGCCAACTCTGTTTGATTTGAAAGACCACCGCCATTTACTGTTTATCTTCTGGCCTTCTACATGAACTCAAGTGAAGAAGAGCTGCTTTGCCATAGGATGAGCGCGAATGTAACGTCAATGCTAAGGCCGCCCCCAAGAGACCGCCTACTACTCACTTTCTTTGAAAACTACGAGTTAGTTTGCTCTGCAGCTCCTGAAATAATGATGGAAAATCATTGACATTTAGAAATTAGATCGTGCGTAGGGGTGAATCGAGATTGCGATCTTCTGGCGATTTATCGTGCAGGCCTAGCACCGAGGAAAACTCCTTCAGTCGAGGAGGTGGACGATATCAAAAAATCCATCGACTTCCTGGCAGAGGAAGTTTCTGCTGTCAGGCTGCAGCAGAAAAGCATCCTAGAGCTGGTGGAGGAAGTTAAAGCCCTGAGGCTGCAGAACATGGAGAAGGAGAAAAGGACTGTCTTCCTGGAAAACCGAGTGGCTGATCTGGAGCAGTACACACAGACAAATGACATCATTGTCACCGGCCTAGAGACTAAACCCTGGTCATATGCCCGGCAGTGACGAGGAAAAATGGAGAGGAGCTGAGCGAGGAGGACGTTGAATCGGTGGAGCAACAGGTGACTGCTTCCCTTCAGTCATAAACCAGCCATCATAATCTGATTTGCAAACAGAAAGCATAAAACAGAACTATTAAAACAAGGAAGAAAAAATGAAGGGCTCAGATGTATATTTAAACGAACATTTAACAAAAAGAAATGCGGACATTGCAAGAAAGGCTCATCTACTGAGGAAGCAAGGGAAAATTCTAAATACTTGGACACCAAATTGCAAAATATTTATTAAGCTTAAAGCAACAACAGAAGAGGCTAGGGTGTCGGTCATTCAAGACATCAATGAGCTGGACAAATACAAATGAAGAAAAATATTGCAAGGCAATGAACGTAACTCGCGGACTGAACACACCACACAATCATGACAAAAACTGACAGTATTCATTCATGTCCATCTGGAGATGGGGAAGAACAACAAACTTCATGGACAGTTGATTTTGTAAAAAAGGGGCTGGATACTTTTGTTTACACAGAGTACAAAACACAAGATTGGGAAAATAATATTGATCTGGAAAACAATCTACTAAGTAATATCAACAACAGGTGCAGTTATCACACAGAAAATCAGTTCAATAAAATGTTTAAATGGGAGCATAATATGTCAATTATTCATTATAATAGCAGAAGCCTGTATGCCAATTTTAATTACAGAAAAGAATATCTCAGACAGTTCACTAATCCATTCAATATCATAGCCATATCAAAAACCTGGATTAATGATGAGAAAGGAACAGATTTTGATCTGGATGGATATGAATTCAACTTTGTGAACAGAACGAACAAGAATGGAGGAGGGGTGGCAATATATGTGGGTAAAAGTTTGAGGTGTAAAATTATTGAAAATATGAGGGCAGCTGTTGATGATTTACTTGAGAGTGTCACAGTGGAAATCTATATGGAAAAGATGAAAAATGTAGCTGTAAGCTGTATATATAGACGGGTGGGTCACAATCAGGTGCTCAATGGCATGTCACTGTCATGAAAATTATTTCTCCGCCCCAAAAACCTGAAAACACTGTTTATGCTAAGCACACACATTTGTGTTACTGACCTCCAAATTTCAGGTGCAAATCTTTTGTAGTTTTGCAGAAATCAACATTTAAACATAAGCCTGTCAGGGCGTATATTGTATGACACGGACACGACCATAAATTGATCGTCTTGTTTCACTAGATTTCTAACATGTTGTGCTCTGTTTGATAAAAAAGAACTTTGTTCAAGAACATTCTTATTCACATGGTATATTAACGGATGTATTAGACATGGGAATTAACTGACAGCAGGTATCCTTCGTGTCACGGACACTACACGCGTAGTGTCCGCGACAGACGGTTATTCCCTACTAAAAGGAATGGTATAAGATTGAACTACATTTATGACCAAAAGGTGTCTTATCATCTAGCTTGACACAATGTGAAAAGATAACCCCTTGGCATAAATGCTGTTGGCTCTATTATGGAGATAAGAACACGTCACGGACACTACAAGTTTTTTGGCAGATCGATTGTCTTCCAGCTTGAATGGTTGTGATGAAAACACATGCATTATGCGCATACAAAGCTCACTATACCATAAATGCCAATCCTTTGGTAATCAAAATGAGACATAATCTTGTTGTATAAGGTATTTTAAACAACACTGGGTAATAATACAGTGATACATGTTGAAATTGTTGAAATTCTATAACAAAATGCACAATTTCCATAAATACATGCCATTTTGGATATTTCACTCCGATTTTGATGATTTTTTTTGCACATATAAAAAACAATATATAGTTACAAATAAATGTTCAAACTATAGCAGGTTTACCACATAAAACAAAGAATAAACACACAAAAATAAGCATTAACACCTGGTGACTCGTCATAACGCTAAAATGCCCGATTGCAAGGCACCTTCACCAGATCCACGCCATCACCCAAAAATGTCGAGCATCAAGTATCAAAACACAATTGTGGCGTTCACAAAAAGTATAACCCAAAACTACTTGTAATATGCTATTTACATATTAAATAGTCATGTTATAAGACTATAACATCCAGTAAAACTATCATGCACCCTGACTGTGACTGACCCGAGAGCACCTGGATCAGATATTGAAAGATTTAAAGACTGGATGGAAAGCATACTTATAAAATCTATGCAAAAACTTATGTTCATCTGTAGTGATTTCAATATTGACCTCCTAAATCCAAAAAAACATAAAATGACAGAAGAGTTTATCAATTCAGTGTATAGTATGGGCCTATATCCAATAATCACTAAACCAAGTAGAATCACTTCACACTCTGCCACTTTAATAGATAATATATTCCCAAACACTATGGAAAACAACACAGAGAGTGGACTTTCAATAACGGACATCAGTGACCACCTACCTATTTTTGTGGTATATTATTGTAATCATTGGAGGAGAAATGACGCCAAAAGTTACATATAAAAGAGTGAAAATGGAGGAAACAATGAGATCACTTAAAAACGATTTAATAGCACAGATTTGGAACAAAGTATACGATGGAAAAGATATTGATACAGCTTACGATGAATTTCTAAAATATTCAACTCATTATACGATAAAGATTGTCCTGTAAAGCAATACAGTGATATACATAAAAACAAAAATAGTCCGTGGGTCACTCAGGGGTTACAAAACGCCTGCAAATAGAAAAAACGCGCTATATAGAAATTTCATAAAGCACTGAACTATAGAGGCAGAGGAAAAGTATAAAAAAATACAAGAATAAATTAACTAATATTATGAGGATATGTAAAAAGGAATATTATAATAAGGTATTGGAGAAAAATATAAACAACATTAAAGGTATATGGAGTGTTCTAAATGGTATAATAAGAAATGGAACTAAAAAGGCAAATTATCCGGAATACTTCATAGAGGATGACAAGACCATAGCTAAAATGGAGGATGTGGTCAATGGTTTTAACAAATTCTTTGTAAATGTGGGACCAGAATTGGCAGAAAAAATCAAGGAACCAGAGACAAAAGAAGGTGAGGCTATTGAGGGTATGGGGGATAGAAATCTTTTTGACAGCAGTTGATGAAAAAGAAATCACTGAGACCATAAGAAAATGTAAAAATAAAACTTCCACTGACTGGAATGACATGGACATGACAACAGTAAAAACAGTTATTGAAGGAATGGCAAAGCCACTAACCCACATCTGTAACTTGTCTTTTCAATCCAGTAAATTCCCCAACAAGATGAAAATTGCAAAAGTGACACAGCTGTTTAAAACAGGAGATAGACACCATTTTACAAATTACAGGCCTGTTTTTTTGCTCTCCCAATTTTCCAAAATACTCGAAAAACTTTTTACTGACAGACTGGACAAATTTATTGAAAAACACAACCTGCTGGCAGACAGTCAATATGGATTCAGAGCGGACAAATCAACATCATTGGCACTCATGAAATTGACAGAAGAAATCACAAATTGTATTGACAACAAAAAAATTGCCATGAGAGTATTCATTGACTTAAAGAAAGCTTTCGACACTATTGATCGTGATATATTATTAGATAAACTAGAAAAGTATGGTATTAGGGGGATCGGGCTGAGCTGGCTGAGAAGTTATCTAAGAAACAGGAAACAATTTGTGCAAATAGGGGAGCATTAATCAAACTACATGGATATTGCTTGCGGGGTACCACAGGGGTCTGTATTAGGGCCAAAATTATTTATATTATACATCATTAAATCATACATCATAATTGTTTGTTTGTGTTCTTATATTTTTAACTCTGTTGTACAGCACTTTGGTCAACCCTGATTGTTTTAAATGTGCTATATAAATAAAGTTGATTTGATTTTGATTTGATTTCCTTTTTCTGCTACAGTACTGAAAGAAGCGCTTAGGGTTAGTTTTTGCCCCCACTGCAATTTGTCTTTCATACAGTCTTCTAGCATTCCTCAGCTCTTTTTTGACCACAGCCGGCATTTTACAGTATTCAGCCTTAGTGTTCTCATTGTTTTCCTTTATGTACATCTTATAAAGATTCCTCTTTTCCCTCAAAATCCTACGAATACTTTTGGTCATCCACTGAGGATTCTGCTTTTTCAGCTTACTTTTGGACACCTTTGGAATGAATTTGCATTGTGAATCAAGTAAAACCCTCTTAAATCTTTTCCACGTCTCATTTACAGACTCACAGTCCAGGAGTGTCTCCCATTTCATTTTACTTAGATATGAGCGCATCCTGTCAGTTTGCTCGCCTAAAATTGAAAATTTTTGTTTTTTAAGACACCTTTTTAACTTCCGATAAAACATCAAAATTAACAGTAGAGTGATCACTTGTCCCAAGTGGCTCCAGTACCTCAACATTGCTAATTCTATCTGGGTCATTACAGAGCACTAAGTCTAAAATTGCCTTCTCTCTTGTAGGTTTATTAACATATTGCACCAAAAAATTATCATTTATAACATCTAGAAATTCTTCCTCCCCCCAACCCTGTCCTTTCACCATTTCCCAATCAATACCAGGATAATTTAAGTCTCCCATAATAATAGTCCCTCCACCTCTACAAGCTTGCGTAATCCTCTTAAAAAGCATTTCATTGACTGTACTGTCTAAAGCTGGCGGTCGATAGCATACTCCTATGCTTTTAAACCTGTCTAGTGTTTGCCAATGAGCCTGACCCAAATATCTTCACAGGGCAAGGAATGTTTAATTTCAGGAATTTCCTGCACATTTATGTTTTTGTTCACATAGAGTGCTACACCCCCTCCTTGCCGATTGCATCTATTCTTCCTAAAGAGCTTATAACCTTCTATATTATATTCATCTCCATCCTCTTCACTAAGCCATGTCTCTGTAATCCCAACTATGTCATAGCCCTCACCAACCTGATCTCACAGAAATCTGTGAAATGACCACGAAATCCTTTATCCGCAATCTGTGGTGGCAGCACGAAATCTGCGAGGTTTTCGTGATGGGACCACAGAAATAATGCCAGTGGAAAATCAATGAGGCTCATTTTTCGTGGTGGACACACGATTCCCTGTTTCAATGGCATCACTCAGTGGGCGTTGCAACGATCAATGCCGCTTTTTTTCCTCATCAGCTTAGATTTTTTTTTTTTTTTTTGTCGCTATTTTTATCCTCTGCATTGACGATGAATTTGTTAATGAGGTTAATTTTGCGGTTAATTTTCCATCAAATTCAGTTTGATCACATTAATAGTATATTTTTTAATAGCCATTTCAGTTGCTTCCATATCAGCCGATTTCCCCCCACCAACACAGTCTCACACCCAGCGCGTCAAAGACTGACACTTGGTCACGGGCCTTTTGCGTTAGTTACTGACAGTAAAGGTCTCCTTTAGCGTACTACCCCGACACAGGAAGCTTTCAAGTACTTACAGTATAATCCCGTTCGCGGCAATATTTGAAGCTCAGAGCGAGTGCCCCAGCTGTGTATTCGCTTCAGTATTAATCCAACCACGGCGCATACAGCCGCTGTGGGCATCCGTCTCATTGGCTTCTGGATAATCTGTATTCTCCTTACTGTCATTTTCACGTTAACGGTGATTTTGCAATGATATCTGCGACATTTCTCAACACAAAAACACCAATGTGTCCTTGTTAATTACACAAAAGTGACCGGTTAGTTGTATAGGCATCAGTTTTCTTGTTTTCCCCTTCGATTGTGAGAAACAAGGAGTTTTTCCTCCGTTTAGGATAGCTGGAGTCACTACACTACCCACAATCCTCAGCGGTCCTTGCTATAGAGACGAGGCCAGTCTGCTTTGCTTGACAAAACCGTAGACAATTTATTTCAAAATGAAATGGAATGTGAACTGATTAAAAGTGATTAATAATTAAAATAGTGTCTCAAAATATCAACATTTAGCTTCAGCTCGCTGTAAGCGATGGGTCACGAGAACCTACATCCGGAAGTATTGTCCTCTGTTTTGGATAGCTGAAGCCACTACACAACCCATAATCCTCAGCTGTAGTTGCTATAGAGACGACGCCAGTCAGCTTTGCTTGACAAAACTGTTTTTAGACAATTTGTTTCAAAATAATGTGATCTGATTAAAAGTGATTAATAATTAAACACCAACACTTGTTACTGTCCCACACCACAGTCTATGCCCCACACCGGCTGAATGCTACAATGTGGATGCCTCCACTCTGTGTTAAAAAGAAGAGGGGATGCTACACCATGGTAAACAGGCTCCTGTCCCAACTTTTTTGGGACCTGTAGCAGCCATCAAATTTGAAATGAGCTCATTTTGTGGATAAAATTGTAAAATTTCTCAGTTTCAACATTTGCTATGTTATCTCTGTTCTATTGTGAATAAAATACAGGCTGGTGTGATTTGAAAGTCATTGCGTTTTGATTTTATTCACAATTTACACTTTGTCCCAACTATTTCGGAATTGGGGTTGTATGTATCATAACCAAGCAAAATATCAACTATTTGATGTTTTTGCAATGTGCCATGAACCTGCATTAGTCAAAAACAGAGAGCAAATGTGGTGTTTGAAAGGTAATTTCTAAGGATGTCATTGTCATGTACCTACACAAGAATACAATACCATCAAAATTGTTTTAATTATTGTAGCTCACACATTTATAATATCTGAAGATAAGGAGGTTTAGTCTTTTTTTTCATTATTTTACACGATATCACTGAAACATTATTACATATATTTCAGCTATACACGTATATGTGCATATCTCATTTGTAAAACATCACTGGAAAAAATGTATGGTTTACCAGTTACCTCATGGTGCTTATCAACATTATGTGTGCTGAAAGCAGAAATAGTATATGGATCTATGGATCTATATACACATACACACATATACACACACATACATATACACACGTGGATGGAGAGCGCAACCCACCTTGGTGGTTGATGTAAAACACCACCGCAGAGTTGTCCGATCACACCACTACCTGCTTCCCCTGAAGCTCTGACAGGGCCCGTGACACCGCCTCCAGCTCCATGAGGTTTATATGGAGCCCTCTCCAGAAAGGCTCCCACTGGCCTTGAACAGGGCGGCCCTGCCACACAGCACCCCAGCCCGTTTCCGCAGTGTCCGTGGTTATGGTTGCCCTGGAACACACAGGCCCCAGGGGAACTCCCCCTTGCAGGCCTGGGGTCCAAAGCCACCAGTTTATGGCTGGTATGCAATCTGAATCCAGAGGAATAACCCGCTGCCCTCTCTCGTAAGGGCTTACTTTGTGTTTCGCAAACCCCTGCAGTGGGCGCATATGGAGCAACCCCAGTGGTACAACCTGAATGTCAGCCGCCAACAGGCCCAGCAGCCTTTGGCCGCACTTCACCGTCACGTTCTTGTCTACCCTCACTCGGGATAAGAGATCCTTCAACACCAATCGTCTCTGCATTGTCAGAGATGCTTTTGTAATGGGTACCGTGGCAACGGCACCGTGGTGAACAGATTAACTCCTGTAACACAGGAGAGGAACGAGGAGACAGTGTGTCAGGTTCAAGATCTCTGCAGCAATTTATTTAAGAAGTTTCTTCAGCAAATGCATCTCTATTACCAAGACTCATTTTACGTTTCACATATTACATATTCAATGTCCTTTTTACATTACAGTGAATTTCAGCGTCCATGTTCGTACAAACTCATAATAAAATAAATCTCTCAGCACCAAATGCATGTTCACTTACTCTTCATACTTGTATTTTACTCTATTTATCAAAACTGAAATGTATAGACAATGGTAATATTAACCAGCTAAATGTTCAGGATACTTAAACTCTTGTTTACAGTATTTTCGCCAGTATGAATTCAATACAGTACTGCAAAGCATACTTAGAACTAATAAAGTACTTCATATGTAACTTCAAATCTCATTTAAACTTTAACCATCTTTATCTGAACTCATTGAGCAAAAACAGTATTCAACCGATGGTGGGGAGCTAACATACGGTGAGCTAACCAATACACTAACATTGCATTCTCAAAACGCATGTTACGCCAGCACACTCACGTGGGGAAGGCATGTGTTGAGCTGACTGGCTCTAACGAAACGCGTGGATCATTAGACAGCTACTCGACCGGGCTCTGCACTCTCGTTTCAAACGTATTACGAACAAAGTCAAAACAAGGCTCTAGCGAAAATTTCGTTACTAAAACAGTTCACTCGCATCTCAAACACATTTCTGCATGGCTAAAATTCTAGCTCATTGATGTTTTAATACGTTAACTCACCTGTAACACAGGAGAGGAACGAGGAGACAGTGTGTCAGGTTCAAGATCTCTGCAGCAATGAGGAAAACCAACAGTGCACGCAACTAAGCCCGTCACCCGACCCTGCCCCCTGCTGGCCTGGAGCGAATACATCACTAATCATTCCAAAGGAAGAAAGTCAACTTGCCATATATAAATCTTGGGGATACTTTTTTTTTCCAAAATAAAATACATTAATTGTATTCAAATAAAAGATAATAATTCTGAATACTTTCATTCTCTCAAAACACAAATGCAACACTTTTGTGGTCGTCACACTTTCATCAAAACCGAGTCCAGTTCCAAACCCAGATAAGTTACTTTCCTTGCCGGGACAAGAACACTCTTTTCCCAGTTCAAGGTTAGCCCCAAGTTCCGTAGGTGAACGAGGACCACTTGTGTAGCTACCTCGGCCTGTCTCTCTGGTGGTGCGCATATCAGCCAGTCGTCCAGGTGATTCACTATGCGAATACCCTGACGACGGAGTAGGACAAGCGCCGCATCCATACATTTGGAAAATGTTCGGGGCGATAGAGACAGGCACCCTGTACTCGTACGCGTTGCCTTGAAAGAAAAAACGAAGATACTTCCTGTGGCTCCTGTGGATGGGTATGTGAAAATACGTATCCCGCAGGCCTACTGTGGTGAACCAGTCCCCTTTCCTTATGAAAGGCAGAAGAGTCGAAAGGGAGAGCATACGAAATGGCAACCGTTTCAGATGACGGTTGAACCTTTTCAAATTCAGGATGGGACGAAAGCCCCCACCCTTCTTTGGAACCAGGAAGTAAGTTGAGTAAAACCCCTGCCTTACAGATTCTGCAGGCAGAGGAGTTACTGCTCCTTTTTCTAACAATGCTGTAACTTCTGTTGCCAGCGAGCGACGCCCTGCCTCTTCTTGCAACAGAGTTGGAAAGACCCCACGAAACTTTGGAGGCTTGGACTTGAATTGAAGCCTGTACCCTGACTCCAGGGTTCTGAGAACCCAAGGGCATTGGGTACACTGGCGCCAGTGAAAGAGGTGCTGAGGACTGAAGTGCGAAGCCGAAGGCTGGCCACCGTCAACGCCGACCCCTCCCTCGGGGGGGCTGCGTGTTAGTTTGGCTAGAAGGTTTGCCTTGATGAAAGGGCCGCAACGCCATCTGGCTGTGGTCTGTGAAAGTGGTCCGGGGCGCTGCCCGTTGTAGACCTGTACGGATCCGACCTATAGTACTAGGACGGTGTGCGCCAACCTTCACTGGGAAGCGCCTCCCATATTCTGACGTTTGACGGACTGCACGCATCAGCTCCCTAGCCCTGCGAGACTGCTCTAAAGCAGCCTCAGACGGCGGGCCAAAGACCTGCCCCGGCACCACTGGAGCAAAATCTGATGGACCTTTATTTTCCTACCTCACTCTCGCACATTTTGATATGAAACATTATCACCCTACATTTTGACTTCGGTGAATGCTGAATTAATGGGTTACTGTGGCCTGCGTAGGTACGGGTTATCAGTGCTAACGCAACTGGGCGTCTCGCTCCAAAGCTAAATCATGGTTATTTCATCAGCTGCCCAGCTAATCCATGACCTTTAGCAATATTAGCGAACGATACCACTACGCAACTTTTCTATCGCGTCGTATAATTAAAGGTGCTTCAGGACCTCGTCAAGGAGCCCTTCCTCTTAGTTTCACTTTTGTTTTTTCGTGAAAATGGAGCGTCACTGGACATCGAATATAGCTGAACGTGGCTAGTTAGTGACACTGTTTTCCGTTGCCGTTTGGCTTATAAATTGGGTTGATATGTAATGCATAATATGTAATACATATTTCCAGGAGTTCCATCAGGATTGTGTTTTTAGTCTATAATTGGAAGCTGAAAATACTCTCAGAACTCATGGATGGTTTCAACAGATGATTGGATTAAAAAAAAAGATTTATTGGTGGTGTGTATCTACAGTGATTATGTTCTTATTTGTTCATTTTTGCTACTACACAGTACATTTAGGGAAGTCTAAATTCATAAAATCCTATGAGCATGTGACTTAGTGATATGATTTTGGAGTTGACCAAGAAGTCAATGATTTCATTGATATATTGGCTATATTCACTGAACATTGTTTTACTTTTATCTGAGTGCAATAGTGGCAGATTAAATTCTTTACAACCTTGGAACTTGTGACTAATTTTGACTTGACCTACAAATCAAAGATTGCATGTGTTTGTTGGCTTGAATATACTTTGGATAATACTTCTGTTTTTTATTATTTTATTGAATTCTTAGTATACTTATGGCAGTAAAATCACTAAAACCCAGCTTGTCCCCCCACCAGGGTGCTGCCCTGGACCCAGATGGGGGCCAGTGGTCCCCAGACCCCCGGCAACATTTTCAGATAATTTCACTTCACCCAAATCACATCCCTGAATGATGCATGTGATTAGAGAAAGCTTCTCAATGAATTGCGATTATCAAGCTGTAACAATATCCCTTTTTGATTTGAGGACAAATACAAGACAGTAATTACTAATAGTCCTGATTTTGAATATGAATATGGTATCACTGTACTATCTGATTTGTATTACATTCATTACAAAGTTTCATTATACAATCATAGCTACACTTCTTTACATAAGTAGACACAATATGTAGCTTTTTCATTTGATATAAATGTAAAATCTCATCAGATTCTGCATTATATCTTCTTTATACAAATTAGTCAGTTAATTTCAGTTTATTGATTAATCAAGTGATATCAAAGGTCATTACATGCTAGCATAGAAATAATTATTGCAAAAATGAAACTAAAACATAATGTTCATGACAGTGATAGACAGGCATTGTGAGGGCATTTTGTAAATGTATATGAATTAAAGAAATATGAATTCAGAAATGAAGAATATTCATCAAACATGTAAAAAAAAAAAACAAATCAATTAAAAATAAACAGAAATCAATGGATACTCCACGAAAACTCCGCGAGAATGAAAACATTTGAGTCCGCCGCTGCAACGCATCCATTTATATGAACTCTGCATCCACTCCGCGACCGAAGACAAATCTTGTCTTGATATCCGTATCCGCACCGCATCCACAGGAATTAGATCAAAATCCGTCGCGGAGTTCGCGGCTCCACCACATTATCCACTCACCGCACAAGACACTGAAATATATATATATATATATATATATATATATATATATATATATATATATATATATATATGTATATATATATATATATTTTATAGGGACAATGCAGTTAACATAGTTTGAATTCAAGCATGAATCTGATGTGCAGCATATAGAGTTATAGTTACAGCTAATTTTCAACTCCTGTCCCTAGTTGGACTTTAAAACAAATACAACATACAAAATTACAATCCTACAAAAACACAATATACAAGTACCCATAGGCGTCAGTTTAGGGGGGGACATGTCCCCACCACTTTTTGTCAGAAGTCATTTTGTCCCCCCCACTTTATCTCGCAGTGGTTTTTTTTTTATTATTATTCAATGAAGAAAGAAATCATCATACATATCATTTTATAGAGGAGAGACCGCAAATGGCTAGTAATCAGGAGTGGCTGCGTGCATATCGCAACATCGCAACAACTTCAGCTAGAACAACACAGCTGCATAGACCCGGACAGACTTGAGTAAAGAGTTCAGACTAGAATGTCAGCAACAAAGTAACTGCCAGGATGAGGACAAGAAAGAGCTGAGTCGCCAATAGGCATGTTCTCATCAGCCCGAAGTGTTAAACTAGCGCGCTATTTTGCGGTTTTGAAATGAACCCTATGTCAAATTAGCCAGCTATTCTTGCTGTTTGAAGACACGAATAGCGCGCTATTTGATCAGGAAAATTTCCCCCAAAATCTTGGTCTAATTCCCGAAATAGACTGCGACTTCGAGAACTCGCCAATTAGCCAGTTAGCCTATTTGTGTTCCGTCTTCATAAGACCGAAGATTCCTCGATACCATTCATGCGATATCATTAACATGAAACTTACACCAAGGTACTCCATCATTGCTCCATTTAACAAACCAAACCTGCATTTAAAAGCATGATGCTCGCAGTCCTGAATAAGTTTAACCAATTATTCTTAACATAACAACAGTGAGATATAAACCCTTATGAAGCCAAGCCTATCTCTATCATGGGTTTATTACTGACAATAATTAATTGCATTTTATGACAAAGTTACATGCTTAATCTACATACTTTTTAAAAAATATTAATTAAATTAAATTAAAATTTTCTTATTTTATTTGGTTTTATTTTTTATTTTTCTTTCACACTGATTTGCACATGTATCAGGGTGATTGCTGGGTAATGTGTTGTCCAATGTCAAGTCTGTATTTGATTTGATCATGTGACCAGGGTGACAGCTGGTAGTTGGAGTGCAAAATGTGAAGATCAGACTTACTAGCAAATTTTCTAACTTCCATTCGAACATGAAGCCGTAGTCAATAAAGAAAAGAAAATAAAGAACAGGAGGAAAGGGTAGCAAAGCTGCCAAAACTAAGTTCATTCGGCTTTCTTACAAGCAAGTGACCCCATTATTGCGGTAGAGGAGAAAGTTGCGCATACCCTAGCAACCTGATATGTCATCAGTAACATGGCGGTTGCTATTAAATGCTATTATCGCATACAGCAGCACTAGAAATTAAAGTCTAAATTTTCTTGACTGGATGTGGTCAACACACCCAAATGCTTCTCTGGGTACTCAAACATCAAGGTGAGCCGAAAAAGTACTGATTTCATTTGATATTGGTTGAATATGGAATTCCTTCCCAGCTAATGACCAATTTCATTCTTGTTTTCTTCCCAGAAATTCGACGTTCGCTTGTGCCTCAATGAAATATTGCCTGCGGTATTAAGTGCTAACAATGGTATTCGCACAATATTTTTCGCAGTAACCCTGTTAATGACCGGGCTGCTACACACTTGTATTTATGCACGTGCATGTGACCTGGTTTAATAGTGGTGCCCACCGGAAAATGGGGCTCCTCCAGGGGCGGACTGGCCATCTGTGAGTTCTGGAGAATCACAGAGCGGCCGGTACTCCAGGACGGCCGGCGGACGCCACAGTCATCACCAGTTTTTGGTTTTTTTTTTTTCCCCTGCTCATTAACGGTTTCACACTCCCGTCCGGTAGGTGGCAACAATGCGCCTAAGTTGGATTCCGCGGGCAGCGACCCTGCCGACAGTTAATTGAAAAGAAGAAGAAGAAGAATAGAGAAAAGAGGAAGAAGAATAGAAGCAGCAAAGATGTATGTTGTGGGGAAACATCAATCTGGGCTTTATGAGTGTGGTAATCCCGAAACACTGAGTCATGTATTCCTGGATTGTGGCAGATACAGAGAGCAAAGGGTCCATTTTTACAAAACTTTGTCTGCTGTAGGAGTTCGTTCGTTTTCCTTTAGCTTCATTTTTGGTCAGAGTGAGAATCACCAGCTGATAATGGAAGCAGTTTTACAATTCCTGCACGAAACGGAGCTATATAAGAGAATTTAGTGCTGTTTTAGTGTGGAGTTTTTAGTTACGTTGTAACCTTTTTCAGTGGAGGGCAGTAATACGCCTTGATGCGTCCACATTGCCGAAAACTCCTAAGAAGAAGAAGAAGCAGCAAAGACGATAATTGAGTTGGCTATCTTTGGTAGTAGTCGTGAAGCATTCAAAAATTATGGATAACGGTAAAAAACGCAAAGAAAAGGGTGGGGCTGAGAAGGCGAGGGGAAAAAAATTAGACATTTAGAGAGTGAAGCCTCTAAATGTCGCAAACTAACGGAAATGTTCAGCAGAACAGCCGGCAGCAGCAGCCGCACTACGGCACAAGTTCATGATAATATAAGCAGCATCCAAGAAGTGAGTGTTGAGGCCGGTACTCGCAGGAGCCAGCTTGTGCAGCCTCAGCATGGTAGGGCCACCTGTGATGAGGAGGCACAGAGAGATGAGCTGGTGGAAGTTCCACAGACAGATACAGGACAAGTGTGGCACATGAAATACCCCTTTTTCACTGAGCTGGTTCGGAGCCAGAGCCTGACTTAGCACCGGTTCTTTACTTTTCCAAAGCCAAAGCACCAGCTCCTGGCTCTCAAAACTGGTGCCAGAGCGAGCACCAACTCCTTGTTGGTCAGACTAAGCACCAATAATGTGGGGCAGAGTTACCGTGACCGACAAGACCAGCGCGGTCGCGGAAGTATTTGGAGCATTCTGCTGGCAATAAACGTGGGATGTTTATATATACACGCATCTGTCTTATATCTGCATGATATGCGTTTAAATTTCATTTTACTTTCTGTGTAGCTTACGTCTATAGTAAGCATCACGAATACAAATTAGCTGGCCTGGCTAGCTAGGGCGTTCGCGAATTATTGTCATTAGCGAGATTGAATGGCATTTCAAAATGAAACTACATTATATCATTCAAAGTTGCGAGGCTGGAATGAAATACGACAGTTGCTCGCTTATTTATTACCTGTCGGCTCCCTTGGGAAAAGTAAATATGGATAGCGTGTTCCTATTATTACACCCTATGCACAAGGCTTCTGTATTCTTAACATGCACGGACAACAATGCAAGATACGATATGCGCCTTATATTGCCGTTTTTTAAATATCTGATCTTAATCCAGTACAAGGTCATAGCAGTCTAATCCGGTATATTCCTTTTCCCCTCTAAAAATGATAAAACCTCACGACAATAATAGTATTACTGAGTATAGAAACACAAGCATTATTTTAGTTTAAAATTTTTATTCGTGGTTTCCCGCAGTCCATACTGTATTGGTGTATTGCCAGATGTTACGTGAGCGCTGCTGAGAGACACACAGAACTCGAACGAAGTTTATTTTCTCCAGATCTGCTGGTCTTAAATAACAGTGACGTAATCGCGTGGCTCTGATTTGGCTTCTGATGACGGAAAAGCCAACAGGTTCTTAGGAGGTGCGTGGGTTGAACCAACTAAGCACTGGCACTAGCACCAGCATGGCACTGGCACCAGGTTCTTTTTTTTGGTAGAAAAGGGTTAAAAGAGAGTTACTTGCTGGCTGATGTTGGCAAATGTTATTCAGGATGCTGCATTTTTATCTATACCCAGTTTTTGTTGCTCAGTACAATGAAAAAAATGAAATAAAGTGAAATAATGATGATAGTACTTAAAACAGCTCCACTTCAAACATTTTAGGTGTAAAATGCCACATGCTGTAATATTAAGAAATGTATATATATATAAACTGTTGTGCTTTTACTTTTTAAAGTTTTGGTAACATTACAGTTTTCTGATAATACTTACAAACTTTGAAGACTTTGAATACAGAAGTTACATTTGTAGTGGTGTATTTTCATTATTATTTGTGCAGTAAGATTAATTACTGCACAAATTAACCAAGGTTATTAAGTAATAAAGTAATTTTACAATTGCATGGAATAGATGATATAATATGTTGTTATAATCAATTGGATATATAAAACCAGTTTTTTTTTTTTAATTCATTCCATCATTTGTTTATTCAGGTTGAGCTTAGACGGAGGCCAGAGGATGACACCCACTACAGCTCAACCTTTAATTACTTTAAGCGCCCCAAGTCAGACAGTCACAGCCTAGAGGTTTTTTTTTCTTACCACCCTCAGAAGAAGACAAAATATCTGACAGTACATCGAGTGTTTAAACACAAAGATGGCACAGACAGAAAGTGGCTAACTTACTGTGAAGAGAACCATACACTGTAATGTGCAGTATGTTTAGCATTTGCCAAACCAACTGTAAGTAATCCCTTCATAAGCGGAATGCAGGACTGGAACCATAAACTCAAAGAGTTGAGGAACATGAAAGAAGCAACACCCACAGAGGTTGTGCTGAGGCATATTTTTTGAGGGCATCTAAATCAGATATAGCCAGCCTGCTACATGGTCCCCAAATTGTGGCTCACAGAGATCAAGTGAGGAAGAGACGGTAGGTGTTGGAACGAGTAGTAGATGTGGTGAAGTTTGTAGGAAAGAGAGGACTGAGCGAAAGAGGACAGCAATCTGAGGCAGCATACGCTCTAGATGACCACAACATTGACCACGGCAACTTTCTAGAGCTCATCACTCTGCTTGGGAACTATGATGTATGTCTGAAGGAACATCTCACTGAGTGCATAGAAAAAAGCAAAAAGATGCAAGAGTCACAGGCTAGGGGTCGCGGTGCTGCTGTAACATTTTTGTCCAAATCCACTGTGAACACTCATTTCTACAGTGCAGTGGCTAATTCAGGAGACCATTGCAAAAGAGGTTGCTGAAAGTGGGATATTTTCTTTACAGATAGATACAACCCAGGACATTACATCCCATGAGCAGTGCTCTGTAATTTTGCGATATGTTACAGGTGCAATTCAGGAGAGGCTACTTGCAGTGGTCAAATGTGAGGCATCCACTGGCCAATATTTTGTCCAGATGCTGACAGATGTGATGGAACGTTTTAATTTGGACATCAGTAACTGTGTCAGCAATGCTACAGATGGTGCATCAAACATGCAGGGCCAGTACAGAGGCTTCTCCACACTCCTGTCATCCAAAGCCCCAAACCAGGTACATGTTTGGTGTTATGCTCATGTGCTGAACCTAGTACTGGCCGATGCAACCGAAGTGGCCATATCCAGTGCGTCCCTCGTCTCTCTTATAAATGATATTGCTGTGTTCATTTGTGAATCATATCAAAGGATGAACGTATGGGAGCAAAGAAGCCAGGACACTCGACACAGACGTCTCTCTCCTATCGGAGAGACAAGGTGGTGGGCCAAAGATGTAGCCTTGAAGAGGATCTTTGGATCATTTGGAAAACCAGACCAGGCTTTATACATTGATGTCCTCATGACACTCAGCATCTTTCAAGGTCAGGCCAATTTAAAAACAGCAGTGCGTGTCAAAGCTGGAGGATTCTTAGAGGCGCTGATGAGGTATGACACAGTGTTAACTGCTCAGCTTTTCCTGCGGATTTTTGAGGTCACAACACCGCTGTCAAAATATCTACAGTCAAGCAGACTGTCCATAATGGATGTCAGCTTGGCCAACATCCTCCTCTCACCCACCTTCTCGATGGAGTCGAGAGGACAGTCTAAAACAGAACTGGCCCTCTTCACCAGCCTGTTGAGTCTTTTCCTGTCCCTGTCAGTGCTTCCACAGCCCCAGCAGACCTCTGCATAGAGGAGTGCTGATGCCACCACAGTGTCATAAAAGGGCCTCAGCAGAGTTCTGGACACTCCGAAGGACCTCAGTCTCCGCAGCAGGTGGAGCCGACTTAGGCCCTTCTTGTACAGGGCATCTGTATTTGTGGACCAGTCCAGTTTATTATTAAGGTAAACACCCAGGTATTTGTAGTCCCCCACGATCTCAATGTCCAGACCCTGGATGTTCACCGGTGTTGCACTGTGCCCCTCCTACAGAAGTCAATCACCACCTCTTTTGTCTTGCTGGTGTTGATGTGAAGATAATCAACTTTACACCAGTTTACAAAGTCCATGATGACTCCCCTGTATTCATGTTCATTCCCCTCTGACACATGTCTGACACGTCTCAGGCAGGAATGGCGAGAGCGCTGTGCCCTGAGGGGTTCCTGTGCTGCAGACCACCACATCAGACATACAGTCACAAAGCTTCACGTACTGTGGTCTGTTGCTGAGGTAATTAGTGGTCCATGCAGTCAGGTGGTCAACTCCAGCTCTTTCCATCTTCACAGTCTTGCCGGTTGTATAGTGTTGAAGGCGCTGGAAAAATTAAAAAAAACATGACTCTCACAGCACCTCTAGTGCCCTCCAGATGTGAGAGGGACCTGTGTGTGAGGTAGGTGACTTCATCCTCCTCACCAATGCCTGGGCGATATGCGAACTGTAGGGGATCCAGTTCTGAGCTCACCAGGGGTCTGAGATGGTTGAGGATGACCCTCTCCATAACCTTCATCAGGTGAGAGGTTAAGGCTACAGGTCTGGAGTGGTTGGGCTCCCTGGGGTGCACAGTCTTCGGTGCTGGAACCACACATCTCTGCCTCTTCCTCCTCTGGGTTCTTCTGACCACAGCTGTGTGCATCTACTGCCCATATACAACACTGCTCTAAAGAGAGAGAGAACACACACCAAGGACATAAAGGTCTGGTCAGAGGAGTCTGTGCTTTGTTTAAAAGAATGTTTTGATTGTACTGATTGGGACATTTTTACTCAGTCCTGTGGAGATGATTTGGATTCGCTGGTTGAAGATGTACAGAACCGCCTCACAAAGCTGGTCTGCACAATCCCTCAGCAGTCTAGCCCTGAGTCCATCTGGACCTGTAGCCTTCCGTACCTTCACCTTCCTCAGCTCCCCCTTCACCTGAACAGCTTTTATGGAGAAGTTGGAGGGGGGTGTGGGTGATGTTGGGGGAGGGTCCATTTGAAGTAAATGAGAGGAGGGGGGTAAAAGTACTGATAGAGTGGATGGGGGCGGGGTTGGGAGATGTGGGGGATTGGGAGGAGGGCCAAAGAGGACATGGTCGGGATGTTGCCTGGTCTTTATCCTGGTTGGTGGGGGAGGAAGATTCAATTCAATTTATTTGTGTAGCGCTTTTCACAGAGACTGTCACAAAGACGCTTTATAGTGAGAGATTAAATAAATGAAAGGGCAGTGCCCAGCCTATTCCCCACTACAGCAAATGAGGCAAACACCTCCCATTAGGGAGAAAAATCCTCAAACAGTGGTGAGAAAAAACTCCCTGGTGGGAAGAAATCTCAGGAGGTACCCAGCTATAATGGGGAAGCCCATCCTCCGCGGGCTGGCTAATTAATAACAGAATAAAGTAATAATAGAATAAAAGGGTAATAGAGTTCCATTAAATTCCATCTAAACAGTGGCATCGGTAGCTCCGGGAAGTGGCATGTAGAGGATGGTGCAAAACTGGATCAGGACCGGATCAGGACAGCAGGACAGCAGCAGCCAGCGCTCATGGTGGGGGACAGGGCTCGGATGGTCCAGGACTCAGGGTAGTGGAGGGAAAAGATCCTCGGAAAGAGACACAGAAAAAAGGGGGGTGAGGCACTGGATAAAACTACTGCATATTAATAAAAATACAGTCCTGTGTCATGTGCCAAGTAAGAATTTAGGAGCAGACTGATCAGGAAACAGTCAACACCCCTTCATCCACTTCCTGCAGCACAGAGGCCCTACACTTTCACCAGGCTGCAAGATCACCTTTGATTTTCTAAACATTAGTACCATATGGACCTCCTCGGTGAATAAAGCTGTAGCAAGCCCCACTGGCACCGTTGATGCATGCTCAGTGCCACCGGTTCCACATGGATTTGCTTAACACTACCACCAGTACCATATGGACCTCCCCAGTGACTAAGGCTGTAGCAAGCCCCACTGGCACCGTTAATGCATGCTCAGTGCCACCGGTTCCACATGTATTTGCTTAACACTACCACCAGTACCATATGGACCTCCCCAGTGAATAAGGCTGTAGCAAGCCCCACTGGCACCGTTGATGCATGATCAGTGCCACCGGTTCCACAAGGATTTGCTTAACACTACCACCAGTACCATATGGACATCCCCAGTGAATAAGGCTGTTGCAAGCCCCACTGGCACCGTTAATGCATGCTCAGTGCCACTGGTTCCACATGGATTTACTTAACTCTGGCTTTCAATAGCTTGTGAACCTATCATAAAACTAGGTTGTAGTCAGTCCCACCAGAGCCAAATAAATGTTTACACATAACTAATCATAAACTAATCATAAGCTTGACTAAAATGGTAAGTTTTCAGCCTACTCTTGAAGACAGAGAGTGTGTCTGAAACCCGAATTTGTCTTGGAAGATTGTTCCATAAAATTGGTGCTTTGTAAGAGAATGCTTTGCCTCCAATTGTAATTCTAGATATATTTGTAGTTTTCAAGTACTCAGCACCTTGTGAACGAAGTAATCTTGCTGGGGAGTAAGGAATGAGAAGACTGCGAAGATATTCCGGGGCCAAGTCATTTAAGGCTTTGGAAGTTAGTAGTAGTATTTTGTACTCAATTCTAAATTTTACAGGCAGCCAATGAAGATTTTTGAGCACTGGGCTAATCATCCCTCTTAATCCTAGTCAGAACCCTAGCTGCAGCATTCTGCACTAATTGAAGACATTTCAGGGTCGAGCTAATGCAACCAGACAGTAAGACATTACAATAGTCCAGCCAAGAAGACACGAATGTGTGAACCATTTTTTCAGGGGCAGAGAGGGGGCAGAATCAAACCTGTTGAAAAACATGTTCAATTCATTTGCCCATTTCCTGTCACCAGACTCTGGGCCCCTCCCACTACCCTTCTTGTGACCAGCAATGGTGTCCAATCCTTTCCACACCTCTCTCGCGTTGTTTTGTTGGAGGCGTTCCACCAACTTCCTCCTGTAGTTGTCCCTCCCCCTCCTGATGGCTGTTCGGAGCTGCCTCTGAATCCTCCTCAGCTCCTCTTTGTCCCCCGACCTGAAGACCCTCTTCTTCTCCTTCAGCAGGGTTCTCAGCTCAGGGGTCACCCATGGTTTCATGTTAGAGAAACACCGTACCTTCCTAATGGGCACAGCGTTCTCTACGCAAAAGTTAATATAATCCGTAATGCAGTGGGTCAAACTGTCAATATCGTCCTCGTGTAGACTACATAGCTCACCCCAGTCTGTCGATTGAAAACAGTCCCTTAGTGGCATGATGGACTCCTCAGACCATTTCCTCACACACCTAGTGGTAGGAGGTTGTTTTTTCACCATAGGTATGTAGGCGGGGAGCAGATAAACTAAGTTGCGATCCGAGCAGCCCAGCGGGGGGAGGGGGATGAGCTGTATGCATCCTTGGCGTTTGCATACAGCAAGTCCAATGTTCTATTGTTCAGAGTGGGGCAATTTACGTACTGAGTGAATGTGGGGAGAGTGGAGGACAGGGAAGCATGAGAATGAGGGACTGCAGGTGTGATGTCTGTAACCGAGACACAACCGTGTGTAAGAGCTTGCAGGCCACCGCTGCGTCGGCTGACGGCGGGACATATGCTGTAATTGCGATAACCTGCGAAACTCCCAGGGGAGATAGTATGGCCAAATGCTAACAGCAAGCAGTTCGATATCACGGGTGCAGCGCTGCTCCTTCACACTGATATGCCCCGGATTACACCACCTCTCATTCACAAACATCGCTACCCCACCTTCCCTTCTCTTACCGGTTTCAGTCGCTCTCCTGTCCGTTCTCACAAGCTGGAAACCATCCATAGTGATGTGTGCGTCCGGAGTAAGTTCGTTCAGCCAGGTCTCAGTGAAGCACAAACTCCCGGTACTCCCTCTGCAGTCTGGTCAGCGCCGCTAGCTCATCAGCTTTGTTGTGGAGAGATCTCATGTTCCCCATAATAATAGACGTTAGAGATGGTTTGTACCGTCTTTTCCTCTCCCGGCCCTTTGCTCCAGCTCTGCATCCCCTCCTTCCTCTTAACTCCTGTGGGATCTGCGGTCTCTCGCTGGGTAGTACCTGCATGTTGCACAGCGCTAACAACTGATCCCAGGTGTAAACAATGGAGCCGTGGCTGAATGAGTCTCCCAACGCCGCCTCGAAAAGTCGAAAAAATGAGTGAAAAACCTATGGCCAGTCTCAGGAATTGTACCACGATGTTTGCAGAAAAAGAAAAAAAACAGTAAAACGCAAATAAAAATAAAAAAGAAAACTAAATACGTAAAAAGCGCTACAAACAAAGAAAAAGGACGGAGCTGCTGTAACTGGCAGCCACTCACGCGGCGCCGGAGAATGAATCCCTCACAAGATGGAAGCAATTTAAGAAATTTGACTCCGCCCTCCTACTGCCATTCCCAGCCCTCAACGTCATTTCCATCACAAGCTTTATTTCGTATATTCATTCTGTACACCACGTTCGACCAGCCTCGATACAAGTCTACCTCAGCAGCATCAACCTCTTCGTCAAACTAGCCACTAGATATCCGTGCTTGTCAATTTCCCATTCTCACATGCAAACACTACTGAAAGGTTTACGAAAACAAGAACCTCCCGGTCTGACCAAACGTTTACCTCTGACGGCAGACCTCCGCTCTCGCCGCATCCCGACGCTGCACTCAGGGTACCATTCTCCATCCACCGATTCCACTCTAGAAGCCGTGTTCCTATTGGCCTTTGGTTTCTCGAGATGTTCCGAGTTAACTCCGCTCTCTGCTAATTACAATTCTTCAAGCCACACCAGCCTAAACGACATCTCATTCTACTTATGTTCAAGATAAAGAGAAGTACAACGGATCAGTTCGGCATTTCTCAGCCTATTTCATATTTCGCCTAGACTCTACCCTCTGTCCGTTCGAGCCAATATCAAACTACGTCACCTCGAGGTACAATAACCTCGCTTCTCCCCAAGACCCATTATTCATGACCGACATGGGGCCTTCGCCACTCGCAAAGGTTCCTCTACCATTTCCGCCATGTTCTAATTAGATATATCCAATATTCTGCCCAAATAGTTGTCAGGGCATTCTTCTTGCATCGGTGCCGCCTACAGTATCCAAGCAAAGAGTTCCGGACCACCTAATTAAAATTCTCGACCGCTAGACATCAAACTCTTACTCAAGCTATATTCGCATTAATATTGACGACGTACGTAGAGCCCATCTCTCGCTCATTCATAAACACTTTTTTGGGCCTTAGGAGCCTACACGGACTCCGACAAGAGATGCGAGCCCCACCATAAGTCTCGCCACCAGGGCCTCCCAACGTTCGCACAATCACAGACCACGTCCATACAACATCTCATTCGCCCCGATCTCTTATTGGTCGTTCCACCGAATACTCTCCTCCACTTTGGGAGTGGTCCAAAATTCATGATAGGGAGTTCCCGATAACATAGGTTAATGAACAGGACCACTCCCAATGCACCTTCCTATTCGTCCTTATGTCTATATATACACCTCCTACATTCCCACAATCCCCGCTCGTCATGCTTCTATATCCCTCCCACCCTTCCCCTCTCCAAGAAGGAAGCAAGAAACAGCCACTACCTGGGACCCTGGGGGGCTTAGGAGCCTACATGGACTCCGACAAGAGATGCGAGCCCCACCCTGAGTCTCACCACCTGGGGCTCCCAATGTTTGCTCAATCACAGACTTAGTCCATTCAACATCTCAATCGCCCCGATCTCCTATTCGTCATTCCACCTAATACTCTCCTCCACTTTGGGAGTGGTCCAAAATTCATTAACGAGCCCCTTCCAGACATATCCCGACATTTTCTGTTCATCCCCAATGCCCTGCCATTGTATTCATACCATTATTTGTGGGAAAAGTGCCTTGGATCACTTATTTGATGACCTTCTAACCATCACTGAGAGGCAGTTTGAGAAGACGGGCGAGTTCCCTCATGAATATCCGACGTTTAAATGAGCTTCGCACTGATTGGATAGTTCAGCTACATTCGTGAATATTCAATATGTATACTGCCCCAATGCCCTACTGGCCCAGAGCCTAGCTAGCTACAACCATGGACAGTGAAAGACAACAGATTTTACAGGTAGCATAGTAAGACTTTCTGCGAAGCAATGGCTACATGAAGTTCACAAATATTGCCTTATATATGACCCTGAATCTGAAGAGGAGGCTAATGCAATGCTGGAAATGCCATCAACACGTATAGCAATGGACGTTTCATAGTGGTAATTTTACTGGCCTATCTAACGAATTAGACAAAATGTCTCGCCGCCCTCTCGATTGCAGAGCTGCCAACTCCAACGCATTTGGCTCAAGTCTCACGCTTCTTACCCTGCAGGCACCGGACGTCAATTAGACGTCATGAAGACATTAGCCTCTAACGTTGAACAGACGTTAGAATTTAGTTGAAAATGAAAATCGGGTTGATGTCAAAACCTAACGTTGGTTTAACGTCAAACTTCAACGTTGGACAGACATTCAATTTTGATATCAAATCAACGTTGGGTTTTTGACGTCAACCCAATTTTCCTTTTCAACTAAAATATAACATATATCCAACATGGGAATTTGATGTCACACCAACGTTGGGTTTTGACATCAACCCGATTTTCATTTTCAACTAAAATATAACTTCTATCCAACGTGAGAATTTGATGTCACACCAACGTTGGGTTTTGACGTCAACCCAATTTGCATTCTCAACTAAATTCCAACGTCTATACGATGTTGTATTTTGCTGTCACACCAACGTTTGGCTTTGATGTCAACCCAATTTGCATTCTCAACTAAATTCCAACGTCTATACGATGTTGTATTTGATGTCACACCAACGTTGGGTTTTGACGTCAACCTGATTTTCATTGGGTTTTGACGTCGACACAATTTTGAAATTCGACAAAAATTAAGGGTCTATCTAACGTTGGAATTTAATGCCTAAACAACGTCTGATTTCAACATTCACAAAGTTTAAATTTTCATCAACCTGATCATCAACAGAGGATGGTTGGATGGTTGGATCTAAGCTGAAAAAGCAAAATCCTCCATGGATGACAACAGCTATTCATAGGAGTCTGAGGAATAAGAGGAATCTTTACAAGACATACATAAAGGATAACAATGAGAATACTAAGGCTGAATACTGTAAAATGCGATCTGTGGTCAAAAAAGAGCTGAGGAATGCTGGAAGACTGTATGAAAGGCAAATTGCAGAAGGGGCAAAGACTAATCCTAAGCGCTTCTTTCAGTACTGTAGCAGAAAAAGGTAAGTCAAAGAGGAGGTTAAGTGCATAAAGAATAAATATGGATTGCTGCTATATGAAAACAAGGATATTGCGAATACCTTAAACAGTTTTTTTGTTGAGAATTTTACCTCAGAGCGGGTTTTTATTCGGTCAGAGGGCACGTCCAACGCTCGGGATTATTTTGCGGAAATTGAGGTTAGGGATAATGAAGTATTAGATAAGTTGCATAAACTAAAGGCAGATAAGGTGGCGGGTCATGATGGCTTATATCCTAGAGTGCTCAGGGAAGTTAGTGAGATCATCTTTAAACCGCTCTCCGCTATCTTCAGACGGTCTTTAGAAACTGGAGATATACCAAATGATTGGAAGCAGGGCAATATAATACCAATATATAAGAAAGGGGACCGTACTGAGCCAGGGAATTACAGGCCAGTCAGTTTAACTTGCATTGCATGCAAAATACTGGAATCTATCATAAAAGACGAGCTGGAATTATTGAACGTAATAATATTTTGAAGGATAGCCAACATGGTTTCCGTAAGGGAAGGTCATGCCTGACAAACCTCCTGGAATTTTTTGAGGAGGCCACCAAGACTTATGATCAGAGCAGGGCTTATGACATCATATACTTGGATTTTCAGAAAGCATTTGATACTGTACCGCATAAGAGACTAATTTTTAAAATGAGCTCCATTGGAGTTTCAGGAGGTATTCTGGAGTGGATTCAAAACTGGTTACAGGACAGAACACAAAGAGTGGTGGTCAGTGGAATCTCATCTCAGCTAGGTATGGTGGGGAGAGGCGTCCCCCAGGGATCAGTGTTGGGACCCCTGCTGTTCCTCATCTACATTAATGACCTTGATAGAAATATTGAGAGCAAATTAGTTAAATTTGCGGATGATACTAAATTGGGAGGTTTGGCAAATGTATCCCCACAGACGTAGGAACAAGCAGTGGTACATCCGGGTGTTTTTTCATTTTTTGGATGTGACCATTGTAAATGCCTGGCGCCTCTACCTGATGTCTGGATTGGAAAAGATGAATCTACTCCTGTTCAAAGCCTCTGTAGCTCGTGCACTGATATGTGCTGGCTCCCTCCAGCAAAGCAGAAGAGGAAGACCCAGTGCGACCCCACCTCCAGTGAAGCGCAGAGCAGTCACCGAAGTACCCCGTGAGGTCAGGTTCGGCACAGGAAATCACTGGCCCCAGCTCCCCGAGGTGAAAAATGCAAACAGATGCCACAATGCTGCATGCACTCGAAAGACCAAATACATCTGCATGCAATGCTGTGTGCCACTGTGTCCTGGATGCTTTGCCAACTTTCATAGAGCCTAGGTTTGATGAACTGACATGCAGAGCATATTACAGAGTTTTTTTTTTAAAAGAAGTGTTCAGAGATGCAGAGACTAATATGTCTGTTCTTGTTGCTGAAAACATATTAATGCTCGTATGATGACATAATACCAGTCCCGCATCCATAAAGAAGTATGGACATTCAGAATAATGTTCTTCTTGTTCAAGATATTTTGAAACACAGAATTCGCTTAGGTATAAGCTTCACAGTTGTGAGCATTGTTATCCTATTCAGGCCTCAACAGTAGGCCAATGCAATGTTAAAATGCGTGAAAATATATAAAAATGTGTTTAAAAGCATAAAATGAAATATTTGTTCACAGATTTACCATAAGACAAAATTTAAGTAATTTTTACATTAAGTTCATACTGTTTTATGTTGAGTGCTCAGGCGCATATAGTCCACTGGAGTGGACATGTATGTAACTCTGACAAAATCAAATTTTTGAAAAAAAAAAAAAAAAAAAGTGAATGTTTTTTCATGCCCTAAGAAGAATAAAAACACTAAAGAAAAATTTTTTGACCCAGGCTTTCATAATTCATGCATCAGAGGGTTAAAGGAAGCTCCCGATAATGTAGGTTAATGAACAGGACCACTCCCAATGCGCCTTCCTATTCGTCCTTACGTCTATATATACCTCCTACATTCCCACAATCCCCACTTAGTCCAGTGGATAGGTGAAATAATCGTGCATTTTATGATAAAAGCATGAAACTTGGCACATCACTACTATACACTCAAGGAAACATTTTGAAGATTGGAGGCATTCTCAGTTCAGCCTGCGGTAGCAATGGCAGCCATTTTTCCAAGATGGCCGCCAAAAAGCTTCGTGGGCATCAGAAAATATCAAAACCTAATGTTGTTGGCTCCGATATGTTTTCTACCCCTATAAATCTATCTCAAACAATTAAAAAAACATTCCAAGTATGACCTAAATGACCTTGTTGACCTATATCGGTCAATATATCACACAAACGATGAAAATGATACCACAAATGCAGTGAACTTGATGTATACAGTAATAATGATGCATTTTATCTACGAAACATGTCCATCGATTAATGGTTGTGATGACGGAATCTAACTGTTCCTTAAGATAAATGGTGGATATATGAAAACCATAAACTGGAGTCATTTCAGCTGTGCACTCGACTTGTTAATTGTGTCAGTTTTCGATGAACACAATATTCACAATAGCACAGGTCAGAGACTATTCAATCATCACTTGGTTCACAGCCGCCGCACTTGCATAGTGATGTACAATGTAACTGTTCTTTCAGACAGCGACAGCGCCCTCTGCAGCCATTAGTGCACCCGCACTTAATTACAGCTCGACAGGCTTTTCCAGCAGGTGGCAATGTCATCCAGCTGACTTTCCAGTCTTCTGACTCATTTTCTCGTGTCCAGCCGAAATTTGCTGGACTGGGGAGGAGCGGGTTCCGGATTAGAGTCTGACCCCACATGTGACCAGCTTGATACCCCATTCGTAATAGGTGTTGGAAGAGGGCATCTTCCTCTCAAATCTACCTGAGCAACTTTCAAAAGACTATTCGGCATATTTTTGGCATATTTTCTCAAATTTGATCTCAAAATGACCCCTGGAGGTCAAAATTTCAAATGGGAGCCAACTCAAAGGACATATTCGTATGCCTTCAGTTCAACTTAGAGGGAATATTTGCATTGGAGTATTGATAAAAAGTCCTAAAGAGTGACTATTTCTACTCTCCGCCACTTTGGGAGTGATCCAAAATTCATTACCGCTGTTTTAAATGCTCGAAAGTGTGCGTCCGCATCGCCTAATGTTGACGGGGAGAACTAGCAACGCCCGATACTGTGGAGTGTTTTCAGAGTGAATGTACCGCTAATTTAGAAAATGATTGAGCACAAGTCAGGGCTAATAATTGTTTTAAAGGGATGCTGTGTCCCAGTTTTAGCTTCCAGTTTTGATGCCGGCACTGCCTGGAGCTGACATGATTCCTCACTCTCCCCAGGACATCTTTAGCACCTGGCTCTTAAAAACGCCTTGCCTGCTACATACTGGCGCATGCAGACCAGTCCTGTACTCGAACAACAGCTACAGATGCTAACTGGAAAAATAAGGCGCCCACATCTGTTTTGCGGACCTGGAAATGTGTGTGCCTATTTCGGTCAGCAACCCAAACTGATCATTTTTTGATGTAGCATTTTTTCGTTTTTTTTTGTTGGCTTTATGTAGGCTATTGACCACAGCCAAAAGAACAAGTCAAGTGTCACTATACACATCACAAACAGCTCAATGTTTGTTAATACTGAAGAGCTTGGTGCGTTCACGTGGCGCGCGCCAGGCTTACAATACCACGCGCTTTTCTTTATTTCCTCTCGTGCCTCACTGGAAAAGCAATAAAAAATCAATCAATTCTTCTACTTGCTGCAAATACAGTACATACCTCACCGTTGCGTTTTTAATGGTGTTAGTATTAAAAGAACACAAAATGATATATTTAAATAAGTCACATCATTTTAATTAATATATTGGCAATGTACACACATTATGTATTTAAAAATTATCTCCAATACATTTCTGCATATAGCACATCTGGCAATAATTTGCATATCAATATATAGAAATATAGTTAATAAATCTTGATATATTATAACTGATTCTAAATGTAAACCCTTTAATTTCTCATATTACTGTAATATTTAATTATAAAAGGGTAAAACTTTGCAATTTTGCCAGTAAATTTATTGAAAAAAAAAAAAAAAAAAAAGTAGATTATATATTGGGTCAACATATGTGAAAGATATTTTTGTTCCATACGGCTGTGAAAATAAAATCCTAAAAACCTCTGGGCCTGGTTGCTCAAAGCTCCATTTGACACGGGGAGCAGCAGGACCCGATAGCAGCACAATCAGAGCGAATGGACATTTACAGATCTTTAATGACTTGAGTCAGGGGTAAACAGAAAGCAGTGCTGAGTGACTAGATACAGAATGGGATCTGGAGCTTGTGGGTCTTGCGTGGAGCTCTTCTGGCAACCCGCTGGAGCAGGCGCTGATGGCAGAAATTGAACCCAGGTCGCCCACACTGCAGGCAGGAGAGTTACCACTGGGCCACTGGAGCAGGCTGGCTTGAGGCTCGGCAGGCGAGGTCATATCTACACAGACAGGCAGTGGAGCGGCAGGACGGGTGGCTTGGACAGGGGCTTGGAAGATGGCAGACAGGAACCAGGAAGCACACAGGCAGAACTCAGAGTCAGAGGCAGAAGGCAATCAGGTTTACCGGGGCAGGAGCGAGAGGACGTAGCCAGAGGCAGGCAGAGTGGATTCCAGGAATCCAGACCGAAGGTAAACGCTGTAGAGTGGTGCTGCTGCAGCGACAATCTGGCAGTGAGTTAGTGAAACAGAGCTGCTTATATACTGGCTGGGTAACGAGACTCAGCTGAGACCAATAGCAGTGGAAGGGGTGTGGCCAGGCAGAGGGAGAGACTGCAGCAGCAGACTGTGACACCGTTAATTTAAATTAGCGCTAACCACCTAACATTATAACCACTGTAAGATTCTCACGAATGCTCCTTAATCCTCAAACTACACAGGGGGAAACTTACAAAATGTACCAAAAACATTCTAACATCTGCGCTTTTATCCAGAGATATAGGTGCTGTGGTTTAGACTTAACCACTGGTTAAAGTTAACAAAGCTTTGAACAACCAGGCCCTGAGCAAAACTTTTAATCTGCCTTCTAGAAATCTGTGAGCGTGTAAGAAACGTGAAGAATGTCTGTCAAATTCTGACACGAGACCCATTTTTACTCCTGGATAAGCGAAGTTGTGGAAGGAGTGTTGTGCTGAGACTCGAGCGTCACTCACTAATCAATCAATTAGCCATTAGCACGATCACGGGCGGTAAGATTCACCACATTACTTCAGTCTTACACTCCTGACAGAAATTACCGTGTGTTATTACCTCTGACAGATGGGAGTCCTGTCCTTGTGATTCCTCCATTGCAGCCAATACACTCATTAACCAGTAACCATCTCCAAACAGGCCACAGCTCTCTCTAAGTCCCTGATGATGCCAACTTCAGCTCATTGTTGTTACTTATCAATCTTGACTTATAGCTGTTTAAATCATTTCATTTCATGTCATTGATTCATTTGAAGATCTCCATGGACTTTCTCTGACAAAAAGTATCAACAAAACCCAATAATTGAAAATTTCACCAGCGTAAATTTCTGACAGACACACATAATGCATGTAAACACTAAAAACAATCATTCATAATCAAGTGTGTGTTTATATTTTATTTCCAAATCCTGTAATTTCATAAATTTAATTTATATCACCTTTTGTCCACTGATTCAATTTTGGATGAGCAGAAGTCTGATTTTCTGGTGGTTTAAGATGCCATGTAACAAATGTCACAAATTGATGTCACTGGAAATGCTAAATTTGATTATGAATGTAAAGAGAAAGTACAAGAAAAGTTCCTTTGTAATAGTTATCTTGATGCTACTGTTTATTAATACCATTAGTCTTCAAATAATGGGGTCAAGAAATTATTGATATGATTTTTTTCATGGGCATTAATAATTTTGGTGGATTTGTAACACATTTGCAAATTTTGACTCAGATCTCTCAGCTTTGATTATGTTCTCCTCTCTGAGGATCGGCATGGAAACCTACAGGACAATAGACCTCCTGGAACAGATGCCAGGCTTTAGTGAAGTCTATGTAGCGAAAGTAAAGAAAAGTACTCGTAAACTGCAACCTCCTTACTGCCAAACATTTTGATGAAAGTCAAACTGTCACAAATGTACCTAATATTATCTGCAGAAATACATTTACTGTAACTGAGACTGAATTTCTTTTCTTTGTGAGGATGAAAGAGAATTGTTTGAGTGCTTTGATGAACGTTGTGGTTTCATGTGTAAGACCTTACACCAGGTTACATAGTCTCACTTATGCACCAGCTGGCTGACTGCATTGCGTCACTTGTTTGTCTGGGATGCACTTCTTGGATTGCATCACTGACAAATAATATATTGTTAGAACAGGGATAGGGGGGCACTCATCTACCCCTCCTTTTAGCCCCTCCTCTGTTTTACGGCAGATCTGTTTGTCACATCACAAACTCACTCTGCAAACCCAATCCCCTCTTGCACACCCACCCATCCTTAAATATAATCCTGTGGTGACAGGGTATTGCACAGTCACTCCAAGTGCTGTTGCTTCCTCAATGGATTTGTAACTGGCTGTCATCTGCCCTGCTTACATACCACTCAGATTGATGTCTTTTCTGAAGTGGAACGATATTGAATAAAAACATAACCCTCCTGGAAACAGGTGATCAGGATACAGACCTTGAGGAGCGTGTGTCGAGCAATTGCAGTTACTCAGGTAAGTTACTAATTCTTTCTTTCAATCTGATGAATCATTCTTTCATTTCTTAAGCAGTGCTTGAGTGAGAGACTGTTGCAGACTGTAATACAATAGACCCAAAGGGCAAACCCTGTCTTCTGGGAACACTGTCTCCATCTCGGGAAGCTGTCTGAACTTGAGGAGAATATGTCAAGCTATTGCAATTTCTCAGGTAAGTTATTCATTTTTTTAATTTGATGAACCACTCTTTTATTTCTTATGTTGTGCTTCAGTGAAAGGCTTTCGCAGACAGTAAAATATAGACCCAAAGGGAAAACCTTGTTTTCTGGGAACACTGTCTCCACCTCGGGAAGCTCCAGTGCAGTTTCACAGAGTAAAGCTGGTGTCTTAGAGGAGAGAGAGTTTTCTCTGGATGGAGGTCGTCTTCCCAGAAAACAAAAACTATCCTTCAGTGTAACAATGCATGTCTTCTTTGACATGAATAACTTCTCAAGAGAGAGAGCTTAACTTTGTGCAAAATAGGCCAGTATAAGTGCTTCCATCTCTATTATGCAGTAAATGTGTTATGATGAGGAATACTTTGGAGAGAAGAATAATGTAAAATAATGCTGGAATCAGCTTAAGAACATCATTTAGCCTCGCAGTCAGTTTAAGTGGTGAGTTCAGTTAGGCTTGACCATGTAACTTACATTCACTCTCTTTTCTAAGGATCATCAACCCTCAAACCTGCTAGATAAAATAAAACCAAAATGAACAGCTCTGTCATCAATTCTAGCCTACCCTTCAACCACTCCTCTTCAGGATCCAGTCCCCAACTCTCGTACACATTGACACCCTGCTCATACCACGATGCTGCGTGGTTGTTTCTGTTTATTGAAAAGAGCATCAACCTTGTAGTGGGCTACCCTGCCAACATCATGGTAATGTGGCTGGTGGCCAGAGAGAAGAGTGTCTCTTCCACCTCCAATCACTTTATCTTGAGCCTGGCCCTCACTGATGCATGGTTTTGCGTGATGCTCCCCATCTCCGGCTTAGGTTTACTTTTACTCCAAATCGTATCTTTCGATTATATAAATTACTTCACGACTGGGATCAAAAACAGCTCCCCACTCTTTCTCGCCTGCATTTGCCTGGACCGCTACGTGGCTGTGGTTCACCCCATTGTGTTCACCAGCATCAAGGATAAAAAGATCAGAGTTACTATTTCCATGCTTGTTTGGGGGCTCGTGATAGCCTATGCCCTCTGCAGGACAGTGCTCAACGGGACATCTTTCATCCACATTCAAATCTTCATTGGGTTGATCCTGGCCGCCTTCACCATTATGGTTTACTGCAACGTTTCTATCATATGGAGTCTGAGGAAGTCGGTCTTGGGCAAGGAGAAGATTAACCCCATGAAAAAGAAAGCCCTCAGAACTGTGCAAATCTATCTGGGCATCATAGTGTTTCATTACCTGCCTACAGTTGTTATCAATTTCTTGAATTATTTTGCTGATTTCCCAGAATTCTGCACAATTGAAACGATTATATTCAGCCTTAACTACTACAGTTCCATCACTCACCCCCTTCTCTACCTCTCCCTGATTAAGCAGCTGCCATGGCTGAAAAAATTGCTCTGCATCTGCTGCCGAAGCCCTTCCCCTGAGCCACATAATGTAAGCACATGAGATGTATGCTTGTGATTGTCTGTTACGTTGCATTTACTCTCCACATAAATTCATGAAAATGAGTTCATGAAACAAAGCAAGAATGTTATCTGAGTCACAGGCAAATATATTATCTTTAATTTGTTTGTAATTTGCAAAGAGAAGATAAATAACACAACTATAACCATATGCATTGATTAAAAATAGAAAATTATTTGAATCTCCCACATCAATATTAACATGATTTCATATTACGCACATTAAACTTTTTTTCATTCTTTAAAAATGAGCATGTAAGATCAATCAAAGAGACCAATTTTTTATGTCATGAGTAAAGGATATTTATCTCCATACTTACAGGACTGTTTTATAATGTCAATTTAATTTCATTATGCCAGAATGGGGTCTAGTTTTGCCCAGGAAACACCTGCAGTGACTACAGATTTTCTGGGCGCACAGCATATACACAAATAAAAATGATTGTTTTGGCTATTCCTGTGCTTAATGCAGACAATCAGTGAGCAACTACCACATTCAAAGTATTTTAGACCACAAAATGATAAAATGCATTTAAGGGGACTTATAGTTCAGCAAACATTTTTCCAAGATATTCACTTTTTTAACTCAGAATTATGATTGTCAAAATAATTCTATTAGAAATTAAATTTAAAACACTGAGTTTCTGTTGCATCACATCAGTGGCTGACATGGCAGCAGCTGTTTTAATAAATATGTAGATACTTAGAGAAACACAGTTATTGAGATAAATAAACAGTGTTTGGTTATAATTTCAGCTGTAATGTGAAGGAAAAAACATGTCACTGCAGAGCTTTTTTTCCAGGTTTCTAAGTTCTAGTATTGATTTTGACCCCCCAAAATCAATTTCAGCAGGAAACATCTAATTCATTCATTCATTCATTCATTCATTCATTTTCTATACCCGCTCATTCCTCACTAGGGTCGCGGGCGAGCTGGAGCCTATCCCAGCTGACTACGGGCAAAGGCAGGGACCCCCCCTGGACAGCTTGCCAATCCATCGCAGGGCGCACACACCATTCACAGACCATTCACTCTCACACTGGAAACAGCTAATTAAATATACATATTTTGATTTACTCATATTCAGAGGTACATATTGCAAAAGGAGCTCTGTAGAAACATAGATCATCACAAAATGAAGAAAACAGCCAAATATGAAGTTAATTGGATGTACAGTTGCTGAGAAATCTGTATTTTCTTGTTGAAAATCATATTTATTTTTATAAAGGTTTTAACGTGATTTTTAGTATAAAAGAGTATTTTCAGAGCAATTTTAGAGCATCCTGAATTTTTCAAACTGTTTTAACATCAAATCTCATTTTCTCAAAACAATGGATCTGTGGGAGAGCCCACTTTACCTCTCAAAGGCACAATTGTTGATGCAGTTCTTTTGCCAAATTAAAGAGCTGTTTCTGACAACAACACACAAGCAAATTGGGCTCCAGCAAATTTACCCTTTTTGGTTTGAACCCCAATGATGTTATTATAATTATTATAATTATTATGCCCCCGCCTCGAATGAGCTGGGGGCATTATATCAACGCCCCTTCCGTCTTGGCGTCCGGCCGCAAACTTCTCATTTTCATGCAAAAACTAAAGAACGCCTCGTCCGATCCATCTCAGTTCTAGGTGGTGTGTGGGGGGTGGGTAGAGGAAGTTCCTTTCGAAAACCAGCGCTGTGCGATATCCAATATGGCCACCACGGCGGCCATCTTCATTTCGGTTTCCACGCAATAACTAAAGAACTCCTCATCTTCATTCCAAAACCAGTTTTCTTTTAACATGTTTAGATTTCAGTATTATTCACTCTCACTATTCACCATGCTAAACTAGCAACCTATTCAATCTTAACCCCAATTAAACATACGGGCGGGGGCATATGCCACGCTCCGCGTTGCTCTTGTTGAGACTTATCTTGCAAAGTACTGCTGGTTTGTCCTCTGTTAAACAAACCCCTACTGCTAATTGTATTTACATTAACCCTCTCATGCATGAATTATGATAAACTCAGGATTTTTTTACTAAGTGGTTTTATACATCCTTAGGGATGTAAAACAAGGTTTGAAAAAAACATTTTCTTCTATCTTTATTCTATAAATGACTACTTTTTCCCATTGCAATGACCTGCCAATGGAATTTTTTGCATGGGATGATGCAATATCTTCCACTAGAGTGGACTATATGCAGCAGTGCCCAAAATTGCAGGCATATATAGAGAAAAAACACTTTTGAACAGCTGTACACTGCAGTGACCTCCATGCATGAAAGAGTTAATAGGAATGACACTGGCTTGTTCAGTAATTAGATTTTGAGTCTTCAAATTTAAAGCCTTTTTTCAGTGGGACTTCAATATTTTGTCCACCCCCAATATCTGCAGTTAAAAGCTGAGAGGGGACTTCATACAGGATTGCAGTACACTGATATAAATTTAGCATGTTTCACAGTCCAAATTCAACCTTATCATTGTTGAGACTCTATCTCTGCAGTCAGGCACACAATGGCTGTTTAAATTATGTAAATATCATTCCCCATCCATAGGCCATTAATTATATGTATTGGTTGGTTTAACCCAGGTGGGCTTATGGTCTTTTGATCAGATCTGTGTGCCTATTTTACCCATCTTGCTGTTTTGGTGTCTGAGTGACTTAAAAATTTATAGCATGGAAAATCCTAAGTGGCATTGTGGTATATTTAGTATTACAAGCATTGCAATTAACAACTAAATATATCATTTAAGTAAAAATGTAATTCCCCTGGGGATTATTAAGTGTTGACAGGCTTCCACTTTTCTGCAAAGACTGTTTCTGTTTTAAAAAAAAAAAAAAAAAACTTGATTATGTATCTTGTTTGGACGCGGTGCATCGCTATTGATTCAAAAGTAACACAGCTTAGCTCAAGTTTACCTGCACTCAGTTAATGTTCTGGTCTTTCAGAAAAAATCTTGAAAATGCTTTGTTAATCTTAATGTTGTGCTTTGTAAAATCGATATTAAACATTTCAAAACATGTAAAAGCCTTGAGGCATGCAACGAAGAGCATCTGTGATTGCTTTCAATTTCCCAAACGGTGAGCTGTTACACGATGGCAGAATTCATAAATCCAGGAAGACTGAGAAAGCGAGGCTTGCCCCATTCTACTCCGTGCATCCTGGCTTAATCCTTTGGTCGTTTGCTAAGCCGGGCTGAGGAGCGGCTATGTCAAGCACCTGTCTGACTTGATGCATGCAAGAGAGTCTGCTGGCTTGGCTAACTAACCACAACTTCAGACAATGAGTGTAATGTAGCAAGCTGTAAGTTAGACGTACACAAATTTTGTGTTGGCTAGGTCACAAAGCGAACATTTTTCCTGTTTTTTTCTTCAATCATGAAACCTTGCTTTACTTATTGCCAATAAAATGTACATTTTCTGTCAAACGTGTCTGTGTACCTCTGTTTGCCATCGTACACCTGCTTAGTATAAACATTGTAGCTGCAAGGTGTTCGTAATAACCAGGTGCTATAGATCTGAGGAAAAACAAGGAACTTCATAAACTCGAGGTCAATAAGTCTGCAATGTGACATGTTTTCCTGACATGCAAGTATTACTGGGTCATTCCATGTCAACTCGACCAATCAGTCCACCCGACCGACTCATAATTTTATCATATTTTCTGCTGTGGATAGGTGCTGATATTTAACTAAAAATTCCCAAATATTTCGCGTAAACTTCAGTTATGAAGAGAGTTATGCACATGAGTTGCCAATAGCAACAGAAGTGCCACACCCACCTTCAAAAACACAAAAACCGTTATTTCTCCACTGTGGAGGATTTTTTTTTCAGTTTGAGTCGTAGTAAGAGAGTCTTAGAGCAGGTTAAAAGAAACATGATCAACAGTTTATTGCAATATAATTCTGCAGAATGAGAGAGCAAACAGGTACTCTGTGTCCACAGCAGTCAGAGGTTGGTCTCTGCTGAATAATTTTCACAAACAATTATTATACCCTTCTGGCCAGGCATCCATCAAGCAATCAATCACACATTACAAAAACACATTGTTCTTTGAAGATTTCTGCTCTAGGGTTGCGCTTGGAGGAGTCACATTCTGTGCTTAGGGGCTCAGTTTCAAGGCCTGGTACAGATAGAAACAACTCTGTTATCTTGCTAAGCTGGGACATTTCCCAGACATGAGTCCATAACTCCTATCCAGGTGCGTGTACCCCTCCTATCAGTACTTTCCCACAGACAGTTTCCTCAGTGCCTAATGCTGAGAACAAAATAAGCATTTTCATTTCTAACAAGTATATATTATTATTATTATTAGGCAGTAAAACTATAATGTAATAAAATCAAAGTGCACTAAACACTACAACAAGGAATTTTAAAACTATAACAGTAACAACAAAAATTCCTTCACACTCCCCCCTTTTGATTAAACTTAATCAACCAAAATACATATTCATCATCCGTACAAGGACAATTTTGTTCAATATAATGACTTCACAACATTTGTTTACAGAAAATTTTAACAATTTTCCCTTTGCTCTGTGATGTCTCGTAATGTGTGATATTTTTTTGGTTGCCATTCTGATGTGTGTGTGGTGTTTGTGGCTGTGTCTGCGTAACATGGTGTATTTAACATCGCTAGGTTCATAGGCTCGATGATAACAAGTGCTGCCACATAAAGCTTCATTTCACACAAAAAGTCTCTCACTGTTCCTCTTTCCAGAGGAGACCCTCTTCCTTTGTGTTGAAGTCACATGACAGTCATTGTTTAGTTTGTTGGTGACACAGAACCTCGTCTGCCGTCACATCTGGTTGGTAGCACAAGAGCTGGCTTGCCGCTACATCAGCTGGTGGCACAAATCTCGTTTGCCGCCACTTGGGTGGTAGTGCAAGATCTCGCTTGCCACTACTTGGTCCTTGTTTCTGGGATGTCTGGGCAGTGGCTTGCTCTGGTTGGCAGGGGAATGATCCTTTTACAATGTGTTGCATGTACCCACGAAGGCTTGTCTCGCCAGTTCTTTCTCTTCACCTTCCTGAGCAGCACCCAGTCACCATGTTGGAGCCGGTGGAGTGTCTCCTGGGCTGGTCTCGGTAGAGCTGCTGACCTGTGAGGACACTTGGGGCAGCTTCAGCCTTCTCCAGCACCTGTTCTGCAGGTGGCAACCGATTCTGTATGTGCGACTCAGACACTTGGAAAAGACTGCAATTGTGTTTGTACATAGAGAAAGATTGAGGTTCTGAATTTAGCTGGTGAACTTCTACATTTTCAGGGGTGGATACCAGAGCTATGCCTAATATATACATTAAGTCTCGTCCCAAAAGATTCAACTGACATGCAGGGAGATAACAAAGAGTGAGTGAACTCCCTGCCTTGGTCATTTTTGCACAGCAATGGTACAGTGAAAAATTCTTTTGCACAATGCTCTGACACACTAGTAGACATTAACCATTTAGCATTCAATGCCGGCTTTGTAGGTAAGGTACTGCTGGTGAGGCATGAATGAGTTGCACCTGAGTCTACTAGGAAAGTAATGTTCGTTCCATTAATCAAGAGCTGAAGTTGGGGTAAGCCCATAAACAGTTGTGTGGTGTACGCTATATGTGCTATGGATGTCTGTGTGTCCTGGCAAAGCAGTTCTTCATTGCTGGTGCATGTGTCACTTGGAACTAAAGATAAGGAAGACATACAACCTGTGTCAGCAGAAACCAGTTCCATCGAGTCCATCAGTGTAACCACAGACCCGTGCTCCGCCCGTCAGTCCGCCTCCTGGTGGTCCTCAGGTGCCTCGTAGTCATTGTGTCGCAGGTAGGCAGAGCTGCCTAGTCCTCCCCCTCTTTGGGCGGGGTGGATGGGGGCAGTCATGGGACCAGTACCCGGTTCTGCTGCAGTTGTAACACATGTCGTTTGTTCTGTCCCGTGGCCTCCCTTGCCATGCTCCTCGACCCTGGCCACGGCCTCTTCCTCTGCCGCACCCTCCTTCTCTGCTGGCCACAGTTGGCAGAAGTGTCAGCATCGCCTTGTGGAGGTCGCTTTCCGTTGCCTCTGCTCGCTTGGTCTTCCGGCAGGATGCAGGACTGGCGGACTGCAGAGACAATAGCAGGTTGTACTCCTCACAAAAAGGCAGTTACCATGTGACTTTCCCAGGTTCCTGCAGTGGTCCCAAGGTCCCCTGGGTGCGGAATGCCTCTGTAGGTGTTGAACGTCTCGGTCAGGCGGGTCAGGAAGTCCTCCGTGCCCTCGTCCAGTTTCTGCATGCAGGCATGGATCTTGTCCATGTCCACGCGACGTGGAAAACGGGTCTCTATTTTGGCTGTTATTTCTGTAATGACACCTCAGTAAGCAGCATTAGTCCCAATCTAAGTGCATGACCTCTATGTGAGCCAGCAGTGCGCTGCAAGTGTTGAATTTACGACCGCAACAATGAAACACAGGCTTGGCTGCCTCAGAGGCAGAGTCAGAGTGAGAGACAGGCGATGTACCAGACGGTTCTGGTGACAGCCCTTGTTCCGGTGGGGATGGTGAGGGCGGTAGGGCAGGCACCGGTGTTTGTCGGTCGTGCCTGGGATCAGCTGTCCGATCGGTTGAATCCGGTGACTGTTCTCTTCTGGCGGCGGGTGGTGGCTGTTGGTCCGGAGGTGGGACGTTGTTCACTGGCTGACGAGGCGAGCTGGCGGGGCAGGAGTCGGAGTCTGGGTCCCACTTCAGGGCTGTCAGGACCGGATATAGTCCGCTACTCTGTGGTGGAGCAGACGGAGAAGAAACAGAAGAGACAGACACAGGTACCGCCTTCGCATATGCAGGCGGCATTTCTGCTTTGTGAGTAATATTACTTAATGCCTCAGTTTTTGGTAATGTTTTCTGCTACGTACATCAGCCTCTTTCTTACACATACACAATAACTTTCTATTCAATTTTATTACCTCAAGATCTTTCACTTTCTTTTTCTTTCTCAACTTGGACTCTTCGTCTGATAATTTACCTTCCAAATCCTTCAGCCCCGTTTGTCAAGTCAAGTCTATTTATAGAGAACATTTAAAACAACAAAGCTGAATCAAAGTAGTGTACAATGATCATTGGCAGATAATAAAATGGGGAAGCTAAAACATCTATAAAAATCAATAAATCTATAAAACAAAATCAAGCAAAAGATTTGATGGAATTAACTTAGATCCTTTCTTTACCTGCCGAATAAGTCCCAATTCAAGAACTTTGTCTTGTGTACTTTGTCCCCTCGGTCTTAATGTGTTTTACAAAATCATCAATTTCATTGGAATTGTTTGGAATACACTGCCTTGTTGATCACAGTGCATGTGACACCTTGATAAATTAATTTTATTTAAAAATTCATAATTACTAAATTTATTTATCCTTTATTTAGCCAGGAAGGTCCCATTGAGATACAAGATCTCTTCTTCCAGGGAGTCCTGGTCAAGACAGCAGCATGAGCAGTTTCACATGTATACATACAAAACATTTAAAACATTAAAAAAACATAAAAAAACAATTTGACACGTACAATACATCAAAGCAGCACAGAGGAAACAGCAGGAGGAGAGTTGTACAGGCCAGTCCAATATAACTGTTACACACTCCACATCAAAATCTCAGATTAAGTAAAACAACAACATGTTTCCTTCAGGGTGGTTTGTAAAAGTCTTTTAAAAAGATGTAAAGAAGGGAATGCTCCTAGGTTAGTACTTTTTTGCAGCTCATTCCAGGCCCAGGGTGCATAAATGGACAAAGCAGTTTTACCCAGCTCTGAGTGCACCCTGGGGACATGTAAAAGAATACGATTATTAGATCTTGTACAGTAGTTGCCTGTATGATAAGACAAAAGGTTGGAGATATAAGTGGGCATTTTACCTTGTAATGACTTGGCAATAAATATCAACATATGTGTTTTTCTCCTCTGATATAGAGAAGACCACCCAAGTAGTTCATATAAGGTACAATGGTGAGTGTGAGAACCAGCATTCGTTACAAAGCGTAATGCAGCATGATATGCAGCGTCTAGTTTTTTCAGGAGGGATGAAGCTGCATGCATATAAATTACATCACCATAATCTAAAACTGATAAAAATGAGCTTTGCACAATTTTCTTTCTGGCCTCAAATGAAAAGCATTTCTTTAAGCGGAAAAGAAAGCCAAGCTTTGGACGAAGTTTTTTCAATCGATTATCAATATGCATGTTAAATGTCATCTTATCATCAAGCCAGATGCCCAAATATTTGTACGAGGTAACTCTCTCTATACATGTACCTTCTAATGTTGACAATGTGAAATCAGTGATCTTTGAGCGAGCGCGAGTGAAGGTCATATATTTGGTCTTTTTTGGATTAAGGTCCAACTTCAGTTTTAATAATGAATGCTGCAGGGACTGAAAAGCATCCTGCAAATGCTCTATGGCTTGATTCAAAGAGGGTGCTACCGTATAAATAATCGTGTCATCAGCATACAAATGTAGCTTAGCAGGATTTATTCCATGACCTAGGTCATTTATAAAAATAGAGAATAAAATGGGGAATAAAATAGATCCTTGCGGGACACCTTTGTTTACTGTAAGAAAGGTTGAGGTAACATTTTCTATGGAGATGCACTGCGTTCTTTCAGTTAAATAGTTCTTAAACCAATTTAAAGCCATGTCACTAAGGCCTATACAGGCAAGTCTCTGTAATAGGAGTTGGTGGTCTACCGAGTCAAATGCTTTTGACAAATCAACAAATAGAGCTGCGCAGTGCTGTTTGCCGTCTAGAGCTTTGATAATATCATTTGTAACTAGCATTGTCGCTGTTATAGTACTGTGGCCTGATCTAAAACCTGACTGACATTCACTGAGAATATTATTATCAGATACAAATTGTTTCAATTGGTCATTCACAAAAGATTCAAAGACTTTGGCTATAACAGACAACCTGGAAATGGGACGGTAGTTATTTGGATCGGAGGGGTCTCCACTCTTTAATAAAGGGAAAACCATAGCAGATTTCCATGTACCAGGTATGATATTAGAGGTTAAGCTCAGATTAAAAATAGAAGCAATTGGCTCTGCAATAATATCTGCAGCAATTTTTAGAAAATAAGGCTGTATCTTATCAGGGCCAGAAGATTTCTTACAGTCTAAGCTGAATAGGGCTTTATGAACTTGAAGGACAGAGATGGGAGTAAAAGTGAATTTCCCTGCAGGGGTACAAAAGACAGACTCTGGGTTTCCTTCATCACTCAGGACCTCCGTAACACTGGGGTCAAATGTTGAACCAGAAGAAATGAAATGTCTATTGTTATGTTGAACCAGAAGAAATGAAATGTCTATTGTTATGGCCCCAATTTGTTATGGCTACAATTTGTTATGGCCCCAATTTGTTATGGCGTCGCGGACAGCAAGGGATGACAGACAAAATCCTTTAAGTTCAACAGATTTAATTAAACAAACACATAGAACTAATCTACACCCTACACTACTGACCAAGATTGAAAAGAAAATAAAAAAATGAGATATTTACAATTCCCTGTAATGGAGATGGGCTGCTATGTTGTGATGTCCTGGGACAGGAAAATGCTCCAACGCAGGCAAAAATCCACAAAAAGCTTAAAAGGTCTTGAAAAGAGTGACAGGTCTGGTCAAATGTGTCCTTCTTGCAATTACTACTCTACTCTCTCAATTTTTCTCCTTATATACTCTTGTCCAGCCCCCTCCCATTTCTGGGACTTTCCCCTCTGGGCATGCCCTGGACATGCCCAACCTAGCTTCAGACTGGGCTTCACAAAAAAAAGTCAATACTGCCATCTAGTGGCTTTTTACCACATTACACTATTAAAAGAGTCGATAATATTTGTTCCACCCTGGATTACACTTTGATTTATTTTAAGAACATTAGGAAGACTAGTTTGTGTAATGAAACCTGAGAGGTTTTTAACCAACTTCCAGAATTTGACAGGATTATTCAGATTTTCATTTCTCATGGATAGGTAGTAATCACTTTTAGAATTTTTGACTAATTTTGAACACCTATTTCTTAGAGTTCTGTATAGGGTCCAATCTAAAGAGTTATTGGACCTCTTTGCTTTCGCCCAAGCAGCATTTCTTTGTCTAATACAGGCAGAGATGCATTCGGTAAACCAAGGGTTATTTTTACCACTAACTCTTAATCTTCTAAAAGGGGCGCGTTTATCACAAATTGCCAAGAAAGTGGATCTGAAATAATCCCAGGCTAAATCCACATCAGGCATTTGTGAGACAATGCTGAGGTCACAATTAAAAAGATCGTGCAAAAAAGCCTGTTCGTTAAAAAGTTTAAACAGACGTTTATAAATAAACCGCGGTTTATTCTTAGCGTTCTTACAGTTTTTCACACAGACAACTGCACAATGATCGCTAACATCATTACAAAAAATCCCAACCGCCGAGAATTTGTGAGGTGCGTTTGTTAATATAATGTCTAGTAATGTCGATTTGCTCTGATCTTTTAGGTTGAGCCGGGTCGGCGAGTTCACCAATTGTGACAGACAATTTTGCACACAAAAGTCCTTGAACTGATCATAGGTTGACGAGAGCCAGTCCGAGTTTAGGTCTCCGAGTAATATCAACTCGGAGTTTGTCCAGTTCTGAAGAATGTGCATCAGTGAAGTGGGCGCTTCACTCGAAGCTGAAGGCGGACGATAGCATCCGACCGCAATAACATTAGCGCCATTAGGAAGGGATACTTGAATTGCCGAAAGTTCGAAACAATTTGGTTTGCTAGTAGATTGAAGGCAAGTGCAATTCAGGTTAGATTTGGTGTAAATTGCAATCCCTCCCCCTTTTCTAGCGCGATCGGCTCTAAAGACGTTGTATCCTTCTATCGAAATCATAGAGTTCGTGATTGATTTCTTCAGCCACGTTTCAGAAAAGACCATGACATCCGGATCAGTCGAGTTGGCCCATATCCTTATTGAATCTATTTTATTTACCAGGCTGCGCACATTCAGATGGAAAAAACCAAGTCCATTTCTAGATTTAAACTCATCTGGAGTTTGAAGTTGCAGCAGCTCTGGACCTGGGTTAGGTTGGATATTACCTGATAGAAGGAATAATAGAAAGACAATCCAGGTTCTCCTCGCTTGAGCCTGAGCACAGCTGCCGCCGCAGGTGAGCGTCGCGTAGGGAGACTGCCTCCCATTTCCCCCGGACCAAAGACATCGCAGACCTCTCGGTGCGTCCTTCTGGGGAAAACACGGCCAGAGGAGAAGCCCATCTGGAATAGTTGGGTCATCATGGCAGGATCTCTAACCGGATCTGAGGATGTCACAGAGTGCACGGAAGGCCGAAGACAAGGCGATGGTGCACTTTCCCGAGCCTCGGCGTCGAAAGACACGTCAGCAACTGGAATCCATAGTGCCAGGTAACCAAGCAGGTAAATTAGAAGGTAAAAGATCCGCATTTTGCGAATTTTATTAAACAATAAATAAATAAAATAAACGCCCCAAGGAATCCGGTGGAGTGTAAAAGAAGGAAAAAGGAACAGGAGGTGGAAAGAATAAGATCACCAGCTCTGACTGGTTCGGGACCATTTGCTCATCCTTGCTACTGAGCTCCTGTCAATTTTGCATTAATATTTTTCTTGGCAGTATATTCATGATTTGGTATTCCTCTGTATTCTGGGTCAAAAAATGGGACAGTAACAATAATATCTTTTCAAAGTGTTTTTTTTCAATTAATTATGATTGAGCAATCCGCCTCAGTCTAGGATTCTGCTAAAAGCATGGAGGAGATGCACAGTCAGGGCTTATTAGCCCCAGCCATAGTGTCAATTCCCCATATCCTCAGCAGAACCGAGTGGAGTTGCTTTAGACTGTGTTACAATATGCAATTTCTTTTTTTTATTATTCACAAAAAATGGGTACGTATTGAACATTCAACTGTAATAATTTTTCTGTTGGGCTCCCAGCACATAAAGGTAAACAATCATCCCAAATTTGGTCAGCTCAGTCAGTCAGTCAGTACCTTTTATTTGAAAGTCCCTGTCCTTCTCACTACTAGTCAGAGTAAAAGATTTTGTCAGCCTAATCAAAAATAAATTTAGAATGTGATCACGTCATTAGTCGACTTTTTCAATTATATGGTGGTCCACCTTTTGAATTTAGTCTCGTGTTAATACTCCGAATTGGATTTCCCCAAATTTATTTTAGAACTCCGCAGCTGAATCTTAGCTGGCCAGCAAATCACTTTCAAGGTTTTTTTTCCAATCCTTATCCTCTGCAGTGCGCACTCTGTGGAAAAGTTTCAATTGAATGAGTTAGACGCATACAACAATGAACAAAAAAAACAAAAAAAAAAACACCATCAACATAATTTGGTTGCTTTTCCTCTCGCTTGGGTCCTTTCCTGTAAAAGTTAAATAAACAGAGGAAGGTTATTAGCCACTCAGTTTCTTTGCCATGTAGACACTTAGTTCCAGTTCAAAACAGAAAAGATCTTTCATTAATCATTAATTGCATTTCTTTGGTCAGGAAAGCTTTCAGTCACATTTGTTCATCTCATTTAGAATAAAACTTGGACTTCATGTTACTCCTTTTCAGGGGAGAGCTTGTTGAATGTATGAAGAAAATTTCATGTGTAATCACATTGCTTAGACCACTTTGTTTTATACTCATATAGAAGCTCAAGAACCGCAAATATAATTAACAATCAATATTGGGCCCACCATACAAATATTTTAAGAAGATGCTGTGTGTATTGCAAGGAAGTTTCCATAACCTTCTTACGCATTTACGCAAAGCCACATGAAAACGATCAATATTTTTATCACTCAAGTTCCACAAAGGACAACCATAAAAACTGATGCAAAAATGAGCGAAATAAACAATTCATAACATTGCTGCAACAGCCTCTAAATTTAGTTAAAACACAGTTAGTTCTAAAGCTCATCAACCGCTTTTTAATACACTTGGATCCTTCGAACCTCCCTCTCCCAGGGCGCAGTCCCAGGCTAGATCCCTTCCCACAGAGATCTTCGCCCAGGCTCCCCCAGGTTCAGAAATCTGCCTTCTGCTTCCCGGTGTCTTCTTTTCAAAGCCCACCGATCACAGAAGCACCACTCGCCGACTGACGCATTCGCTTTTGGCTTGTGGTGGCCTGACTGTACATTGAGCCGAGCTAGGCGGCCACCCCTCTCTGTGGTCTTACTGCCGTCTGCGACCCGACCGGCCGGTGACCCAGTCGATAGCGATCCCCGAATCCCGTAGTGGTTACCAGCCACCCAGGTGGGAACCGACGGTCTGATCCCTACCCCACTTCGCTATGGGAATAGAAACTTTGACCGTTTTCACCAGCCTTGCCTGTTCACAGAGGTCGTCTCCCGCGCACCTCTGCTAGGTGTGGGCTGTCACCCACGTACCACGTGTTGCCCTCACTTACATGCGACAAACACGCCGACAAGACGGTACCACGGCAGTATGTCAATTCATACTTCACCAGACACGGGGGCCTTCAGTCCTCTCCCCTGCACTATACAACATCTTTAACGTGCCCTCGGAACTTTGCAGTCCCGCCGCCGCCTGTTTCCGGCTAGGTTCAGGGGGCCCAATCCCCTCCCTACCCAGCTTTGTTGAATTATTTTGCATAACAGAATGACCATTCAAGCATAAACGTATATATCAGCATCTCCCCTTGATGTGTTTGGAAATACTATTACATGACTTTTAAGTGAGTTAAATTTAACACTGTGCTCAAGACCAAATTCCTCGCAAATTCCCAGCAAGCGTTTTGCTGCATTGTTTGAAGGCACACCAATCTCACACAGTCTAATTATTTACAGAAAACTGCTTAGATTTTCTCGCTTTTTGGAGTTCTACAAATATTTGACAAATTCAAATGGAAGATTTACTTAAAGCTCCACAGGTGGCTTTCTCTGCAGTGGACTATTACTGTCAAATATCAGGGCATTTAAATATTGGGCCTTGTTCTGCATCAAATGATTCATTTTTGTTTTATTCCCAATCTCATATTTTGATGTCACTTATGTCCATTCTATGTTGTTTTGTATGTGAAGCTCTCAATACATGTAATCACTTTATTTTAAAGGACAAGGCAATGTATTTCCTTCTCTTACATTAATCATTTTTCCCTGATCCTCACCCTTTAATCAAGCAATTCATTTAGCCTCAACATTAGAAACACTTTTCCACTTTGGTGCAATTGCTGTTCACTTTTGCAACTTTGTCCTTCTACAACTCCACAGCCATTAAAATGGCTAAACTCCTGCTCTCTGTTTACCATCCAAATTAATTCCACTTACTTTAACCAATCACAGCCATTAAAATGGCTAAACTCCTGCTTTAACCAACACCACTTACGCCAACCAACTTCACTTACTCGGACCAACTAATTTCACTTACTCCGGCCATCTTCACTTTTTACCAATCCTGCAATTACTCTAAGAATTCCATAAAATACTGTAAATATAGGCTAATCATCAGGCACCTTAAATTAATCTTGAATAAATGCTAATTTTATTGTAGACCTCTATATGAGCACTTCATGGAATAGAATGACAACTGTATTCAATCTAACAAAGACAGAACTAACGGCGGTACACCTGCGTCTCATAGACATCACCAGACCTCTGATTGTTGCTTGAGGAACGCTGCTCCACTCTTTGGTCAGTGCTTGTCTTAGCTGACGTACTGTAGCTGGCGGTGGTTGACGTCTCCGGATCGCTCTATCCAGAATGTCCCACAAGTGTTCTATTGGTGAAAGATCTGGAGAAAATGCTGGCCAGGGAAGGATTTGCATGTTTTCGGCTCGAAGGAACTCCATACAGATACGTGCCACGTGCGGACGTGCGTTGTCCTGTTGGAAAGTCAGTCAGTGATGTCGGACAAACAGAAGGACGACTGGACGGAGAATTTCATCGCGGTAAGGGACGGCATTGAGGTTTCCTTCAACAAAATGAAGGTTGGTTCGGTGTGTAGCAGACGGTTGGTCTGATATGACGGTCGGACGCTGGAATCGTAACACGAGGCCTACCGGATCTGGGGTGATCGACCGTGTGTCCAGTGGCATTAAACCTGGTCCTGTGGCGATTAACTGTCGCAGAATGCACGCCGAATGGACGGGCAACTCTATCTACCCAACTTCCGGCCTGTAGCATCCCAATCACGCTTTCTTGTTGAACTTCCGTTAGTCGTGGCATTATAACCAGTCTGATTTTTACTCCTTTTCGGTCAGACTTTTATAGGCCACGGTGTTTATGAGGAACTCAAAATAAAAATGGGAGTGTTAGGACAATGGTAGTACTCGAACCCAAGCACTGCCAATGTTCGGTTCTGGATGAATGGCGGCTCCAGAATACGCGCTGTGACCACGAAAATTTGTATGGTAGAAGTGCTTACCTCCAAAAATACCTGAGAGCAAAACCATCTTTCTCAATGGGTTTGTCGAAATTTAGCACCGGATTACGTAATTCCGTTTCTTTTTTTGGTCAGTATATATATACTGTGTGTGTGTGTGTGTGTGTGTGTGTGTGTGTATATATATATATATATATACATATTTAGGGAGGCTTGGGAGAGTTGGGCCACTTTTTATATTTTAGCATATCAAGCTAATTCTATTCACGGCAGATAACCATTAATTGCACTTACGATACACACATCCAATCCAATACATCCAATACACTTCCTATACCAGCTGTTTCTGAATGCAAGCATATGTGCAGGAGGGGGAGACAAGTTTTAAAATAATGTTTTTTGGCCCAACTCTCCCTCCTAGAGAGGAGAGTTGGCCAGGGCCAGGGGAGATTTGGGCCTCTGCTGAGGAGAGTTGGGCCACATACAGGAGAGTTAAGATAGACACACAACAACCATCCAGGCAAGGAAAATATGAACATTTTAATTCCAAATTCATAAAACAATAATGAACATGAAGTAAATCAATATTCTAGTAGAAGTCCACTAGCAAAAGTCAACACTGAACAGAAACTTCTTGCAACACATTTTGTGTTAACTTTTGAAGAATTTCACAGAAAATGTGAACAGTTAAATTCCAGATATTATATAACATAACATGAATGGCGAGAACAGGCCGTTCAGCCCAACTAGGCTCGCCAGTTTCTTTGTACCATCGTGAATATATCACTTCAGATACTCAATGACTCAATGGTATCTAGCTTTAAGTCAAGTCTGCTCTTGAAAACTCCCAAGGTCTCTGCCTCAACAATATGGTCAGGCAAGCTGTTCCACACTGAAATTACTCTTTGGGTGAAGAAATATTTCCGAATATCAGTGCTAAATTTACCTTTAGTCAGCTTCCATTTGTGACCCCGAGTTCTGCTAACAACACTTGGTCGAAGGAATCCTTCATAATTCACTTTGTTAATCCCTTTAACATATTTAAAGACCTCAATCAAATCACCCCTTAGTCTCCTTTTCCTAAGACTAAAGAGATTAAGGATCTTCAGCCTTTTCTCATAGCTTTCATCTTTAATACCCGGAATTAGCTTCGTGGGCTCTTCTCTGAACTTTCTCTAAAGCCTCTATGTCTTTCTTAAAGTATGGTCCCCAGAACTGTACACAATACTCTACATGTGGTCTGACGAATGTGTTGTACAAAAGAAGCATCACCTCCTTGGATTTGAACTCAATACTTTTGGCAATGTATCCCAGCATCCGATTGGCTTTTTTAACAGCTACGGCACAATGGCTAGAGCCTGTGAGGGTTTGGTCAACAATCACTCCCAGATCTTTCTCTTGTGGAGCACATTCCAGTTTAAAACCTCCCATGAAGTAATCCCGTCTAATGTTTTTATTACCTACATGTACTACTTTACATTTCGCTACATTAAATTTCATTTGCCACATTTCTGCCCAATTCTGAATTCTATCCAAATCATCCTGAATCACTTTAGTGGACTCTAAACTATTTGCCAAGCCCCCCAATTTAGTATCATCTGCAAATTTCATTAATCTGTTCTCAATATTCCTATCAAGGTCATTAATGTAGATGAGGAACAGCAGGGGTCCCAACACCGATCCCTGGGGGACGCCACTCCCCACATATAAGAGTGACTCTTCAAAATTGAACTTCACCAGAAAATATCAGCATTGCTAAGGAACATATTCTACATTTTCCAATTGTCACATTCTCATGTCAATGCAAATTATGAACAACTTGATAACAAATTTTGGTAACCAAAGGTTATGTGGGCCTATCAAAATAAATTCTGATACAACCCCACCAGGAAAAGTTAACCTTTATCAGCAAAATATATGGCCCAACTCTCCCATCCACAAGTATGTCAACTCTCCCAATGTCCACCATATTTATTTCAATGGCAATTTTAGCAAAGAAACATATCACACAGATTAGCCTGGAATCCATACTGATAAAGTGCTGGTCGCTCCCAACGGTCACTGAGTTATCAGTCTGGCCTCAGTCATACAGCCAGCGTTTAGCCCTTACGTCACTCCTGAAGTGAATATATGAATATTCATGTTTTCTGCTCTTGGCTAGAACCACCAATCGAATATGAGTTAGCTGGCCAGCAATGGCATTCGTGAATGTTATTTGACGTGAGCTTAAAAATTAGATTGTGCTTTGCTTGCATTTACTCTTGGAGTGGTTGTTAGGTTTTGAACAGGATAATATTTGGCCATATCTGCATTTTGTTTATTTCAGTAGGATTCCCCGGTATAATAAAGGCTAAATTAAATAATGCTCAAATTACATAACGTATTTCACTGTAATTGGCATTAGCTATAGCTCGAAGGGCATGATTGCATCAGCTAGATTAAAGTGATACTCCACCCAAAAACTATAATTTGTATATCAATTACTCACCATTAGATGTCTTGAACGGACGAAGTTGTTCTTCACCTGGCGCAACTTTATGGCCACTGGAGAGTTTTGAAAAAATATCCAAATTCCTTTTTTGCTAGAAGCAAATGGGGTCACGCAGTTGCAACAGGAAAACTCCACAAAACTTCCGTTGACAAACTTTCAAACCATCGTCCGACGCATCGTCCAGTATAATCCAAGTCAGCTTTGTCCGCTCGTATCCTCAGAACTCTAGAAACAAGGTTATTTTTCGCCAAAAATAATAAAATACTATTGCTTCAAGTAAGCGCGCGCATTCAACGGAAGTCCCGCCTCCCAGCTCGTTCACTGCCCAGAGACTCTGCTGCCACTCAGATGAATGCCCGTATAAACACGAGCCGGGAGGCGGGACTTCCGTTGAATGAACTGTTGTATTTTTATTTATTTGTAAGTCTGTCTGATGACCGTGATCCACTTACGCTTTCAAGGTCTCCGATTGTCCCGATTCTCCCCTTACGACCTGTTACGAGCGATTACGAGTGGAAATTTCTGTTACGCGCAAGACATAGGTGGATCATGACTTCCGACCTGTTCTGACCCTTCCGCGTGCATAAGACAGGTTCCGACCATAGATATATATATAGAACACTAGATTGCTGATAGGGTACGCTCAAGTGAAGCATCTGTTTATACACCCGGAAGTAAAATTCGCACGTAGACTCCCATTCATTTTCGCCTACTTGAAAATTACATTTTCAAAAATACTTACTTGTGAGTCGGTATTATTTTGGTATCGCTGTGCAGCGCAACATTTTGTCTCCCTAAATATGTGATTTTTGGAGGATGGAAAGCGGCACACTTGCTAAAGGGAAGATCCAAATGTGACTCGGTGTCAACGTTAAAGTGCGAGCAGAAGAAAAAAAAAGTTAACGTGACCGAGGCTTTTTAATGACCCTCTGATAAGATAATTGCTTGGACGTTTTCACCGTGATAAGAAACGTCGATGAATGTCCGTATACGTTATCAAATTACTCTCTGGTTTCCTCACTTCATTGTACCCTGGTTGAGCATATTTGCCGTCAACCGAATTGTTCATATTGAATCATATGGCTAATGCCAACGTTGTTAAAAGGAAGCGCTAGTTAACTGTGGCTATTCCTTTACTAAGCTTCATCTTTGCCCCTGTCCCGCTTAAACACTGCTGTGAAAAATGATCACTGCACAGCGCGGATCGAGGGAATAGAGAAAAGTTTTCTCTCCTGATTTCTAACAGCCAAGCCTTTCTCCCCTCCTTGTCTTTTGGAACCATGTATAAACAGACAAAGCGACTTGTCCACTGTTTTAAATATTATGCAGGTAAGAAGTACTGTCGCTGAATGTCAATTACAAATAGCTAGCTAGTTAGCCACCTTGCTAATTTTATTAACTGCTAAGTCAATGAAGTCCCCGCGACGGTAGGGATACCAAGGTAGCTCGCTGGTGACCGTTACCAATTGCTCGCGTTTGCTTTCAGTCAGCGGTCTATTCAAGTCAATGGGACGGCTAATTAGCTAGCTAGCACGGGAACGCGATTTTTGTCTATTAAAGTGACAAATTTGCGTTTCTACGTTAATTTATGCATGAAACATTTTATTAGAGCCCTTCAAATGAATATTGCTGCAAAAGGCAGCCGCACATCTCGGCACTTCAACGCTTATATTGACTTATTTGATATTGGCCTCAAAGGAAACCATTCATTTTTATGAAGAAGTTGGGTGTATCAATATGGTGGCCGGGTGCTTCACTTTGGGTAATGTAAATATGACATCATCAGCAATCTAGGGTTCTAAATATATATATATATATCTATGGTTCCGACTGGATGGGATCACGCGAATCGGGGTGTCAAGTGCAAACTAGGTGGCGAATATTTCCTCAGCAATTAGCCAATTAGAAACCGTTTACAAAAACAACCGCCTTCTTTATTGTTGACGTTGGCAAAAATCAATCGGAAATGCTCACGTTAGTGGATCATGGGATAAAATTTTTTCTCCAATCACTCTGACTTTCTACTATTGTTTGCGCCAGTTTCGGATGGTTCCCGGCGCTTCCAAAATCTTCCGACTGGCCACGATTGCTTGCGTGCGGAAGCCTTAAAAGCATAAGTGGATCACAGGCATAAAGGGGGGAGGGGGGCACCCTTGCGACTGTGAGCCAATCAAAGATCTCGCATGGATTTTGTGCGAATATTTGAAAGTCAAACGCTGGTCTACCGACTGAGACCAGACGTACAAGCAAGCGACCGTTGGGAGCGACCAAAGCTTGATACGGATGGATTCCAGGCTACACACAGATTTGGCCAATACCTTGAAGGAGGAGGAATGTCACAGCTATCTTGTGGAATAACTGAGGACAGTATATTGTTACTGTATAGTACTGAAGAGATAAAAAATGCTTACCGTGAATTCCACTTTTTTCTCTTTGGAGTCAAAAATGCACTTCTCTGCAAAAACATGGACAGACAGCCAAAACTTCTGCAGTCCCTCATGTCAATGAAAAGATGATGCCTAGTACTTCCATTAGATGGCACCACCTGCCCAATACAGTTTCCAAGTTCCATGAAATTAAGGGAGGCCCAACTCTGTCTGTGGTCCAACTCTCCCCAGCCTCCCCTCTATATATATATATATATATATATTTTTTTTTTTTTTTTTGCTTCAAGCATATATTATGAAATGTAATGAATGCACATCATACATATCTTAAACTTTAGATATATTAAACATTTGTACAGGAATTTATCAGGTCAAAAATGAAGAGAAATTCATTCAGCTCTTCACTCACCAAAATGCAGACTTCACTCTTAATGCTTAAAACATTACAAAATTTGTTTTGCAAGTTGCAAACTTTACAGACAGTAATTTGGAAATGCAGACTACTTTGCATTGCTCAGCGGAATCAAAATTGTCCGCCATTATACACTACTAGTCAAACAAGTGGACACATTGCCTTTCAAAATGTCTTTAGTATGTTTTCACACCTTTACTGTGGTTCATTTTCTTCTGGAAGGAGGGGAAAAAATATATTTTTCCAATTATTTCTAGTCCAGTTCTTTTTAAACTGACATTTTAAAAACATCATGTTGGACTGTATTTCCCATAAAACACTGATATTATTAATTTTTGAGTTTATATAACACCAATTAGCCTACAACAACATAATTGTAGTGTATATCTAACATACAAACCCAGTGGCTATATGCATCTGTGAGTTTAACAGATGTTAACAGATCTCCAAGTCCTGCCACCCCTCAAAGTCCCCAAACCAGGTTTTGTAACAGATAACATCCTCAACAGCTTGTAAAAAGTTTGTAAGATGCTGTGATGGTCTTTTTTCCTGAATGTTCCTGAAAGATGAAGTTTCAATGCTTCAGAAACACTCCAAGTTTGTTGGGGGGTGCATGATACTCCCGTTTTCCACCGTGGGTGAATGAATAATGCAGCTTTGAGAACGTTGTTGTAGCAGGATCACGTAAATAACTCCAGGATCCCTGTGTTGTGTAGCCCCTTTCCTTTTTTTGATTGGCTGGCAGGTGGCAAGCTGCGCCCCTGAACTCCAGGGGAGACGTGTTTGATTCCTGCCGGTTTCCACAGTTATAGCGGTGAAAACTACCGTAATAGTGAAGTACAACCATCTAAGGTGGTTAATGAAACTCTGAGCAACTTCACCTGTGAACATTCAGCTCTTTTTCATGTAGACTTATGCCAAATTTTACCCATAAACATCTCTGGAATAGACAAATGATGGTTTGTGAGAACGTTTGCCCAATATAGTTGCATAGCGGTGCTTCGAACTCTGTCCCATTAACTTGTATTACCTGTAGAACTGTTGAAAAACTACACTGGCCGAGTGTAATGGAGAAAGTTGCACCTTGTGCCGTTCGCTGCTGGTATTGGTTTGATGGGCAAGTATCACACGGCCAAAATAGCCCCGCCGTTCGGGAACTCTTCCGAACCTCCCAAAGGCCAGTGCGCCCCTGTGCATGGATATATATAAAATATATTGCATAATATATTAAAACAACACAATATAATATAGTTGCATAATGTATTAAAATATGAATTGTAATATATGCACAGATATAAAAGAAATGTATAGGATAATATACTAAGGGCTCTATCTTTCACCCTGCCTTACCCGTTGCCACTACCCGCAACCCGTGAATTACGCATTTAGCAGCTTCCACTATCCCTAAACGATATCTTGCGGCCACACTACCCGCTATGCATTATGCCTAATCCTTTATTTGCGCCTGGAGGTGTGCCCGTGGGCGTGTTTATCTTTCTTTCCTAAAATTGCTATCTTGACCACACACTTTAGGGAAAGCGTATAGCGGGTCCTAAAACCACGCGCTACCCGCATTTGGGCTTTCACAAGAGCCCTATGCATTAGCACTCAGCAACAGAAATTTTTTCCAGCGAGAGCGGCATTTCAGAACTCTTTTGCAAATGAAGGTAATTTCGGCGACAAGTACGCACACCTGTTTTTGCAGCACGGTCACGCAACTTGCTGTAAAAAAATAGAGAGCTGTCCGACTGGAAAATGTAAACGGACGAAACCACGTACTTGTCACCAGAATTACCTTCATTCGCTGAAGAGTTCTGAACTGCCGGTCTCGCTGGAAAAAAAGTTACGTCGCTGAGTGCCAGTGCATAGACCTAATTATGATTAATTATTTTTCTGAACTGAATGTAGCCCATTTGTCGCTGTTAGATCGCAAAGGGGGAGAGAAGCCGTGTGTTCAATTGCCAAATGGGTAGCGGGTGGTTTGAGGACCCGCTATACGCTTTCCCTAACCTGTGTGGTCAAGATAGCAATTTTAGGGAAAGCGCATAAACACGCCCACGGGCACACCTCCAGTCGCAAATAAAGGATTCGGCATAATGAATAGCGGGTAGTGTGGGCGCAAGATACCGTTTAGGGATAGTGGAAGCGGCTAAATGCGTAATTCACGGGTAGCGGGTAGTGGCAACGGGTAGGGCAGTGTGAAAGATAGAGCCCTTAGGGCCCTATCTTACGCCAGAGTCTCTGAACCCGTTATTTGGGGATTTAGCATTGCGTAAGAGGCGTTCCCCCGCAAAAGTTGCTATCTTGCACACCTGCCTATATCCCTAAAACACCTGCGCAACCCATTATATTATGCATAGGCGTGGTTTGGGCGTTACGCCAGTTAAACCAATCAGTGTGCCCGGTGCCATTGCCTTTAGGAGCAGGCTGCGCTATCCCAAATCCTCAAACCGAAACCCGTGATGGAGAGAGGAAGGTCGCCACGTTTCTCCGAAGACGAAGTTAATTTGCTGGTGCATGAGGTCAAATCCAGACAGGGGAGGACCTGTTCTTGTTAAGTTAATCATGAATTGTATTACTATTATTAATTGACATTGACATATTGTTTAATGTTTGTTATGTAATAAAAAAAAAACAAAAAAAAAAAAACATCAAGCCTACCCTTTTGTGATGGAAACTTCAAAAAAGAAAGAAAAAAAAAAAAAAAAAAAAAAAAATGCGTTTTCGCCATGATTGGGTCATGCGTCCAATTGAGCTGAGTGGGTGTTGGAATGACCCACTAGCATAGAAAAATAGTGCCACAGTAGCCCTAACATCAACGGGCAAGGCATACGGACAGCTGGCAGCGGTGTCTACATCATCTGCAACCAGGTGACCTAATTCCGTCACTGCCTGAACGGAGAGGCGCAGTTTTGTCACGCATTCTCGTTCTGTGGGAAATAATACTCAGGGCCGGCGCTAGACCTGAAAATTTGGGAGAAAATATCCATCCCTTTATTGACTACAATTAGTCCTGGCTAATTTTAGATGGTTTTCCCTTATTAACACGTTTTCCAATTCAAGAACAATCAAGTGGCAATTGAAGACGCGGCTTCTCTCCCCCATGCGATCTAACAGCGACAAAATATTGGGCTACATTCAGTACAGAAAAATAATCTAATTATAAATAGGTCTATGCACTTGCACTCAGCAACAGTAATTTTTTTCCTTGCGAGAGCGGCATTTCAGATCTCTTTTGCATGAAGGTAATTTCGGCGACAAGTATCTGTTTTTGCAGCACGGTCACGCAACTTGCTGTAAAAAAAAAATAGACAGCCATCCGATTGGAAAATGTAAACGGGCGAAACCACGTACTTGTCACCAGAATTACCTTCATTCGCTGGAGTTCTGAAATGCCACTCTCGCTGGAAAAAAAGTTACGCGCTGAGTGCCAGTGCATAGACCTAATTATAATTCATTATTTTTCTAAACTGAATGTAGCACATTTGTCGCTGTTAGATCGCATAGGGGGAAAGAAGCCGTATCTTCAATTGCCAAATGGGTAGCGGGTGGTTTGACGACCCGCTATACGTTTTCCCTAATCTGTGTGGTCAAGATAGCAATTGTAGGGAAAGCGCATAAACACGCCCACGGGCACACCTCCAGTCGCAAATAAAGGATTTGGCATAATGTATAGCGGGTAGTGTGGCCGCAAGATACCGTTTAGGGATAGTGGAAGCTGCTAAATGCGTAATTCACGGGTAGCGGGTAGTGGCAACGGGTAGGGCAGTGTGAAAGATAGAGCCCTTAGCGCCATTAAAAACGCAAGGGTGAGGTATGTACTGTATTTACAGCAAATTGAAGAATCGATTGATTTTTATTTTCCTTTTCCAGTGAGGCACGAGTGGAAATAAAGGAAACCACGTGGTATTTTTATCCTGACGCGCTAAGTGCACGCGCCAAGCACTTCAGTAATAACAAACATTGAGCTGTGTGTGATGTGTACAGTGACAAGACTTGTTCTTTTGGGTGTGGTCAATAGCCTACACAAAGCCAACAAAAAAAAACGAAAAATGCTACTGCATCAAGAAAATGGACCAGCTTGTGGCACAGGAGAGAGAAAAAGAGCCATTAGCATGTTACGGGCAGATCTCAGCCGCCGAGAGGTGGTGCGTCATTTGCACTGTCACCGTTCAACAATCAGTCGGGCTGTCTGTCCAAGAATGGAACACAGGCGCTGTCACTGACCGACCCCGCTTAGGGCAGCCACGAGTGACTATATCGCTCAAGAGCGCCACATTTGGTTACGCTTTTGCGGTGAAAGGACTCTGGCCAAATGATGGCTGCCACATTTGGCTAGGTTTTGGCTTTGTGGACTTTTTCCACCTTGGTCTCATTTTGAAAGCAATTAAGCCATGTTTGGTGTCAAATTGTTCCTTGGGTTGGCAGCAACAATAACAGTTATAAATTTTAGAACAAGCACTGTGATAATTGGGAGTTATTCATTGATTTATCCCCATATGTTGGTTTTAGGGGGGTGCTCATCTAAATTTAGCCGACATCTGTCCTAGCACATATGATACAAAGAACAAATGCATTTTCTAGGCCCACACACATCTCTCCACACAGTCAGTATGGTAAGGGATCAAAAGCTTTCATGGGCAATTTCCCCATGCTGACGCAACACCACCTTTGCAATGATTTCATGTTCCAATACCACATTCATATCTACAAACCCGATCGCCATCCGATGCTGCTGCGGATCGGCAGTCCCGCTTAAACCCATTAATATTGACCTGAAAACACTGTATAAAAGTCATAAAATTTCCGCATCAAATCGGCGAGACCCATTCATATCGAAATCTCGAAATTTAAATTACTCCGGGGTAAACTAGGCCGCAGTAAATTACTCCACCATAAATCAATTCACATCGAGCTGTAACCCGGTGCTGCTCTGGAGCTGCTGCTGTGCTGATACAGAGTGAACTGTCAATCTGAAAGGGGCTCAAGTTACCTCAAATGACAATTTTGAAAACTGGAGGATGGACGAGGGTTCAAAAATGTTCAAATGTTCAAGAGGGTTCAAAGATGTAAAAAATGTTAGACTTTTCAAATTTTGTGTTAAGTTTAAAGAGGTAATCTCAGGGTAGATTTGTAATGTGAGGTAAATTGTAATAGTTAGTGTTTTCAATCATTAGTAAAACAAGTTGTGTTTGTGGAACACTGATGCCCCCGGCGGCAGGTTAAAGTATTGCAGGTTAAAGTGCAGGTTAAAGTTTTTTTCCCCCCCCCGCTGCAGACAAACAGACAGACAGACAGGTGCAAGACAATATGCCCCCGGAATCGAAGGCATAATAATAATAATAATAATAAAAGTTTTCAATTGTGGAATGACTTGATATATATATACATATATATTATCTTGAAATAAATATTTTCTAGTTTCTTAGTACACAAGTTCAAGTTGTTTGTGTGATTTTGTTGGCTTTTGTGATGTATTACAAATTGTTCTTTTAGTGCTCAGAATGCACCAGAATGCACCATTTAACCCTTAAATGCCCCCTGTGACAAATTTGTCACACGATTTTGGGGGTTGTCAAAACCACTGTCCCCTCATAAATTTTGCAACCTAATGCCCATAGTGACATATTTAGACCATCAGTGCTGCCATCTGATGTATAAAAGTGGAACTGACACTACACTGGCTGCACCAGCTAACTTTTCCAATATGGCTGCCCCCATGGTGGAATCCACACAATAGATCAGCACCCATTCATCACCGGATAAAGCAGACAAACAAGTAAGCTAATGAAAAGGAAGCTATGCCTAATACTTCAGCTATATGTCAACTACCAAAACAATGATGGACAAAAGTTCTCTTGATATCCAAGAAACTTAGAGTGACATATATGTCACAAAACTAAAATGAGGTCAAAGGTCACCAAAAATTAAAAATTGCGATTGGGTTGTTATTAGCCCCTCCCCAGGATATATTAACAGAATACATAGATTTTTCTTTCAACTTTTACTATAGTTGGGCATTTAAGGGTTAAGAAAGGGTTAAGTTAAGGGCCTAGAAATAAAACATTTTCTGGGGGGGCATTCCCTTGGACCCCCCTAGAAAGGCATGGCCCTTTGGGCCCTGCTCCACTTCGGGCCGTGATGTCAATACTTCCTTATTTTTATATCCTACCATGCAGAATTTCCTTATTTCTAAAAAAATCTCTGAGCACCCCTGTATACCTGGCTACACTGTTGAAATTTACCAAGACTCCACAGCATTTAACAATATTATTTCAGAGTAAAATATTGTAATCAAAATCCCCAGTAACATCACAAATTACCATAAAAATTACTGCACCTTTGATTTCACAGCATTTAACTATTATTTCACAGTAAGATAGTGTATTCAAAATCCTCTGTAATATTACAACAAATTAATGTAAAAATTACTGTACCCTTGGGTATCTTAGCATTTAACTTTTTTTCACAGTAAAATACTGTAATCAAAATCCTCTAATCAAAACATATTACAATGAAATTCATATCGCAAAAATTTGAACCACATGGTTGTTTGTCATTTCGGAGTAACATAGAGCTTTATATGAAAAGTTATTTGTGTGTTCGGAGCTTTCAATCCGCCATTAAGAAGGAGGAGGACGCGCATGAGTGCGCTCACTTCCCCATAACACCACCACGCGCTCGTTGTCGTTGCCTTGTCGCTGTGAATCCTACCAACACATGTAAGTTGTGGGGAAAAGGTATTGGCTTTACTTTTGTAAATTGGTAATGGTGAACACTGCAAACATAAAAGAAACTAGTATATAATTTGTTGTTTGTGAAATGAACTAAGGATGAGGCATGAGTTGGTGAAAGTGTCATGTTGGCTTGTATATGCTAGCTAGTAACGTTAGCATGCTGGTAGTTAACGTTAGCTAAACAACTGTGTTGCTATTCACTTGTATGTAGCCTAACATTAGCTTGTTAGCTACCAACGTAATCTTTTAGCTGAAGGCACACTCGATACTCGATTAAAAGAGTGAAAAACGAACATTACAACAGAGTGTAACTTAGTTGTGTGCCTGTTTAACTTGACATCAGGTAGCCTAACATTAGCATTGTTGCCCCCGTCCCGGACGTAGTGATCAGGCTAGACTGTCAGACCACGCCCAGGGTTCAAGCAAGTGAGCCCTGCTGTCAGAATCAGAAGGCAGAATTTTGAAAGGTGTTTTTTTATTTTTATGTTATGGCCCCAATTTGTTTTGGTGTCAATTTGTTATGACGTCACGGACGGCAAGGGATGACAGACAAAATTCTTAAACTTCAACAGATTTAATTAAACACACACTTTGAACTAGTCTACAATCTACCTCTACTGACCAAGATTGAAATCAAATACAAAATGAGATATTTACAGTTCCTTTGTAATGGAGATGGGCTGCTATGTTGCGATGTCCTGGGATGGGAAAATGCTCCAAGATAGGCAAAAATCCACAAAAAACTTCACAGGTCTTGAAAAGAGTGACAGGTCTGGTCAAATTTATTCTTCCACTATTTCTCCTTGCAATGTCTCCTACTACTGCACTCTCTCGATTTTTCTCCTTATATACTCTTTTTCAGCCCCCTCTGAGGCATGCCTGGGACATGCCCAAACCTAGCTTTAGATTGCTTAATAACAAAAAATGTCTATACTGCCCTCTAGTGGCTTTTTACCACATTACACCTCCATTCCAAAAGGGAAAAATTTTGACTTATAAAGGCAAAATTTTTCTTTTCAATACAAAAATGGTTAAGTAGACACTTGTATATATATACATATAATACAATATGCTAATAAACACGTGATATATATACACATACTCAAACACGGGATAAGCAATCGGCAATTACATTGTCAGCACCCTTTACAGGCTTAATTTCCAAGACAAACTATTGTAAAATCAAACTCCAATTCAACAATCTCCGATTCTTGTTTTTCATCTTACTCAAAAACATTAACGGATTGTGGTCAGTATATACAGTCATTGGCTTTTGCCCTGTACAAACATAAACCTCAAAGTGTTGTAAGGATAGAACCAGAGCCAACAGCTCCTTCTCAATTGTGGAATAGTTCTTTTGGTGGCGATTGAACTTCCTGGAGAAGTATGCCACGGGATGCTCAATGTCATCAGAGTAACTTCTCTGTAGGAGCACAGATCCACAAGCTTGGTCGCTAGCATCGACCGCTATGGAGAACGGTTTGTTGAAGTCAGGAGATTTGAGCACGGGAAGTGACACAGCAGAGACTTCAGGCGATCGAAGGCTCTTTGGCATGCTTCATCCCAAGTGAACTTCACGCCTTTCTTCAGTTGGTTGGTGAGACTGAGAGCAATCTCAGCAAAGTTCTTGCAGAAGTTGTGGTAGTACCCGATCATTCCAAGGAAGCGGCGCAAAGCTTTTTTGTTGTCAGAAACTGGAAAGTCCATGATGGCTTGACTTTAGCATTTATGGGTGCCACCTTACCCTGCTCTATGACGTAGCCAAGATATCGTGACAGTAGCACAACCAAAGTCACTCTTGTTCAGGTTAACAGTCAGGTTAGCCTGGGTCAAGCGCTGAACAACGCCTCTACATCTTTCAGATGTTCTTCCCAGGAGTCACTCCATGTGATCAGGTCGTCGATGTACGCACCGTGTGTGGCAATCCCGCGATTGTAGACTGTATCATCCTTTGGAACGTGGCTGGGGCATTTTTTTTTCATGCCAAAGGGTAGGACTTCATACTGGTATAACCCAGATGGTGTGGCAAAAGCAGAGATGCTCTTGGCCCTCTCAGTTAAAGGCACACACCAATAACCCTTCAATAAATCAATCTTGGTCAGAAACTTTGCTTGCCCTACTCTATCGATACAATCATCAATCCTAGGTATTGGAAACACGTCAGTTCTAGTTACAGCATTGACTTTGCGATAATCTGTACAGAATCTAGTACTTCCATCAGGTTTTGGAACTAGAACACAGGATGACCTCCAATCTGAGTTAGAGGGTCTGATAATATCATGTTCTAACATGTACTCAACCTCTTTCTCAGCAATCTTTCTCTTTTCAGGATTCATTCGGTATGGATGCTGTTTTATTGGTTTGGCATCACCAACATCTACATCATGAGAGGCTATAGAAACTCTCTTTGGAACATCAGGAAATAGATCTTTATATTTCTTGATCAACCTCTCAAACTGATCTTTCTGTGAGGGTTCTAAGTGCTGGAGTTTTACATCAAGATTTTGCAACACTTCAGAATTTGACAATTTACATGAAAGAACTTCAGCTTTAATTCTAGGTTCATCATCTTGAAACTCCCCCTCATCTTCACAAGTCTCGGCCATAGGAGGATCTGAAGTGACAGCTGCAACCCTAGCATTCCTATCATGATAAGGCTTCAGCATGTTAATGTGACACAACTGTTTTGGCTTTCTCCTATCTGGAGTCTTCACAATGTAATTGAGATCATTGAGTTTTGTCAGAATTTCATAAGGACCATGAAATCTAGCCTGCAATGGATTGGACTGCAAGGAAACAAACACAAGGACCTTATCTCCTGGTTTAAACTCACGGCTTCTAGCCTTATGATCATACCAAGTTTTCATTTTTCCCTGACTGGATTTCAAGTTGTCTTTGGCTAGGTCACAAGCTGCACGCAGTCTTTCCCTGAACTTGCTAACATAGTCTAACAGACTGATATGCGGCTCTTTCTCTTACCATTGTTCACTCAACAATAGCAAAGGTCCTCTCACTTCATGGCCAAACACTAGCTCAAACGGACTGAATCCAGTAGACTCCTGCACTGCTTCTCTCGCTGCAAACAATAGCAAATGAACACCTTCATCCCAGTCTTTCTCATGGTCATAACAATAAGTCCTCATCATTGTCTTGAGAGTGGAATGAAACCGCCTAAGGTACCCTGACTCTGGATGATAGGCACTGGAAAGAATCTGCTTCAAGACCTAGTTCATACACAACCTGCTGAAACAATCCGAAGTGAAATTGCTACCTTGATCTGACTGAATTTCCCTGGGAAGGCCAAACAACGTGAAGAACTTTATCAAAGCCTTCGAAATTGCAATTGCCTTGATGTTGCGTAGAGGGATGGCTTCAGGGAATCTGGTAGATGCACACGATTGTCAACAAGTACTGATTTCCAGATCTAGTCTTGGGTAATGGACCAACACAATCAACAATGACCTTGGAGAAGGGCTCCCCAAATGCTGGGATAGGCTGCAATGGAGCAACAGGTGGGTCTAACTGGTGTTTTCCAACTACCTGACAAGTGTGACAGGTTTTGCAAAAGTTGGAAACATCTTTCCGAAGTCCAGGCCAGAAGAAGTGTTTCATGACCTTGTCAACAGTCTTGTTAACACCAAGATGACCTCCTAAAGGCAAACTACGAGCCATTGTTAAGATCTCATTCCTGTAGACCTTCGGAACAACAATTTGCTTGACCACTGCCCAATCTGCATTGGCAGGGATATCAGGAGGGCGCCACTTCCGCATCAACACTCCATCATTGAGATAATACCAAACTGGAACTGCGTCTATTTCTTCATCAGGAAGGGCTCTCTTCTTTAGTACACAAATTTCAGGATCATTGGTTTGCTCCTAAATCAACCGCTTTCTGGACAGAGACAAGTCTCCAGACACATCAGAATCACCAGGCCCATCTGGCTGGCTGAATAGAGAACTGATAAAAGTTTCTGATAAGTCCTCAAATGGAGAAACCATAGTAGGCTGAACAGAGTCATGAGGCGAACCACCTGAGTCATGACTATTCAAGGTGCTGGACGGCACCACATCATCTTCTTCTTGAGCCTTCTTGGCCATAGCACGAGTCACTGCACAGGAAGGATACAGAGATGGGTCTTCATCGCCATCTTCAGTGCTCGGCTGTGAAGTAAGATGAACAGGGGATCTACATTGCCCCCCAGCCAGGTCATTGCCTAGCAACAGAGAAACACCCTTGATAGGTAGACTTGACATAAGTCCCACCTTTACCTGTCCTGTAACTAAATCTGACTTCAAGAATACAGAGCGCAGGGGTACAGATACAGTCCTCCCTTCAATACCTTGTACAAGTATGAAATCCCCAGAAGTGGTCTCATCACGTAACTCCAAGGAGTCCATCAACAAAAGTGACTGAGAAGCTCCGGTATCCCTTAGGATATATATGGGGATAGGAGGAGAATGCTCATTCAGAGCCACAAATCCCTCTGACACAAATGGAAGAAATTCCTCCCTCACAAAGTCAGCAGTATCAGACTTCTTAGCCTCACAAGGAGCAGGCAATTTAGCAGATCGGTCATTTACTACAGCGGTTTCTAACCTTGTCTTCTCAAAGGCATTGGGTTTGGTATCCTTTTCTTGTTCTTTCTTAGCTTTAAGGAACCAACGGTTAGTTGTAACATGACCAGATTTCTTGCAATAATTGCAAACTAGACCACTTTTGTCACTGTCAGCTTTCACGCTTTGATCAGACCTTTGACTGGATTTTTGAGCACCATCACCAGATTTGTCTTTGTCTTTGGGTGAGGAATCTTGGGTATCACCGTAACCTTTCTTCTGAAATTGGGACCACCTATTGTTACTGCTAGACTGAAATTTGGACTTATGTGTGAGAACATATTCGTCTGCAAACTTAGCAGCTGATTGCAAATTCAGTGCTTGCTTCTCATTAAGGTAGGTCTTAATATCATCCTTGACACAGTTCTTGAATTCTTCAACTAACACCATCTCTTTTAGTGAGTTGAAATCATCCTTGACCTCCATAGAAGTACACCAGCGCTCAAAGCAAACCTTCTTCTCGTTAGCAAATTCCACATAAGTCTGATTGTCAGATTTCTTCAGACCTCTGAATTTCTGTCGGTAAGCCTCTGGAACCAGCTCATAAGCTGTCAAAATAACCTTTTTGACAACCTCATAATCAGAGGAATCATCTGCAGACAAAGCCGAATAGGCTTGTTGAGCTTTTACCCTTGAGGACAGTTTGCAACATCAGAGGCCAGTGTTCCTTTGGCCACTGAAAACTCTTAGCTACCTTCTCAAGCACTGGAAATACTTATCAACCTCCTTCTCTGAGAATGGAGGCACCAGCTTTACCTCCTGGCTAGCCCGAAATTTGTTTTCAGCTTGAATTTTGATTTTTAGTAGCTCCATTTGGAGCCATTCTTCTCTATCTAATTTTTCTAAATCGAAATCTCTGTCTGTCTCTGTCTCTCTCTTTCTGCTCTTTCCTCTTTCTCTCTCTCTTTTTTCTCTTCTCTTGCTAATTTTTCTAACTCAAACTGCCTTTGTTTTTCTTTTTCCTCCTTTTCTTTTTTCTCTTTCTCTCTCTCAAATTCTCTTTTTTTTCTTTTTCCTCCCTTTCAATCTCTAGCATTTTTAATTTAAGCTCCAATTCTACATTTGGATTTTCCACTGGAAACTGTTCCAGATCTCCTGGTGCAAACACATTTTCATCAATGTACAAAACCCAAAACCAGTGAAGTTGGCACGTTATGTAAATCGTAGATAAAAACAGAATACAATGATTTGCAAATCCTTTTCAACTTATATTCAATTGAATACACTGCAAAGACAAGATGTTTAATGTTCAAACTGAGAAACTTTATTTTTTTTTGCAAATAATCATTAACTTAGAATTTAAAAGGCAGCAACACATTGCAAAAAAGTTGGCACAGGGGCCTTTTACCACTGTGTTACATCACCTTTCCTTTTAACGACACTCAGTAAAACGTTTGGGGAACTGAGGAGACCAATTTTTGAAGCTTTTCAGTTGGAACTCTTTCCCATTCTTGCTTGATGTACAGCTTAAGTTGTTCAACAGTCTGGGGTCTCCGTTGTCGTATTTTACGCTTCATAATGCGCCACACATTTTCAATGGGAGACAGGTCTGGACTACAGGCAGGCCAGTCTAGTACCCGCACTCTTTTACTACGGAGCCATGCTGTTGTAACACGTGCAAAATGTGGCTTGGCATTGTCTTGCTGAAATAAGCAGCGGCGTCCATGAAAAAGACGTTGCTTGTATGGCAACATATGTTGCTCCAAAACCTATATGTACCTTTCAGCATTAATGGTGCCTTCACATATGTGTAAGTTGCCCATGCCTTGGGCACTAATACACCCCCATACCATCACAGATGCTGGCTTTTGAACTTTGCGCCTATAACAGTCCGGATGGTTCTTTTCCTCTTCGGTCCGGAGGACACGACGTCCACAGTTTCCAAAAACAATTTGAAATGTGGACTCGTCAGACCACAGAACACTTTTCCACTTTGCATCAGTCCATTTTAGATGAGCTTGGGCCCAGCGAAGCCGGGCGGCGTTCTGGGTGCTGTTGATAAATGGCTTTTGCTTTGCATTGTAGAGTTTTAACTTGCACTTGCAGATGTAGCGACGAACTGTAGTTACTGACAGTGGTTTTCTGAAGTGTTCCTGAGCCCATGTGGTGATGTCCTTTACACACTGATGTCGGTTTTTGATGCAGTACCGCCTGAGGGATCGAAGGTCACGGGCATTCAATGTTGGTTTTCGGCCTTGTCGCTACGTGCAGTGATTTCTCCAGATTCTCTGAACCTTTTGACGATATTACGGACCGTAGATGATGAAATCCCTAAATTTCTTGCAATAGCTCGTTGTGGAATGTTGTTTTTTAAACTGTTCGACAATCAGCTGACGATTTGTTCACTAAGTGGTGACCCTCGCCCCCCATACTTGTTTGTGAATGACTGAGCATTTCAGGAAGCTGCTTTTATACCCAATCATGGCACCCACCTGTTCCCAATTAGCCCGTTCACCTGTGGGATGTTCCAAATAAGTGTTTGATGAGCATTCCTCAACTCTCTCAGTCTTTTTTTTTGCCACTTGTGCCAGCTTTTTTGAAACATGTTGCAGGCATCAAATTCCAAATGAGCTAATATTTGCAAAAAATTACAAAGTTTACCTGTTCGAACATTAAGTAACTTGTCTTTGCAGTGTATTCAATTGAATATAGGTTGAAAAGGATTTGCAAATCATTGTATTCTGTTTTTATTTACGATTTACACAACGTGCCAACTTCACTGGTTTTGGGTTTTGTAATATTCAACAATCTCTCTAGCCAGTCTTGCTTTTCGCATGGCAGGTTTTACATCTGTCAGCTCTAACTGTCTGCATATTTCTAGCAGTTCTGTCTTTTTAAAAGACTTCAAAACCTCTACGGTTGGTGATGCCAAGAAATCATCCATTGCTGTTGATCTGCCAATATATATCTAGGAAAATTCAAAAAAACAATTTCACTATTTGAAATTTTAGATTTTCAATAAATGACTCGCACAATGGTCTACCCTGGACCCGAGCCCGCAATTTGTTATGGCCCCAATTTGTTTTGGCGTCAATTTGTTATGACGTCACGGACAGCAAGGGATGACAGACAAAATTCTTAAACTTCAACAGATTTAATTAAACACACACTTTGAACTAGTCTACAATCTACCTCTACTGACCAAGATTGAAATCAAATAAAAAATGAGATATTTACAGTTCCTTTGTAATGGAGATGGGCTGCTATGTTGCGATCTCCTGGGACGGGAAAATGCTCCAACACAGGCAAAAATCCACAAAAAGCTTCACAGGTCTTGAAAAGAGTGACAGGTCTGGTCAAATGTATCCTTCCACTATTTCTCCTTGCAATGTCTCCTACTACTGCACTCTCTCGATTTTTCTCCTTATATACTCTTTTTCAGCCCCCTCTGAGGCATGCCCGGGACATGCCCAAACCTAGCTTTAGATTGCTTAACAAAAAAATGTCAATACTGCCCTCTAGTGGCTTTTTACCACATTACATTTATGAGACTGCAACAAGCAGCAGCTTTGACTTGTTGCATACTCTTTCACTCAGCATGAGATAACACCATTAAACCTGCACCCTGTCTGCTGTTTTTTTTCCCCCCAAGTGAACTTGACAATTGGGAGCACGAGTTATGACGTCATTTTGTGGTCACGCTATTGTTTTGAAGTAAATTTCCTTTCAATTTGTTCATAAACTTGTTTTAATCCTTATGTAATGATTTTAAGCTTAAAACACTGCCAGTCAGCTGGCAGGTGAATTGTGGTCAGATATTAAACATAGCTATTGAAGTGAAAACAATAAAATGTAGGAAAAATGTAATTTTTAGCTCACCTGGACGAAGTCCAGATGAGGTTATGTCATGGCCTGCTTGTCCGTCTTCATGCGTCGGCGTCTGTAAACATCTTCTACTCCGAAACTACTAGGCCAATGAAGCTGAAACTTGGCATGTATGTTCCTGCCCACGAGGACACCAAAGTTTGTTCGAGGTGTTCCGATCCAACTTCAAATATGGCGGCTTTGGCAGCCATGTTGAAAATGCTATTTTGGCTCATTAGTCACTCATTTCTGGAGCGATTCAGCTGAAATTTGCTGTGTATGTGCCAAATAGCAAAACTGAACATATATATTACGGGTTTAGCTGTGCATCTCATTTTATGGTGGCTTTGGCAGCCATATTGAAAATGCTATTTTGGCTCATTAGTTGCTCATTTTTGGAGCGATTCAGTTGAAATTTGCTGTGTATGTGCCAAATAACAACACTCAATATACATTACTCTGGTTTTGCTGTGCATGGCATTTTGACCTTCATTTGACCTCTTTCATGGGGCCATACCCCTTTATTTCAGAAATATCTTTAAAAATCTTCTTCTCTGAAAATGTGTGACTGATCGAGCTGAACCTTTGTATACACCTTCCTGTAGCTAGGGAGTTTAAAGTTTGTTTGAGGTGTTTTGATTCCATTTCAAATATAGCAACAGCGGCAGCCATATTGAAATTTCCTTTGTAGATGCTAAGCTGCAAGGCTGAACACGTTACAGGTTTTGCTGTGCAATGCATTTTGACCTTCATTTCACCCCTTCATTTCACCATTGGGCCACACCTTTTTATAGAAAATACCAATAAAAGCACTTTTTCACTGATCATGCTGATGGTGTTCAACTGTTTGAAAAGTATATTATTGCTACAGGAAAATATAGAGCTATCGCGACTAAAATTCACTATGAAGCCAGCTGTTGTGGGAGGCCTCAGGAAAGAGTATGGTGGGGTACAGTGAAGCATTAATTGGTCAGTAAACCGTTGGATGCCTGTTGGAAATGATCACCACAGAACATTCCATCTGTCCTCTTTCTTTCGATCCTGGAGATGGTATGAATCTAATAAATACACTTTTCCAAACGTGTCACATTTTTTATTTTTTCCCAATGCATTGAAGGTTATTTTAAATAGATCTACAAACATGATCACTTACTCTTTTTAATTTAGCTATATGGATCTGGGAACAGAAAATATTTGCAAAATAATTCTGATTGAATTTTGTTTCCAAAACATTTTTATCAATTAAAAATTGTGCCCAGCTTATAATGTGCGCTGTATGTTTTTCTTTCAAAAATATTTTCATTACCATGCTAAACCATGTTTGTGTTTAATTGGCAACTGAAATAATACCATTCAATGGTTGACTTAAACAAAAGGACTGAAAAACTTTGGTGGAGTGAATGTCCAGGTGAGCTACAGTGCCGTGGCACTATTTTTCATTTTTCCCCCGTTTATAATTCCTTGTAGTGTTTAACATACAGTACCACCAAGATTCTGCTGGCTGATCAGCTTGATTCGAGGCTCACAACTCTTTTAAATAAAGATTTTACAAAAAGTCTATGGAGGAACTGAATGGCAATTTACTTACTGGCACTGGCGTGACTACTACATGATGTAGCACTACTACTCCTTATAGGGCAGGTAGAACATAATCTGCACCTGCCTTTTACACAGGTGCCCACGAGATCTAAGTATCGACAAATGATATCTTAAAATTTGCAGATTTCTATGCAAAGTGCATTATTTGAATGTTTGCTATATGCTCTCGCTCAACTGAAAAATGACCTTCCCCTACTTATTTTTGGTGGAACTTCAATTACCAAAATAAAGTTCGAATTCGATTGCTTTATAATGTTAAATATCGAGTTATGTTCGAATTTATATGGAATTTCAAAGTTCGTTGTCACAGCCCTGAATTACAATAGGCTTAGCTCAGATTGTCTTGAATGAAGTAATACACTATAATATGCATGAAAAAAAAGTGCTTTGGGTGGTGTATTCTGCATAAGTAATGTGGTGGCTTCAATTTTATCTGGTTGGAGCCTTTGACAAAGGGTTTTGTTCGGGAGATGTTAGATCGATGTGACTTGGTTTGGTTGGTGTTTGTCTTTAATTGGTCCTCTCTCTGGTCTCTCTATTTCTATAGGTCATCCCCAGAAAGCGAACTGCTTCCAGACATATTGGCAGTGACAGATTCAAGAGGCAGGTTCAAGTTGCAGTGGCAGGTTGTGGAGTTCATGGTCCATATGGTTAGTGGTCCATTTGAGCAGTGGTAGATTACTTTGGGGTAGGTAGTCTAGTATGCAGAGGGCGAGTTTTGGGGGATGCTGTCGTACCACCCACAACTAGACTTTTGCTTTTTTATGGTTGTTAGCTGGTCCGTTTCAGTTCTTCAACAATGTTTCACTGTAAATTTATTATGTGTGAGCATGTGTCTGAGACAGTTTCTGAGTTCATTCAGCACATGTTACGATTCTGCCTTGTTCTGTTCATGTTTTGCCAATGTCTGTATCCATGCCATGTTTTGTTTCTGTTCATTCCTGCATATTCTCCCATAGTCCATTCCCTCAGTTATATTCCGGTCATTGTTTTGTATTTTGCCATGCATTGCACTTTGTCTCCCCTGTCTGGTCTTGTGTTATGTGAAAGCTTATTTTCCCCAGTATTGCGTACCACACTTTCCGGTGATTTCATGGTTTCTGGGTTTTCAATCGTTCCTTCTAATCTCGTTTGCTTCCCTCACCTTGCTGTTCTGTCATTACTAACAATACTAACAGTTTGTTGTTTTAGTTAAATCTACTAACTCTGACTAACATTGTATATAATACTAACTTACTAACGAGCACTAGGGATTGTATAGCTGCACTTACTAATTGCCTAACAAGCTCTCAGCACTCGCCTTATTCTAGTCTCCGCCCTTTGTCTTCACTCAATCTACTTTGCTGCGTTTCAGCGGATCCTCCGCACCTGTTTAACTCTGTTCTGCCTCTCATTATCTGTGCACGTTAGAACTCCCTAACCGGAGCCGTATGTTCGTCAATAGGCTGTCTCGTGATCCCTGTCCGCGTTTTGGCTTTTGCCAATTTCATGTAGTTAGGTTCTCCCTCGTGTCTGCTCCTTTGTAATTAGTCTGATCCACTTCACCTGTTCCCAATCATAGCATGTGACTTCCCTTACGTGTATTTATGCAGTCTGTTCACAGCAGTTCCCTGTCAGAACGTTTCCCTTGTGCTGTGCTTGTTTTTGCCTTGAATTCTTTGAGATTCTTTTCTAACTGGACCGTCCCCGTTTTTCGATTTTGGCTCTGTTTTGGATTACTGTCTGCATCTGTGTATCAAACCCTTTTTTTGCCCGACCACGAGTACTGTGTTTGCTGCCCTGGTTACGACTTGGATTTCGCCCTTTGGATTTTGATTTTTGGATTGTGGACTCTGTACCGTTGCCTCCTGCTCTGCGGGGGTTCGCCCCCTTCCTTAATAAAATCCAGTTCTGCTGCATTGCTTGGTTCTCGCGTCTGGTTCCTGAACGCTACCTAACAACACAAAGCTGCACAGCAGTGCTCCCAATTATTGGTATCAGTGTGGTGTGCCTGACTGCTTGCGGAAGTACCGCAAAGCCACCGTGTTGCAGACGCATATGTATAGGGACCATAAGGCAGCAGGATCCTCTCTGCCATCTGACACACCCTTGAAATGTGTGTTTCAGTCTTGTGCATTTAAGGGAGACGCTTTAGCCTCTTATTAAGCATTTGAAGTCACATGGAAACCAGATGCCCGTTTAGAGGTTGTGACTGCAGATTCACAGTCGTGTCCACTTTTGCCTCACATCTTTCCAGGAAACATAGTCACGCAGAGGATTCAGTTTTAGATGATTTAATACTAGATAAGTCTGTCCCCACAGAGCCGTTACCAGAACCAAGTCAGTCATGTTCAGAAGCTGCTGATGAACCCAGAAGTACCATTAGGTGTTGATGAAACTCTCTTCTTGCATAACCTTACACTTTTCTATTGGAAATTGCAGTCTAAGCTGTTGTTACCAGCAAGCACCATACAAACAATAATTGATGACTTTACAAATGCTCATGAACTTAGCCTGTCACACTTGCTTAGCATCCTAAGTCAGAAACTGAAGGAACGTGGAATCCCTCAGGCCAGTATAAGCAGCATCTGATGAACTAAACAGAGAGGATTTACTCGCGCGCTATAACAAGGGAGCTCTCAGCACAGATGGAAGGAGGAAGGCTGCTTTTAAAGAGCAATTCAACTATGTAAAACCAGAGCCTTTGCTCTTGGGAAATGATGAAAACGACAAAGAATGCTTTGCTCAGTATGTACCTGTACATGAGACATTGGCGACGGTGTTTAAAAATGAGTCTGTACGAGAACGGTATGTATCAACACGTTTGCAGCCATCTACTGACAATGTTTATCGGGATGTTAAGGATGGAGAGGGATTTCAAAGCAACCCACTGTTGAAACTGAACCTTCCTCGCTTGGTTTGATACTGTACCAAGATTCTTTTGATGTTGTGAACCCACTCGATTCAGGGAAAAAACACAAAGTTTTAGCTGTTTACCTAACCCTGACAGACATTTTGCCACACAATAGATCCTCAATAGATCAGATGCAACTTGTCCTCTTATATAGGGAACAGGACTTTAAGTCTTTTGGGATAAATAAGGTTTTTGCTCCCCTGATCAAGGACCTGAAAGACCTGGAGGAGAGAGGTGTTGTCTGAGCTGATGGCAGTGTAGTAAAGGGCTTTTTGGTCGCCATTGCAGGAGACAACTTGGGATCCCATTCTGTTGGGTGTTTCTTAGAAAACTTCAGTCGGTCTGTTCATTTCTGTCGCTACTGTGAGATGGACAGACATACATTTATGAATGAGCCACTGTTGTGTGGTACTACAAGAACAGCCCAATCCTATGAAAGCGATTTGCAAGATCTAGAAACTAGTGGCACAGACTCTGTATGCGGCATCAAGTCTGACTCTCCTTTTCATCAGTTGCTCATTTCCATGTTCGCCAGCCTGGCCTCCCACCATGTCCAGGTCATGACCTATTTGAGGGAATCGTTTCCTATGACCTTGCTTTGTTTATTAGCCATTTAGTTAAGGAGAAGCATTTTACTTACCAGCAATTAAACCGCTGTAAGAACCAATTCAGATATCAAGGAACTGATTCAGCCGACAAGCCAGCAGACCTCACTCCTGGCAGTGTGAAATTAAGTGGGGATGCAGTTCAAAACTGGTGCTTCCTTAGATTGCTCCCTCTCTTAGTGGGCAGCAGGACTAAAGATCCAAGTGAGAATGAGGTGTGGCAGCTCATTTTGCAGCTAAGAGAGATTGTTGAGCTTGTCTGTGGCCAGGCTGCATATCTGAAAGTCATTGCTGAGGAACACATGGACAACAGGAAAAGGCTGTTCCCCCATGACCCCCTGAGGCCAAAGCATCACTATCTGTGCCATTATCCCCAACTGACCATCCACTTTGGGCCACTTATCCCTCTGTGGACCTTACGGTTTGAAAGCAAACATACATTTTTTTTAAATAATGTGCCAGAACATTGCACAATTTCAAAAATCTATGCAAAACTCTGACAGAAAGACGGTAACTTCAGCGGCCCTTCTTCAGTGCAGGAAATCTGTTCCCTCCAGCTATACAGGCAGAAAGGGGTACAGTTTTATGTGGATGATTGTAATGACAAGATCAGGGCTTCGGTAGCCAGTTGTCCACTAGAGTTGCAGTCTGCAGTGGCTTCTAATAATGTTACAGTCAAGGGCACAAACTGCAGAAGGGGATGTTCATCCTGCTCTGGAAAAGTGATGAAGAACTTCACATGGGAAAGATAATGCTGCTCATTATTTTCCATACTTCTGTCCACTTTGTCACAGAGAAACACACTTTTGTAAAGTTAAGTGACATGGGTGTGTACTGTGAGTTAGGAGTCGCCCAGGAGGGTTATGTGTGCATTAAGCAGGAAGATCTACTGGACTACTGTCCTCTTCCAGCCTACAAAGTGGATGATCTGACACTAATTGCTCTCCACCATTCTTTTCCAGAAGCTTTTTGAACAAGGAAGAAAAGACAGGACAGGACAGGACACGACAGACGTGAGTAGCGGAGCCTGCTGTTTATATATAGCAGACTAAGCAAGTTTTAGGTTGAAGACTGATTTTCGAATGTTTTGTTGACTGTTTAGGAGGCACATGTCGGCTTGCACTTCTACAGGCATATAGAGTAGACTAAGCAAACAGGGAAATAGGGAGGATGTATGAAGTGATCAAATTCGCCACTAGTCTTTTTAGATAATGGGAGCTGTAAAGGAAGCAGTTTGGGCCTATTTACCGGGCCTACCTGATGACCTGCTGACTACTATACTGGACGAGGCTGGAGTGGAGCGTGTGGATGATCTTGCTTTGATGGAGGAGAAGGATCTGGTCAAATACCTGAAACCAATCCAGTGTCTAAAATGGCTGAAATGGCATTAAGCAAGGTAAATTCATATTTTGTGTCTCACATGACTATTTTTGAACAAGGGCCTCATTTTCTACTTAACGAGAATGTGTTTTATTGATGGAGAACATTTTCTGGTAGGTCCATGATGTAGCTAGCTTCACATCTCAAGTGGTTAATGCTTGTGCAAGCCAATAAGGACCGTTAGCCTCCATTTAAAAAATAAAAACAAACTCAAACACTCCACACAGCGCCCAAAATCAAAAAAATATAAGAAGTGTCTATTGGTGGTTCATTTGAGTGTTTATCCCATTCATTTTGAAGTCAAAACTATTTTGAAACCATCTGCAAGTTTGCAGACTGTGTGATACGCAAGTTTCCTGTTAGCAGTAGTAGTTGTGGCTCTGTAACTAGGCAACGTGATACACACCTCCTTACATGGAAATATAGGTTCCAAAAAACAATGATTTGAAGAGTTTGATTTAAAAAATGATAAACAGAAATACTCCAGTGAACCCTCAACAGACTGTCTTCATATTTTATTTGTTTTAGGTGCACTGTGGAGTGTTTTGAAATGAGTTTTGGATGGAGATCACTTGTTCTTATAGGCTCGCACTAGTATGAGCTACTAGTGAAATCTGGAGCTGCAGTAGCTACAGTATGTACTTGGCCGAAAATGATTCCCATCAATAAAAACATTCTTAGCCAGGCAAGTCCCTAGTCCCTAATTAAAGGAATTTAATAATTACCTATTAAGTTTAAATGTGTTTTTGTAGAATTTTTATCTTTATTTGATGGCTAGGGGGTGGTGATGAGGCAGAATGGTACTGTGACATTCTTTTTTTCAGGGAGTAAACTTTATCCTAGCTCTGCATCTTACCCTGCCTCCATTTATACGTTGTTTTTTGTCCCCTCTAGGCATTTTTACACTCAATTTGGAATCAGTCTCACCAACCTGTCCAAGTACTCCAAGTACCACATCATCAAGCACTGCAGGCCCCGCAAGCACTACAAGCTCTCCAAGTTTAAGCTCTTCACAGGTCAAGCTCTTTGACTTCACCACCAGGTTCTGGCAGGTAGGAATGTGTCACTACACAAAGAAGAAATATACCAAGTGCTCTTAAATATCAGATGGGTATTGTGGGGCGCTCTTGAAGTCAAAAAAGTCCTTAGAAATGGGAAAAAAAACCCACTACTTCAGGCACATTCGCATGAGCAAAGGATAAATTAAAATGCCTTTATTTGTTTATGTTAGGTTCGGTTCTGGAACCAGACGCGAGAGTCGAGCAGTGAAGGTAAAATGGGATTTTATTGGAAAGGGGGCGAACCCCCGCAGAGCAGGAGGCGACAGTACAAAGTCCACAATCCAAAGAACACAATCCCAGGGACAAAATCCAAAAGTCGAAAAACCAGGGCAGCAATCACAGTAATCGTAGTCAGACAAAAAGGGTTCGTAAACAGATGCAGACAAAAGTGCCAAAAATCGAAGGTCGGGCGGTCCAGTCAGAAGAGTAACACTATGAGTACGAGGCGAAAATGATAGCAGCACAGGTAAACAAGAGGAACATTCTGACAGGGAACTGTAGTGAGAAGACAGCTTAAATACACTCAAGGGAAGTCACATGCTATGATTAGGATCAGGTGAGGAGGATCAGACTAATTACGTGGGAGGAAACACAAGGGAGAACCTAACTACATGGAATTGGCAAAAGCCAAAACGCGGACAGGGATCACGAGACAGCCTATGACAAGACATACAGCTCCGGTTAGGGAGTTCTAATGTGCACAGATAATGAGAGGCAGGACAGAGTGGAGCAGGTGCGGAGAATCCGCTGAATAGCAGCAAAAGACTAAGTGCAGGCAAGAGGCGGAGACTAGAACAGGGCGAGTGCTGAGAGCTTGTTAATCAATTAGTAAGTGCAGCTCTACAATCCCTAGTGCTCGTTAGTAAGTTAGTATTATATACAATTGTTAGTCTTGGTTAGTAACTTTAATAAAAACAACAAACTGTTAGTATTGGTTAGTAAAACAGAAAAGAGAGGCGAAGGAAGCAAACGAGATTGGAAGGAATGTTTGAAACCCAGAAACCATGAAATCACCTAAGCATGTGACACGCAGGACTGGGGAGAAGCTGTAGCTTAACAAAAGACCAGACAGGGGAGACAAAGTGCAATGAAGGGCGTGAACAAAGACATGGACCGGAATCTAACAGAATAATGGATTGGGAATGGCAAAAACGAAAACATGGCAAAGTACAAAAACTAAACAGAACATGGCAAAACCTAACAGAACTGATCATAAACATAACAGGGAAGACAGAAACATAATAAACTTGGCAGAATCAAGACAGACAGAGCAGAATCATAACAGTTTAGGGCATCTCCCGATTAAAAATGCATATATACAGCTGTGAAGTAAAAACGCCGACCGGTTTCGACCGTAGATGTGCGGTTGGCCGAGCGACCAGATTACACTGGCTTGTCATGTAGGAACAATACGCATCATTTAAAATGCACAGTGTCACGGGCATATCAAAACATCTTGATTTTTGAACTTACTGAACATTAGGGTCCTTAAAAAGTATTAAAGTTGTAAACTCAAATCTCAAAAGTATTACATTTCATAGCTTTTTGTATATTTGAAGAGATAAATTGTGAGTGATAATCACTTTTTTATTTCTGTTTTCATTCAGGCATGTAGAATAACAATAAATACATATTATCTAGTGTCTCAGTAGCAACTCTCGACTAAGCCAATATGGCATTAATGGCTTGATATTGACCATTGACTGTCAGTTATTGGCTTGTGTTGACATTGTTCAGCCAAAGCTGTGTACTGAATTATGAGGAGTGGACTAATTACCATGCAGCACAGCAAAGCTCAGTGTTAGCTTATATTTTATTATTGTCTGCATTTTATGTTCCTCAGTTTCTCATGAATGTTCTCTTTATTTATGATGTAGCCCTTCATTTACTTCTCAAAAGTGCACCAGATTGATAAATTTAACCCTAAAAGTTCCCTTTGGGGGGAACACGCCTCCCCCTATTATTTTATCAAGTGTGTTCCTGATGTAATGGATTATAACTTGAAAATGCAGTGAGGTCTTAAAATGTGTCAAAAGTGTTTAAAAGGTCTTACAAAGTATTGAATTACTGCATATACCCAGTCCTATGACGATGATGTAACAGACACATGGTGACACTTGTCGTCCCAATGAGTCGTATTTTAGCCTAAAGAAATTCATTGCATAGCCTATTAACTGCATTAAACACAAGAAAAAATTGCCTAGGCCTAAGTGATATTTTTAATCATTTAAATTAACTCTTCCAACTTCCTACCCCAGAGTTTAATTAATGATTATCGATCAAAATTCCAATTATTACATCCCTAATTTATTCAGCAATCTCTGTTGTCTTGTAACCAAATAGAAGAGTACCAACAGTAGTATCGATAAGCACCTGGTTGTTAAGCGGTCTCAATAAGGTCTCAATATCAATGAAATCTTAGCAATACCCATCCCTACTGGCAGGGCATGGCATGCAGACTTCCAGCTCAACTGGGACCAGATGCCAGCAGCAGTTCAAATGGCAGTGAAAAATGACCATCCCCACAGGACCGAAGAGCAGTAGTGAACGTCATGGTGGACCAAATGCTGCAGCATGACCGCAACCCAACCAGAGCTATGTGTCACAGCGTTATCCGGGGCATTGTAAGGATCTATCCAAAAAGCTTTGCTGACATTGGAAAACAAGGAGACATTCTCGGAGACGGCTGTCACTCTCTTCTTCAGCAAATGAAAACAAGAGTGGAATATAAAAATGGAAATAATACTCTTTCAGGACTACGCAGAGGGAGACGGCAGCACACCGGAGTGGCAGGAGAGGCCAGAGGATTGGCAAGAGGACCTGTCGATCAGTACGAATGTGTGAGGTATGTATTTGCTATGTAGCCCCATAGGTTAGAGGTGTTATTTCTAAAATGTTACATCATTTTGCCACCACGTAAGGCATGTTGTACTATTGTTTAACAGGAGTGACTATGATGCAAGACAAATTTTAATTCTTATTTTGTGGAGTCAATACGGACTCTGCAACAGAGCTTCCCTGCTAATCTGAGTATGTTTCCAGTGGATCACAATCAAACTGTTTTTGAGTTGTGTGAAATCACTGAAACAAAGGTGATAACAATTATAAATTCCTTGAAGAACTCCAAAGCTAAGGATGTGTATGGCCTAGACACAATGTTTTTAAAGACATTCAATGAATGCTTGTCTGGACCAATATCAACTATTATTAACAGATCCTATAGTGAAAATGTATTTCCAGGAGCATGGAAGGAAGCTATAATAACCCCTATATACAAAGCACGTAAATCCTCTGAAGTAGCAAATTATAGGCCAATTAGTATATTACCTGTTTTGTCCAAAATAGCAGAAAAACATAGCAGAATAACTGATAAATCACCTTAATACCAGCCTCGTTGGATTGCACCCCATGTAGTTTGGTTTTAGATCAAACCATTCAACAGAGACTGCAATATGCTTCTCTTGGAGAATATTAGATATGAGCTGGAAAAGGGGGGAGTTGTTGCAGCCGCATTTTTAAGATCTAAAGAAAGCCTTTGACATTGTGGATCATGGTGTCCTTCTCACTAAGCTTTCCCGGTACAACTTCCCTAATACCATCAGATATATGAAGTTTTATCTTGAAGGTAGAACTCAGAGAGTAAGGGCAAATGGTGAGCTATCCTCTGCCCTTAGTTGAAGTTTTGGTGTCCCCCAAGGATCTATATTGGGACCACTGTTGTTTAGTCTTTACATAAATGATCTTCCATCTGTATGCAATGAGTCTGACATCCAGATTAGAGGTCGACCAATCAATCAGCCGGCCAGTTAATTAGGCCGATATTAGGCATTTTGACTTAATCGGCAGCGGCCGATGCCAGCCCTCACAAGGCCGATTAAAAATGACTGCAACAAAAAAATTCTGCAAAATGCAGACACATCTGCAGGCAACCTTGTCAGTGCGGCTGCTGTGGAGCAGCGTTAGCGCTCCCCCTACGGGCAGAGGGCAGTGTGTGTGTGTGCGGGAACTGGGAAGCTTGCCAATGGTGGATGCAACGTTAACTACGAGGAGAACAGTGGCGGTTCATCAGCCGTAACGAAGGGAAGCCAAGACCTTGCCCTTCAAAGCTTAATGACTTCAACCTTTCGCAGGTTACTTTTCTTGATCAGCAGTTGCTCATACAAATTGGTAGAAGGACAGTCAAATTTATTTTCGATAGCATTGTTCTACACTTTTTACACTTGCTCACTTTTTGTCTTTTCATTGAAACTGAGAAATCGGCCAAATGGCTGTAAATTAAATGTTGAGTGCCATTAATGGGTCAATTTACAAAAATAAAAATAAAATCTGCTAAAATGGCTGTAAAGCATCTTATTGTTTAGCTGATGGATTTAGTCCTACTTTCATTCTTAAAGGAATAGGATTTGAAGTCTGCCAATCTGGCTGTATATTATTTCATGGTCTGCTGATGGAATCAGTCCTTCTCTTACCTTTATTTGTAAAGGAATAGGATATGAAACCTGCCAATGTGGCTGGATATTGTAAAACTGCTGTAGACATATTGTTTAGGCTAGTTGCTGTCTTTTAGCCCTGCAATTGGTCCAGAAGTAATTGTTTGGCTACTAATTTTAGCACATGATTGTTCATGTCTGCAGCACTAATACCTTATTTCCTAATTTAAATGATTATTATTATTTTGAGGGTGTCACAACAAATTTGATTATGTTTTTTTTGGATACTGTTGTTTCTGTGTATGTTTGTATCTGTGTCTATATGTTTGGTGTATCTCTTGTTTAACATTAGTTCTCATATGCTGGGGAGAGAAACTATAAAAAACCAAAAATGCTACGCTGAGTCTGGATAGCCTGCCAAGACAGGGACTGAGAATGGCTCATATTAATATAGTTTAAGGAATAAAATGACTGACATTGCTGAGATTCTGTCTGAAGGTGCGCATGTACTAGCACTGTTTGAAATGCACTTGGATGGCACAATTAACGATTCTGTAATCAGTGTTCATGGATACACCGTATTTAGGAGGGACAGAAATGCATTTGGAGGTGGTGTTGCAGCCTATGTCAAGTCTCATTTACCAGTCAAAATACGATATGATTTAATGTCTCATCGAAACGCACTTTGGATACAAGCTCATTTACCTCACTTGAAGCCTCTACTGATTGGCTGCTGCTACAGACCTCTAATGCGGGATAGAATTATCTGGATGTAATACGTGGGATGTTTGATAAAATGTGTGACCTTGATTATGAGATTCATATACTAGGTGATTTGAATATTAATTGGAATGTGGGCTGTCCACTCCAAGAATCAAAACTTCTGGCTGTGGCCAATGCTGGCAATCTAGTGCAAATTGTTGACAAGCAAACAAGAGTGTGCTTAAGTAATTTGTGTTCTGTAACAGCAACTTGTATAGATCATGTGTTCACTAACTTTAGCCATTTCTGCTCTGAGCCGTTATCCATTCCTGTGGGGTTCAGTGACCACAGTTCGATTGCTTATGTCAGGAAAACGAAGGTTCCAAAGGCGGGACCTAAAGTTGTTGTCAGCAGATCTATGAAGCTCTCTTTAGCGAAGGCATTTGTAAATGATGTTGAAAATATATGTTGGGGAATCTGTACTTGGGAAGCAGGACCCAGGCGATGTCATAAATTTAATGGGTGTTCTTACAAGTGTTAGAGAAACATGCCCCTCTAAGGAAATACACTGTGAGCAGCAAACAATCACCCTGGCTGGACAGTGACCTGAAAAAACTAATGATGGTTAGAGATGATGCAGAAAAAGGTGCTGTTCAGTCAGGTCTTCAGTCAGATGGCAAATTAGAGGAGGTTAGAAATTATGTTGCTGCTGCTAATGAAAAAAAATACTTTATTCCTCTGGCTAAATTAATGATTTGCAGAATGATAAGAAAAAACTTTGGAATGTAATGAATGGCATAATGGGTCGTATGCCTGGATCGAATCCTGCTTATCTTGAGGTGGAAGGGAAATTCATATCAAAGCCTTTAAATATAGCAAATTATTTTACTGATTATTTTTATACCAAGGTTAATGATTTGAGGAGAAATATGAAACACTCATATGACAATTTCTCATCAACACTAATTAAGGATTTAATAATGATAAATAAAAATTGTGAATTCAACATAGAAAAGGTAACAATCGACGAGGTGATTAGGCTTCTTTACCCAAGGGAAGCTTCCTGATCCACCAGGTGTGGATAACTTGTATAAAAATTTTTTTAGTACTGCTGCTCATTCAAACTGCTGTTCCTGTGTGTTACATTTTTAATTTATGTATATTGAGAAATGTGTCTCTGCATAGCAGATTGAAAACTGCCAAAAGTTATCCCATTAACCAAAGAACTCTGCTGCTTTCTCTGGTGCGAGGTGTGAACCAACAAGTTTGTTACCTGCTTTAGGTAAAGTAATGGAGAGATTATGTTGAACAAATTCAACATTATTTTGATATCCACAATTTAAATAGTGATTGTCAACATGCATTCAGACCAGGACACTCCACTTGCACAGCTTTGACACATATGACTGATGAATGGTGTTTGGACATAGAAATTAGTGGGTGTCGTTTGCTTGATTTTAGTGCTGCATTTGATGTTATTGACCATTTTCTGTTATTAGGAAAGCTCAAGCAGTATGGTTTTAGTTTGTCAGCCATAAAATTGATGGAGAGCTATTTGACAAATAGAAGTCAAACTGTTTATTTTAATGGCAGTTTGTCTGATACTAAATATGTTGACTGTGGGGTGCCTCAAGGGAGTTGCCTTGGGCCATTATTATTTTCTATTTTTGTAAATGATTTTCCCCACTGGAAATTAACTTTAGATAAAACTAAAAATGTCATGTGTATGCAGATGATTGTGCAATATATTCAGCTTAATCGTCTACAGTAGGGTTAAATAACAATTTACAGTATGATTTAAGGTTAGTGGCAGAATGGGTAACTAAAAACAAACTGGTCTTGAATGTGGGAAAAACTAAATCTATTGTTATCGGGTCAAGGTATTTGCTGAGTGATGTACCTTCCTTGGTATTGGAAATTGATAATATTCCTGTTGAACAAGTTTATGACACTAAACTTCTAGGTATAATTGTTGATCAACATTTAACATGGTCGAAACTTATTGACTATATTGTGAATAAAATGGGAAGAGGGGTCTCAATGCTAAAAAGAGTGTAAAAAATTTTACCACAAGATATCGCCGAACAAGTTGCAAATGCATTAGTTCTGTCACAGCTAGATTATTGTTTTTCAACTTGGTCTAGTGCTTCAATGAAGGATCTAAATAAATTACAAGTTGCTCAAAATAAAGCAGCACGCTGTGTATTACAGTGCTCCTACAAAACCAATGTGACACATATGCATGAGCGACTGGGTTGGCTAACTGTCACTCAAAGAAGCTCTTACGTTTTGTTGAACTTGCTTAGGAATATTATTGTAAATAAGTCTCCAAATGTTTTGTATTGTTTGTTCTCACGTCAGTGGAGTCGACATAATTATCTGACAAGACATGCTACTGAGGGGAGGTTTACTTTGCCTAAGGCGAATACTAATGTGATGAAGAAATCGGGTTTTTTTTCAGAGCCATCCTGGAGTGGAATTCGTTGCCACTTTATATTGTGTTAATAAGATTCCAAAAGTATAAATTCTTGCTCAAACAGTTTCTTCTAATGTTGCAGCTGCAGTAGTTAAAGTGTGCAGGTGTACATGAGGTTGTTGGTATATGTCATATGATGTAGTGCCTGTTCTCTTCCCTGCCCTGTGAGATTGCTATTTTGGTATCTGTTTGTATGTTTTGTTATATTGTTTTCCCCTTGCATATATTTATGGATTCTCAATTTGTACTGTACAAGTGTTGTATCATGTCTTGTGTTATATGTTTTGTCGTCTATGATTGTATCTGTGTATGCATTGACTGTGTTAGCTGTTGTTTTGTTTTGTTTTTTCCTTGATGGACTCGGGAGAATGGACAATTTTGACTTAATGTTTGGACTCCAGGAAGAATAAGCTATACTTAATGTCAGGAGTTGAAATGTAGGTTGCGTTATCTGCGCCCGCGAGACCATATTTTTGTTTGAACGCTTCGTTCAAACTCAGGTAAGCGCATACGCCAAGTTATTACAGGCGCATGCCTCATGCAGCCCAGTCTGTCTATTCCCCTTGTGCAGGACCAGACTCCGCCCCGTGACTGATAGGTCTATCCTCTTGTTAAGTCGAGATAGCATCATGAGATAATGCTGTTTCGGGTCCCAAACATAACAAATCACATGCAGTACATTGTAGACATGGCTGGACTAGTGTGTAGTGAGGACAGGTAGGAGTTTGAGTTAGCCAGCGGAAGTTCTGGCCGAGAAAGCGGATTCAGAAAGGAGTTGAGAATGAGAATAAAAGAGAAAATGAACATAAAAGAAAAGGAAGAAAGATTATTTAAGTTCATCAGGAGAATCCAGTGATGTGTTGAGGAAAGTGGAGGTGTATCTAGTTGGGATGGTGGCAATAACCTGAGCAGATGGGATTTTTAAAGACCCATGTGTGGTCAGAAAGTTTGTGGGGGAAAAGCTTGGAGATGTGCGGTCGGTTAGAACGACAAGAAGTGGGATGGTTATTATTGAATGTATTTCGAAGCGTCAGCGAGATAAGGCACTACGGATTAAAGAATTTCAGGATTATATCTGTGTGAAATGCTTTCCACTTGATTCAGAAGTAAAGGTGAGGGGAGTAGTTAGCGGCGTGCCTATGTCAGTTGAGGCTGAAGAGTTTCAGGGGAGTGCAGGTATCTGTGGTGCGAAAAGGTGTCCAGATATGAGGCAGACTAAAGGAAGAAAGTACAACTGTTTGTTTGACTTTTGTGGGAAATTTTACTTGAAATAGTGTTCTAAACTCTGTCAGTTACAGGGTGTGAGGCCGTATGAGAGAGCGCCCTCGTTGTTACTGCTGTCAGGCATGTAGCCCTGTTACTCTGCTGCGGTCTATGGGAATCAAGCAGTGTGGGAGGTGTGGTAGAGGACTGCAGGGTTGAGGTCTGTAAAATTGGTCAGGAGGTGGCAAAAGTGCCTGCGTGTGAAATCATGCTATGGGAGGCGACAATGTCCAAAAAATTAAGAAAGAAGATGATAAGATAAGAGCAGAGGAGGGATGTTCATATGCCGAGGCTGTTAAGAGGGCGGAGAGAATTACCGAGTCTGAGGAGACAGTAGCAAAAGAACCAAGATGTGATTGTGACTGTTAGTGTGGATAAAAGGAGTTCTTGGCGTTTGTGGCAATGGTTATCCAGCTGTGCTGTAAAAAGATTGAACAGAAAGGATTAAAATGGTTGTGCATGCAGCCAGGGATTTCTTAGGGTAACAGTGTGAAGGAAGACATTAAGGCGATGCTAGAAAAAGGATTTGGTGGGAGTGGGAGCCAGATACCAAATTAATAGTTATGTTTAGTTATCATTAATTGAAAATTGCGGATTGGGAATTTATTTTTTATTTTTTATTATTATTATTATTTTTTAATTCAAGTCAATACATAAACCTTGATATGTTTGAATACTCCGGTACAGTCGGTGGCGGTATGCACCCTCTAAGCTAAATGTGCAATCCGCCAATAAACCAAAAGAAGGGAATACGGATTGGCGGGAAACAATCTTGCGACGGACAGAGAGAGAGAGAGAGGGGGCTGGGTGAACTCTAGTAGCCGACACGTTGTGGAGCGAGGGTTGATACAAGGCCTGAAAAATGGAGTGGGAAGGGAGGAAGGAGGGAAAAAGAAAAGAAAAAAGAAATAGAAAAAGGAGAGGAAGAAGGTTATTTAGTTGGAATGAAATTACTTAAGAACTAATTGCAGACAAATCATGTTTTTTTGTGATAGGCATTTTTTAGGCCAATTTATTAAAAAAGAAGTGGGGGCGTAAAATCAGTGAGGGTTTGTAGGAATTGGACTAGTAATTTTAGAATGCAAATCTAAGTGTCAAGGGATAAAGGCCTTGAGAATTGTAGATTTTGGTTGTCTGAAGTAACATGTTTAATATCTTGGTAGCCTACTGTGAAGGGTATAATAAAGCGGAGTTGTTCAATGCGGTGGCTAGAGTCATTTCTGGAGGTTGAAGGTGTTTTGTGGTAGCTAGAATTTAAAAGCCAAAACCGTGAGAAAAACTGACAGCTAATTAGTTTTATTAGAATTGAAAGGGAGCTACCGGAACGTGTAATGTTGGATTTTGTCAGTTACAGAGTGAGGGCTTACGAACGGAATCCATTAAGGTGCTTTTGGTGCCAAGATTATGGTCATGTTGCGGCTGTAGAAGAAGGATGTACCGTTGTAGACGGTGCGGGAAGGATGGGTGTAACGAGGAAGACTATGAATTGCGAAAGAAAGAGCTATATGTCTTCATTGTCAGGGAAATCATGAAGCGGGTGCGAAACAGTGCGAGCGGAGGAAAATTGAGGGGGAAATTGAAAGGACTCGTGTACAAAGTAGAATTTCGTATGCGGAGGCGGTTAAAAAAGTGAGAGAGAAAAGGGAGTTGCAGAGCCACAAGAACAAAGGCGAGAGATATTGAATGTGTTGGTGTGGAAAAAGGAGGTTTGGCCTTTGTGGCAATGGTGATCAACTGTCTGCGAGATAAGTCAAAAGCGGAAAGAATTAAAATGGTTGTCGCGCAGCCAGGGTTTCTTGGGATAATTGACGTAAGGGAGAAGATGAAATGTTAGAAGGGTTTGGGGGAGTGGGAGTTAGATATCCTCTGAATAATTTTGGTTAGTTTACATTAATCGAAAAGAACGGATTGGGAGTTATTTTTAGTTCTTTTATTATTATTATTACTTGTGTCTCAACTAAATTTCCGACCGGTGGAGGGCAGTAATACGCCTTAGTAGCGTGTACACTACCGGAAATCGAAACAGAAGAAGAAACCGAAAGAAGGAGAAGAAGAAGTAGACATGGCCGAGCCAGTTGGCATGTCCACGCAGGCGAATTTCTTTTCTGAAGTCTCCGAGTGGGTCAAAAAGGGATTAATATCCTAACATTCAAACCGTGTGGGGTCCGTGCTCGTGAGAACAGCGGAAATGTGCTGGTAAGTAAAGTGAGGCTGAGCCCAAGCCAGACGGATCTTGCGCCTGGAAAGTTTAAGTATTTACTCGGCGACCTTCGATCATAAAGCTGGGCTTGCTTAGGTGCCCCCTTGGTGCAGGTGTGCTTTTCTGGGGATCGTTTTCCACTAGAGATCGTACAGCCTCAGTGTCGCCGGGTCATCGACGCAGCACAAAACTATTTATAAAATATCTGTATCGCAGTGATTTTTTGAAGAGGCGTTTTCACACGTTAATGGTAATCATCATGCATATGTGCGCCGTGAGCTTCACCAACCACGTAACCAACATATCCGTTACCGTTTGAAAAGGTTTTACAACTTTTGCTGTTCATTACGAACAGAGAGAAAAAAATCATCAGCGCTCTTTTAATTGGTTGAAAGTGGTTGTGTTCTTCTTGAAAATTAACAATCTTATGGCTTTCCATTTTTGTTTCTGTTTTAGATAGCACTTAAAAATAAATTTTTAATTCGGTCATGAGACACTGACTTACGCTACGGTCTTTGACTCTAGATGAAGGAAGAAAAAAAAACAATTATGAATTGCTTCCTTAATCCCTTTTGACCGCGTCGCTTCGGAGAATTTTTTTGCTCATATCTCCGCGCGGAAGGCATCTACCGGCGTGTACTCGCGGCTGAGTCTAGCTGTCTTAGCTAGGACGGTATGTGCGTTTGATTTGTTTCGATCGAAGAGTTGGGGAAAAGTTACAGACGTAGAGCGAAAAAGTATGCCTGAAGTCAATGGATCGAGCAGTGCCTCTGTGGGTGTACGTTGAAAGTCAGATTTATAAATACCCACCCACAGTGGCACGCAGGAGTCTACTTTTGACGAAGAGAATAAGCGGCACCTATACAACTCTAAAAACAAAATCGAGAAAAAAGCTATTTTAGCGCCTGGATTTATTGCGATTTTAGTGACATTTAACTCTTAATGAATGAATGAGCACCAGGCGCGCAATCGGGGTTGCGCAGTGAGTGGTTTAAAGCAGCACCCTTAAAGGGACACTCCAGTCATTGAACATACCTAATAAAACACTATATTTCAATGAAGTATCGTTTTCTAAGCCTACCATGAAAAAAATCAGTTACATCCCCCCAGGCATTTTGATATTATGACACTTTTTCGCTGAACTGTCAAAGCTCTCCACGGAGGCCACCACATTCTGCGAGTCACATGATCATAAATCATGGCCCTGACGTCACTTGTGCGTATAGCACATTGGCTGAAGCTAGATTCGGAGTAGTTCAAGAGTGGCGGCTGTGCGACCTGGAAATCTCGTAAAATCTGCGTTTCGTGATCCTCAGTAATTACCTAGTCAATAAATAAGCGTCATGGTTTTAGTGCCTTGAGTTATTAAAATAATTAAAATGACTAGCGAGTTTTTAGTCGTTTTAAAGAGCGTATTCCTGTTGTCGATTGCTTTGAATTCTTGGTTTGTATTTGCTTTTGACTACAATGCTTGTTTAATCCCATCCTAATGTTTATTTTGCAGAGGAAGGGGAAGGAACGTTTCAGTTTAATTTTCTACCATCTCTTTATTTGTTTGGGGTTTTAATAATCCCATGAAAATGGAGGATCTACATTATCAATTCAATAATGACTTATTGATGACTTGATGACTTTCAGAAAGGACGGAGGACTGACAGATGACTAATGTGAGTATTAACTGACAGCACAATTGGTCACCATTAATAATGCAGCATAATGTTCAGTGTAGCATCTTAGAAAATCCACTGGAAATAATTACAATTTATCTGTTCATCATTTTAATGTACATCTGCACTTATGTATTGGTGTTTAGTGATTAGTTCAAAATAACTTTTTCATTGACTTTTTGCATGCAGAAGGTATAAATTTATCTAGGCTTGCATGTGTAGTAATATTTTTAGGAAGGGCTCATTAAACACTATACATCAGATTATATAAGACACATTAAAACACAAATTTATCTAGATTATCCACTTACATTTTATGTATATCTTTTGCACTTACAGTGCCGTGAAAAAAGAAATGTTGCCTTCTGATTTTTTTATTTTTTGCATATTTGTCACACAAATGTTTCAGATCAGCAAATAAAATTTAATGTTAGACAAAGACAACCCGAGTAAATACAAAATTTAGTTTTTAAATTATGATCTAATTTATTAAGCTATCCAAACCTACCTGGCCTGGTGTGAAAAAGTAATTGCCCCCTAAACCTAATAACTGGTTGTGCCACCCTCTGCGACAACAACTGCAAGCGTTTGCGATAACTGGCAATGAGTCTTTCGCATCGCTGTGGAGGAATTGTGGCCCACTGTTCTTTGCAGAATTTTTAATTCAGCCACATTTGAGGGTTTTTGAGAATGAACAGCCTGTTTAAGGTCATGCCACAGCATCACAATCGGATTTAAGTCAGGGCTTTGCTTAGGCATCCAAAACCTTCAATTTGTTTTTTTGAAGCCATTCAGAGGTGGTCTTGCTAGTGTGTTTCGTATCATTGTCCTGCTGCTTAACCCAAGTGCGCTTGAGCTTGAGATCACAATCTGAGGGTTGGACATTCTCCTTCAGGATTTTCTGGAAGAGAGCAGAATTCATGGTTCCATCAATTACAACAAGTCATCCAGGTCCTGAAGCAGCAAAGCAGCCCCAAACCATCACACTGCCACCACCATGTTTGACTTTTGGTATGATGTTCTTCTTATGAAATGCTGTGTTAGTTTTACGCCTGATGTAACGGGATGCACACCATCCAAAAAGTTCAACTTTTGCCTCGTCAGTCCACAGAATATTTTCCCCAAAGTCTTGGGGATCATCAAGATGTATTTTGGCAAATGTGACACAAGCCCTTGTGTTCTTTTTGGTCAGCAGTAGTTTTCGCCTTGGAACCCTCCCATGGATGCCATTTTTACCCAGTCTCTTTCTTATTGTTGAATCATGAATACTGACTTTAAATGAGGCAAGTGAGGCCTGCAGTTCTTTAGATGTTGTTCTGGGTTCTTTTGTGACCTCCTGGATGAGTCGTCGATGCGCTTTTGGTAATTCTGGTAGGCCGGCCACTCCTGGGAAGGTTCACCACTGTTCAAGTTTTTCTCCATTTGTGGATAATGGCTTTCACCGTGCTGGAGTCCCAAAACCTTAAGACTTTGTACCAGTATCCCTTTCCATGTTGATAGATGTCAATTTCTTTGTTTCTCATCTGTTCTTGAATTTCTTTAGTTTCCAGCATGACATAATGCTTTTTGAGATCTTTTAGCCTACGTCACTTTGTCAAACAGGTTCTATTTAAGTGATTTCTTGATTCAGCAGATCTGGCAGTAATCAGGCCTGGGTGTGGCTAGTGAAATTGGACTCAAAAATGTGAAGTTAATCTAGTTAATTCATGATTTAACAAGGGGGGCAATTATTTTTTCATATAGGGCCAGGTAGGTTTGGATGGCTTTTTCCCCTTAATAAATGAAATCATCATTTCAAAACTGCATTTTGAATTTACTCGGGTTATTTTTTGTTTTATATTAAAATTTGTTTGATGTGAAACATTTACGTATGAAAAATGTGCAAAAAAGTAAGAAATCAGGAAGGGGGCAAATACTTTTTCACGGCACTGTATGGACTGAAAATACTTCATGAAAAAGAAGTAATAAATAATAATAAAATAACTAATCAAAGAAATTACAGAAGAAATAAACTGGAGAAAACAAATTCACTTATGTGTCTCAAATACTTAATTTACAAATTTCAAAAGCTGGTGAACATAAAGCCATTCTCTCAACTCGACCATTCAGCTTTTCGGTTTTAATGCCCCCAACATAAACAATTAGAATTATTGCTAAAATGCCAAACATGCCCAGTGAATGATCCGCAATGTGAAGTTTAATAGCCTGTAGTTGGCAATCCCATTCCGCTAATCACGTTTTATTGGGTTTGTTGGCTGTAGCTATATATATATATATATATATACACACAGCGCCCTCCATAATTATTGGCACCCCTGGTTAAGATGTGTTCTTTAGCTTCTAATAAATTCAGTTTTTTTCTAAATAATATAGGACCACAATGAAAAAAAGAGGAAAATCCAACCTTTAATTCAAAATTGCATTTATTCAGTGGGAAAAAAATCCCACATTAAGAAATAATTCTTTTACATCAAATCATGTGTGCCACCATTATTTGCACCCCTGATGTTAATACTTTGTACAACCCTCTTTTTGCCAGCAAAACAGCACCTAATCTTCTCCTATGATGTTTTACAAGATGGGAGAATACAGAAAGAGGGACGGGCAAAGTTAGCGTTAAACCTGCAAGCTGCAGTAGGACTGCTCGCGATGCAATGGAAATGCACCCGTTAATACTGTTTCAAATTAACCAGCTTAAATAACTCAGTTCGACCAGTAGCCGACAAATACAACATGATCTTTATGTTCGCCTACAAATCAATGCTTGTTGGTGTTAAGGAATACGTCGTAATGCAAACTGACTTAATGAAAATGCTTCCAACTTAATTGTCTCCTCGCTTAAATTACTATGCCTTCACCCTTCTAGTAATAAACAGCAAAAAGTGTAATAAAAAATATTCGATGGCCCTCATTAATGGAATTACCCACATTAATTATAGACAGTTACAGCCTCTCCATCGCTTAAGATGCAAGCATCGAAATGTATACGTCTAATCCACTTAATTCTTGAGAACCGTACATTATACTTTACCAGTGTGAAATTCCGAACAAATTCTCGCTAATGATAATCTAGGAAGGAGCCAAGCTCATGTGCAGCGTAATTTTCAACGTCGATATTTTTATTCAACGTGAGCTCGCTGTTACAATTGATAGCTGAAATTCGCGTTTATGTACAAGTGACCTTTCATGAAAGTTCAACACAGGGAAATCGCGCATGCGCAGAGTGTAATTACAAGGGGCTTATTGCCTGGAGCCCACTGTAGATCGCCAAAAGAGTAAGCTTCTGATCAGTTTTCCCCATTAAGTTCCTTTGTGTGGTTCCAGACAGAGATATGAGACAAAATATTAACACTGCTGCTGGGATCACCAGCCCCTCAGCGGAGTTCTGGGGGTTAATAGGACTGCCCTGTAATTAATCATTTAAAAAAAAAAAAAAAAAAAAATTATATATTGCATTATACATCGGCCATCGGCTGCCCTGCTATCTAAATATCGGCATCGGCATTGGCCACTGAAAAACTCATATCGGTCGATTTCTAATCCAGATGTATGCAGATGACACGGTCATTTATGTTCATGCAGCAACCACACAGCCAGCTGCAAATAAGTTAACGGCAGCGATGATCCTGGTCGTTGAATAGCTTAATAATTCATGTCTGCATCTAAATACTCAGAAAACGGTATTCATGATTTTTACTAAGAAGTTGATGGATACCGTAACACCCGATGTCTATGTTACCAGAGAAAAGTTGACAGCTGCGCCCGAATATAAATATCTTGGAATAAAAATTGATTCAAATCTTACATTTAAAAAACAAATTAAATCAGTAGTAAACACAGCAAAGTTTCACTTATCAAATTTCCGTCACATCAGAAACTCACTGTCAACAAAAGCTGCAGTCTTGTATTTTAATGCTATTATCATGTCACATCTGTCATACTGTCTAACTAGCTGGGCACAAGCCTCTTGTACAACACTAAAATCTGTGCAAGTATTCTATCATCAGGCTGTGAAAGTACTGGACAGGAAGACAAATGCTCATCATCATTGTCACAGCTTTACAAATCACGACTTCCAGAGCTGGGATAACTTTGTTAAATTCAAAGATGCCTGTCTTACTTATAAGATCCTGTATGGCTTGGCTCCTCCTCCCCTTGGCGCTTTTATAACGCAGAAAACATCTACTGACAGGCAGACCAGGTCTATCAGCAGAGGGGACTGTGTAGTTCCAAACAGGACGACTGCTTTTGGGCAGGCAGCCCTCCCTCTTGGTGAGAGCTGCTCACACCTGGAATATTCTTCCAGTACAGTTCAGGGAGTATGACACTTAACCTTTCTTTTAAAGGAAATTTAAAATTATGGTTGAGAGATGGCCAAGTATGTGACCATCTGTTCTGAAACTGTAAAGTATTTGTATTTTATTGTATGTACTGTAATATATTGTACTGTAATGTATTGTGTGCAATGTATTTCATAAGTAGGCATAGTTTTGTTTTTTTAATGCATTTTAATTATTGTAGTGCTCAAGTCACCTGCCTCAGAGACTACGGTTGGAAATTAGCCAGTTTGGCTTAACCGGCATGTTTACAGAAATGTTCATTAATGTGCACTGTCTCTGTATATTTCAAACTAATAAACTAAACTGAACTAAATTTCAGAGAAATCTGACAAAAAGCATTATTGTATTGTAGGTGGTGTCCTGCAGACGTCCCAGAACTTTGGACGATGTCAAAAGGCAGCTCTGTAACATCTACTGGGAGGAAGGGCTGGGCGGAGCAGAGAGAGCTGAACTTCTGATGGAGCAGACCTATGTCCTCCTGCGCCGGTACCTTAACAGTTTTCCTGCGCCAACCACCCTGCTGAAAAATCCAGTAGAATACCATCTGAAAAAACCATTAGGAACCATTAGGTCTCTAATGGTCTAATGGGAATTGGGACCCCGTTAGGAACCGTTAGAAGAAACCATTAGGAACCTACTGGTCCCATTAGGATATAAAACCATTAGAGACCTACTGGTCCCATTAGGATATAAACCATTAGAGACCTACTGGTCCCATTAGAATGTAATACCATTAGAGACCTACTGGTCCCATTAGAATGTAATACCATTAGAAAGCTACTGGTCCCATTAGAATGTAATACCCTTAGAGACCTTCTGGTCCCATTAGAATGTAATACCATTAGAAAGCTACTGGTCCCATTAGAATGTAATACCATTAGAAAGCTACTGGTCCCATTAGAATGTAATACCATTAGAAAGCTACTGGTCCCATTAGAATGTAATACCATTAGAAAGCTACTGGTCCCATTAGAATGTAATACCATTAGAAAGCTACTGGTCCCATTAGAATGTAATACCATTAGAAAGCTACTGGTCCCATTACAATGTAATACCATTAGAGACCTACTGGTCCCATTAGAATGTAATACCATTAGAAAGCTACTGGTCCCATTAGAATGTAATACCCTTAGAGACCTTCTGGTCCCATTAGAATGTAATACCATTAGAAAGCTACTGGTCCCATTAGAATGTAATACCATTAGAAAGCTACTGGTCCCATTAGAATGTAATACCATTAGAAAGCTACTGGTCCCATTAGAATGTAATACCATTAGAAAGCTACTGGTCCCATTAGAATGTAATACCATTAGAAAGCTACTGGTCCCATTAGAATGTAATACCATTAGAAAGCTACTGGTCCCATTAGAATGTAATACCATTAGAAAGCTACTGGTCCCATTAGAATGTAATACCATTAGAAAGCTACTGGTCCCATTAGAATGTAATACCATTAGAAAGCTACTGGTCCCATTAGAATGTAATACCCTTAGAGACCTTCTGGTCCCATTAGAATGTAATACCATTAGAAAGCTACTGGTCCCATTAGAATGTAATACCCTTAGAGACCTTCTGGTCCCATTAGAATGTAATACCATTAGAAAGCTACTGGTCCCATTAGAATGTAATACCATTAGAAAGCTACTGGTCCCATTAGAATGTAATACCATTAGAAAGCTACTGGTCCCATTAGAATGTAATACCATTAGAAAGCTACTGGTCCCATTAGAATGTAATACCATTAGAAAGCTACTGGTCCCATTAGAATGTAATACCATTAGGAACCTACTGGTCCCATTAGAATGTAATACCATTAGAAAGCTACTGGTCCCATTAGAATGTAATACCATTAGAAAGCTACTGGTTCCATTAGGAGCTGAAACCATTAGAAAACTGGTCCCATTAGGACCTAAAACTATTAGAAAAACAGTGAGAAACCTACTGCTGCAACAGAAATTATAGCAGAGTCCTAACACTGGGCACCAGAGACATGTCTATACTTATGTGTAATTGTGTATGTATTGGGATATTTTCCCCTCCAAATTGGGAACAGGATATATGGGGCGTGACAACTGATTGCAGTTTGTGATTTTAATTAAATTTTTTCAGAACATGAACCATCAAACCATCAGGTTGTGTTCTTTTCCCTCCTCTTGGATGGATGAGTCATGAACAGTGATTTAATCACAAAAGGCCAAATATGATTTAATCACAAATTTAATCGCAAAAGGTCAAAGGTGATCTTGGAATGTATCAAATGAAATCACTGAACACTGCAATCTACAAACTTACTGTATAGCCGACACAAGGACCCACTAGAAATCACACAGATGTGATCGCCAAAGAAGGCTATAACATTTGTGTTCCTCCATCACATTAGGAGCCATTAAAGACCACTGCACCCTGTAGTGACCACTGTATAGTGACCATTAGACTGGTATAGAAACGCCTGTAGGAACCATTAGACTCCTGTAGGAACCATCTGTAGGGACCAGTTAAAGTCCTGTAGATTTGTGTAGGAGACGATAGAATCCCATTAGAAAAACAAACCAAACCATAAGGAAAACATAAGTAGCCATTAGAAACCATTACAAACCATTACAAAACCACCAAGAACCATTAGAAACCAATAGAATATGCCTGATGGTTGCCTAATGGTTTCCCTGACTTTTTTCAGCAGGGCATGGCAGCGGTTAAGGAAGAATGGCCTTTTCTTTTCTCACAAAGGGGCTTTTACTCCCACTTTGGTCTGCAGACGGACATCTCCATCCTCTTAAATTTGCAAGAGGCCCTGAACAACAAAGGCAGTACAGTCCTACGGTTCTGCCAGCAACTCCACCATCATCATGGGATCTAGGAGGTCCTGGCGAGCTTTGAGCCAGAGGCTTCAGATAAGGCTGCATGTGTCCCCTGCTCCCGTTGGCATACTTTAAGGAGCCCATGAAAGCAATCATGCTCGAGGCTGATGTAAGTTGTTAAAAATACAAAAAATCAGCATGTGATTACTAGGGTTGCACATCTCTCTGTGATAAACGATTCGATTCGAATCTAGATTCACAGGTTACGATACGATTCAAAAACGATATACTTTTATTACAGACCGATTCGATACAAATCGATACAGTGCAAGAACGATACGATTTGATTCTACGGTTAATATTTGTTGTAGCCTGGAATCCATACTTATCAAGTGCTGGTCGCTCCCAACGGTCACTGACTGATCAGTCTGGCCTCAGTCGTATAGCCAGCATTTAGCCCTTAAGACACTAATGAAGTGAATATATGAATATTCATGTTTTCTGCGCTGGCGAGAACCACCAATCGAGTATGAGTTGGCTGGCCAGCAACGGCATTCGTGAATGTTATTTGACATGAGCTTAAAAATTAGATTGTGGCTTGCTTGCGTTCACTCTTGGAGTGGTTGTTAGGTTTTAAACAGGATAATGTTTGGCCATATCTATATTTTGTTTATTTCAGTGGGATTCCCAGTCATAATAACACCGTGGCTATTCTTGCGTGACCATAATCCGTTGGAGGCAGGCTATTCTTACGCGACTACCATTCGGGCATGCGCAGATTGAAATTGTATGACAGCGCAATTTTTGTCAATCATGTCAAATTGGCGGCCGAGCTTGTACAAGGGGCCGAAGGGTTAAGCCCGTAACCATGGCATCGGTAAATTGAAATCTCGTCCCGGGGTTTCTATACTGAGCAACAAAATAAACGCAAGTTAGCTAGTTAGATAATGTACTCGTATGATTACTCAGTCAAAGAGACCGCAAAACAAAAATGTTTGATGAAACAAGTGTAAATGTGCACGCGCTAGGAAGAAATTTGATTTTCTATAATAATTACGCGCAGACTTATTTTCCGGTCTGTCTTTAACTAACTTGCGTTTCTTTTGTTGCTCAGTAGGCGCTATACTTGCTTCCCCAAGGTTGGGCAATCTCGTGGTAGTATCCGGAACTAGGCCGTTAATCAGATAGGAGAACTCCCATAAAAATAGTCATAAATATATTTACATTACGTGAGCATCAGTCACGCAAACCATCAACATGTGTCTTGCTATTTTTACGGGAGAACAAGAAAGGTAAGAAAATTATCCAAGTCCGACAATTTCAATCTGCGCATGTCTGACCGAAAGTCACGTAAGAATAGCCTGCCTGCAATGGATTACGGTCATGTAAGAATAGCCATGGTCTTATAATAAAGGCTAATTTAAATAATACTCAAATTACATAACGTATTTCACTGTAATTGGCATTAGCTATAGCTTGAAGGGCATGATTGCATCAGCTAGATTAAAGTGATACTCCACCCAAAAACTATAATTTGTATATTACTTACTCACCATTAGATGTCTTGAACGGATGAAGTTGTTCTTCACCTGGCGCAACTTTATGGCCACTGGAGAGTTTTGAAAAAATATCCAAATTCCTTTTTTGCTAGAAGCAAATGGGGTCACGCAGTAGCAATGGGAAAACTCCACAAAACGTCCGTTGACAAACTTTCAAACCATCGTCCAACGCATCGTCCAGTATAATCCAAGTCTGCTTTGTCCGCTCGTATCCTCAGAACTCTAGAAACAAGGTTATTTTTTGCTAAAAATAATAGAATACCAGTTATGCTTCAAGTAAGCTCGCGCATTCAACGGAAGTCCCGCCTCCCGGCTCGTTCATTGCCCAGAGACTCTGCTGCCACTCAGAGGAATACTCGTATAAACACGAGCCAGGAGGCGGCACTTCCGTTGAATGCAGAACTGGGGTATTTTTATTTATTTTTTAAGTCTGTCTAAAGGGGGGAGGGGGGCACCCTTGCGACCAACGAGATGTGTGAAGCTTGTAGAGCCGGATAACGTAATAATTTACCGATAATGTAATACCTCCCAATAATGTAACAAAAAGCCCCTCTCAACTCAGTCTTAAATGCAATAAAGCCGGATAACGTAATAATTGCCCAATAATGTAATAAAGTGTCCTTCCCAATAACGTAACAACATTTCTACTGATAACGTAATAATTCTTACATTAATGGGAAGTTATTACATTATTGGGTTAGGCACATATTTTTGCCACCCAATAATGTAACAATTCCCAATATTGTAATAACAAGCCTAATGATGCATATTACCATGCATAATGCTAATGTATTTATATTTTGGGACTATACTGGTTTTCCAAACAGGTCGATATTTTCAAATAGGCATTGTCATAATTTACTGCATCAATGGAACTCTGTATCAATAGTCTAAATGAAGTCCATTTTTGAACTTTTCATATCAGAACATTATACCACTTTACTAGGATGATCTACCCACATATAATTCACAGAGCATTTGCAGAATTTCAAGAGGTTACACTTTGATGGTCAGCAACTCAGTGATAGACTTTTTTTGTGTGTCTCTTTGGATTTGTTGAGTTTTATACCATATGTACCGTATTGGCCCGAATATAAGACGGCCCTCATTTTTCAAGACTTATTTCTGGAAAAATACTTTTTTTTAAAGGTAATTTTATTTCAAAATGGCAATTCAAGCATAAAGAAAACTCCGTTTTTTTTAACATCATGTTTAACATTTCAATGTTTTGATATCATTTAGGAATTAAAAGACAAGGTACCACAATATTGTAGAATATTTAAACTTATATAACAAATCCACCTGGGGAAAAAAGATTGTTCCTCCATCCTGTATCACTGCTGTGGTCGTTTACGCTTGACACAGAATAATGGTTTCACGGTTATGTGGTACATTGGTAATGATATAAAAAGTCTAGAGAACAAATATAAGAAGATCCAGTTTTTTGGGATATTTTTACATGATTAAAAATTTCATCTTATATTCGGGCCAATATGGTATTTAACTCTTGCAGCTGACATTGAGAATTCTTTTTAGAGATGCGTCTTTGATCAACAAGTGAGTGCCATTTGAAATTAATGTTATTTGGCACATTTTCATCAAAATTAACCGACCTCTTATCAATTCTACATAGCACCACTAGGTGGTGCACTAGAGGGTATTTCTTGTTAAGCCAAATGCTATTTTGAAGCTGTCTGATTTTGGAAGCTACTGAGAGGCACATTTCTTAACTTCTTTCTTGGTGTATGGTTGCAGAAAAAAAAGGTACAGTATGAAAGTGGCCCTTTTCAGTTCTTCAACATTTCTGATTGTTGCGTTTGGATGCAGAGATTGATTTGGATGATGTTGGATTACCATTGTGCAGTCCTCATATCACATGTCACTATTGTCAAAAGGGATTAGCTCTATGCTAATTGCACCAAATCTCTTACAGGGTTTTCCCGATGAAGCTTGGGGTCATTTTGCTTATGGCCCTAATGGGCATGTGTATTGGTTATGGTCACCGACCCATGGATGAAGAGACATATGATACCATCGTACTACTGATAAAAGGCAAATTCAATGTCCCTGTAACAGAGAGAAGCCAAATTCAGCGCAATGCTGTCATTAGATTCTGGAGGAATAGGAGTCGTTTTTCCATTGATGATGATGGTCAGACAATCCTTTGTGATGGTAAGGTCGTAGTAAGGAAAAGCTCCATCCCTGCCTTAGTGAAAGCTGGCCTAAAGGAAACCAAAAGGCTCTGGGGCTAGAAAACTAAATATGAGACTTAGGGAACACTACACAGGCATCAGTGAGGCAAGAATTCAGTCAGAATTGGATCAGTCAACATTATACCACCATCTTCAGGCAAGGTTCATGAACAGGCCAATTCCAAGGCCAATAACTGCAAAAAAGTACAAATGAGACACCAAATTGACCTTCTAGACATGAACAAATGGAAAGTGTCAGTTGGCAAAAGTAACATACAGATATATCCTCACGGTCCAAGATGTCTTTAGTAGGTATGTCTGGCTTAAGCCATTGAGAGGGAAAAGCAGTGGTGAAATTGCTGATCATTTGACATTAATTTATGGTGAACATGGACCTCCTAAAAATACTTCAACATGATCAAGGGAAAGAGTTTCATGGGGCTGTGGAGAAATTAATGAAGTCCTTAAATGTGAAAAACCATTCAAAGTGCCCCATATCATCCTCAAAGTCAAGGGAAGATTGAGCGGATGCATCGAACATTGAGAAAGAAGATTTTGCACGATTTGCTGAACTCAGAGGGTGTTAACTGGGTAAAGAGTTTGCCAGAGTATGCTAGAGTGTTGAATGGAGATCCAAAGATGACACTTGGCTGGGCCTCTCCTTTTGAGGTTTATTATGGCAGAAAGTCTAACAATGTTATGCAGTCTTCAACAGTTCATGCACAGGAAAGACAGGAACGATCTGGTGATTTAAGACACGCAATGCCTACAAAAAGACAAAGACTATCTTTTGACAGGAAAAGATCACTGATTAGACAAAGAGCACATCATGCAGATCAGAGACATGCAATGAGACTAATCCAGAAAGCCAAAGCCTCAATTGCTGTGTCGGTTTATCAAGTTCATGAAAGGATTTTGGTTAAGGTGCGACACACCAACAACCGTGTCACCAAAAAGCACTCTGTTATGTATGGAATCATAACTCAAAGGAATTTGAAACTCTCAAAGTATAAGGTCCAGTACCAGACTGCAAATGGCCCTGCACAGAAATGGTTTTCAGTTGCTGATATCACTAGTGTTACGCCGCAGTAAAGAGAATAAACGGAGAGCATCCAATTGTTTGACCAAAGAAAAAAAAAAATCCTTTCTTATAGCTTACAGTCACAAAGATCGTATTCGCTCATTTGTCTCCTCTGGAATGACTATAGCTTTTGATCCTCTGCCAGATGGCAACTGCCAGTTTTCTGCTCTTGCTGAACCAGCTTGCAAACCTTGGAATATTCCGTTCTGCAGCAACTCTTAGACAAGAGATTGTATCTGATTTGACAGTGAATCCATTTGCTCTTGATGGTTCTTCATTGTCAAATTTTGTAGGTGGTAATGATTGGAATGATTACATACGCAGCATGCATCAGTTTGGAACCTTTGGAGATCACATCACCCTTCAACGAGCTGCTGAAATGAAAAAGTGCAGATTCTGGTTGTTTCAGCTCTTGGTGTGGATGCCTCTAACCTTGTCTCACCCAGTGGAAGGTTCAATGCAGATTTGCCAACTATAGCCCTTGGTCATTTTGCAGAAGGTCAGGGAGATCATTATGTCAGCCTGAGAGGACCTATAAGTACCTACATTGACAGCATTCAGGATGTAGAGTCAAACAGGATTACACGGAGATGCACCTCAGCTGTTAGTCCAACATACACTACTGAAACGAGCCTGTTCTCTGACCATCCTATGTCACCAGTCAAAATTCCTGATATTCCAGCAAATTCTCAAATTCCCATTGCCCCAGTGTCCCAGACACTTCCAAATGAAATGTGGAGATTGATAATCAAGAACACTCTTGACATGGATATGAGCATGTTAGGAGCTATCAACAGGGTTTCTCAACTATTCAAAGAACTTGCAAGGCAATTCCTTCCACGGATTTATATCAGGGATTCTTTGGCTGCCAGTATGGCATTAGACAGAGATGTGGAATGCACTGCTAGTGTGATAAAGTTGTATAAGTCATCTGGACGCAGCAGTGGTGTAGCGCTTAAACTGAGAGAGCTCTTTTTCTAACAATGTAAACTGGATGAGGGCATGGCTTGTATTGAGGCATCTTAGTTATGGAAGGTACCAAATAAGGGATATATACTGGAAGCAGAATTAACAGGGGGGTTGATGTTATAATGCTGCGTTTTATGATACCTTGGCATTGTAATTACTCTGACTCAGAAATCATATTATTTTTTCCTCAAATTTTAAGGAGTTGAATAGGATTCTGAGAAATAGGTCAATCTTAAAGTGAAAGTTTGTTCACACAAGGATTTTATTTAAATTTAATAGATTAAGATGTTTCTGTTTATCATTTTCAAAGTTCTGGTTAAATGTGATTTAATGTTCAAGTGCATACAATTCATTAATGTAAAAGTACACTGCTCCACTGACTATTGAATGCATTGTGCTTCATTAAGATCCTGACCTCATAAGCCTGTACATCTCTATTTTTGTGGGTCAGTTTCCTGAATATAAGAAAGAAGCTGTAGTTGTGGTTGTTTAAGTGCATTCAAAAGCATTTTGTTTGAGGCAGATGTAGCAGTTTGAGGTAGATGCACTGTTCTAGTGTGAAATTTTGATATGATGTCTTGAAATAAACACCAACTGTTTGGTCAAATTGCAATCTATTGTCTGGTGTCTGAATATCACTATGAACGTTCTGGAGACCTATGCTGATATTATGTACAACAGCATCTCTATTATATTATTCAGTTTATTGACCTGAAAATCAAGAGAAGACAAAGATGGAATGGGAGTTATAATTGACAGTTTGAAAACTTCGGGGAATGACATGCATTTCAGCGTTCTTTTGCTATTGTATTATGATTTTTATAATGGGATAAATACAAAATGCCGCACATAGATGGATGATACTTGAACAATTGATTTCTATATGTCATCCAAGAGTTTTCGAGTAAACTGAATTTGCAGGATGCAATCATTGGGCCCATATTCTGCAAATTTATAAAATACCCATGTGTCCACTGTAACATAACCATCCATATCCATCTACCTGAACTCTTTGGTTCTCTCCCATGTGATAAACTCAATGAAAAGTACACACATCACACTCCAGAAGATGCAAACTGGAGTCCAGAAGAGGGATTATTCTCAATTGATATCATAAAGAGGGTAGCGATCATTGCACCTCACTATGGCATTGCCTTTTCAAAACGAGGACCAAATTCAGAAACCAGTGCAATCTGAAGCATGCTCTGTCCATATAACACTGGCCATTATAGACGTCTATTAGACTATTGATACAGATTTTCATTGATGCAGTAAATTATAGCATTGTCTATTTGAATATTGAAATATGAAACTGCTTAGAAAACCAGTGCGGTCCCAAAATATAAACATTAGCATTATGCATCATGATCATGCATCATGCATGATTAGTATTATGCATCATTAGGCTTGTTATTACAATATTGGGAATTGTTACATTATTGGGTGGCAAAAATATGTTTAACCCCAATAACGTAATAACTTCCCATTAATGTAAGAATTATTACGTTATCAGTAGAAATGTTGTTACGTTATTGGGAAGGACACTTTATTACATTATTGGGCAATTATTACGTTATCCGGCTTTATTGCATTTAAGATTGAGTTGAGAGGGGCTTTTTGTTACATTATTGGGAGGTATTACATTATCGGTAAATTATTACGTTATCCGGCTCTACAAAGCTGCCAACTGATTCCAAGTCCCACGATACCCGATCCATGACTCGGCAATCGATTCATCTAGGAATTCATGGCTAATTCGTTTCGACTGCTACCGACGCAGCCGTATCACTCACTTGTTAAACCGAAAAAAACATAACATAACATGAATGGCGAGGACAGGCCATTCAGCCCAACTAGGCTCGCCAGTTTCTTTGTACTATCGTGAATATATCACTTCAGATGCTCAATGACTCAATGGTATCTAACTTTAAGTCAAGCCTGCTCTTGAAAACTCCCAAGGTCTCTGCCTCAACAATATGGTCAGGCAAGCTGTTCCACAATCAAATTACTCTTTGGGTGAAGAAATATTTCCGAATATCAGTGCTAAATTTAGCTTTGGTCAGCTTCCATTTGTGACCCCGAGTTCTACTAACAACACTTGGTTGAAGGAATCCTACATAATTCACTTTGTTAATCCCTTTAACATATTTAAAGACCTCAATCAGATCACCCCTTAGTCTCCTTTTCCTTAGACTAAAGAGATTAAGGATCTTCAGACTTTTCTCATAGCTTTCATCTTTAATACCCGGAATTAGCTTCGTGGCTCTTCTCTGAACTTTCTCTAAAGCCTCTGTCTTTCTTAAAGTATGGTCCCCAGAACTTTACACAATACTCTAGATGTGGTCTGACGAATGTGTTGTACAAAAGAAGCATCACCTCCTTGGATTTGAACTCAATACTTTTGGCAATGTTTCCCAGCATCCGATTGGCTTTTTTAACTGCTACGGCACAATGGCTAGAGCCTGTGAGGGTTTGGTCAACAATCACTCCCAGATCTTTCTCTTGTGGAGCACATTCCAGTTTAAAACCTCCCATGAAGTAATCCCGTCTAATGTTTTTATTACCTACATGTACTACTTTACATTTTGCAACATTAAGTTTCATTTGCCACATTTCTGCCCAATTCTGGATTCTATCCAAATCATCCTGAATCACTTTAGTGGACTCTAAACTATTTGCCAAACCTTCCAATTTAGTATCATCTGCAAATTTCACTAATCTGCTTTCAATATTCCTATCAAGGTCATTAATATAGATGAGGAACAGCAGGGGTCCCAACACCGATCCCTGGGGAACGCCACTCCCCACCATACCTAGCTCAGATGAGATACCACTGACCACCACTCTTTGTGTTCTGTCCTGCAACCAGTTTTGAATCCACTTCAGAATACCTCCTGTAACTCCAATGGAGCTCATTTTAAAAATTAGTCTCTTATGCGGTACTGTGTCAAATGCTTTCTGAAAATCCAAATATATGATGTCATAAGCCCTGCTCTGGTCATAAGTCTTGGTGGCCTCTTCAAAAAATTCCAGAAGGTTTGTCAGGCATGACCTTCCTTTACGGAAACCATGTTGGCTATCCCTCAAGATATTGTTACGTTCAAGAAATAATTCCAGCTCATCTTTTATGATAGATTCCAATATTTTGTACGCAATGCAAGTTAAACTGACTGGCCTGTAATTACCTGGCTCAGTACGGTCCCCTTTCTGATAAATTGGTATTATATTACCCTGTTTCCAATCATTTGGTATTTCTCCAGTTTCTAAAGACCGTCTAAAGATGGCGGATAGCGGCTTAAAGATAATCTCACTAACTTCCCTGAGCACTCTAGGATATAAGCCATCAGGACCCGCCGCCTTATCTGCCTTTAGTTTATGCAACTTGTCTAATACTACGTTATCCCTAACCTCAATTTCCGCTAAATAATCTTGAGCATTGGACATGCCCTCTGGCCGAATAAAGACCCGCTCGAAGGTAAAATTCTCAACAAAGTAACCGTTTAAGGTGTCCGCAATATCCTTGTTATTCTACAGCAGCGATCCATTTTTATTCTTTATGCACTTAACCTGCTCTTTGACTTTCCTTTTTCTACTACAGTACTGAAAAGAAGCGCTTAGGGTTAGTTTTTGCCCCTCTGCAATTTGTCTTTCATACAGTCTTCTAGTATTCCTCAGCTCTTTTTTTGACCACAGCCCGCATTTTACAGTATTCGGCCTTAGTAATCTCATTGTTATCCTCTATGTACATCTTATAAAGATTCCTCTTTTCCCTCAAACTCCTACTGAATAGCTGCGGTCATCCACTGAGGATTCTGCTTTTTCAGCTTACTTTTGGACACCTTTGGAATGAATTTGCATTGTGAATCAAGTAAAACCCCTTAAATCTTTCCCACATCTCAGTTACAGACTCACAGTCCAGGAGTGTCTCCCATTTTATTTCACTTAGATATGAGCGCATCCTGTCAAAGTTTGCTCGCCTAAAATTGAAAATTTTTGTTTTTGAATACACCTTTTTAACTTCCCATGAAACGTCAAAATTAACAGTAGAGTGATCACTTGTCCCAAGTGGCTCCCGTGCACCAACATTGCTAATTCTATCTGGGTCATTACAGAGCACTAAGTCTAAAATTGCCTTCTCTCTTGTAGGTTTATTAACATACTGCACCAAAAAATTATCATTTATGACATCTAGAAATTCTTCCTCCCCCCTCCCCTGTCCTTTCACCTTTTCCCAATCAATACCAGGATAATTTAAGTCTCCCATAATAATAGTCCCTCCTCCTCTACAAGCTTATGTAATCCTCTTAAAGAGCATTTCATTGACTGTACTGTCCAAAGCTGGTGGTCGATAGCATACACCTATGTTTAAACCAGTCTCGTTTTGCCAGTGAGCCTGACCCAGATATCTTCGCAGGGGGCAAGGAATGTTCAATTTCAGGAATTTCCTGCACATTTATGTTTTTGTTCACATAGAGTGCTACACCCCCTCCTCGCCTATTGCATCTATCCTTCCTAAAGAGCTTATAACCTTCTACATTATATTCATCTCCATCCTCTTCACTAAGCCATGTCTCTGTAATCCCAACTATGTCATAGCCTTCACTAATCATAACGGCCTCAAGTTCTCGAAATTTATTTTAATGCTTCTTGCATTTAGATAAAAACATTTCAGGTTATCACGAACGCTCTTCCCTTGGATTTCCCATGTGCCCGCTGCTCAAAGCCCTCACCACGCTTTTTTTTTAAAAATATATCATCAATAGTGCATGTAACGCTGTCAGCTTCCATCAGGGCAGTCTGCATATCCCTCTCGTAACACTCTCTAACCTCCCTGCCCCCCAAGTCCCTAGTTTAAATAACTCTCTGCTACCCTCAACATATGCTGACCCAGTGCAAAGGTACCCCTCGGTTCAGGTGTAGCCCATCCGGCTTGAACAGGTCACCCCTGTCCCAGAAGTAGTTCCAGTGCCCCATAAACCTATACCCCTCTTTCCTACACCAGGTTCAGTAGCCACGTGTTAAACCTCCAGATAAAATTCTGCTTCCCTCTGCTTGCACGTGGTACGGTAGAATCCCGGAGAACACTACCGTGGAGGATCTGCTCAAGCTTTTCAGCTAATTCAACAAATTTGCTTTGCAGAACCTCAAACCTACCCTTACCTATGTCATTAGTCCCAACATGGACCATGACAACTGGATCCCTCCCCGCTCTGGCTAGGAACTGGTCCGCACGCTCAAGGAGGTCTCCTACCTGGGCACCAGGCAGGCAACACACCGTACGAGACTCCTTGTCGCGCGAACAGAACATATCCGGTCGCATCGGTTTATCTTTCACAACCCTAGTGATTACAGTACATTTAATCTCAGTCACCTGTTGACACGTAAGGTTATGTTGTATAATTTGCCACCAAGTCAGCGAGCTATTGGACTGTCTCTTCAAATTCATTGTTTCCTCATGTTGATCGTTGCTATCGTGTGTTATTATTTTACAGCCATGAGCCGCAGCCGCTGATGTGCAGGCTGCAGTGGAGCTACAGAGCGCCCCCTGCTTGGTTGTCCAAGGTACTCTCGATGTCTGGATTTCATGTTGATATTTCTAGCTGCTTGAAATATACCATACATTCCCTTTATTTATGAAATTACTCCAAAAACCACTAGATGATTGTAGCCTCAGGAGACACTTTATTTTTTTTTGACCTTGGAGGTCTCATCATCAGTGGTCTGTCTTTCCAAATACATGAATCAATCACAACCAAATAATACTCAGTAAGCCCAAGGTGGTTGTCCTGAATGAGATATCTGTCAAAGAAATCAGTCTTGCAGAACATTGAAATGAAACACTATTGTCTTCTAAATAATGCATGATGGGATATCTGTTCATTCCAGGTGACATTATGAAGCCTTCTGCCTGGATGCTTTCATTTGAGGGAGAAGTGGTCATGGGCCCGGGCCCACACCCAAACCTTGTCCACGGTGTAGCTGCAGTGTTTGCAAGCTATTATGTCTTCAGCCTGGAGTATCCTGTGTATGGGTCATGCACCATGGAGTTCCTCCAAAGGTATTTTAACACTCAACATTGTTTCCCCCAAGTTGTGAATTTACTTGGTGGGGGTGGCATGTGATGGGGTGGCAGCTTTGACAGTCTGTTTAATATTGAACATTTTCAGCGCTTAAACTTGAGCACAAATCAGTTGTTTGGGTCAGGAAGTGCTGTAGCAGTTTAATAACAGGTATTGGGTGCATCGCCTTTCAAATCAACACTTGACAAGCTTAGCCAGTACCAAAACCATACTCAAGCTACACAAACACTTCTACTTTATCACACTGTGTCAATTTAAATGTTTATTAGGCTTCCCAATGGTAACAAATTTCCGCATTTTAAGAAGGTTAGGAGAAGCATTTATTTCCGCGCTGCCAGTATGGGGAGCGCAGCTTCACAAAGAAAAAACAGGTTGTCTCACTTTTGACTACAGTAGCCTACACTAATATGCCTGAAAAAAATCAAAAGCTTCACCACACAACATGGCTATAGTGTCTTTTTTTTTTTTTTTTTTTTTTTTTTTAGGTTGCCGGCCGTAGGCCAGTAACCTATTGTCGTCACTTTGCGTCCAGCGGCGTTGCCGTCGGCGTCGTCCGTTTAAAGCTGTATCTCAAAAACGGTCTGAATTTTTTTTTAAATTTGTGGATGTGATCATCAAGTTAATGCCCAAGCAAAAATTTTTTTGATTGAATCGTTCGTTTAGACTTGGCGGCCATTTTTATGTCAAATGGCCATTTTTGGCACGTAGGTGCAATTTTCTCAAAAACTGCATGATTTTTTTTTTTTTTTTTTTTTTAATCGCAGCAATGGAATCGGTATCATGACCTGCTTCAACGGTGTAAACGGCGTTTTGATCGAATCGCTCCTCCATAGCGCCACCTAGGCAACGTGTCTGGACTTCATCATTTTTCGGGGTGTTTTGCCACAAAATGTGCCGTAACTTGCTTATTATTGCGTTTATAGTATAGGTATGAATTGAGCATGTACAGCATATCATGCTTGCTGAACGTTGTCGGTTGGTCGAATTTGACCTTGAGCCAAAAGGTCAAGGTCAAATGGCAAAAATTTGCTATAACTCTCTTCATATAGCATTTAGAGCTTAGGTATGTATGAGGCACCTGAAGGGAATCAGGTATGCCGAACGTTGTGAGTCAGTCACATTTGAGCTTGTGCCTCAAGGTCAAATGGCAAAAATGTGCTGTAACTCTCTTAATATAGCATTTAGAGCTTAGGTATGTATGAAGCACCTACAGGGACTCCGGTATGCCGAACATTGTGAGTCAGTCACATTTGACCTTGGGCCTCAAGGTCAAATGGCAAAAATGTGCTATAACTCTCTTAATATAGCATTTAGAGCTTAGGTATGTATGAGGCACTTAGAGGGAATCAGGTATGCTGAACATTGTGAGTCAGTCACATTTGACCTTGGGCCCCAAGGTCAAGGCCAAGTGGCAAAAATGCGCTATAACTTGCTTAATATGACATTTAGAGCTTAGATGTGTATGAGGCACCGATAGGGAATCAGGTATGCCGAACATTCTCGGTTGTTTGAATTTGACCTTGAGCCTCAAGGTGAAGGTCAAATGGCAAAATGTGTTATAACAGCTTAAGAGCCAGAGTCTGTAACTTTGGACCAGCTCATAGAAGGGGGTGATATATCATGTTCCAGTAGACCACTGAAGTTTTTTGTGGGGGTAGATATATTGTCCAAACTGACAAAAATTACTTTTTTTATCAGAAGATGCCTTCGGGGTGGAAATTGCAGCCCTTTTTAGGGTAGGGGTGAAACGGGCTGAAATATTGACATGGTCAAAATTTGGACTTTGATCTTTGAATATTTTGGTGCGCCCTCAGTGACCCTCCTTGATCTTATGGTATATGAATGTATGGGTAGAGTTCTTACATTTAACATTATAATTTTCAAGGTTTACTGAGGGCGCCGCCTATAGGTGGCGCTTCAAATCATGACTTTCTGCATTTTGGACTACATTTGAGACCCTCCCAGGGCCTGCGCCCTCATTAAACCTTGCTTATTTATGTGTATTTGGATACATTAGGACTAGTTCTTTCCAAATTTGCATAAATGGCGGTGGCTTAGTTAGGGCGCTTTTGCATAGGTGGCGCTTTTTATGGCAAGAACACGATTTTAGGCGATTTTCATTTGGCCATATCTCAGTGCGCCCCCTATGGGTTTCAGTGAAACCTGTTTTATTGTGTTTCTCTATATCTCTGCTATTCATGATGAAAATATCAAGAAGGCTTTTTGCCTCGGTAACCCTCCTTGTGCTAAAACGTTCACACCAGACCACACTCCACTTTAATCAAGAAAGACAAAAGGTTAGTTCTCCAATGCTCCAATAGGCGGCTCATATGGCAGGTGGCAGCACTGCTGTGACCACATTTTGATGGCATGTTCAGAGTCGGAATAGAGCCGTGGAAATCCTGCTTTATCATGAACATCTTCTGATTTTAAGACCTGCGAGCGGTACATCGTTCCATCGTTACCTTGTGGGATATTGTGCTTAGTTTTGCTCCCAAGATATTAGATCATATATTTTCTGATCACATTTTTGAATGGGCGTGGCCTGTTTGTATGCATAATGCATGCAGCAATGCAGAAAGTAAAGACAAGGTCCTCAACCCCCTCTGAAAAGTACTATGGTTACCTTCTGGACAAGGATGCCCTTCAGTTTTGAACTATGTCGTGAGATTTTCTGGACAAGTTTGTCCCATATTTTTAGTTGATGTGGGTTAAAACTTCTGGACAAGGCTGTCCTTCAGTTCATTTTGAACTATGTTGTGAGATTTTCAGGACAAATCTGTCCAAACGTTTTAGCCAGTTGTGAACTATGTGCAATTCAGTTGCTGTCCTGAGAACCTCTTGAAGAGCGTGTCCCTTAGTTAGAATGACAGGCAGTCATTTATTTCAGACTATTTCAGGAGTACCAACGCAGAAGCCTCTGTTACGGGTACAATTTATATACAGTTTTTATTCCATGCTAAACAATTCTAGAATTATTGAGTCATTATTCTGTGGTGGTGGCACCAACAGAAAGATGCCGTCCATTAAGGCCTAAGTATCTTCAGCACCTATGGGTGCCTTGATTGTTGTTTTTCTGACTTCTCATTTTTAACAATTTAATAAATTGTTGCTTTTTTTGAATAAGTCCTCTTGCCTCAATGCTTTGAAAACACTCAAATAATTCTCCCCACTGGTTGGTGGGGACTAAAACAAAAATGGACATTTTTCAGAGGTGGTGCTTGATTGCGACATACGTCAAACTCTGGCATGTAAAGGGTTAATGAGGCAAAAAGCCTTCTTGAAATTTTTATCATGAATAGCAGAGAAATAGACAAACATAATAAAACAAGTTTCACTGAAATCCATAGGGGGCGCACTGAGATATGGCCAAATGAAAATCGCCTAAAATCGCGTTTTTGCCAAAAAAAGCGCCACCTATGCAAAAGTGCCCGAACTAAGCCACAGCCGTTTATGCAAATTTGGAAAGAACTAGTCCCAATGTATCCAAATACACATAAATAAGCAAGGTTTAATGAGGGCGCAGGCCCTGGGAGGGTCTCAAATGTACAAAACCCAAAACCAGTGAAGTTGGCACGTTGTGTAAATCGTAAATAAAAACAGAATACAATGATTTGCAAATCCTTTTCAACCTATATTCAATTGAATACACTGCAAAGACAAGTTACTTAATGTTCGAACAGGTAAACTTTGTAATTTTTTGCAAATATTAGCTCATTTGGAATTTGATGCCTGCAACATGTTTCAAAAAAAGCTGGCACAAGTGGCAAAAAAAAGACTGAGAGAGTTGAGAAATGCTCATCAAACACTTATTTGGAACATCCCACAGGTGAACGAGCTAATTGGGAACAGGTGGGTGCCATGATTGGGTATAAAAGCAGCTTCCCTGAAATGCTCAGTCATTCACAAACAAGGATGGGGCGAGGGTCACCACTTAGTGAACAAATGCGTGAGCTGATTGTCAAACAGTTTAAAAACAACACTCCTCAACGAGCTATTGCAAGAAATTTAGGGATTTCATCATCTACGGTCCGTAATATCGTCAAAAGGTTCAGAGAATCTGGAGAAATCACTGCACGTGGCGACAAGGCCGAAAACCAACATTGAATGCCCGTGACCTTCGATCCCTCAGGCGGTACTGCATCAAAAACCGACATCAGTGTGTAAAGGACATCACCACATGGGCTCAGGAACACTTCAGAAAACCACTGTCAGTAACTACAGTTCGTCACTACATCTGCAAGTGCAAGTTAAAACTCTACAATGCAAAGCGAAAGCCATTTATCAACAGCACCCAGAAACGCCGCCGGCTTCGCTGGGCCCAAGCTCATCTAAGATGGACTGATGCAAAGTGGAAAAGTGTTCTGTGGTCTGACGAGTCCACATTTCAAATTGTTTTTGGAAACTGTGGACGTCGTGTCCTCCGGACCAAAGAGGAAAAGAACCATCCGGACTGTTATAGGCGCAAAAGTTCAAAAGCCAGCATCTGTGATGGTATGGGGGTGTATTAGTGCCTAAGGCATGGGCAACTTACACATATGTGAAGGCACCATTAATGCTGAAAGGTACATACAGGTTTTGGAGCAACATATGTTGCCATCCAAGCAACGTCTTTTTCATGGGCGCCCCTGCTTATTTCAGCAAGACAATGCCAAGCCACATTCTGCACGTGTTACAACAGCATGGCTCCGTAGTAAAAGAGTGCGGGTACTAGACTGGCCTGCCTGTAGTCCAGACCTGTCTCCCATTGAAAATGTGTGGCGCATTATGAAGCGTAAAATACGACAACGGAGACCCCGGACTGTTGAACAACTTAAGCTGTACATCAAGCAAGAAGGGAAAGAGTTCCACCTGAAAAGCTTCAAAATTGGTCTCCTCAGTTCCCAAAAAGTTTACTGAGTGTCGTTAAAAGGAAAGGTGATGTAACACAGTGGTAAAAAAGCCCCTGTGCCAACTTTTTTTGCAATGTGTTGCTGCCTTTAAATTCTAAGTTAATGATTATTTGCAAAAAAAAATAAAGTTTCTCAGTTTGAAAATTAAACATCTTGTCTTTGCAGTGTATTCAATTGAATATAAGTTGAAAAGGATTTCCAAATCATTGTATTCTGTTTTTATCTACGATTTACATAACGTGCCAACTTCACTGGTTTTGGGTTTTGTAGTCCAAAATGCAGAAAGTCATGATTTGAAGGGCCACCAATAGGGGGCGCCCTCAGTAAACCTTGAAAATTATTATGCTAGATGGAAGAACTCTACCCATACATTCATATGTCATAAGATCAAGGAGAATTACAGAGGACGCACAAAGATATTAGAAGGTCAAAGTCCAGATTTTGACCATGTCAATATTTTGGCCCTTTTGACCCCTACCCTAAAAAGGGCAGTAATTTCCACCCCGAAGGGATCTTCTGAGAAAAAACGTAATTTTTGTCAGTTTGGACGAGATATCTACGCCCACAAAAATCTTCAGTGGCCTACTGGAACATGATATATCACCCCCTGGTTCATAGTTACAGACTCTGGCTCTTAATGTGGCATTTAGAGCTTAGCTATGCGTGAGGCACCTATAGGGAATCATGTAAGCCAAACATTCTCGGCAAGTTGAATATGACATTGGTCGTCAAGATCAAATGGTAAAAATGTGCTGTAACTTGCTGAATATGGCAATTAGAGCTCAGGTATGTTTGGGGCACCTATAGGAAACCATGTATGCTGAACATTCTTAGGCAGTCAGTCAAATTTGATGTTGGGCCTCAAGGTCAAGATTATTTGATAAAAATGGCCCATATTTGTTTAATATTGTTTTTAGAGCTTAGGTATGTATTGGGCACTAACAGCAAATCATGTTTGCTGGTTGTTTTCAACATATTGGATTTGACCTTGGGCAACAATGTCCCGGTAGTGACAAAAACGGCCTAAAAGTCCTTTTAATATTGGCTTTAGATCTTCGGTATGTATTGGATACTAATGACAAATCATGCATGTTGATCAAACAAACCATATTGGATTTGACTTTGGTCTTCAAGGTCATGTGACAAATAGGCATGGGCCGGTATGAGATTCTGACGGTATGATAACCTTTAGCAAAAAATATCACAGTTTCACGGTATTGCGTTATTGCAATTACAGCTCTAAAATGTATTACTTTGAAATAAATAATAAAATAATGATAAAATAAATAATTTAATTCTTCTAAATAAAATTTAAATAAATTTAGTACCTTAAGGGAGCCTAAACCTGCAGCTCAACAGTAATCATGACATAAATAATTGAATTATTTCTGTAAAAAAAAAACCACTTCAAAATAAAATTAAAATATATGCAGTCTCTGTCTTGAAGCTATAGTGCATAACTTCTACATGTCCGTAAATATCCGTTTCACCCAAGCCACTAGTAGAGGAGATGACACAATGCTGATTAAGCCGATTGGCTCCTCTAACATCTCGTGTTATTTTTCAGTATTTGTTGTTTTGAATTATGTCTCGACCAAGACATTCCCCAAGGCACACAGGAAATGAGGCGTTTACCTCAAAACAAGAAGGGGGGGGTGGAGGAGCGGAGAGTCTCCTAGCAAGAGGCAGAGCGCTGCAAGAAAGTGCCGGCTGTATTGTTGTAATGACGCAGAGTTCCTCTAGGGGGTGACAGAAGTTACGCACTTTAGCTTTAAGTGAGCAAAAACCTTTGACAACTCAAAAGAAAACTGCTCATACCGCAGGAACGGTATGAAGGAAAATTTTAGTGGTTTTGAAACCGTGACTTTTTCAAACCACGGTATACCTTGAAACCGGTAACCGGTAGTGACAAAATCAATCAATTTATTTCCTCGTTTAATAATGTCTTGAGACATTAGTATGTATTTGGCACTAACCCATATATAATTAAAATTTTAACGAGCATCGTAACTGCATGGTCGACCTTTTTTCGCGATCAATTGCGGCAATAAAAACTGGTCAGAATCCATTTTTGGATGTTCGTTCCGATTAGCATCATGGAATAGAAAGAATAATACTAATTAGACCCACTCGGTGGCAGTGTTGTGTAAAAAAAATCATTGTCTGAAAGCAGAGCAAGAACCAGAAGTGAATTGAGAAGATGGCGCACTTCACAAATTGACAGCAGATGACAGTGAAAGTCCAGGTTAGAAAAAAATCTAGTCGGATTTCATGATGTAGACTTCTTAAAGATTATATTTTTGCTAAATAGCAGAAAAGTGACATAAAAATGTTGCTGTCTGCCACTCATGAAAAAAAGTGTGACCGCTCAGTCGAGTTGTCTCGATAAGGCCAGACTTCTTTTATTCCTTGGTCCTTGGGCCGCCGCCATGGAAATTGCCCGAAATTGAAAAAAATAAATTTTATTTTTTGCATGTCCTGGGCCGGCTGCTCATAAAAATCCCAAAAATGGAATAAAAAAAAAATTTATTTTTATTTTCATTCCGCCCGCCGCCGCCTGGAAGGCGAGTGATCTTTATTCTTTTATCTTTCCTCCGCTCTGAATGTATCGCTATTCTGAAAAATAATAAAGAATCAAGCCATCCGGAATAACCATCGCATTGACAATTCCCATGTTCCCGCGTCACCCATCAGCTGACAGTCGACTGGTCACGGTAACAGAACTTGTCTGAAAAAGCCTGTATTTCCCGGTAACGTTCGTCTCTGTGGTTGTTATGAGCACTCGTTTACTATCGCATGTTTCCTCGCGTGTCGCGCTACTAGAAGCGCTCCTGGTTGACTTATATGCAGTAATTCTAACTGGTATGCTTGTGTTACTTTGATTAGCAATCAAGGTGGTAGTTTCATCATAACGTTACCTGATCGTTGCCGCTACAGTTGAAGCTAACGGGAGGGGCGCGTATGTGTCTATGTTGGGCTGAATTGATAAGGCTGCAGTTAGACCAGGCGTAGGCTTTGGACACCATTCATTTACCATTGAGAATTTTCTTAAGGGTGGGCTAGCTCTCTGATGCTAAAGCTGTGTCTGGTATAACAAACGATTTCTGTGCATTGCCGTGGCGGAATTTCATCCCCCTTTAAAAATTGTTACAGCTAATTACAAGCTGAAAAAGTGGAAACAGGATACGGAATTTTTCCCAGTACAAGTTATTGATTCGCGAGCTCCACACAAGCAACGCTTAGACCGTTTGCGTGTTTCTGCTATGAGCTCATTCAGTAGCTCTGCTGTCGGAATTGTTTCATTTTGGAAGAAATGGCTATCAGGAGCTTATAGCAAAGTTTCTTCCAGAAAGGTGGGTAAATAACCGTACAGCTACAACCGCATGCATGCAAGGCAAGACAGTACAAGCAAAAAAATAAGCTGAGACGAAGGTGGTTCATTTCATTTTATCTGGTCGTACATCCACATGTACGGCGTTCGATTGCGCAATTCCCCATCGATTCCTTACATTAGATGTCAGACATTCACAAGAACTCGTAGCCACAAGTTCCATTCGACTGATGCAGTTCCTTCAATCAGTCACCTTCAGTCTGTGTTCGTAATATGCCCATTGATCACATCCTATCAATCAGATGTTCTTGAAAAGAGTAGTTACTGGATTGTCATTTATTCATGTGCGATCTATAACTGCAGCAGCTGTGTGGTAAATCTGAAATGATGACATAAGGTGGAGAGAGAGCTCCCTCATCATTTTCAGAGGCTCGGGACTCTCAGCTTTTAGACTGCATCGGTGCATCTACACACATCAGCGGTGTCCTCACTACTGAGCTCTCCACCAGCGTACATGTGTATCATTTCTGATCATACTGAGTGACTGTCAGTCAGTCTGGTAACAGTGATGTTGTGTGTTTCAGTTCTGATCATACTGAGTGACTGTCAGTCAGTCTGGTAACAGTGATGTTGTGTGTTTCAGTTCTGATCATACTGAGTGACTGTCAGTCAGTCTGGTAACAGTGATGTTGTGTGTTTCAGTTCTGATCATACTGAGTGACTGTCAGTCAGTCTGGTAACAGTGATGTTATGCGTGTTTCAGTTCTGATCATACTGAGTGACTGTCAGTCAGTCTGGTAACAGTGATGTTGTGTTTTTCAGTTCTGATCATACTGAGTGACTGTCAGTCAGTCTGGTAACAGTGATGTTGTGTGTTTCAGTTCTGATCATACTGAGTGACTGTCAGTCAGTCTGGTAACAGTGATGTTGTGTGTTTCAGTTCTGATCATACTGAGTGACTGTCAGTCAGTCTGGTAACAGTGATGTTCTGTTTTTCAGTTCTGATCATACTGAGTGACTGTCAGTCAGTCTGGTAACAGTGATGTTGTGTGTTTCAGTTCTGATCATACTGAGTGACTGTCAGTCAGTCTGGTAACAGTGATGTCGTGTGTTTCAGTTCTGATCATACTGAGTGACTGTCAGTCTGGTAACAGTGATGTTTTGTTTTTCAGTTCTGATCATACTGAGTGACTGTCAGTCAGTCTGGTAACAGTGATGTTGTGTGTTTCAGTTCTGATCACACTGAGTGACTGTCAGTCAGTCTGGTAACAGTGATGTTGTGTGTTTCAGTTCTGATCATACTGAGTGACTGTCAGTCAGTCTGGTAACAGTGATGTTGTGTTTTTCAGTTCTGATCATACTGAGTGACTGTCAGTCAGTCTGGTAACAGTGATGTTGTGTGTTTCAGTTCTGATCATACTGAGTGACTGTCAGTCAGTCTGGTAACAGTGATGTTGTGTGTTTCAGTTCTGATCACACTGAGTGACTGTCAGTCAGTCTGGTAACAGTGATGTTCTGTTTTTCAGTTCTGATCATACTGAGTGACTGTCAGTCAGTCTGGTAACAGTGATGTTGTGTGTTTCAGTTCTGATCATACTGAGTGACTGTCAGTCAGTCTGGTAACAGTGATGTTCTGTTTTTCAGTTCTGATCATACTGAGTGACTGTCAGTCAGTCTGGTAACAGTGATGTTGTGTGTTTCAGTTCTGATCATACTGAGTGACTGTCAGTCAGTCTGGTAACAGTGATGTCGTGTGTTTCAGTTCTGATCATACTGAGTGACTGTCACTCAGTCTGGTAACAGTGATGTTGTGTGTTTCAGTTCTGATCATACTGAGTGACTGTCAGTCTGGTAACAGTGATGTTGTGTGTTTCAGTTCTGATCATACTGAGTGACTGTCAGTCAGTCTGGTAACAGTGATGTTTTGTTTTTCAGTTCTGATCATACTGAGTGACTGTCAGTCAGTCTGGTAACAGTGATGTTGTGTGTTTCAGTTCTGATCATACTGAGTGACTGTCAGTCAGTCTGGTAACAGTGATGTTGTGTTTTTCAGTTCTGATCATACTGAGTGACTGTCAGTCAGTCTGGTAACAGTGATGTTGTGTGTTTCAGTTCTGATCATACTGTCAGTCAGTCTGGTAACAGTGACTGTCAGTCATACTGTCTGTCAGTCAACAGTGATGTTGTGTGTTTTCAGTTCTGATCATACTGAGTGACTGTCAGTCAGTCTGGTAACAGTGATGTTGTGTGTTTCAGTTCTGATCATACTGAGTGACTGTCAGTCAGTCTGGTAACAGTGATGTTGTGTGTTTCAGTTCTGATCATACTGAGTGACTGTCAGTCAGTCTGGTAACAGTGATGTTGTGTGTTTCAGTTCTGATCATACTGAGTGACTGTCAGTCAGTCTGGTAACAGTGATGTTGTGTGTTTCAGTTCTGATCATACTGAGTGACTGTCAGTCAGTCTGGTAACAGTGATGTTGTGTGTTTCAGTTCTGATCATACTGAGTGACTGTCAGTCAGTCTGGTAACAGTGATGTTGTGTGTTTCAGTTCTGATCATACTGAGTGACTGTCAGTCAGTCTGGTAACAGCGATGTTGTGTGTTTCAGTTCTGATCCTACTGAGTGACTGTCAGTCAGTCTGGTTGTGTGTTTCAACAGTGATGTTGATGTTTTGTTTCAGTTCTGATCATACTGAGTGACTGTCAGTCAGTCTGGTAACAGTGATGTTGTGTGTTTCAGTTCTGATCATACTGAGTGACTGTCAGTCAGTCTGGTAACAGTGATGTTGTGTGTTTCAGTTCTGATCATACTGAGTGACTGTCAGTCAGTCTGATAACAGTGATGTTGTGTGTTTCAGTTCTGATCATACTGAGTGACTGTCAGTCAGTCTGGTAACAGTGATGTTGTGTGTTTCAGTTCTGATCATACTGAGTGACTGTCAGTCAGTCTGGTAACAGTGATGTTGTGTGTTTCAGTTCTGATCATACTGAGTGACTGTCAGTCAGTCTGGTAACAGTGATGTTGTGTGTTTCAGTTCTGATCATACTGGAGTGACTGTCAGTCAGTCTGGTAACAGTGATGTTGTGTGTTTCAGTTCTGAACAGTGACTGTTGTGTAACAGTGATGTTGTTTTTTCAGTTCTGATCATACTGAGTGACTGTCAGTCAGTCTGGTAACAGTGATGTTGTGTTTTCAGTTCTGATCATACTGAGTGACTGTCAGTCAGTCTGGTAACAGTGATGTTGTGTGTTTCAGTTCTGATCATACTGATTTACTGTCAGTCAGTCTGGTAACAGTGATGTTGTGTGTTTCAGTTCTGATCATGCTAAGTGACTGTCAGTCAGTCTGGTAACAGTGATGTTGTGTGTTTCAGTTCTGATCATACTGAGTGACTGTCAGTCAGTCTGGTAACAGTGATGTTGTGTTTTTCAGTTCTGATCATACTGAGTGACTGTCAGTCAGTCTGGTAACAGTGATGTTGTGTGTTTCAGTTCTGATCATACTGAGTGACTGTCAGTCAGTCTGGTAACAGTGATGTTGTGTGTTTCAGTTCTGATCATACTGAGTGACTGTCAGTCAGTCTGGTAACAGTGATGTTGTGTGTTTCAGTTCTGATCATACTGAGTGACTGTCAGTCAGTCTGGTAACAGTGATGTTGTGTGTTTCAGTTCTGATCATACTGAGTGACTGTCAGTCAGTCTGGTAACAGTGATGTTGTGTGTTTCAGTTCTGATCATACTGAGTGACTGTCAGTCAGTCTGGTAACAGTGATGTTGTGTGTTTCAGTTCTGATCATACTGAGTGACTGTCAGTCAGTCTGGTAACAGTGATGTTGTGTGTTTCAGTTCTGATCATACTGAGTGACTGTCAGTCAGTCTGGTAACAGTGATGTTGTGTGTTTCAGTTCTGATCATACTGAGTGACTGTCAGTCAGTCTGGTAACAGTGATGTTGTGTGTTTCAGTTCTGATCATTCTGAGCGACTGTCAGTCTGAACAGTGTCAGTCAGTCTGGTAACAGTGACTGTCAGTCTGGTAACAGTGATGTTGTGTGTTTCAGATCTGATCATACTGAGTGACTGTCAGTCCGTCAGTCTGGTAACAGTGATGTTGTGTGTTTCAGTCTGGTAACAGTGATGTTGTGTGTTTCAGTTCTGATCATGCTGAGTGACTGTCAGTCAGTCTGGTAACAGTGATGTTGTGTTTTTCAGTTCTGATCATACTGAGTGACTGTCAGTCAGTCTGGTAACAGTGATGTTGTGTGTTTCAGTTCTGATCATACTGAGTGACTGTCAGTCAGTATGGTAACAGTGATGTTGTGTTTTTCCGTTCTGATCATACTGAGTGACTGTCACTCAGTCTGGTAACAGTGATGTTGTGTGTTTCAGTTCTGATCATACTGAGTGACTGTCAGTCAATCTGGTAACAGTGATGTTGTGTGTTTCAGTTCTGATCATACTGAGTGACTGTCAGTCAATCTGGTAACAGTGATGTTGTGTGTTTCATTTCTGATCATACTGAGTGACTGTCAGTCAGTCTGGTAACAGCGATGTTGTGTGTTTCATTTCTGATCATACTGAGTGACTGTCAGTCAGTCTGGTAACAGTGATGTTGTGTGTTTCAGTTCTGATCATACTGAGTGACTGTCAGTCAGTCTGGTAACAGTGATGTTGTGCAGGTGAAAACTAAAAACTACTGCAGACAGCACACAAACACCTAAAGCAAGACACAATAAAGGTTATGTAGGGAGAGGACAGGAAACACATGCATTATTGCTGAGGAGCTGTGCATAGACTACTATACAGATTAGGTGGTTATGGGCTGGTTTACGACTCTCCACTTAGATTAGTTTGACAGAAATGACCAAAGAATTCATAATAATAATGCAGGTACATACAGGCAACAACAATATAAATGACAGAGGTGGAAAGTCCGGGTTTCAAAAGTTAAAATCCTCCCCAGAACTTTATTCCAACCACCTGTTTTACTTCTGCCAGGAGATAAAGCTAATGTGAGTGATCAGCTCATTCTGTGGGAGGGAGAAAACCCTGGCTGGATTTTTACTTTCTGACCCCTGGATTTCCCACCTCTGATAAATAGGCCCCACTAAAAACTTGCATGATTTTCAGACTCACTCCCCCAGGGTAATCCCACTGGGCTAATGAATCCTGTGGGATGCAGTGAAGCAGCAAAAAAATGCATTATGAAAAATTAAATCTTTATTTTAGAAATGAATATTTATTTTTCTTATTCCTCCTCTCTCGTACCTGCCAATTACCATTTTGAGGAAGTGGAAAATAAAATTTTATTTATTTTTTTATTTCGCCCTCCTCTCCTGTTGTCTGTGGAAAAAAGTCCAAGGACCAAGGAATTAAAAAAGTACGGCCTAATGGGAACTGAAACCCCTTTCTCACTGAGCTGCGTTGCCGGCGGAAGTGTGCGGATGAAACAGTTCTCTTCTTTCGCAGAGAAGAATTGATTTGAAGAACCGTGAATTGATTCGCAGTGGTACAGGACCATTCGCCATCGCCGCCGAAACTCGCGAAAAAATTAAACAGGTTTAATTTTTTTGGGGATGTCCAAGCTGGAGCTTCTTAACGCCAGTATCATGTAGACAACGTGTTGCTTTCGCAAGAATTCGTGTTGGCTTCCTGTTGAATCCGCGGACTGATGCTAGTTACTTTTCTCCTGTCGGAGCTGTAACTGCCGGCAACCTTCAAGGCCCTTAACACTCTAGTTTTTCCCTAGAGGGTGAACGGAGGAAGATGTGTGTGAATGACAGGGGAGCGAGGTCTGGTGTTGTGTGTGTGTGTGTGTGTGTGTGTGAATGACAGAAGAGCGCGGTGTGGTGTTGTGTGCGTGTGTTACCGAGAGGAGGGCAGAGCGTGTTTGACAGGACGTGCTGCTGGCTGTTAGGCTGCGTCTTCAACTGATATAATATGCATATAATACGCAGAATGATCATTTTGGTTTCAATTTTTCACACAAAAATAGCTATTACAGTAAGGATGATGTGACATTTGCTGGGGTCTGCACCAAACAAACTTGTGTTTTGTGTCTGGAGAAGAGAGATTTGTAGTTCAGGACATCTCTGCAGCTCTACAGTACCAGCCAATGTTCTGTCACATATTTTACCTTTGTACATCATGGCAGCTTTTACGATTTGGATATTGCTCATTCCCATAGTGCGATTTAGATAATTTTTCCATTAATTGGTCAGCCCTATGGAGGGTATTTTTGGTCATAATCCAAATGAAAATTAAAATTAAAATAATCAGGCCAAAATTAAATGTTAAAAATAAAAAGCAAATTGAAAAACCTAATGAAACATGTAAAATGATAATGTGAAACTACAAAACGAAAATGAAACAAGTAAAATTTCAAATGCAAATACGTAAATGGATAAAACGACAATGAAACGTTAAATTTAAAATGCTAATATGTAAATAGAAATGGTCAAATGGAAAACTTAAATTGTAAAGATGAAATTGAAAATGAAAATTTAAATAGCAATAGGGAAACATCAAATGTAAAACTCAAAATGGGAAATGGAAAGGCTTAAATGGAAATGCTTAAATCAAAAGCTTAAATGGAAAAGATAAAATTATCATTTAATTTTTTATTTATGTTTGCATTTTTCGTTACCATTTTACATTTGGCATTTTGCATTGCCATTTTCCATTTTGATTTTCCATTTGGCTTCTCCATTTGGATTTCTCATTTGGCGTTTCCATTTTCCATTTGCCTTTTCCATTTTCCATTTGGCTTTTCAACCTGTATGCAAATAAGGAGGTGTGGCCCAGAGGTCGGGGGCGGTCTGAACGGCCGAGTGCAGTGGCAGTGGATGTGTGTGCCTCTGGCGTACACGGGTCCATTGTTTGACTCACGTTATGTTAATTTTAGCTGGTTAGCTAGGTAGCTACTCTCATGCGCGCTGGCGAACATTATGAACAACAGCTGTATAAAACTTGCTTCCAGTTTATTAAACTTGGCTAGATTGCCATCGGTAACCAGAAACTACCAGTCAAGTATTTACATGGTTCGTAACGGTTTTATTGACTTTGTGTTATATCGGAGACGATCGTAATTACAGACTGTGTTTCAGTTTTCTGCACAAAAAGTGCAAGGAACAATTCGGCCGTTCGAGAAATGGGTAGCTATCACGATCAAGTCGGTTAGGGCAAACTGGATGCTCGAAACTTCAGTTCAATAGCAACCAAAACAGAGCAATGGATTTCGCAGGTCATATTGTAGGAGCGTGATGTTAGCTAACAGTGGGATATGTCTTTCTACTCTTCTCCCAGCTTACTCACATGCTGCCTGCGATTCACCCACTAAATCTAAGTGTGACACACCGACTGGAGGCCGTCATGCAGCTGTAACGGTTACTATGAACTTGATAGCGATAGCTACGCGTTTCTTAAACAGCCGAATTGTTCCCCGCATTTTTTTTTGTGCAGAAAACTGAGAAATAAAATAAAACGGAAGCGATTTTTATACAGTGGTTGTTCTTCGTGTTCGCCAGCTTGCAAGAGAGTAGCTAATCAATGGAAGGAGAATCAAACAAAAAAACCGTGTTTGGGAAAGGTCTGCAGATGCATTTTCCGAGACAAATCACTGTTTAGTGACATTACAGTATGATAAAAACGGAAATCATTGACTGATGGATTTCGCATGTCTTTTCATGTTGCCGCACGATACAAGCAACATAATGCTCCTTTCCCTTTGCAGTATAGCTCTGATATGTCTCATGCAATGGGTGTGTGTGCTTTTCACGACCACGGTTTTATTGTTTGACTCACGTTAAGTTTATTGGCTGGTTAGCTAGCTGCTCTCCTGCAAGCTGGCGAACATAGAACAACCGCGGTATAGTTTATTCACTTTCTCAGTTTTCTGCACAAAAAGGGTGGGGAACAATTCGGCTGTTGGTGAAATGGGTAGCTATCGCTATCAAGTTCATAGTGACCGTAACAGCATGACGGCCTCCAGTCCGTGTGCCACACTGCGTTTTAGTGGGTGAATCGCAGCATAGTAGGGAGCTGGCAGAAGACTAGAAAGACACATCCTACTGTTAGCATCGCGCTGCTACAATTGCAAGACCTGCAAAATCCATTGCTCTGTTTTGGTTGTTATTGAACTGAAGTTAAGAGCATCCAGTTTGCCCTTACCGACTTGATCGCGATAGCTACCCGTCTCTTGAACAGCCGAATTGTTCGTTGCACTTTTTGTGCAGAGAGCTGAAAAACGGTCTGTTATTACGATCAATTCCGATATAACACAAAGTCACTAAAACCGTTACGAACCATGTAAAAATACTTGACTGGTAGCTTCTGGTTACCGATGGCAATCTAGTAAAGTTAAATAAACTGGAAGCAAGTTTTATACAGCTGTTGTTAAGTAATGTTAAGCCAGTCGCAGGAGAGTAGCTACCTAGCTAACCAGCTAAAAATGAAAGTAACGTGAGTCAAGCAATGGACCCGTGTTCGTCAGGTGCACACACATCCACTGCCATATCACATATCACGGTTTCGACATCTGGCCATTGCTGGCGAGAACATACGATTACAAGTGACGATACCGCACAATAAAAACGGAAATCAGCGAGCTACGGATTTTGCACATCATTTTATGTAGCAGCACGATGCTAGCTAGCAACATAATGCTTGCAGACATCAACACTGCTTCCACGTGCGCTTGTTTATATTGACGTCACTACTCTCTGATTGCTCAATAGTGATTCCTCCATTACTAGCAGACTGGGGGAAAAAAATTTCGCTTCCGGCTCAGGTCAGAGCAAGCTCTATTAAAAGATATTGGCTGTATTTCGTTTCCCGACTTTTGTTTAGTAATCATTTAATAGAAAATCAGACAAAGACTCGCTTTCCGTTTTTCGATTTCCAATCGAAAATCGGGAGACGGGTCGTTTTTCGTTTTTGGTTTGCCCACTTCAAAACAAAAAACGGAAATCAGTTCGTTCTCCGTTTTTCATTACCTTAATCAAAAGCGAAAAAGCGAATTGCCGAAAAGGTACACGGACCGCATAGACATATATACTGCTTTGCCAGTTTATATCATAGACTGTAGATTGGCTCAGCAGTCAGGAGCCCCTGCTGTCCACAAGATGCCACTGCACTCGGCGGTTCAGGCCGTCCCCCGACCTCTGGGCCACACCTCCTTATTTGCATACAGGCTGAAAAGCCAAATGGAAAATGGAAAAGGCAAATGGAAAATGGAAACGCCAAATGAGAAATCCAAATGGAGAAGCCAAATGGAAAATCAAAATGGAATTTACAATTTAAGTTTTCCATTTGACCATTTCTATTTACATATTAGCATTTTAAATTTAACGTTTCATTGTCATTTTATCCATTTACGTATTTGCATTTGAAATTTTACTTATTTCATTTTCGTTTTGTAGTTTCACATTATCATTTTACATGTTTCATTAGGTTTTTCAATTTGCTTTTTATTTTTAACATTTAATTTTGGCCTGATTATTTTAATTTTAATTTTCATTTGGATTATGACCAAAAATACCCTCCATACAGCCCTACTTCCAACTAAAAAAACATCAACTAGTGGTTAATAGTTGGAAGAAGAGTAAAATTGTATTTTCCCTTTAGAAAAGACTTCACTCCCCCTCTTTGCTCTTTCAAGGAAGAAATACTCTCCAGTCCAAATTTACAACTGAAGCTGTTCTCGTGGGATATTGTTTACAGGTGCTTCTTGGGCATCAACCCAGAAAGAGGCTCAAAATCCAAGAAGAGACATAATGGATGCATCGACGCACAAGCGAGCACGCCTCATCGAAAGCTGGTTGGCTTTGAATGGTCAACATCGAGCAAATGATGAAGAGGAGAGAGAAGTCACTTAAAAGGAGAGAGCTGTGTGTCTAGCAGAACTAACGGTGTAAGAAGCTAAAATATCCAATGAGTATTGTTAATGTCTGTTCCCTTTCAGCCTATTTCATTAGCTTGTTTTTCAAGCAGAACAAAAACTGCAATACTGATTGCATACTGCAGTACTGATTTTGTGATTTTTTTTGTGTTTGTTCCTGTTTATATTTCTTTCAGTCATGAAATGGCTGGAAATGGAAAAGTAAAAAAAAAAAAAAAAAGTAATAAAGGATTTGTGAAATCAGTAATATTTAGTTTTTGGCCGGGTTTCCCCGTTAAGAGCGTTCTTAAGGAGTGAAGAAGGCTCCATAGAAGAGTTCAGCTAATAGGGAGCCTTAAGATAAGAATGTTTCCCAGATGCGTGCCCTTCTTTACAAGTGTCTTTGTACCCTTCTTAACTGCCTTCTTAACTGGAGCTTGGTTGATCAATCAATATCAGAGTAACCGATTGTTCCACATACTTACATGCACACAAAAGAAGTTTTGATGTAACAAGTGGTGTATAATGTTAAAAATTAACGTGCGCGGGGCGCCCCAGTGGCTCATCAGTCTAAGCGCGCGTACCATAAAGGCTGTGTCCTTCCCGCAACGACCTGAGTTCGATGCCGGCTCAGGTCATTTGTTGCATGTCTTCCCCCATTCTTCTCCCCAACCTTCCTGTCTCTCTACACTACATGACTGTCAAATAAAGGAAAAATTCCCCAAATAATAATCTTAAAAAAAAAAATTAACGTGCGTAATGCCACTGCTCACGCAGCAGAAAACAAACGGATGCAAATAAAGGCCAATCACACAGATATAAGAAATCTGAAAAATAAGAATGAAAACATAAAATGGAAGCATAACATTACATCATATAACATTGCATGATACTGTACCTCATGCAATGTCATATTATTTCATTTTATGTTTTCATTCTTATTTTTCTGATATAATTCTGCATATAATTATGCAGTTTACTTTATTACTCTTAGGGACAGCAGCAAAGGTTATAAGCTTTGCTGCTATCCAGTGGCGGGCGGTGGACGGAAAACATCCCTTGAAACGGATGAGATTAGTGACCCGATTTCACTCATTGTTCTTGGTCAACATGTTAGTTTCCCGTATAATGAGATGTTTTGGTGAGTGAATAATAAATTCTGTAAAATGTTTAATTCACATGCCTTAATCGGCAACTCCACGAAAAAACCACTGTGGATTTCCCACGTTAAATTTTGTCACATCCTAAGCAAGTCGTCAAACCTGTGCCTAATGATTGTTTAATTGAAAAAGATTGAAATGCGCTTTTTTTTGCGTTCAACTGGTGCGTTTGATTTCTCGTCTTAATGAAGACCATTAGCTACACCTGAGAGGGGAGAGTTCAAGTGTCTTTTACCAGGGAAATTGACTGAAAACAGATTAAGACTAATCAGCAGTTTAAAGACATGTTTATCGCCCTCCTTGTTCTCTGTCCACCGCCCGCCTCTGCTGCTATCCCTAAGAGTAACAGCTGATATGATGCTTGCTGCACTGCATGGTGGCAGTGGGCTTATTTTATTTAGTGTTTTTTTTTTATTATTATTTGGTGGTGGTGGTGGTTGGTCATCATTTTTCTCCAGGAAATATTAGGGAAAATATTAGGGAAATACGGTAAAATATTTCAACACATGGAACCATAGAGGAGAGATGTAAGATCTCCCTCATTTTAAATGCTTAATGGGTAGTAGGGATGCATGAAAGAAATAAAAACCAATTATAATATAAATAATTGGATACTATAATTAATTAATAAAATAATTATTATTTTGTTAATTATTTCAATTATAAGGATGAACCGTACGCACTTCATTAATATCTCCTTGCTTAGTGTCACATGGATTTGCCTGACGCGGCTGTATCAGCAGTGTTTCGTCGCTAAGAAGGGTGTTAAGACTGCTCCAGACCCCTCTTTCAAATCCTTCTTAACAAAAGATCATCTTCGGCTAAGAAGGAATCTGGGAAACTTGTTTGCTTATTACTGGAGCCTGAACAAGGATCTAAAGAAGCTCTTAGCGCTAAGATCTTCTTAAATGAATCTGGGAAACTCGGCCATAGTTGTTTCATATTTGGAGCTTTAATTAAAATGATAAAAATAAGCTTTATTTTCCTTGTGTTTTTTATTCAGTAGATGGTGTGTTGAAATCACAGCTAACATGTCAAATTTATAGTAATGTGCAGCATTTTAAACTCGGTAAATTACTAACTACTAATTGCATTACTTTCACAGTCAAAATGTAAAACTACAGGCAGTTTACGGTGTTCATGTTCAACAAGATGCTGTAATTCCACAGTTACACACTGTAATTTACTGTAAAACCACAACCGTGAAGTCACAGTATATAGTTGTGACTTTACTGTGATTTACTGTGAAATCACAACCATCAAGTCACTGTATGTAGTTGTGACTTCACTGTGATTTAATGTGAAATCACAGTTGTGACTTTACAGTAACTTACTGTTAGGATATTTCACAAAAAAGTATTGTAAATGTTATTGTGAAAGTAATATAATTATTAGGCAGTAATTTACTGTGAATTTACACTTGAATATTTTTACAGTGTAGATAATTGTGGGTATTACGCACTATTAGAATAAAGCCTCGTGAAAATACTTACAAGCTGTGTCAAAACCGCTAAAGCTAAAATAAGCATTGTGCTAGAGATGTGACGTTGGAGAACGAGTCTTTTGAACGGCTCTTTTAAGTGAACGATGAGAACCGATTCGCAGTTGCGAGCCAGTCGTTTGCAAGCCATTCTCATATGCAAATTGCCCACCCTTCATGTGTCGTCTGAGTTGTCCACATTGCCTTTACGTGAACGACTAATGACATCTCCAAGTTTGAGTTGTCCACAGCACGCTCCATTCATGTTAACGCAGCTATATATGCGCAGCTAACTTAGGGGAGGAGAATATTAGCGAGCGCCGCCCGACTGGACTGAAGACATTTGCTGCTGTATCTGTTAAGATGTGGATTTGAGTCGAGCTGAGCTCCTGCTTGTAAAGTAGTTCAGGTGTACAAACACCAGGTAGGGTAGTACAATTTTACATTCACATTTTTATCATGTCCTCCATTTTAATCTAGTTTTATTTATATTTTTTATAAGCATACTGTAAATATATTTATTCTTATTTATTACTTTTATATTTTTTTCTGTATTGTTAAAATGTTCTTGTGTGGAAATTTTACAGTAAAGTTGTTTTGCGTGGAAGTTATCTGTAGCCTGCGTAGTTTTTATTGTGCCACAAAGTTTTTTAGGTGAGGGAAAATTCAAAATAGTGATCTCACTGTCAAAGCATGGGGATGTGGCACCACCTTATGGAATGTTTACAATGAAAACACAAGCCAAATGAATTCTAATCAGTATTTCAGAATAATTCCCACCAATAGAGTATATATTGGTGGGATGTGTAAGTTTGAATTATTCTGATCTAAATCTTATTACTGCTACCAGTGATTGTTTCCTTGATAAAAATGAGTTACCCCTGGTTGACTTCTGGAAAATAAATGAAGATAACAAGGAGCCAGTCTTCTGAACGGCTCTTTGAAAGGATCAGCTCCTCAAGATCCGGCTCCCTTCAAAGAGCCATAAATCCCATCTCTACATTGTGCGAAATTGCTTAGTGAGTGGTAGGATAGCTAGCCAGCTCAATGAGCAGACGTTGCCACTATAGCGACCTGAAGCTAACATGGCTACCTACCAATGTGAGATGTATTGAATGTTTACTTAACTGTCACCAGCTAAAATATACAACCCCAATTCCAAAATAGTTGGGACAAAGTGTAAATTTTGAATAAAATCAAAACGCAATGACTTTCAAATCACACCAGCCAGTATTTCATTCACAATTGAACAGAGATAACATAGCAAATGTTGAAACTGAGAAATTATACAATTTTATCCACAAAATGAGCTCATTTCAAAGTTGATGGCTGCTGCAGGTCTTGAAAAAGTTGGGACAGGGGCCTGTTTACCATGGTGTAGTATCCCCTCTTCTTTTTAACACAGAGTGGAGGCGTCTGGGCATTGAGGAGACTTGTTTCTTGAGTTTAGCCATTGGAATTCGATTCCACTCTTGTTTAATTCAGGCTTCCAGCTGCTGGAGAGTTTTGGGTCTCCTTTGACGGACTTTTCATTTAATTATGCGCCAAACGTTCTCAATCGTTGAAAGATCAGGACTGCAGGCAGGCCAGTTCAGCACACAGACTCTTCTACTACGAAGCCATGCTGTTGTAATAGCTGCAGTATGTGGTTTTGTATTGTCCCGCTGAAATGCACAAGGCCTTCCCGAAAATAGATGTCATCTGGAGGGGAGCATATGTTGCTCTAAAACCTTTATATACCTTTCAGCATTCATGGTGCTTTTTAAAACACGCAAGTGTCCCAACACCATATGCACTAATGCATCCCCATACCATCAGAGATGCCGGCTTTTGAACCGAACGCTGATAACAGGAGGGGTGGTCTTTCTCCTCTTTAGCCCGGAGGACACGACGCCCATGATTTCCAACAAGAATGTCAAATTTGCAGTCGACAGACCACAGGACACTTTGTCACTTTGCTACAGTCCATTTTAAATGAGCCTTGGCCCACAGAACACGGCGGCGCTTCTGGATCATGCTTAACAATGGCTTCCTTTTTGCATGATAGTTTTAGGTGGCATCTGTGGATGGCACGGCAGACCGTGCTTACAGACAGTGGTTTCTTGAAGTACTCCTGGGCCCATTTAGTAATTTCAATGACAGAATCATGCCGGTGAGTGATGCAGTGGCGTCTGAGGGCCCGAAGATCACGGGCATCCAGTAAAGGTCTTCGGCCTTGTTCCTTATGCACAGAGTTTTTCCAGTTTCTCTGAATCTTTTGATATTCTGCCCTGTCGATGATGAGACCTTCAAAGCCTTTGCAATTTTACGTTGAGGAACATTGTTTTTAAAGTATTACACAATTTTTTTTTACGCAAACCTTCACACGTTGGAGAGCCTCTGGCCATCTTTACTTCTGAGAGACTCAGCCTCTCTAAGACATCCCTTTCATAGCCAATCATGTTCCACACCTGATGCCAGTTAGCTTAATTACTTGCTAAATGTTCTTTCAGCTGATACTCTTATATATTAATTGCTTTTTCAGCCCTTTTTTGCATGTGTCCCAACTTTTTTGAGACCTGTTGCAACCAGAAAATTTGAAATGAGCTCATTTTGTGGATAAAAATGTAATATGTTTCAGTTTCAACATCTGAAATGTTATCTATGTTCTATTGTAAATAACATATTGGCTCATGTGATCTGAAAGTCATTGCATTTTGATTTTATTCACAATTTACACTTCGTCCCAACTATTTTGAAATTGGGGTTGTAATATTTCAGCAAATCATTTAAATTTCAGCAAATAACACTGTTCAATCTGACACTTCCAAGCACTCTGTCAATTCTGCTTCAGTAAATTTCTTCTTGGCAGCCATTTTGTCTCTGAGGCCTGAGGTCACATGATGCGATCCCTCTAATATTATTGGATAATTGCAGATAGACCTACCTAAAACTTGGTGAAGAGGAAAATTTGAAAATAGACCCTTCTAATATTGACCTTTCACTTAAACTGAGTGCATATTTAAGCAGGGTCATAACCTAAAATAGACCTTGTTAACTTAAAAATCATTATGACAGAAAATCTCAAATATTCACAAAAATGCAGATAGACCAAGTTAATTCTCGGCCAACGGTATGTCTGGAAACTTGTAACTTACTCACATGTGTCTATTTGCTAAATCCAAAATCGTTGTTGGCTACTACACTTGATTTAGCAGGGCTCTCAAGTTTTTCAAGTGTTACATACCAGTCTTGACTTATAGCTGTTTAAATAATTTCATTGCAAGTCATTTATTCATTTGAAGATCTCCATGGACTCTTAACTGACACAACTTATCAACAAAACCTAATAATTGAAAATTTCACCAGTATAAATATTTGACAGACACACACAATGCATGTGAACACTAAAAACAGTAATTCAAAAAAAAAGAGTTTATATTTTATTTCCATATCCTGTGATTTTATGAATTTAATTTATATGGCCATTATGTCCACTGATTCAATTTTGGATGAGCAGAAGTCTGATTTTCTGGTGGTTTAAGATGCCATGTAACAAATGTCACAAATTGATGTCACTGGAAATGGAAAATTTGACTATGAATGTAAAGAGAAAGTAGAATAAAAGTTCCTTTGTGATAGTTATCCTGATACTACTGTTTATTAATGCCATTAGTCTTCAAATAATGGGGTTAAGAAATTATTGATATGATTTTTTTCATAGGCATTAATAATTTTGGTGGATTTGTGACACGTTGGCAAATTTTGACTCAGATCTCTCAGCTTTGATTATGTTCTCCTCTCTGAGGATCGGCATGGAAACCTACAGGACAATAGACCTCCTGGAACAGATGCCAGGCTTTAGTGAAGTCTATGTAGCGAAAGCAAAGAAAAGTACTCGTAAACTGCAACCTCCTTTTTACAAAATATTTTGATGAAAGTCAAACTGTCACAAATGTACCTAATATTATCTGCAGAAATACATTAACTATAACTGAGTGCTGAATTTCTTTTCTTTGTGAGGATGAAAGAGAATTGTTTGAGTGCTTTGATGAACGTTGTGGTTTCATGTGTAAGACCTTACACCAGGTTACACAGTCTCACTTGTGCACCAGCTGGCTGACTGCATTGCGTCACTTGTTTGTCTGGGATGCACTTCTTGGATTGGATCACTGACAAATAATATATTGTTAGAAGAGGGTGTTAACTTTTCTTGCTTGGCTCCCAGACCGTAGTCCAGCAGCGCAGGGGAGGTTTTGTTTTACCCCAAGGGCCGTAGCTAGCGCAGCTAACTGGGATTAACTCCCGTTGTTCTTACAGTGATGACTTTGGTGTAAAGCAGCACACGGGGACTCCGCTTTTATCCTGCAGCAATGTCTGTTTATTGAAAGGGTCGCGGCCAGTCATACCGTACATTTATAGCTTTAGGCCCAAATCTTTTCACTCGCTCACAACACAGCTGTTCTGTCTTTCAGCTCTGCTTTCCTCCAACTGCACTCTTGCCTCGCATCATTCAACATTACCTGCTCTCTCTCTCTCTCCCCCCTCTCCCTCCCTCCCTCTCTCTCTCTCTCTCTCTCTCTCTCTCCCCCTCTCTCTCTCTCTCTCCCCCTCCCTCTCTCCCTCCCTCCCTCTCTCTCTCTCTCTCTCCCCCCTCCCCTCCCTCCAAAGGGAGCATGCCACTCCTGCAACACTACCCCCACTCTGGATGGAGATTACACCAGCACTCCAATCCAGCACAGTAGTACACATCACCGTGAAAATGAAACAGTTATGCAGTCCTCATTTACATTAAATCCATTTTAGAGGTTTTATAGCACAACCAGTGAGTTTCAAGATCATTTCAGGTGGGGTTAAAAGCAAAAAGTGTTTCTTCTAGTGCTCATACAATTAGGCAGCAATCCATTTGTGAAGTGCACATACCTTACAGTGGAGCAAAAATCATCCTGAAAACGTATTAATGGCACCTGTTATACAGTTTATGGCATATTGAACTTGCACTGGCAATAAGGAGTATATCAGCTAAGATTATCTGTACCAACTCAAAACAGCATCCGTTTTTTTTTGTTTGTTTTTTTACACGAAGAGAGCAAGCAAATACAGTGTGGGTCACAGTATAAAACAAATATTGGCAATCCCCAAGTTTTTTTTTTTTCTCTTTAAGAATATTAACTATTAACAATAACTTTGACAGCACATACAGTCCACAACAGCTGTCCTTGTTTCGAACCCTCGCTAATCAGGAAAATTGGACTAACTGTCCTTGAACTCTCACACTTAGTGAGGCACCCACTCCCTAACCTTTGTGGTAGAAGGAGGCACTCCTCTCCCGCCCCTTACCCATCATTCTGTACCTGCCTATTCAACCTGTCCAGTCCCATTGTCCTCTTTTGAATGTCCCTCCAACCCCCCTCTGTTGATCATTCATTGGTTTTCTCTGCCATTTGTCCTTTTGTGTCCAATCAGTTCAATCTTTACTGTCAAGTACAGCCCACCTTGTTTCAGCATAAATCTCTGGGCCTCCATCTTTAGGGCCTCTTGCTATGCTGGTACCAGACAGAGCCACAGACTTCAGCAGTTGGTTTTCATTGGTATGATTCACCAGTTGTTCACAATTTTACCAGTGCAATAAACTTGATAAAAGACTATTTGTTGTAATATCTCAGTTCTACGACAATTATTGGCGTAATCGGCATGTCTCTGAACCTGTTACGACCTTCATCTCCGAGCTACAGAGAACTAGGACTGCCGTCTAAACAAAGCAATGGAGGTTAGTGCTGGTGAGATGAAGCTTCTTGAAGCGTTGAAGCTTTCCAGCCAGATGTGTTGAAGTGTGGTTGATTTCTTGAGGTTTCGAATGCGCTCTAGAGACCCCTATTGGTCAATAAAAACACATGCGAATTGTGCTTCGGAGGAAATGATAGGCAAGCATAAGCCTACAGTGTGAAAGTGGAAGAATCAATAAATGCAAAATTATATTTTGACTTCATGTTATGTCATAACGAAACTACAAGATGCTTTCGGGGACAGGACAGACGGCGGTAAATGTGCTTGTGAAACAAAGAGCTTTTTATTTTTGTTCAAAAATAAGCATTTCCCCTAATAATAAAATTAAAAACTCTCAAAATTAAGGGAATTTATTACATATTGGAAATTATTTGAAAAGGTTTGAAAATATGACATCACATACAATTTGGCCTAACAATTTGGCCTAATAGCCTCACTAAGCAACCTTATTCGGTGAAATCAAATCAAAGTATTCCCGAACGGGTGAAACTCTTTCTTGCTGGCTCCATCGCTCGTACACAAACTCGCACACCGCACAAAATTGCAAACTGCTCCTACAGACTTAAACTACTGACAGAAACCCACGAGTTGCAGAAGAGAATCAGGACATTTTGTACTCAAATCACTCGCCACAGTGAACCCCCTTCTCGAAGCAGCATCCCATATGAGGCTTTGAATGTAATGAGTGACGTCATTTCGCCGAGACGATACAAGCCTCGACACGGAGCTCCGTTAGAAAGTGCTTCACGTTTTTTTAGCTCCGCCGCCGCCCATGATGCGGGAGCTATGGTATCGGCTCCGTCTGTGCGTGCGTCCGTCAACACATTTTTCTTTATCTCATCAACAATTTCAGTTACCGGCTCCAAATTTTTAACGGACATGCATCTCATAAAAGGCCTACAAATGACGTGCCTAAAGGTGACCTTGACCTATTTTTTCAAGGTCACTGGCCTCAAAATATCACCAACAACTTTGACATTTTGCTGTATCTCATCAACTCTTTCAGTTACCGGCTCCTAATTTTTAACGGACATGCATCTCATAAAAGGCCTACAAATGACGTGCCTAAAGGTGACCTTGACCTATTTTTTCAAGGTCACTGGCCTCAAAATATCACCAAAAACTTTGACATTTTGCTGTATCTCATCAACTCTTTCAGTTACAGGCTCCTAATTTTCAGTGGACATGCATCAGAGAGATAATATCATACGCCTTGTGACAAGGCAGTTAGTCACGGTTGTTTGATGAGTTCATATGCGTTCCAATGAATTAATTAAAAAGAGGTTATTATAGTTTATTCGGTATTACCCCCCTTCTCCTAATCCTCCCCCTCTCCTCCTCTCTCCCTCTCTCCTCTTCTCCCCTCTCTGGGGCTGTGTGAGTGAGATTCAGCACCGTCCCCAAGCCCCCCTCCCGCTCTCCCTCCCCCCTGCATGCTCTGGTGTGGGGATAGAATTTTATACATTTTAGTGTGTTTTACTGTGTTTTACTTTTTTTGTGGGGATAAACCTTTTAAAGCATCTATTTAATTGTGTTATAGTTTCGTGTTTTTTAAACGTGTATTATTTGAGTGGTTGGGGGAAGTGGAAGTGATAAAAGTGGTAAAACTTTATTTCAAGCGTTTTGTTGGTCATGGGGTAACGAAAGAGAGTTTAAATTCAGAGAGTGTTATAAAGTTGTTGACGACCTGTTGGTAAAACGGTGTTTTAAAACGAAAAAATGAGAGCAAGAAGTGTTAAAACAGGAAAATAAAGCGATGGTGAAAGCATGCTGAAAATAGCGGCGCATGCGGTGCGGTGAATAAGTGTGTGTCAAGGAAAAGGAAAGAAAGAAAGATAAAATTACCAGTTTTTGGCGTGATATGTGTGGAAAAGAAAAGTTACCAAAAAGTTGTAATGTAGTTGATGAAAGAAGCTGAAAAAAAGGCTGGTTTCCAGAGTGTTCATTCCATACGTCTCCTTCCCTTCTCTCTGTCTCTCCCTCTAACCCTGTCAGTGTTTGGCGAGACAGGTTGAGTGAGCGGAGCCCATGGGGACGGGTTTGCTGCCTGTGAGTCGGCGGGGTTCGCGGGGGGAGGGGTAGCCAATGCAGGAAGCGAACGACTTCTGTCAAATAGTAATAGTACAATGAAACTTACCCAGGGGTAAGATGCCGTCTTTCGGATGAGACGTTAAACCGAGGTCCTGACTCACTGCGGTCATTAAAGATCCTATGACACTCTTCGATAAGAGTAGGGGGTTCCCCGGTGTCATGGCTAAAGTCCCAACCTGGCTCTTTCGACCTGCCACCTAATCATCCCCTGATCTAACTGGCTGTGCAAATTCAATCTCAACGGGACTTCCCTGGTTAAATAGGGTTAAATTAAAAATAAAAAAAAAAAACGAGCAGGGCCTTTTCGATCAATGTATCAATTATCATATAATCATGTATCATTTTAAAGTTTTTTAACTTCAAGAAATGATAAAATCATGTGTAGAAAGCTGGAAAATGCAAGTTTCAGAGTATATCCTTGAATTTTATATACAATATAGGTTTTAACCCTTGTGCGATGCTTATTTATTCATTTTACTTTGGTGTTAACAAAAACTCTGGGTCCGAATGGACCCGGTGTGTAACTCAGTACCAACCACCCCAAAAAATAAGGATTATCATCCAGTTTTGTTTTGTACTTAATTACTAACTTGTAAGCTCATCATAACCACAGTCCCCATATCAAACATTATTTTATATGGCCCCCATATGGCCGCAAGACACAATTTACCTATTTTTTCACTCGAAAATAGGATTATATTCTCTCATGCTGTTGTTCCATATTGAAGAAAATGGGTAAATAATTACGAAATCTGACTGTAACAGGCTAATATATGAAGACACTTTACTGAGTAAACTGCTTTGTGGGTTTTAGAACTGTATTAAGGAAATAAATCAAGGAATGAAACAACTTTAATTGGAACATGGAACATTGAACATGGAACAGTTTGTTTTTTCTCACCCTGTGTGAGCAAACAACAATAATGCTGTTTTGTGTGTATTTGTGCGTGTGTGCGTCTGTGTACCTACCCTTATGGGGACCAACTGTCCCCGCAAGATATGTAATTCCAGATTTCTCTGTAATTGTGGGGACATTTTCAGGTCCCCTCAAAAAAATTGAGCTATTTTAGGGTTAAGGGTTAAGGTTAGGGTTGGGGTAAGGTTAGGGTTAGGTTAAGGTTAGGATTAGGGTTAGGGTTAGGTATGTAGTGTTGAGAGTTAAGGTCAGGGAAAGGGGTTAGGAATGAATGGAAGTCTAAGAATAACCCCAAAAAACATGACAACAAACGTGTGTGTGTGTGTGTGTGTGTGTGTGTGAGAGAGAGAGTGAGTTCATATGCATGAATTACAGCATTTGACTGTGCGAGTGTGCTCAATACAGATGTACTTTTTACACTTGTCATATGTAGTGTTGGTTTTTCTGTCCTTGGTGGAGGCACAGGACGAGCACCTCTTTCGTATCCTCCTGCCTGTGGCACGCCCTGGTGGTGGAGGGCCTGCTGGTCTGGGGCATGGTGATGTGGATGAAGCTGGTCTGGGGGGTGTTGATGTGGATGAAGCAGGTGTGGGGCGTGTTGGTGTGGATGAGGCTGGTCTAGGGCGTGTTGATGTGGATGAGGCTGGTCTGGGGCATGTTGATGTGGATGAGGCTGGTCTGGGGCATGTTGATGTGGATGAGGCTGGTCTGGGGCATGTTGATGTGGATGAGGCTGGTCTGGGGCGTGTTGGTGTGGATGAGGCTGGTCTGGGGTGTGTTGTTGTGGATGAGGCTGGTCTGGGGCGTGTTGGTGTGGATGAGGCTGGTTTGGGGCGTATTGGTGTGGATGAGGCTGGTCTGGGGCGTGTTGATGCGGATGAAGCTGGTCTGGGGGGTGTTGGTGTGGATGAGACTGGTCTGCGGCAAGTTGGTGTGGATGAGGCTGGTTTGGGGCGTGTTGATGTGGATGAGGCTGGTCTGGAGCATGTTGGTGTGGATGAGGCTGGTCTGGGGCTTGTTGGTGTGGATGAGGCTGGTCTGGGGCGTGTTGGTGTGGATGAGGCTGGTGTGGGGCATGTTGATGTGGATGAGGCTGGCCTGGGGCGTGTTGGTATGGATGAGGCCAGTCTGGGGCGTGTTGGTGGGGATAAAGCTGGTCTGGGGCATGTTGATGTGGATGAGGCTGGTCTTGGGCATACTGGTGTGGATGAGGCTGGTCTGGGGCATGTTGGTGTGGATGAGGCTGGTCTGGGGCGTGTTCGTGTGGATGAAGCTGGTTTGGGGCGTGTTGGGGTGGATGAAGCTGGTCTGGGGCATGTTGGTGTGATTGAGGTTGGTCTGGGGCGTGTTGGTGTGGATTAGGCTGGTCTGGGGTGTGTTGGTGTGGATGAGGCTAGTCTGGGGCGTGTTGATGTGGATGAGGCTGATCTGGGGCGTGTTGTTGTGGATGAGGCTGGTTTGGGGCGTGTTGGGGTGTATGAAGCTGGTCTGGGGCGTGTTGGTGTGGTTGAGGCTGGTCTGGGGCGTGTTGGTGTGGATGAGGCTGGTCTGGGGCGTGTTGGTGTTAAGGAGGCTGTTCTGGGGCGTGTTGATGCGGATGAGGCTGGCCTGGGCCATGTTGGTGTGGATGAGGCTGGTCTGGGGCGTGTTGGTCTGGATGAGGCTGGTCTGGGTCGTTTTGATGCGGATGAGGCTGCTCTGGGGCGTGTTGATGTGGATGAGGCTGGTCTGGGGCGTGTTGATGTGAATGAGGCTGGTCTAGGGTGTTCTGGTGTGGATGCGGCTGGTCTGGGCTGTGTTGGTGTGGAAGAGGCTTGAGTGGGGCGTGTTGGTGTGGAAGAGGCTCATCTGGGGCGTGTTGGTGTGGATGAGGCTGGTCTGGGGCGTTTTGTTGTGGATGAGGCTGGTCTGGGGCGTGTTGGTGTGGATGAGGCTGGTCTGGGGCGTGTTGATGTGGATGAGGCTGGTCTAGTGCGTGTTGGTTTGGATGAGGCTGGCCTGGGCCGTGTTGGTGTGGATGAGGCTGGTCTGGGGCTTGTTGCTGTGGATGAGGCTGGTCTGGGGCGTGTTTGTGTGGATGAGGCTGGCCTGGGCCATGTTGGTGTGGATGAGGCTGATCTGGGGCATGTTGGTCTGGATGAGGCTGGTCTGGGGCGTGTTAATGTGGATGAGGCTGGTCTGGGGCGTGTTGATGTGGTTGAGGCTGGTCTGGGGTGTGTTGATGTGAAAGAGGCAGCTCTTTGGTGTGTTGGTGTGGATGAGGCTGGTCTGGGGTGTGTTGGTGTGGAAAAGCTTGAGTGGGGCGTGTTAGTGTGGATGAGGCTGGTCTGGGGCATGTTGATGTTAATGCTGCAGCTCTGGTATGTCTTGGTGTGGATGAGGCTCATCTGGGGCGTGTTGGTGTGGATGAGGCTGGTCTGGGGCGTTTTGTTGTGGATGAGGCTGGTCTGGGGCGTGTTTTTGTGGATCAGGCTGGTCTGGGGCATGTTGTTGTGGATGAAGTTGGTCTGGGGCGTGTTGGTGTGGATGAGGCTGTTCTGGGGTGTGTTGGTGTGGATGAGGCTCATATGGGGCGTGTTGGTGTGGATGAGGCTGGTTTGGGGCGTGTTGATGTGGATGAAGCTGGCTTGGGGTGTGTTGGTGTGGATGAGAATGGTATGGGGTGTGTTGGTGTGGATGAGGCTCATCTGGGGCGTGTTGGTGTGGATGAGCCTGGTCTGGGGCGTGTTGATGCGGATGAGGCTGCTCTGGGGCGTGTTGATGTGGATGAAGCTGGTTTGGGGCGTGTTGGTGTGGATGAGGATGGTATGGGGCGTGTTGGTGTGGATGAGGCTGGTCTGGGGCGTGTTGATCTGGATGAGGCTCATCTGGGGCGTGTTTGTGTGGATGAGGCTGGTCTGGGGTTTGTTGGTGTGGATGAGGCTTGTCTGGAGCGTGTTGGTGTCGAAGAGGTTGGTCTGGGGCCTGTTGGTGTGGATGAGGCTCACCTGGGGCGTGTTGGTGTGGATTAGGCTGGTCTGGGGTGTTTTGATGTGGATGAGGCTGGTCTGGGGCGTGTTCATGTGAATGAGGCAGCGTTAGGGTGTGTTGGTGTGGATCAGGCTCGTCTGGGGCGTGTTGGTGCGGATGAGGCTGGTCTGGGGCGTGTTGATGTTAATGCTGCAGCTCTGGTATATCTTGGTGTGGATCAGGCTGGTCTGGGGCGTGTTCGTGCGGATGAGGCTGGTATGGGGCGTGTTGGTATGGATGAGGCTCATCTGGGGCGTGTTGGTGTGGATGACGCTGGTCTGGGGCATTTTTTTGTGGATGAGGCTGGTCTGGGGCGTGTTGTTGTGGATGAGGCTGGTCTGGGGCGTGTTGGTGTGGGTGAGGTTGGAGTGCGGCATGTTGTTGTTAATGAGGCTGGTCTGGGGCGTGTTGATGTGGATGAGGCTGGTCTGGTGCATGTTGGTTTGGATGAGGCTGGCCTGGGCCGTGTTGGTGTGGATGAGGCTGGCCAGGGGCGTGTTGGTGGGGATGAGGCTGGTCTGGGGCATGTTGGTGTGGATGAGGCTGGTCTGGGGCGTGTTCGTGTGGATGAAGCTGGTTTGGGGCGTGTTGGGGTGGATGAAGCTGGTCTGGGGCATGTTGGTGTGATTGAGGTTGGTCTGGGGCGTGTTGGTGTGGATTAGGCTGGTCTGGGGTGTGTTGGTGTGGATGAGGCTAGTCTGGGGCGTGTTGATGTGGATGAGGCTGATCTGGGGCGTGTTGTTGTGGATGAGGCTGGTTTGGGGCGTGTTGGGGTGTATGAAGCTGGTCTGGGGCGTGTTGGTGTGGTTGAGGCTGGTCTGGGGCGTGTTGGTGTGGATGAGGCTGGTCTGGGGCGTGTTGGTGTTAAGGAGGCTGTTCTGGGGCGTGTTGATGCGGATGAGGCTGGCCTGGGCCATGTTGGTGTGGATGAGGCTGGTCTGGGGCGTGTTGGTCTGGATGAGGCTGGTCTGGGTCGTTTTGATGCGGATGAGGCTGCTCTGGGGCGTGTTGATGTGGATGAGGCTGGTCTGGGGCGTGTTGATGTGAATGAGGCTGGTCTAGGGTGTTCTGGTGTGGATGCGGCTGGTCTGGGCTGTGTTGGTGTGGAAGAGGCTTGAGTGGGGCGTGTTGGTGTGGAAGAGGCTCATCTGGGGCGTGTTGGTGTGGATGAGGCTGGTCTGGGGCGTTTTGTTGTGGATGAGGCTGGTCTGGGGCGTGTTGGTGTGGATGAGGCTGGTCTGGGGCGTGTTGATGTGGATGAGGCTGGTCTAGTGCGTGTTGGTTTGGATGAGGCTGGCCTGGGCCGTGTTGGTGTGGATGAGGCTGGTCTGGGGCTTGTTGCTGTGGATGAGGCTGGTCTGGGGCGTGTTTGTGTGGATGAGGCTGGCCTGGGCCATGTTGGTGTGGATGAGGCTGATCTGGGGCATGTTGGTCTGGATGAGGCTGGTCTGGGGCGTGTTAATGTGGATGAGGCTGGTCTGGGGCGTGTTGATGTGGTTGAGGCTGGTCTGGGGTGTGTTGATGTGAAAGAGGCAGCTCTTTGGTGTGTTGGTGTGGATGAGGCTGGTCTGGGGTGTGTTGGTGTGGAAGAGGCTTGAGTGGGGCGTGTTAGTGTGGATGAGGCTGGTCTGGGGCATGTTGATGTTAATGCTGCAGCTCTGGTATGTCTTGGTGTGGATGAGGCTCATCTGGGGCGTGTTGGTGTGGATGAGGCTGGTCTGGGGCGTTTTGTTGTGGATGAGGCTGGTCTGGGGCGTGTTTTTGTGGATCAGGCTGGTCTGGGGCATGTTGTTGTGGATGAAGTTGGTCTGGGGCGTGTTGGTGTGGATGAGGCTGTTCTGGGGTGTGTTGGTGTGGATGAGGCTCATATGGGGCGTGTTGGTGTGGATGAGGCTGGTTTGGGGCGTGTTGATGTGGATGAAGCTGGCTTGGGGTGTGTTGGTGTGGATGAGAATGGTATGGGGTGTGTTGGTGTGGATGAGGCTCATCTGGGGCGTGTTGGTGTGGATGAGCCTGGTCTGGGGCGTGTTGATGTGGATGAGGCTGCTCTGGGGCGTGTTGATGTGGATGAAGCTGGTTTGGGGCGTGTTGGTGTGGATGAGGATGGTATGGGGCGTGTTGGTGTGGATGAGGCTGGTCTGGGGCGTGTTGATGTGGATGAGGCTCATCTGGGGCGTGTTTGTGTGGATGAGGCTGGTCTGGGGTTTGTTGGTGTGGATGAGGCTTGTCTGGAGCGTGTTGGTGTCGAAGAGGTTGGTCTGGGGCCTGTTGGTGTGGATGAGGCTCACCTGGGGCGTGTTGGTGTGGATTAGGCTGGTCTGGGGTGTTTTGATGTGGATGAGGCTGGTCTGGGGGATCGTGTTCATGGAGGCTGGTCGTTAGGGTGTGTTGGTGTGGATCAGGCTGCTGGTCTGGGGCGTGTTGGTGCGGATGAATGAGGGCTGGTCTGGGGGGCTCATCTGGGGCGTGTTGATGTTAATTTTTTGCTGCAGCTCTGGTATATCTTGGTGTGGATCAGGCTGGTCTGGGGCGGTGTTCGTGTTGGATGAGGCTGGTATGGGGCGTGTTGGTATGGATGAGGCTCATCTGGGGCGTGTTGGTGTGGATGACGCTGGTCTGGGGCATTTTTTGTGGATGAGGCTGGTCTGGGGCGTGTTGGTCTGGGGATGAGGGATGAGGCTGGTCTGGGGCGTGTTTGTTGTGGATGAGGGGTGATGGTGGGATGAGGTTGTTGTTAATGAGGCTGGTCTGGGGCTTGATGTGGATGAGGCTGGTCTGGTGCATGTTGGTTTGGATGAGGCTGGCCTGGGCCGTGTTGTGGATGAGGCTGGTCTGGGGCGTGGATGAGGGCTGGTCTGGGGGCTGGTTGGATGAGGCTGGTCTGGGGCGTGTTGGTGTGGATGAGGCTGGTCTGGGGTGTGTTGGTGTGGATGAGGCTGGTCTGGGGCATGTTGGTGTGGATGAGGCTGGTCTGGGGCATGGTGGTCTGGGGATGAGGCTGGTCTGGGGCGTGTTGATGTGGATGAGGCTGGTCTGGGGCGTGTTTGTGTGGATGAGGCTGGCCTGGGCCATGTTGGTGTGGATGAGGCTGGTCTGGGGTGTGTTGGTGTGGATGAGGCTGGTCTGGGGCGTGTTGGTGTGGATGAGGCTGGTCTGGGGCGTGTTGATGTGGATGAGGCTGGTCTGGGGTGTGTTGTTGTGAAAGAGGCAGCTTGAGGCTGGTCTGGGGCGTGTTGGTGTGGATGAGGCTGGTCTGGGGCGTGTTGGTGTGGATGAGGCTGGTCTGGGGCATGTTGATGTTAATGCTGCAGGCTGGTATGTCTTGGGGGGCTGGTGGATGAGGCTGATGAGGGTGTTTTGTCTGGTCTGGGGGCGTTTTGTTGTGGATGAGGCTGGTCTGGGACTGGTCTGGGGCGTGTTGGTGTGGATGAGGCTGGTCTGGGGTGTGTTGGGATGGATGGGGCAGCTCAATGGTGTGTTGGTGTGGATGAGGCTGGTCTGGGGCGTGTTGGTGTGGATGAGGCTGGTCTGGGGTGTGTTGATGGATGAGGCTGGTCTGGGGCGTGTTGGTGTGGATGAGGCTGGTTTGGGGCGTGTTGGTGTGGATGAGGCTGGTCTGGGGCGTGTTGATCTGGATGAGGCTCATCTGGGGCGTGTTTGTGTGGATGAGGCTGGTCTGTGACGTTTTGTTTTGGATGAGGCTGTTCTGGGGCGTGTTGGTGTGGATGAGGCTGGTCTGGGGGGTTGATGTGGATGAGGCTGGTCTGGGTGAGGTTGGAGGTGTGGATGAGGCTATTCTGGGGCGTTTTGTTGGATGAGGATCTGGGGCTGTTCTGGGGTTTTGATGAGGCTGTTCTGGGGCGTGTTGGAGTGGATGAGGCTGGTCTGGGGCGTGTTGGTGTGGGTGAGGTTGGAGTGCGGCATGTTGTTGTTAATGAGGCTGTTCTGGGGTGTGTTGATGTGGATGAGGCTGTCTGGGGCGTGTTGGTGTGGATGAGGCTGGTCTGGGGTGTGTTGGTGTGGATGAGGCTGGTTTGGGGTGTGTTGGTGTGGATGAGGCTGGTCTGGGGCGTGTTGATGTTAATGCGGCAGCTCTGGTATGTCTTGGTGTGGATGAGGCTGGTCTGGGGCGTGTTGATGTGGATGAGGCTGGTCTGGGGCATATTAATGTGAATTAGGCTGGTCTGGGGTGTTTTGGTGTGGATGTGGCAGCTTTGTGGTGTGTTGGTGTGGATGAGGCTGGTCTGGGGCATGTTGGTGTCGAAGAGGTTGGTCTGGGGCCTGTTGGTGTGGATGAGGCTCACCTGGGGCGTGTTGGTGTGGATTAGGCTGGTCTGGAGTGTTTTGATGTGGATGAGGCTGGTCTGGGGCGTGTTCATGTGAATGAGGCAGCGTTGGGGTGTGTTGGTGTGGATCAGCCTGGTCTGGGGCGTGTTGGTGCGGATGAGGCTGGTCTGGGGCTTGTTGATGTTAATGCTGCAGCTCTGGTATGTCTTGGTGTGGATCAGGCTCGTCTGGGGCGTGTTGGTGCGGATGAGGCTGGTCTGGGGCGTGTTGGTATGGATGAGGCTCATCTGGGGCGTGTTGGTGTGGATGACGCTGGTCTGGGGCGTTTTGTTGTGGATGAGGCTGGTCTGGGGCGTGTTATTGTGGATGAGGCTGGTCTGCGGCATGTTGTTGTGGATGAGGCTGGTCTGGGGCGTGATGGTGTGGATGAGGCTGGTCTGGGGCGTGTTGGTGTTGCTGAGGCTGGTCTGGGGCGTGTTGATGTGGATGTGGCTGGTCTGGGGCATGTTGCTGTGGATGAGGCTGGTCTGGGGCGTGCTGGTGCCATTGAGGTTGGACTTCGGTGTACTGGTGTCGATGAGGTTGGTCTGGGGCGTGTTGGTGTGGATGAGGCTCATCTGGGGCGTGTTGGTGTGGATGAGGCTGGTCTAGGGCGTGTTGGTGTGGATGAGGCTGGTCTGGGGCGTGTTGCTGTGGATGAGGCTGGTCTGGGGCGTGTTGGTCTAGATGAGGCTGGTCTGGGGCGTTGATGTGGATGAGGCTGGTCTGGGGCGTGTTAATGTGAATTAGGCTGGTCTGGGGTGTTTGGGTGTGGATGAGGCTGGTCTGGGGCGTGATGTTGTGGATGAGGCTGGTCTGGGGCGTGTTGATGTGAATGAGGCAGCTTTGTGGTGTGTTGGTGTGGATGAGGCTGGTCTGGGGTGTGTTGGTGTGGATGAGGCTTGTCTGGGGCGTGTTGGTGTCGAAGAGGTTGGTCTGGGGCGTGTTAATGCGGAGGGGGCGTGTTGTTGTGGATGAGGCTGGTCTGGGGCGTGTTGGTGTGGATGAGGCTGGTCTGGGGCGTGTTGGTGTGGATGATGCTGGTCTGGGGCGTGTTGGTGTGGATGAAGCTGGTCTGGGGCATGTTGGTGTGGATGAAGCTGGTCTGGGGCGCGCTGATGCGGATCAGGCTGGTCTGGGGCATGTTGGTTTGGGGGGGGGCTGGTGAGCATTGAGCCTGGATCTCTCTCATCAGATTGGCAGAAGCAGACGTCTGGGAATCCGCTGTCTCCGTCCAATGGGGGTAGTGTGTGTGTGCGCATGTGTGCATGCGTGTGTGTCTTTGTTTGTGAGTGAAATGTCTAATCAAATATGAAACCTTGATTGAGCCACGTGATCCACAGAGCTAGCCATAGCATTTCTATGAAGCAAACTGATGTCTAGAGCCATTTTTCTATACCGGGTCCGTTTGGACCCTAACACCACTGATGTAACTTTTTTTCTTGATGAAATTCAGAATTGGCTAAAATGGTCAACATTAGTGTTTTTGTGTTTAAATTGCCGCCATGAGCACATACTTTGTTCCGATATAAAAAAAATTGATGGCATTAATTGCATTTTACATTCTTGCAATGGGTCCGTTCGGACCGTAACACCACAGAAGGGTTAACTAAGTTTGAGCTGGAGTGCTTGCGGGTTGCGTGTGTGTGTGTGTGTGTGTGCGTCCGTGTGTGTGTGTGCGCGCGTGTATGTGTGTGTGTGTGTGTGTGTGTGTGTGTGCGTGTGCTAGTTTGTTAAATTATCTGCAAGGTCTTCGTTTTTAAAAAACAGTCAATGAGTAGAAATATACCCCATTATTTTTTGTTTCAGTATGAATAAACGAGCAGGGCCTTTTAGATCAATGTTTCAATTATCATATATCATGTATCATTTTGAAGTTTTTTCACATAAATAAATGATAAAATCGTGTGTAGAAAGCTGGAAAATGCTCGTTTCAAAGTATATCCTCGAATTTTATGTGGAATATAGGTTTTAGCTAAGTTTTTCATTGAAGCTGGAGTGCTTGCAGGTCGTATATGTGTGTGTGGGTGTGTGTGTTAGTTTGTTAAATTATATGCAAGGTCTTCATTTTCAAAACAGTCAAAGAGTTGAAAGTTTTTCATTTGAGCGGGAGTGCTTGCAGGTTGTGTGTGTGTGTGTGTGTGTGTGTGTGCGCGCGCGCGCGCGCATGCGCGTGTGTGTATGTGTTTCCCCCATTCTGAGATTCGGCAACAGGAATAGCAGACATGTTTGGCAAAGGACTTCATGTTGGCTCAGGTGTTTTACACTGAACAACATGGCATTGAGAGCACGATGTCCGAAAAGGAGTAGGCAAGACTACTTCGACAAGGAAGATGGCAATGGATAATGGAGAGAACGCAATGAGAAGGACTTGATCGACTGCTGACCAAAGTACACAGGGTAGAAGACGGTGATCATTGGATAACTTTTCGTGTGGGAACAGTTCTCTGTCTGACTTAAGGTGTGGTTAGAGTCCACTGACATAAATATCAAGGCAGGAGTGTGTCTTGTGTGACATTATTGGTGTGCCTTAATTCCTACTTATCTCAATTTGTTTGCTTTCTTAATTACCTTGGTGCAGAAATGTCTTTAACTATGGACGCCATATCCAGTAGTCTGACAGAGTTTAGAGTATTGGAAGTCGGGCATACGACGGCGTGAGAAAAATTGAATTCCTGGGCCGAAAATGTGGTTGACAGGTGTGAATCAGGAACAGATTTTTTGGACTCTTGTACCCAAATAAGGTGAGAGCCATGCGAGTTACATCGACTGATGCCATGAGAAACGAATGTACTACTGATGCCTTCCTATCGGCCCTCAGGGATGAAGATCCTTTTCGAAGACCTGGAAACAAACGGCCCTAGAAAAACTTTTGGTGAGTATCAGCATTGATGGCCTCGGCCTCCGTTCTCACTAAATAATTCCATGTCGACTTATCTGTCATTTTTCTGTTTGTACATCTGTCCTGTTATCTGGTCTGTTCTTGTCATAACAGTGAGGAGTCGTCCATTGACTGAGCCGTTTGACTTATGGAGCGCAAACCGAGGCCTGCGCAACTTCTTAGAAACACGCAGAGACAAATTCAACGTCGTGGATATACTTTTGGAATGCAACCTTTTGACTGTGGAAGAGTACGATGACATATGGCTTGCTAGAGAGAGGCTGCTGTCTCTCGTACTGCACGAAATTATGACACGGGCATCTCCGGAACATGTTGCGTTTCTGGAATGCTTGGAGGGACTGTATCGAGACGTGTGGCCATCACCGGACACGGAAGTCGTTTCACAGGACGACACACACCAACAGAGGATGGAGAAGACTTTCAGCGGACACAGGAATTAGGGATGTCCCGATCCGATCATTTGGATCGGATGGCATGCCGATTTAGCATATTTTATTAGATCGTTGATCCGCCGATCTGCGTTCAAAATCCCCGATCCGATCTTGAAATATATCAATAACGTTATACATTTATAGTCCGCAGTGTATAAATAAGAGGCGCATTTCTGCCCTCTACTCGTCATCACTGCCGTGCTCCGAACGGACGTGAGGTATTGAGGTCGAAGGTTTCCGCCCGGCCGCACATGTCTCCACATTTGTAAACAAAACAACTATGTCGGCCTTGTGGCGATTCTACGAGTTGGAAGACGAATGCAGACCCGCAGCAAAATGCAAAGTCTGCAAGCTAATGGTTTCACGTGGTGGCAGCAACAGAGCTTCCTATAACACAACTAATTTAATTCGGCATCTCAAGAAACACGAAGCAGAATATAAGGAATACAGCGCTACTACCGAATCAAAAGCTGGTTTGAAGCAGCAGACGCTGCTCGCTAGTTTAAGAAAAGACAAGTTTCCTCGCGGTGGAGAGAAGGCCAGGATGATTACCCAAAGGCTCACAGAGTTTATTGCTTTAGACGACCAGCCCATTTCGTGGTAGAGAAAACCAGCTTTCGTCAGCTTTTGGAATTCTTGGAGCCACGCTACGAGCTACCGTCTAGGCACTTCATAACGAGCACAGCAATACCGGAGCTTTATAACAAAGTTCGGACTCACGTACGGGATCTTCTGTCGGATGGGGTGGCCGTCTCATTCACAACAGACCTTTGGACTGCCGACGTCTGCCCGATGTCCCTTCTCAGCCTCACAGCGCACTGGATTAATGCAACGTTTGAGATGAAGCAAGCTGTTCTGCATGCTAACGAATTCATGGTGCACACACGGCAGATAACGTCGTCAGGCAATCAGCGACGCGTTGCAGGAGTGGGGGCTTGAGAAACGGCGAGTCCACGTAATATTGCGCAATAATGCGCGTAACATGAAAAAGGCGATGGATGACATGGGGGTGCCAAGCCTTGGTTGTGTTGCGCACACACTCCAACTAATTGTGCATGAAGGTTTCCTCTCCCAGCGAAGTGTCAGTGACACACTGGCCAACGCAAGGAAAATAGTTGGGCACTTCAAACACTCAGGACAGTCCTACGACGCCTGCAAGACATCCAAATTGAGTTGAAGATGCCGAAAAAAGCCTCCAACAAGATGTACAAGTCAGGTGAGCTTCCAATGCGAGAAACTTTTTGACTACTGTATATTGTTTGCTTGTTTATTGCTTTGTTCATGTTATTCTTATTATAAAAAAATTTAAAAAAAATATTTTTTCATTTCATTTATGTTTTATATAGTATGCTCACTGTGTTCTTCGATTTGTAAAATAAACAAAACGGTGAGGAAAAGCAAAGCATGGATTGATCATTGAAGCAAACAATCCAATTTATTTTGCAATGCACCAAGAGAAAAGTCTGAATCCAATGGATTCAGTTTATTCAAGGTAAGAAAAAAGATCGGATCGGGAAAAAATCGGGATCGGCAATTACTCATCATTAAAAAATCGGGATCGGATCGGGACCAAAAAAATGTGATCGGGACATCCCTAACGGGAATTATGACATCATAGATGTGAACAGTGCCATGACACCAAAGGCCACAGTGGAGGACGTGTGGTGGTGCCCAATTTGTACAATTCACAGAGCGGAACACGCTTTCGGGTGTGGGCATGTAACCTGTGCAACTTGCGATAGAAAGACTGGAAACAAATGCCCCTTGTGTCGGCGGTGTAAGGAAAAGGTGTACAAGGAACCTTTCGCTGTGAAAAATGCTCACCAGCAATGTCCCGAATGTAGGGGTCCTAAAATGGTGCTTATTTCGACGGACCCAACGGGGAGGGCTGTCACCATGTTGCATGTGAGTGCGCCATTAAAAAGCATAGGTGTGCTTGTGGGCATATAGCAACTATGTTCATGACTATCTACAAGATGTGAAGAGGTACTTTTGGGACTTGGGGCAATTATGTACCAAAACCTGTGCGAAACTTTGCTATTAAGATGTCTTTTTTTTTTTTTTTTTTTTACAATAAAAGAACCAGTGTATGATCAATTGACACTGCCAATAACCACGCAGCAAATTGTACGCGATAAAAGAGGCTTCACGATCACAAACTGCCATGTTTCTAAAAAATTTAGAGTGGTGTACAACAAGAGTTCTGCAGCCAGATTTCAAGACTTTACCATATGGCTTCTAAAACTGCGTTTGGGGATGAAGGTTTTTGACAGCCGTCTTCAACATCCGTTTTCTTCCGTCATATCAGGACCATCAAACTGAGTCTTTGTCAGAAAGTTGCTGGAAAATGCTCCCCATGTACTGTCATGTGTGCCGCAGAATATTGTATGGTTTTATTCATGCTGGCAACCTATGTATGATGATTTGCGCAGGAAAATAAAGAATTTATATTTTGTTGAAGGTCTGCCTGAATCATTGACTGATGAAGCATTGCTTCCTTTGCATAAAACCAATTTGGTTATTATTGATGATCTCATGGAAGCTGCCAATAATAGCTCTGAAATGGAAAAGGCCTTTGTCAAGTATACGCATCGCAGAAATATGAGCATTATTTACCCGGTGCAAAACCTTTTTTCCAGTGTAAAAAGAGCCACACAATAAATCTAAATGCCAACATATGATTTTGTTTAAAAACCCATGAGATAAATTACAAATTAATGTTTTAGCACGGCAGATGTACCCCAGACATTCCAATTTTTTTCTTTTTTTTTTTTTGAGTCTTTTGAAGACACAACCAAGAGCCCTTACGGGTATATATTGGTGGATCTTAAAGCTCAAACATTAATTTGTAATTTAAATTAAAAAGTAAGTTAAAACCTATATTCAATATAAAATTCGAGGAGATACTTGAAACGAAGACCTTGCATATAATTTAACAAACTAACACACACATGACCCGCAAGCACTCCGGCTCAAATGAAAAACTTAGTTAAAACCTATATTCAACATAAAATTCTAGGATATAGTTTGAAACTAGAATTTTCCAGCTTTCTACACACGATTTTATCATTTCTTAAAGTCAAAAAACTTAAAAATGATACATGATATATGATAATTGATACATTGATCTAAAAGGCCCTGTTCGTTTATTCATACTGAAAGAAAAAATAACAGGTATATTTCGACTCTGACTGTTTTTTAAAAATGAAGACCTTGCATATAATTTAACATATTAATGTTGCATTGAAATTTATGAATTTAGAGATAATTTATTTTTTATCGATAATCGAGTATATCGGAATTTATTTATTTATTTATTTATTGTTACTCATTTCCAAGACTGGATGCAATATATAACAAATAAAACACTTATAAGTGATAAATACTAAGCATTATCAAATACAAAATACAGAAAATATTTTACATGACCGGTTAAAAATCCTTAATTAAGAAGTAGATGGTTTCGCACAAATTCAATTCACCGTTGGCGCGGAACCGCGATTAACAATGTATTCAGTTAGTTCCAATGGGACAAATAACTAGATGTAGGCCTGAAATCTTTCACCGGTGATGGATATTTAAATATGCGCTTGTGCAGGCATTACTTATGGTGGGAAAGTAGGATCTGTAGCCGTTTAGAATAATTATGTTGCGATGTTCCCAGGATATGTTTGTGGCATAATTCATGGCATAATTTGTGGCATAATAACATTGCTTAAATTAGCCAAATCTGCTGCTGTTTAAAAGAATAATGACACCCCATTAGTATAAACTTTAACCGCGGTGCCTGAAAGCCTAATAATGAAACGTCCTGAGACCTATGACAGAACAATTTCACACCCCCCATTCAAAAACTTAGCATTGTGAATGTGGTTAATCTATGATCTTCTCACACCTTTTCAAAATCAACGATGTAAAGTACCTAAGAAAGGCCCCGAGACATAGCCAATGACCGTCACGAACAATGCAAGTCCCGCCAACTCAAAAACACGCGTATCACACACCGTTCAACCCTGCCCCTGGGTAAGTTTCATTGTACTATTACTATTTGACAGAAGTCGTTCGCTTCCTGCATTGGCTACCCCTCCCCCCGCGAACCCCGCCGACTCACAGGCAGCAAACCTGTCCCCATGGGCTCCGCTCACTCAACCTGTCTCGCCAAACACAGACAGGGTTAGAGGGAGAGACAGAGAGAAGGGAAGGAGACGTATGGAATGAACACTCTGGAAACCAGCCTTTTTTTTCAGCTTTCGTCAACTACATTACAACTTTTTGCTAACTTTTCTTTTCCGCACATATCGCGCCAAAAACTGGTAATTTTATCTTTCTTTCTTTCCTTTTCCTTTACACACACGTATTCACCGCACCTCATGCGCCGCTATTTTCAGCATGCTTTCACCATCGCTTTATTTTCCTGTTTTAACACTTCTTGCTCTCATTTTTTTGCTTTAAAACACAGTTTTACCAACAGGTCGTCAACAACTTTATAACACTCTCTGAATTTAAACTCTCTTTCGTTACCCCATGACCAACAAAACGCTTGAAATAAAGTTTTACCACTTTTATCACTTCCACTTCCCCCAACCACTCAAATAATACACGTTTAAAAAACACTAAACTATAACACAATTAAATAAATGCTTTAAAAGGTTTATCCCCACAAAAAAAAGTAAAACACGCTAAAACACACTAAAATGTATAAAATTCTATCCCCACACCAGAGCATGCAGGGGGGAGGGAGAGCGGGAGGGGGGCTTGGGGACGGTGCTGAATCTCACTCACACAGCCCCAGAGAGGGAGAGAAGAGGAGAGAGGGAGAGAAGAGAAGAGGAGAGGGGAGGATTAGGAGAAGGGGGTAATGCCGAATAAACTATAATAACCTCTTTTTAATTAATTCATCGGAACTCATATGAACTCATCAAACAACCGTGACTAACTGCCTTGTCACAAGGCGTATGATATTATCTCTCTGATGCATGTCCAGTGAAAATTAGGAGCCTGTAACTGAAAGAGTTGATGAGATACAGCAAAATGTCAAAGTTTTTGGTGATATTTTGAGGCCAGTGACCTTGAAAAAATAGGTCAAGGTCACCTTTAGGCACGTCATTTGTAGGCCTTTATGAGATGCATGTCCGGTGAAAATTAGGAGCCGGTAACTGAAAGAGTTGATGAGATACAGCAAAATGTCAAAGTTTTTGGTGATATTTTGAGGCCAGTGACCTTGAAAAAATAGGTCAAGGTCACCTTTAGGCGCGTCATTTGTAGGCCTTTATGAGATGCATGTCCGTTAAAAATTTGGAGCCGGTAACTGAAATTGTTGATGAGATAAAGAAAAATGTGTTGACGGACGCACGCACGCACAGACGGAGCCCGATACCATAACTCCCGCACCACGAGCGGCGGGAGCTAAAAAATGTGAAGCACTTTCTAACGGAGCTCCTTGTCGAGGCTTGTATCGTCTCGGCGAAATGACATCACTCATTACGTTCGAAGCCTCATATGGGATGCTGCTTCGAGAAGGGGGTTCACTGTGGCGAGTGATTCGAGAATAAAATGTCCTGATTCTCTTCTGCAGCTCGTGGGTTTTTGTCAGTTGTTTAAGTTTGTCAGTGCAGTTTGCGATTTTGTGCGGTGTGCGAGTTTGTCTACGTGCGATGGAGCCAGCAAGAAAGAGTTTCACCCGTTCGGGAATACTTTGATTTGATTTCACCGAATAAGGTCACTTAGTGAGGCTATTAGGCCAAATTGTTAGACTATTGTGTGATATCATATTTTCAAACCTTTTCAAATAATTTCCAATATGTAATAAATTCCCTTAATTTGATAGTTTTTCATTTTATTATTAGGGGAAACGCTTATTATTTTTGAACAAAAATAAAAAGCTCTTTGTTTCACAAGCACATTTACCGCCGTCTGTCCTGTCCCCGAAAGCATCTTTAAGTTTCGTTATGACATAACATGAAGTCAAATACTTTATTTCATTTTGCATTTATTGATTCTTCCACTTTCACGTTGTAGGCTTATGCTTGCCTATCATTTCCTCCGAAGCACAATTCATGTGTTTTTATTGACCAATAGGGGTCTCTAGAGCGCATTCGAAACCTCAAGAAATGAACCACACTTCAACACATCTGGCTGGAAAGCTTCAACGCTTCATGAAGCTTCATCTCACCAGCACTAACCTCCATTGCTTTGTTTAGATGGCAGTCCTAGTTCTCTGTAGCTGGGAGATGAAGGTCGTAACAGGTTCAGAGACATGCCGATTACGCCAATAATTGTCGTAGAACTGAGATATTACAACAAATAGTCTTTTATCAAGTTTATTGCACTGGTAAAATTGTGAACAACTGGTGAATCATACCAATGAAAACCAACTGCTGACGTCTGTGGCTCTGTCTGGTACCAGCATAGCAAGAGGCGCTAAAGATGGAGGCCCAGAGATTTATGCTGAAACAAGGTGGGCTGTACTTGACAGTAAAGATTGAACTGATTGGACACAAAAGGACAAATGGCAGAGAAAACCAATGAATGATCAACAGAGGGGGATTGGAGGGACATTCAAAAGAGGACAATGGGACTGGATAGGTTGAATAGGCAGGTACAGAATGATGGGTAAGGGGAAGGAGAGGAGTGCCTCCTTCTACCACAAAGGTTAGGTGAGCGGGTGCCTCACTAAGGGCTCTATCTTTCACACTGCCTTACCCGTTGCCACTACCCGCAACCCGTGAAATACGCATTTAGCAGCTTCCACTATCCCTAAACGATATCTTGCGGCGACACTACCCGCTATGCATTATGCCGAATCCTTTATTAGCGCCTAGAGGTGTGCCCGTGGGCGGGTTTATGTGCTTTCCCTACACTTGCTATCTTGACCACACACGTTAGGGAAAGCGTATAGCGGGTTCTAAAACCACCCGCTACCCGCATTTGGGCTTTCACGAGCGCTATGCACTAGCACTCAGCAAACGGAATTTCCAGCGAGAGCGGCATTTCAGAACTCTCTTGCGAATGAAGGTAATTTTAATGACAAGTATGTACACCTGTTTTTGCAGCACGGTCACGCAACTTGCTGTAAAAAAATAGACAGCTGTCCGATTGGAAAATGTAAACGGATCTAAACCACGTACTTGTCACCAGAATTACCTTCATTCGCTGAAGAGTTCTGAAATGCCGCTCGCTGGGGGGAAAAAAAGTTACGTCGCTGAGTGCCAGTGCATATACATAATTTTATTTTTCTAAAAGGGGATTTTGTTCTATGCTTCATTTCAGACGGAGAGGGAGTTGGAAGTGCATGGCGAAATGCATTTTTTTTTTTTTTTTTTTGAAGTTTCCATCACAAAAGGGTAGGGCTTGGTTTTTTTTTTTTACTACATACCAAACATTAAACAATATGTCAATGTCAAATAATAATAATAATTATTATTATTATAATAATAATAATACTACAATTCATTATTAACTTAACAAAAACAGATCCTCCCCTGACTGGATTTGACCTCATGCACGGGCAATTTAACTTCGTCAACGGAGAAACGTGGCGACCTTCCTCTCCCCATCACGGATTTCGGTTTGAGGATTTGGGATAGCGCAGCCTGCCCCGAAAGGCAGTGGCACCTGGCACACTGATTGGTTTAACTGGCGTAACGCCCAAACCACGCCTACGCATAATGTAACGGGTAGCGCTGGTGTTTTAGGGATATAGGCAGGTGTGCAAGATAGCAACTTTCGCGGGGGAACGCCTCTTACGCAATGCTAAATCCCCAAATAACGGGTTCAGAGACTCTGGCGTAAGATAGGGCCCTAAGTGTGAGAGTTCAAGGACAGTTAGTCCAATTTTTCTGATTAGCGAGGTTCGAAACAAGGACAGCTACTGTGGACTGTATGTGCTGTCAAAGTTATTGTTAATTGTTAATATTCTTGAAAAGAAAAAAAAAAACTTGAGGATTGCCGATATTTGTTTTATTCTGTGACCCACACTGTATTTGCTTGCTCTCTTCGTGTAAAAAAAAACAAACAAAAAAAAACGAATGCTGTTTTGAGTTACAGATAATCTTAGCTGATATACTCCTTATTGCCAGTGCAAGTTCAATATGCCGTAAACTGTAAAACAGGTGCCATTAATACGTTTTCAGGATGATTTTTGGTCCACTGTAAGGTATGTGCACTTCACAAATGGATTGCTGCCTAATTGTATGAGCGCTAGAAGAAACACTTTTTGCTACTAAACCCACTTGAAATGATCTTGAAACTCACTGGTTGTGCTAGAAAACCTCTTAAATGTATTTAATGTAAATGAGGACTGCATAACTGTTTCATTTTCATGGTGCTGTGTACTACTGTGCTGGACTGGAGTGCTGGTGTAATCTCCATCCAGAGTGGGGGTAGTGTTGCAGGAGTGGCGTGCTCCCTTTGGAGGGAGGGAGAGAGAGAGAGCAGGTAATGTTGCATGATGTGAGGCAAGAGTGCAGTTGGAGGAAAGCAGAGCTGAAAGACAGAACGGCTGTGTTGTGAGCGAGTGAAAAGATTTGGGCCTAAAGCTATAAATGTACGGTATGACTGGCCGCGACCCTTTCAATAAACAGACATTGCTGCAGGATAAAAGCGGAGTTCCTGTGTGCTGCTTTACACCAAAGTCATCACTGTAAGAACAACGGGAGTTATTCCCAGCTAGCTGCGCTAGCTACGGCCCTTTGGGTAAAACAAAACCTCCCCTGCGCTGCTGGACTACGGTCTCGGAGCCAAGCAGGAAAAGTTAACACCCTGTTCTAACAATATATTATTTGTCAGTGATGCAATCCAAGAAGTGCATCCCAGACAAACAAGTGACGCAATGCAGTAATTTCTTAACCCCATTATTTGAAGACTAATAGCATTAATAAACAGTAGTATCAAGATAACTATCACAAAGGAGCTAATATTCTATTTTCTCTTTACAGTGGCGTTTTTAAGTGTAAAAACTTGGTGGGGCAAGAATGTATTTCAGGTCTGGGGGGGGACAACTTATTAGGATCGATCCACTCTGACAGCATTATGACAACAAACTTATCCTGCATATGTGTGACGCACTGTCATCACCATCTAGCCTCGATCCAGCATAAGATATTATACATTAGTATACCGTTGTCTTACTGTCATAATGTTGCAACATATTGAAATAGATACGAGAAATATCTATGAACTGCAACATATTTTTTCAAGTCTTTTTAATATCATTTAAAAATGATAGTAGATTCAGGCCTTTTTAATATTTACAAAAATGATAGAGAAATTGTGAAAAGAAAAAGCATTTCTTTGTATCCAACCGGTCTAAAATACCTGGGCCAACAACAATCTTGTAAACTTAATACTAACGTTAGGATCTGACCTGGCAGCCTTAGTAACCAGCTTTGAAATGCAATCACATCCTCTTTGTAAGTCGTTCAAAAGAAAAGATAGGATTGTAATAAAATTGGGCGGTGTGGAGAAATACCCGGATAACTATACATTATAATTATGATTTATTTGTTATAAAGCCTCAGCTTCCATGACTAGGGCTAGTCTAGCCTAGCTATGTTAGCATTTCGCTAGTGGATAAATAGTTACAGTAGCCCTCAACATAATGTTATAATACACAAATACATCCAAAATCTATCGTTAAATCTTACCAGCAAAAGGTAATTCCACTGGATCTGGTATTTATATCTCGTTCAGCATCTATATGCAGCGCAAAAATCTGGCATCTTTGGTGTAGATTTGAGTTTAAGCGCTCGACTGTTGTGAATACGAAGTTGTATTTTGGTAGGAAAACCAGCATTTTAGAGTATCAGGGCATCCTGGATCATAGCTAAATGTGTTACGTTTATAACAAATCAAACCGCTTGGAAATCAGTCGAAAATTCAGCGAGTAATGATTTGTAGAAATTGTTTGATACTTCTAACCCTGTACTAACATGGTCGCCCGGTAGGCATGCCTCTCCACCACTCATGCGACGTCTATGTATATGTCTATGATGCCTGATGAAATGACGCTGTAGTGGGGCTTGGGGCTGCCAGCCCCACATGCCAACAAATTCGTGCTACCTCCACTAATACAGCCAACACTCTGAGCATGCGTACTTATATTTTCACACGTACCGTTAACATTGCATTGCGTAAGGGGGGCTAGCCCCATTCATGCGGACATGGATCAGAAGATCGGTCTGAAGCAGCAAAACAGAGACCAATAAACATGAACTTAAATTCAAACACAAATTCCATGCAATTTAGGAAAATGTTAAATTTATAGATAATACACTTAATCAGATAATACGATGATGATTGAGAATTAATTATGTAATTTGCCTACGGTCCTTTCTGGTGACACCAGGTGATGCTGTGCCCCACCTGCCCCTAATGACCAGTCACCACTGTCTCTTTACATTCATAATCAAATTTTGCATTTCCAGTGACATCAATTTGTGACATTTGTTACATGGCATCTTTAGCCACCAGAAAATCAGACTTCTGCTCATCCAAACTTGAATCAGTGGACATAATGTTATGGCCATATACAACCCCAATTCCGAAATAGTTGGGACAAAGTGTAAATTGTGAATAAAATCAAAATGCAATGACTTTCAAATCACACCAGCCAGTATTTTATTCACAATAGAGCACAGTTAACATAGCTAATGTTGAAAATGAGAAATTTTACAACTTTATCCACAAAATGAGCTCATTTCAAATTTGATGGCTGCTTCAGGTCTCAAAAAAGTTGGGACAGGGGCCTGTTTACCATGGTGTAGCATCCCCTCTTCTTTTTAACACAGAGTGGAGGCATCTGGGCATTGAGGAGACAAATTTCTTGAGTTTAGCCACTGGAATTTGATCCCACACTTGTTTATTACAGGCTTTCCAGCTGCTGGAGAGTTTTGGGTCTCCTTTGACGGACTTTTCCTTTAATTATGCTCCAAAAGTTCTCAATCGGTAAATGATCAGGACTGCAGGCAGGCCAGTTCAGCACATGGACTCTTCTACTACAAAGCCATGCTGTTGTAATAGCTGCAGTATGTGGTTTTGCATTGTCCTGCTGAAATACACAAGGCCTTCCCTGGAATAGATGTCGTCTGGAGGGGAGCATATGTTGCTCTAAAACCTTTATATACCTTTCAGCATTCATTGTGCTTTTAAAACATGCAAGTGTCCCACACCATATGCACTAATGCATCCCCATACCATCAGAGATGCTGGCTTTTGAACTGAACGCTGATAACAAGAGGGGTGGTCTTTCTCCTCTTTAGCCCGGAGGACACGACACCCATGATTTCCAAGAAGAATGTCAAATTTGGACTCGTCTGACCACAGGACACTTTGCCACTTTGCTACAGTCCATTTTAAATGAGCTTTGGTCCACAGAACACGGCGGCACTTCTGGATCATGCTCAACAATGGCTTCCTTTTTGCATGATAGAGTTTTAGGTGGCATCTGTGGACGGCACGGCGGACTGTGTTTACAGACAGTGGTTTCTTGAAGTATTCCTGGGCCCATTTAGTAATGTCAATGACAGAATCATGCCGGTGAGTGATGCAGTGGCGTCTGAGGGCCCGAAGATCACGGGCATCCAGTAAAGGTCTTCGGCCTTGTTCCTTACGCACAGAGATTTTTCCAGTTTCTCTGAATCTTTTGATGATGTTATGCACTGTCAATGATGAGACCTTCAAATCCTCTGCAATTTGACGTTGAGGAACATTGTTTTTAAAGTATTCCACAATTTTCTTACACAAGCCTTCACAGGTTGGAGAGCCTCTGGCCATCTTTACTTCTGAGAGACTCAGCCTCTCTAAGACATCCCTTTTATTGCCAATCATGGTACACAACTGATGCCAGTTAATTTAATTACTTGCTAAATGTTCTTTCAGCTGATTCTCTTATATATTAATTGCTTTTTCAGCCCTTTTTTGCCTGTGTCCCAACTTTTTTGAGACCTGTTGCAGCCAGAAAATTTGACATAAGCTCATTTTGTGGATAAAAATTTTAAATGTCTCAGTTTCAACATTTGAAATGTTATCTATGTTCTATTGTGAATAACATACTGGCTGGTGTGATTTGAAAGTCATTGCATTTTGATTTTATTCACAATTTACACTTTGTCCCAACTATTTCGGAAGTGGGGTCGTAAATTTAAATTTATGAAATCACAGGATTTGGAAATAAAATATAAACACACGCTTTATTATGAATTATTCTTTTTAGTGTTTACGTGCATTATGTGTGTGTGTCAGAAATTTACACTGGTGAAATTTTCAATTATTGGGTTTTGTTGATACTTTTTGTCAGTGAAAGTCCATGGAGATCTTCAAATGAATCATTGACATGTAATGAAATTATTTAAACAGCTATAAGTCAAGATTGATATGTAACTACAATGTGCTGAAGTTGGCATCATCAGGGACTTAGATAGAGCTGTGGCCTGTTTGGAGATGGTTACTGGTTTATGAGTGTATTGGCTGCAATGGAGGAATCACAAGGACAGGACTCCCATCTGTCAGAGGTAATAACACACGCTAATTTCTGTCAGGAGTGTAAGACTGAAGTAATGTGGTGTGTTTTAGAGTGCCAAGGTACTGGGCCTTTCACTTAATAAACACTGTCTGTGAAAGGTTCCGTGTAAAAGACAGGCTGAACAGTTACACACCGCAACAAGCTACAATAATAGGAATTAAAGTAACACTATTGTTACTCCTAGATAAGCTGTTTGTGAATCTTACCGCCCGTGGTCATGCTAATGGCTAATTGATTGATTAGTGAGTGACGCTCGAGTCTCAGCACAACACACCTTCCACAGCTTCGCTTATCCAGGAGTAAAAATGGGTCACGTGTCAGAATTTGACAGACATTCTTCACGTTTCTTACACGCTCACAGATTTCTAGAAGGCAGATTAAAAGTTTTGCTCAGGGCCTGGTTGTTCAAAGCTTTGTTAACTTTAATCAGTGGTTAAGTCTAAACCACAGCATCTATATCTCTGGATAAAAGCGCAGATGTTAGAATGTTTTTAGTACATTTTGTAAGTTTCCCCCTGTGTAGCTTGAGGATTGAGGAGCATTCGCGAGAATCTTATAGTGGTTATAGACTCCGTTTACACGTGGCCGGCTATTTTCATAAACAAACGTTTCACCGTCTCCGTTTTCAGAAAAGTTTTCATTTACACGTACCTGTGTATATGCCGTCAAGAGCATATCAAACCTGTAGGTGGCAGTGTAACGATAAGCTCAGGCCCAGGTTAGCCAATCAGAATCCCGAAAATGGCAACAACAGAAACAAATCACACTCATCCATGGGTGTATCTCAAAGCCTAGGCTGCATCCTTCGAAGGCTGCATTTTTAGGGTCGTCACTTAACTCGATCCGCCAAACTGACGTAACGCCATTTCATCTCTGTTGAACAGCTTTGGTTTGAGAGAGTCATCACTGGTTTCCCTAGCCTTAACCTTAACCTTAAACCTAACCCTAAGTTTAACCTTGACCCTTACCCTAAATTTCACTTTGGCAGATGGAAGTAAGAGACAACCCCTAAAAATACAGCCTTCGAAGGATGCAGCCTACGCTTTGAGATGTCCCCCATGATCACCACAGCCAAATGAAAATGTAAACATAGGTTGCACTTTTGACGCAGGTGCAAGTTCTGGCGCATACTGTGACGTCGGCTGCCTAAAACTCAGTTTTTCTCAGTTTACATGTAAACTTCCAACCGAAGTTTTCCAAAATCTCCACTCTGGCCGGAATTTTTAGAAAGAATCATTGTCAGAGGCGAATTCTCTGTTTGCGTGTAAACGAAGGGCACAAACCAGAGGTCTGCGTGGGTGCGGGCAGCCCGCGCAGGTGTGGGCAGCAACAGATGTCTCGTGGGTGCGGGGCGGGTGCGGGTCCAATATGAAAAAAAGGTGCGGGTGTGGGGCGGGTGCGGGCTCAGGTGTTGCGGGTGTGGGGCGGGTGCGGGTTCGGCAAAAAAATAGCTACTCGCACATCTTTCCAAAATCATATGTGTTCAATAAACATTCCAAGTAGTGGCAGGAGCCATTCATCTCACACCTCATGCTCAACAAACATATGTCTGACAACAGTCACCTGCCCAAACAGCTGTTTCAAATCTACATTGCAATTAGCCAATACATTGAACTCACCAGATCTGCAGAAAGTACACTCTCCCCTACAACTTATTGCAATTAGCCAACCTTTGTGGCTTCCCAGGCTGAAATCCCCAATGCCCTGTATTCAGTTTGCCTTCTGTATTGCAATTAGCTAACGATTGTGGCTTCCCTTGCACAAAGTGTCACCCCTACCAGCTGGCATCTGTGATTTTTGCTTGAGTTAATTGCAATGAAGGGCAATATAAATATGGCCATTAAAATGCCCATAACACACACCTTGTTGCAATCATGGAAGTCAATACTGATTCTATTGCCAAAAAGTTGAAATCTGGAGAGTACAAAATCCGCTGTAAAAGTGATGCTAGGTCTAATGTTTGGGATAAATTTGGTGTTGTAGTTGATGGGAACAGTGATTTGGATTATGCTGCATGTAAATCTTGTCATCAAGTGTATGTATACCAGGGCAGGAAAACTGGTACAGCAGCTCTCAATAGGCATAAGTGTCCCGTTGTACAGGGACAAACACTGTTGAATGTTGGATTTAAACAAAATATGAATAATAAGCAATGTTTTTTTAAATATAATATAAAAACATCTGCAAGAGGTTGGAGGCAATTCTAAAACCAGGCAACCAGTAGTCTAACGTCACTGCCCCACTCTACCAGACCCCAAGGCAGCAAGGGTCCCAATCCCGGGGTGGACTTGCTGATGGCCACGAAGGGGGGCGGGGAGCCGGTCTGGTCGGCTCCGAAGTCAAGCTGGGGGAGAACAAGATAAGGGCCTCCCAAACAACTTTCAGTTTGTCAATACAGGTCTCACCAACAGGGAGTAAAAGGGGTGGCCTCCAACCAGCGTCCAGTCCGACGGTACAGGTGGCGCAGGAAGCAGCCTCATTCAGACCAGCAGTACAGGTATCACCAACAGGGGGAGCAGGAGAGGTAGCCTCGATCATTCAGCCCGCATTCATAAAGGCAGCCTCATTCAGACCAGCAGTACAGGTATCATCAACAGGAGGAGCAGGAGAGGTAGCCTCGATCATTCAGTTACCCAGGCTACATGATCCACACACCGTTTAGGACCAGCTACTCATAAGCCGCACTTGTGACAATAAACACCAATGTAAACACTCAAAATCGAGCAAACGGATAAACATTTTGGCCTCCATCCACACACTGCACTGGAATATAAACAAACAATCCCACAGCTGGTAACAACCAGCTCAAAACACCCTGCAATCCAACATAACGCAATCAGGGGCGGAGAGAGGACCAGGGACAAAGTGCACCTCACGACTGGGGAAGGGAGGAATATATCTTTGTTGCAACAGTCCACCATCCACAGGCAACGGCAGTGAAAACACTTAGCTTAGCGAGGGGGTGAGCGTTCTCTTCCCCCAACATCCAACGGAGCCGAGATTCCAACGAAATCCAATTCGCGGACTACCATCCAGCCAAAAGCCAGTCCCGCTTCGCCTTATACCAGGGCTGCGTTCCAATCCGAGATAAGATACTCCCTTCACTTCTTCCCTCCACTCGAGTGAGCCCTCCGAAAGACGTAGTAGGCGAGTAAGCCCTTCCCGAGCGACGGAGGGCAATGGAGGGGACTCTGGGAGAGGGTTGTGGGAAATCGTATTGGAACGACCCTCGCTGCGTTTCTTCCGCAGTTCGACATTTGTCAACAAGCCAACGGAAAGTTTGTGTCGCCATGGAGCTGACTGAGTTAGTTGCCTGTACGTTTTTCCTTTTACAGTTCACGCGGACTCTGTATCGCATGTTTATGGCAAGAAGAGGACTGCGTGGTCGTTTGATTGCTGCGGCACTTGCGACTGTTTTATGGGAAAATAAAGCTGCTTTCACACCGGACGCGAAACATTCAAAGTCAATGCAAAGACGCGAATACACGCGTCGCGTCTAGTGTGAAAGCGGCTATAAGCTCCGCTACAGTCCTCGCGGATGCTATTGGCTAGCTACCGCAAACATGAACGTAAAGTTACATGCTTAAAAATAGTGCGAAACCGATGCCCTCTCCCCCAAACTTCGCTATTTGCATATAACTCTGTCATAAATTACACACTACATGAACACAATTCTTACATTTGTATGGCAATTTCCCTGCCATAATTCCTCCTTTTGCCAGCAGAAAAGAATGGCGGATGTGAAATTTTTACCAAGGGAGAATCAGCAAAGCATTCTGGGCAATATCAAAGCTTGGAGGGATGTTCGTTGTTGGCTTCGTTTGAGGGAGGATAATCGAGGGCTTGCGCGAATGAAAATGCGCCCTTCCCTCCGCAAAACTGGATTGGAATGACCCTACAAGTGGCAGCCATCTTACATCCGGGATTTTTTGGGGATTCACCCCTCGATTGGAGGGCGAGTGAACACGATGAAGCAAGCATTTTTTCGGATTGGCATCCAGCCCTGGTCAACAGGTGCTCAGATCCTTAGCCCCCAGCTGCAGCTGTTGTGTGCCACTCTCGTTCCCCCCGAATCTGTCCACACAGCTTGACACCTGGACATAAAAGCCTGCACCCATACCCTGTACGCAATGGCGTAGAATTGTGTATGGACCGTATGGACATGTCCATACCAATCTCAAGCGAAGGCTGAAATGTCCCCACCAATATTAAGGTTGAAGGAAAAAAAAAAAGTGCGCCTCAGGCGGCACACAAAGGGTTAAGTCCTTTCCCACTTCGGCTTAGCTCCCTGTACGCTGTTTCGCTTGCAAGTTCCGTTAGTGTTGACGGTGCACTCTGAAAAGTTGCAAGCTACCTTAGTTAGCTTTTACCGGAAAATAATGCCAGCGAATGCTAATTAAACATGTCCGCTAGTTTCAAATAGCGAACTAAACCTGGTTTCTGTCACATTTTGGTAAGTAATCGGGTTGCTAGCAGTAGTAAATATAAACCAGGTGGATATGTCAAATTATGAGGTGAATTTCAGTGGAGAAATCCCGCGAAGGTGCCATTATAAATGAATTACCGGAATTTTATATGCAGGAACCACAGCAGCAAGCTGGAGAAACAGAACAAGCTGTTGAGGATACAGATGTATCAGGGCTTCAGGTGAGGTCATAATTATGCCTTGTTCTGTGGAATTATAGGGAAAGTTAGTCTCATGATGTTCAGCAAACAAACTTTTGAAAGACAAAATGTCTTCACCAACTTTGGCTCTGTGGGGGAAATGAAAGAAACACGTAATCGTAACTCTAACATGATCCAGTCCGATTAACGCTCGGTTTGCGCCTCGTCTAATTCATAGTCGGTGGTCCATTTTGAAGTGTTTATCGCGGCTGCAATCGCGTTACCGCACATTAAGATGCTTAATAGAGAGGATTGCGAGCTGGCTTGCTAACGTAATTGGATATCCACTCACTCGGTATCAATGTCCAGATTACTATCTGAGCGGGTTTCATGAGATGGTTTGCAGCTGTCAGTTAAGGTTGTGGCAAGTTTATGTATTTGGCATCTTTGTATGAAAATTGTGGAGGCACTTTGCGTAGCATAATAATTAAAAAAAAGAATGAAGAAACACTCACTCAGATAATCTGTATACAGTGAAGGCAGTATCTGCACTCAGATTTACAAAAAAACTTCCAGCTCGCGCGCTTTGCGCGCTCGCATCACATGCGTGTCCCTGCCAATTCTCACATTAAACCTACGCCCTTGCCTGGGCGCCAATCACCAGCATCGCCTTTTTCCGCAAAACACCTGCGGACAGTTCAACTCAATAAATCAATGAGCGTACATGTTTACTACTGCGCTACGCGGCAGCCATCCAACTTGGCTAATGCTAGTGATGTGACGTTCTGTGCCGATGCTTCGAGGCGTGTGCCGACACTCATTGGTGCCAAGTAATTCAGGAATTATTTTGTGAAGCGCGTATCGAGGCGTGTATTGATGACGTATGCGATCACAACGGAAGCCTCGCCAGCCGGTCGTACCTCGTGACCGGTTCATGAAGTGGTTCGCAATTTGGCGCGCGATTCCTCACGTGGGTGGTCTACGGAATGTTGGACATTACCCAGAAACACTTGCTGTCTCAATGACGATATCAACAGCTGAATAAAATTATCATTGTTTGTTTTATCAAGCATTTTCCAAAAAGAAATCTAAGTTGTTTCATGTTATAACGACTTATGTTCAATTAAAATAATCAATAATATACTATGATGACATCGACTTGCCAGCACCATGACTGAGAAATAAATGCAGTTGCAGTGGTATAAATATCCTGTAGCTCAGTTGCTTGAAGAAATACTTGTAGACTATCAATGCCGTCATTGCTGTAACGTTTGTCTTACAGCATTCGTGGTTATTATTCATCACCTGCTCCCAAACTGATTGTATTCTCCGCAACTTCTTTCGATACGCCACTGTGGTAATACAATTTGCGAAATTTTGCCTGTTTTACACTTTTTGTCCAGTAGATGGCGTAGTGAGCAATTTAAGCCTCAAGAAGCGTCACCCATTAGTGAACCACTTAGGGAAAAAGCTTCAATGCTCCATGAGGCTTCATCTTGCCATCACTAGCTAATGCGTCCCCACGAAACACTCCCCTAAGGGCACAAATCCCCACAACTTTGGTTCCCTCCCCCACTAAGCTCAGTCACCCCATGACACATTATTTGGATCGATTCGTACTTAGTGTTTTTAAAATAACGTTACATATCTTACAGTCTCTGAAATGGAGAATTTTGAAGGACTGTAAGATTTTCGGTGCAGGAGTAGTGTGAAGCGCTACAGTCAGTCGGTCAGAACTGGATAATGATGTCACTCCTGTGATGGTCCTGCCCTGCAGTCCCTCCCCCCTCCTGCTGTCTGCTCGTCCACTTCAACAAGCCACGCCTGCTGCTCGTTGAAGTGGAGGTGCAGGTTAGAGTATTTAGGAGGCAGCTGCATTCTGTGTCTAGGAGCCCTGTTTAAGTTGGTTTGCTGCTGCTCCTCTCTGTTTTATTCTTGAAATTAAATATGTTTTTATATTTTTACTCAGCCTGTGCATGTGGGTCCCTTTACTTGGTTTTGGATGCATGGTCCCAGTGCCCGCCGGCTTCCTGCCTTCTGCCGGCGGGACCAAACCATGACACACTCCACTCAGATGGACCAGAGCACTGACAGTTCCAGAATCTTCTCTTTAATGAAGTTAAGAATTTTACACTTGGTTGTGTGGTTATGAATCAAGCACGTACACATATAACTTCCAGAAACTCGAAATATGGCTGATAATTAGACTGTTAGAACCGGCAGTCTCCACAAACTTTTCCGCTGCTTCTCTCCGCCTGCTCACTGTGCACCGTCACTCGCATTCCCTACTGCGTGACCATTCCTAGCATTCTGATTGGCTAAACAATTAAATAAGGCGGACCTTTTGAACAGTCTCTAAAGGACGTAGCATAGTTCACTAGCTTAAGGACCATAGTACTCGCTGGTTGCAAGTCTAACGACAGGTGATTCTGAACCTCAGGACAGGGCTTTGGAATGGAAAGTTGGGAGAGTCTTACTGTATTCCAGGACAAAGTTCATTTGGCAGCGTAAAACAATGCATCAATATGCATTAAATAGTAGGCAAATAAATCGTCCATCAGTGGGGTCGTTTTGTAAGCACAAGCAAATTCGAAATGAACACATACTTGCGATAGCCAATTAATATGTCAATCTTACTGCTTCCGTGTCGCACTCCAAATGAAAACTGCTTGCCACATGAGGATCACCATGGCCAAGCAAGTCAATTTTTTTGTCTTTGAAAGCCAGAGCCCACTTTCTTTACTCTCTAAGCTTTTCAGCTCCTCCGTTGCTTTTAAAGGAGACATATTATGCTGATCCATGCTTTTTTACAATGACAATTCTATAAGCTTCCACCTCCATGCAGAACGTCGAAAAAGTTGTCAAAAATGACACATAGAGGTTCTGCCGTAATTCTCAAACGGGAATTCACGTGATTTCCTGCCTCTCGGAACGCCTCGTAACGAGAACTTTGCGAGATCTGTCGAAATTCTTTCATCACGATTTCAAGTCAATCAAGAGGAATGTATAAAACCTGTGATGAATCAGGAAGAATCCGCTCTAAACGCGCCCACGACACCCGCCCCCAAACCGCCGAGAAACACACGAGAAGCAGACCGAGTCAGCGTCTCTACCCAGACAGCTGTGATCAAGGCCTCTATAGGCACAGTTTACACCGTCAGGATGCACCAGCAGATCCATAGAGACCCAGTTGGCTTATGGAAAGTTGAAACAACATGTGCAAAGTAAAGGTATGTCTGGAAACTTGTAACTTACTCACAGGTGTCAATTTGCTAAATCCAAAATCGTTGTTGGCTACTACACTTGATATAGCAGGGTTATCAAGTTTTACAAGTGTTTACATACCAATCTTGGCTTATAGCTGTTTAAATCATTTCATTGTAAGTCATTAATTCATTTGAAGATCTCCATGGACTTTCACTGACGAAAATTATCAACAAAACCCAATAATTGAAAATTTCACCAGTGTAAATTTTTGACAGACCCACATAATGTACGTGAACATTAAAACAATAATTCATAATAAAGAGTGTGTTTGTATTTTATTTCCAAATCCTGTAATTTCATAAATTTAATTTATATAACCTTATGTCCACTGATTCTATTTTGGATGAACAGAAGTCTGATTTTCTGGTGGTTTAAGATGCCATGTAACAAATGTCACAAATTGATGTCACTGGAAATGCAAAATTTGACAATGAATGTAAAGAGAAAGTAGAATAAAAGTTCATTTGTGATAGTTATCTTGATACTACTGTTTATTAATGCCATAAGTCTTCAAATAATGGGGATAAGAAATTATTGATATGAATTTTTTTTTTCATGGACATTCATAATTTTGGTGTATTAGTAACACATTGGCAAATTTTGACTCAGATCTCTCAGCTTTGATTATGTTCTCCTCTGAGGATCGGCATGGAAACCTACAGGACAATAGACCTCCTGGAACAGATGCCAGGCTTTAGTGAAGTCTATGTAGCGAAAGTAAAGAAAAGTACTTGTAAACTGCAACCTCCTTACCGCCAAACATTTTGATGAAAGTCAAACTGTCACAAATGTACCTAATATTATCTGCAGAAATACATCAACTGTAACTGAGTGCTGAATTTCTTTTCTTTGTGAGGATGAAAGAATTGTTTGAGTGCTTTGATGAACGTTGTGGTTTCATGTGTAAGACCTTACACCAGGTTATACAGTCTCACTTGTGCACCAGCTGGCTGACTGCATTGCGTCACTTGTTTGTCTGGGATGCACTTCTTGGATTGCATCACTGACAAATAATATATTGTTAGAACAGGGATGGGGGGTACTCATCTACCCCTCCTTTTAGCCCCTCCTCTGTTTTACTGCAGATCTGTTTGTCACATCACAAACTCACTCTGCAAACCCAACCCCCTCTTGTACACCCACCCATCCTTAAATATAATCCTGTGGTGACAGGGTATTGCACAGTCACTCCAAGTGCTGTTGCTTCCTCAATGGATTTCTGACTGGCTGTCATCTGCCCTGCTTACATACCACTCAGATTGATTTATTTTCTGAAGTGGAACGATACTGAATAAAAACATAACCTTCCTGGAAACAGGTGAGCAGGATACAGACCTTGAGGAGTGTGTGTCGAGCAATTGCAGTTTCTCAGGTAAGTTACTAATTCTTTCTTTCAATCTGATGAACCACTCTTTCATTTCTTAAGCAGTGCTTGAGTGAGAGACTGTTGCAGACTGTAATACAATAGACCCAAAGGGCAAACCCTGTCTTCTGGGAACACTGTCTCCACCTCGGGAAGCTGTCTGAACTTGAGGAGTGTATGTCAAGCTATTGCAGTTTCTCAGGTAAGTTATTCATTTTTTCAATTTAATGAACCACTCTTATTTCTTATGTTGTGCTTGAGTGAAAGGCTTTAGAGATTATCTTTCATTTAGTTGAGCGAGGGGGGGGGGTTCTCTCACATTGCTCGTGAGGCTGTGAGCAGACAGAGTCAATCAATGAATCGGGGGGAAATGGCAACCATAAACGTACAACAATTAGGTCGCTTGTTACAGTTCTCTAACAAGCAACCATATTTTTAAAAACAAGCCCCAAAAAAACGCAACCTGCGACCCGAAATTTTTTCAAGTGACTTCAGGAAAAAAGAAGTCCAAAGTCGCGTATTATAAGCAGACTTGGCAACTCTGGTCTTGACCCAGTGCGAGGTAGTTTACCGGTGAATAGATAGCTGGTGTTAACCACTCAAAATGTAGAATTCGCTGGAATGAATGGTAGAATGTAAAATAACGCTGGAATCAGCTTAAGAACATAATTTAGCCTTGAGGTCAGTTTAAGTGGTGAGTTCAGTTAGGCTTGACCATGTAACTTTCATTCACTCTCTTTTCTAAGGATCATCAAGCCTCAAACCTGCCTGATAAAATAAAACCAAAATGAACAGCTCTGCCATCAATTCTAGCCGACCCTTCAACCACTCCTCTTCAGGATCCAGTCCCCAACTCTCGTACACACAAATACCCTGCACATTCGGCCATGTTGGGTTTGTGTCTCTGTTTATTGAAAGGAGCCTCAACCTTGCAGTGGGCTACCCTGCCAACATCATGATAATGTGGCTGGTGGCCAGAGAGAAGAGTGACTCTTCCACCTCCAATTACTTTATCTTCAGCCTGGCCCTCACTGATGCATGGTTTTGCGTGATGAGCCCCGTCTGCTGCTTTGGCTTCATTATGCTTCCCGACGGATATTTTGATTATTTACTAGACTTTACCACTGGGATCAAAAACGGCTCCCCACTCTTTCTCGCCTGCATTTGCCTGGACCGCTACGTGGCTGTGGTTCACCCCATTGTGTTCACCAGAATCAAGGATAAAAAGATCAGCGTTACTTTTTCCATGCTTGTTGGGGGCCTCGTGATAGCCTCTGCCCTCAGCAGGGCAGTGCTCACCAACACATCCTACATTCAAACTCAAATCTACACTGGGCTGATCCTGGCCGCCTTCATCATTATGGTTTACTGCAACATTTCTATCATATGGAGTCTGAGGAGGTCGGTCTTGGGCAAGGAGAAGATTAACCCCATGAAAAAGAAAGCCCTCAGAACTGTGCAAATCTATCTGGGCATCATAGTGTTTCATTACCTGCCTCCAGTTGTTATCCGTTTCTGCAGTTATAATCCTTATCTCTCATTAATCACTTTCTGCACAGCTGAAGCGATTCTATCCACCCTTACGGTCTACAGTTGCATCACTCACCCCCTTCTCTACCTCTCCCTGATTAAGCAGCTGCCATGGCTGAGAAAATTGCTCTGCATCTGCTGCCGAAGCCTTCCCCTGAGCCACATAATGTAAGCACATGAGATGTATGCTTGTGATTGTCTGTTACATTGCATTTACTCTCGACATAAATTCGTGAAAATTAGTTCATGAAACAGAGCAAGAATTTTATCTGAGTTTTAGGCAAATATATTATCTTAAATTTGTAATTAGGAAAGATATGATAATTAACACAACTATAACCATATGCATTGATTAAAAAGTGAAAATTATTTGAATTACTCACGTCTTTTTTTACCATGATTTCATATTACACAAATTAAACTTTTTTTGATTATTTAAAAATGAGCATGTATGATCAATCAAAGAGACCAATTTTTTATGTCATGTGTAAATGATACTTATCTCCATACTTCCAAGACTGTTTTATTTCCATTTAATTTCATTATGCCAGCATGGGGTCTAGTTTTGCCCAGGAAACACCTTCAGTGACTACAGATTTTCTGTAAGCACAGCATATACACAAATAAAAATGATTGTTTTGGCTATTCCTGTGCTTAATGCAGACAATCAGTGAGCAACTACCACATTCAAAGTATTTTAGACCACAAAATGATAAAATGCATTTAAGGGGAATTATACAACCCCAATTCCAAAAAAGTTGGGACAAAGTGTAAATTGTGAATAAAATCAAAACGCAATGACTTTCAAATCACACCTGCCAGTATTTTATTCACAATAGAACAGAGATAGCATAGCAAATGTTGAAACTGAGAAATCTTACAATTTTATCCACTAAATGAGCTCATTTCAAATTTGATGGCTGCTACAGGTCTCAAAAAAGTTGGGACAGGGGCCTGTTTACCATGGTGTAGCATCCCCTCTTCTTTTTTACACAGAGTGGAGGCGTCTGGGCATTGAGGAGACAAGTTTCTTGAGTTTAGCCATTGGAATTTGATCCCACTCTTGTTTAATACAGGCTTCCAGCTGCTGGAGAGTTTTGGGTCTCCTTTGACGGACTTTTCGTTTAATTATCATTTAATTTGATTTTATTCACAATTTACACTTCATTCCAACTATTTCGGAATTGGGGTTGTAGTTAAGCAAATATTTTTCCAAGATATTCACCTTTAACTAAGAATTATTGTTTAAATAATTCTATTAGAAATTGCAGCTGTTTAATATATTGTTACGTCCAAGGACGTATGTGTGCCTAATTGTCTTCTCACAGGTGATCCTGTTAAGGAAGCTGCATACGATTGGACCTGATCAGAACCTCGACGTCATAAAAGATTGCAGAAGCCGTGTGACCGGCAGTCTTCCCTTCCTCGCTCCCAGAACCGCATCGGTTGCTTTTGTTGTTGCGCGTAGTGTTGATTCTTGAAAGTACAAACGTATATTTGTTGAGCTTGTTACGAAACGATAGTCTATATCTGACTGGTTGCAGTTGTTGTGTATAGTCTATACGTCGTTCAGCCCTGTGTGTTGTAAAGAGCTGTAAGGAGTGGGTGCCATTTTGTTTATTCCTTTTTCTCCTGGTTATGTTAGGAAGTTAGGTAAGCTGATTTGTCCTTTTTATTTTTCGGCTAGGAAAATTAGCCCGTTTTGTTTTCAGATTCTTTTGTTTATTGTTTTGGCATTGCCCACCCTGGAGCTTGTAGCTCGCTGGGGCTGACATGTGTAAGCAGTTCCCCATTTTGGAGCCAGTAGCTCTTCGGGGCCGACATGTGTTAGCATTTCAATAAATTCTGTATCTTTTTCGCACTTATAGTGTGTTTGCGTGTTCTGGGAACGGGAAAGGGGACGCTCACTCAAAGCTGTTACAGCTTTAACCTAGAGGGGGGCCGTAACAATAGATACTTAGAGAAACACAGTGATTGAGATAAATGAACAGTGTTTGGTTATAATTTCAGCTGTAATGTGAAGGAAAAAACATGTCACTACAGAGCCTTTTTTCCAGGTTTCGATGTTCTAGTATTGATTTTGACCCCCTAAATCAATTTCGGTGGGAAACAGCTAATTAAATATGCATATTTTGATTTACTCATATTCAGAGGTACATATTGCAAAAAGAGCTTTGTCGAAATATAGATCATTACAGAAACTGCCAAATATGAAGTTAATTGGATGTACAATTGCTGAGAAATCTGTATTTTCTTGTTGAAAATCATCTGTATTTTTATTAAGGTTTTAAAGTGATTTTTAGTATAAAAGTATTTTCAGAGCAAGTTTAGAGCAATTTTAGGACCAATTTGGCAGAAAGTGAAGATATGTCCAGAAAGTAGACTATTTGAAGGACCACTTCATGTTCTTACCTTAAAACTAAAATTTTGAACCAAAATTGGCATTTTGCTTAGCTGTAGGTCCCCTTAGCAAGAAACGTGAAATGTAACCAAAAAGACACACAACGAATTTAAATATAAAGAATTTGAGTAATGCCTCTCTAAAATGTTCAAGGTCAACCATGAGGAAAAGTGTCCATCACCTATCATATACTAACCTCAGTCTCTGAATTCAGCAGGATGCTGTAGTTTGGTGTGAGTTTAGCTGTTAGTTACAGCTCTGGGGAACAAAGGGAAGCACTGGGGTTTGTCATCAGAGACAAGGCCTACTTTATTTCCATAATGGTGTACAGTTTTTGTTGAAACTGGTTGAGACATGAATTGATTCAATGCTGTAGTGATTTCTGGAGCCGTAATTTACTGGTTATTAGCAACTATCCAACAAAACTGTTTTTTGTGCTGCCATAATTGTGCCCTTCAGAAGTAAAGTGGGCTATCCCACATCTCGGTCAAAATGAGTTGGGTGCACTACTGCGTAGTAAAGGTCAACGCAACTTCCCATGATAGCAGCTTTTTCAGGACTATGCTGTGCTGCCATCTATTAAAAGTCATAGAAACCATTCTTAATATGTTGTGACAACCAGTGAGAGGCAGAGTGGGCTATCCCACATTCCAAGATGGCAGCCCCCATGCTGACTGGAGCTGAGGCAGTTCTTGAGAAGATTTTTGAGTCTGAAAGTGACCCCAACCCCCAGTGGAAGCCTACAGGTGAATCTAGTGATGACTCTTCTACAGGTAATAACTGTCCAGTTTCCAGGATTTAATTTTATGCCCAGAAAAAACAAGTTTTTCCTGGCAATGTTGAGGTGTCACCAGCCTTATGATGGTTTTGTGGATTCACTATGAGGTTTCTGCGCCTTTCTCCAGCCAAGAAAGTTAAAGTTAAAGTGGTCCATTCCACATTTCGGGCATTTTCTTTAATTCAGTAAAAAGCTGTCTTGCACAAATTTTCCACAAACTAAGTTTCACTTGGACAATTATGTAAACATGTATAATTATGGAGATGGCATCCTGAATTTTTCAAACTGTTTTAACTTCAAATCTCATTTTCTCAAAACAATGGATCTGTGGGAGAGCCCACTTTACCTCTCAAAGGCACAATTGCTGATGCAGTTCTTTTGCCAAATTAAAGAGCTGTTTCTGACAACAACACACAAGCAAATTGGGCTCCAGCAAATTTACCCTTTTTGGTTTGAACCCCAATGATGTTTTTATTATTATTATAATTATTATGCCCCCGCCTCAAATGAGCTGGGGGCATTATGTCAACGCCCCTTCCGTCCGTCTGTCCGGCCGTAAACTTCTGGTTTCTACGCAATAACTAAACAACGCCTTGTCAGATCCATCTCATTTCTTGATAGTGTATGCAGGGTGGGTAGAGGAAGTTCCTTTTGAAAACCAGCGCTGTGCGATATCCAATATGGCCACCACGGCAGCCATCTTGATTTCAGTATCCGTGCAATAACTAAAGAACTCTTCATCTTCATTACAAAACCAGTTTTCTTTTAACATGTTTAGCTTTCAGTATTATTCGCTCTTTATATTCACCATGCTAAACTAGCAACCTATTCAATCTTAACCCCAATTAAGCATACGGGCGGGGGCATATGCCACGCTCCGCGTTGCTCTTGTTGAAACTTATCTTGCAAAGTACTGCTGGTTTGTCCTCTGTTAAACACACCCCTACTGCTAATAGTATTGATATTAATAGGAATGACACTGGCTTGTTCAGTAATTAGGTTTTGAGTCTTCAAATTTAAAGCCTTTTTTCAGTGGGACTTGAATATTTTGTCCACCCCCAATGTCTGCAGTTAAAAGCTGAGAGGGGACTTCATACAGGATTGCAGTACACTGATATAAATTTAGCATGTTTCACAGTCCAAATTCAACCTTATCATTGTTGATCCTCTATCTCCGCAGTCAGGTACACAATGGCTGTTTAAATTATGGAAATATCATTCCCCATCTATAGGCCATTAATTATATGTATTGGTTGGTTAAACCCAGGTGGGCTTATGGTCTTTTGAGCAGATCTGTGTGCCTATTTTACCCATCTTGCTGTTTAGGTGTCTGAGTGACTTAACATTGTATAACATGGAAAATCCTAAGCGGCATTGTGGTACATCCAGCATTACAAGCACTGCAATTAACAACTAAATATATCATTTAAGTAAAAATTTAATTCCTCTGGGGATTATGAACTGTTGACAGGCTTCCACTTTGCTGAAAGGACTGTTTTTTTTTTTTTTTTTTTTTAACTTGATTATGCATCTTGTTTGGACGTGGTGCATCGCTATTGATTTAAAAGCAGCACAGCTTAGCTCAAGTTTACAAGCACTTAGTTAATGTTCTGATCTTGCAGAAAAAATCTTGAAAATGCTTTGTTAATCTTAAGGTTGTGCTTTGTAAAATAGATATTAAACATTTCAAAACATGTAAAAGCCTTGAGGCATGCAAAGTAGAGCATTTGTGATTGCTTTCTATTTCCCAAACGGTGAGCTGTTGCACGATAGCAGAATTCATAAATCCAGGAAGACTGAGAAAGCAAGGCTTGGCCCATTCTACTCCGTGCATCCTGGCTTAATCCTTTGTACGTTTGCTAAACCGGGCTGAGGAGCGGCTATGTCAAGCACCTATCGGGCTTGATGCATGCAAGAGAGTCTGCTGGCTTGGCTAACTAAACACAACTTCAGACAACAAGTGTAATGTAGCAAGCTGAAAGTTATAAGTAAACAAATTTTGTGTTGGCTAGGTCACACAGCGAACATATTTCCCGTTTTGTCTTAAATCGCAGTGGTGTGCCGTCAGAGCCAGCAAGGCCTTCTCTGCTGGCCTAGATAAATTGGAAAAATTATGTTTTCTTCATAAATACCTTAATTAAAGCTACATGTATTAATAGAAAGTCAATCAAAATCCTCAATCATTATATCTAAGTGATTTCATTGCTTAACCCCAAGTTTCGCAGCTTCCACACTGCAGACAGCTTTTAGAAAGGCCAGCTCCGTCTTATCCAATCAGATTTTTTTCTCTGCAGTCTCCGGGTCAAAGCTGCTCTCTACATGGCTCTCAGTCTACAGTGAAAACCAGTCTTAAACTAAGTTTATGCAACCGGCCCCTGGGGCAGGTTGCATAAACTTAGTTTAAGACTGGTTTTCACTGTAGTCTGGTCTTAAATTGTCAAGTTAGACTAGTCTAATTAAGACAGTCTGTTGCATAAAGCTTAAGACTGACTTAATTTGAGCCAAAATAAAATTAGCCACCTCTCCCCCTGGCTAAGCCTGAGATGAGAGCTTTGTTGCCATGGCAACACATTATTAGAACACCTGTTAAAGGACACAAAGATACAGCTATATTTATCGTTTTTCTAACAAAAAAGGACAAAAATATGTTACATTGGAAACAGGATTATCAGCTCTGTTTTATTTTATTTATTTATTTTTGTAGTTTTGGAGGGGGTCCTCCTTCGGTGGCTGGATTTTTTCCTCTTCCATATTCCCGTCTTAAGCTGCTTTCACACCGGACGCGAAACGAATTTTTCGCACGACAGATTACATTCAAAGTCAATGCAAAGACGCGAATACCCGCGTTTCGCGTCTTTGCATTGACTTTGAATGTAATCTGTGGTGAGAAAAATTCGTTTCGCGTCCGATGTGAAAGCAGGTTTTGATTCTTGCACCATACTTTTGAAAATGTTTTTGAACATCTTTTACGGTTCTCACGACCGTTGATACTGTTCGCCTTTTCTGTAATTTTCTCCCCTAACTTGATGACGTGTCAAATTTTCGTTCGCTTGATTAAAACTATTGAATAAAAGACTTTTTTCGGCATTTTATTCCCCAGCAAGCAAAGGTTTTCTGTTGCGCTTAAGAGTTGCGATCTCCCGCTGTCACCGAGTGTCGCTGTTGTGTCCGCCATGTTTTTCATCTCTGTTAAGTGTCTTATTTTACCCATGATACATAGCGCAACAGGCTATCTAAGTCAGTCTTAAATAAGTCACTCATAGACAAGTTTTATGCAACAGGCTTATTTAAGTGTCTATGTTGTGGTTTTCATCTAGACATATTTTCAGATTATGAGGTTCCTCCATCCCCAAGCAATTGGAGAGAGACAGATTCTTCAGACGATTGGGCTTTATTGAGGCATATTGATAAATGTAAAGCCGAGTTCTTTTTGCGCAAGAAGAACTGACTTCTTACTTTTCACACCCAGCTTTTATACCTTTATCACAGGACATATCTTCCAAATATGGTCTTTCCGCATTCTCATTCTCGCGCTACAATTGGCCAGCCAAACCAAAACGCCACTACCTAATCCTTCAGGAATTCAAAGAAAAGATGAGCTGCACATCACTTAAAAGGAGCGGATAATTCCACTCAAGAGATGAAAAGTACAGACAAAGGAATAGGATACAAGTGGATACATAAATGATTCAATTGTTTTTTTTTTCAGTAACTAATGATTTTACTGAACAAATATTGATCAAAGCTATAGAAATCAAATGCATCACCTGATTATGTTTTTGAATCAACTAAACAGAAGCCTGCTTACTAATCAAAGCTACAGAAGCGCGCTTATGTATGTGTGTGAGCTGCTCATGCATGTGTGAATTGAATTGCTTGTATGTGTGTGTGTCTGTGTGTGAACTGCTTGTATGTGTGTGTGTGTGTGTGTGTGTGTGTGTGTGTGTGTACATGTGTACATGTGTGTTTGCACTGCTCATGTCCTCCCTATGCGTATGTGAACTACTTGTGTGTGTGTGTGTGTGTGTGTGTGTGTGTGTGTTGTTATGTGTGTGTGTGTTACTGCTGCTTACATAATATGGTTATTGATTATGATTATTGATTATGGTTATTAAACATGGCAATTAATCTACTGATGAATATGATGAGAAATATTGAAATATAATCTTCAACATCTATGGTAAGTCTGACTTAAAATGACATTTAAGTCCAAGACTGGGTCTAATTTTATGCAACCGGCCCCTGGTCTCAAGTCTCAAGGCCTTCAGAATGTAGATTGCTTCCCTCTCCCATTAAAAATAGCGGGACGATTGAGCTAATTGTTATATTTTTAACCAATCAGATTGCGAGTATGCCCAGTGGGGCGTAATCTTTGACACAGCAGAGCCTTCTAGCTGGCCTCTGCCTACGTCAGGATGTTACGAGCTGACAACAGGTTAGTTACGTTAACTAATGGAACAGTCTGTATTGATCTTACATGAGTGGGCGTGTCATATGAAAGTAATGCAACGACTGTGGTGAATTTTGCAGTTGTTTCGAACTTTAGCGAGCTATAAACCCAAAATTTACTCAGAGTTAGCACTGAGCTGACTCCTTCACTGGTACTGAAACACTCTCTGAGTCACAGACATCCGCGTTCGAACTAACAGGTAGCTAGCTGCGGTTTTTAAATTCACTGTGTGTAGTGTATGGACCTACTTTCTTAGCGCAGCTATACCCCTGTGTTCTATAGCATATCTGCTATGTGGTTGCATACGCGCATTGACACACATGCGCTCACGCTTTATCTCCTGAAGTAAAGTGTTGAACTGCAACCTCTTTGAGTTCGCTGATAATTTCATTTCTGTTGTCACTAACACAACAAATTGGTGATGAGTACGGACCGAGACGTGGGCGAAAGTCACCGGCTGCACTGACAGTTGAGGGAGACGACAGTGGAGCTCGGAGGACAGGAGAAAGAGTGACCGGCACGGTCCGGCCAGCGAGGCGAGCAAAGGGATGCGTGAGTGACTGCACAACTAGCAAGCTGAACGAAGCTAAGTGTTAACGCCAAAGTGAACTTAAGGGAGCATGGCGTGTGACGGGAAAATAGACGAATTTTACAGTGCAAATGAAGACTGGGAGTCGTATATTGAAAGAGTCGAGCTGTACTGTATAGCAAACGGTGTGGAGGAGGATAAAAAAAAGTCCCCACGCTCCTCAGTCTAATGGGTGCTAAAACTTATCATTTGCTACGGAACTTATTAGCTCCGACAAAGCCTGCCACGCAAACATTCCAAAGTATCGTGAATACATTAAAGAATCATTTGAGCCCGAAACCCCTTGTGATAGCGGAAAGGTTTCTTTTCACAAAAGGAACCAGTCTAAGGACGAAAGCATCTCAGAATATATAGCTGAATTGTGCACACTTACTCAATTCCGTGAATTCGAAGCAGGACTTTCCAATGCATTGCGTGATAGACTGGTATGTGGCATGCATTGTCAAAGCACACAGAAGAGGCTACTGTCAGAAAAAGATCTTACGCTGGAAAAAAAGCATTGGCTATTGCTGTGTCGATGGAGACGGCAGATAGGGATGCTTTAGAGCTTCAGAAAAAGGCTGCAGACAGTGGTATGCACAAAATGTCAATGAATGATGGCAAAAGACACAAGTGTTACAGATGTGGTACGACGTCACGATCCCAATGACTGCTGGTTTAAGGATAAAAACTGCAGGAAGTGTAACAGACCAGGGCACATAGAGAGAGTGTGCAAACAAAAGTCAAACAGCAAGCATGCCCAAAAAGAGAATTCACCCCGGGATAAACATTTTAAGCACAAGGCTAAACATGTGCACAATGTTACTAAATGTGAAAGTGAATCAGAATCAGAGTCTGACACAAGTGAACTAGCTTGCTTAGAATTACATGACATAAGTGAGCAAGACAGAAAAATAATTTGGATAACCATTGATGTGTCTGGGGTTAAATTAAACATGGAGCTAGACACAGGATCAGCTTTATCTGTTATTTCAGAAGCTGACTACAAACGGGTTTTCCCTAAGCTACCATTACTTAAAACCTCAGTGATGCTTAAGACCTACACCGGTGAAAAAGTGTCTCCTAAAGGGAAACTGAAGGTAAATATGACATACAGTGGGAAAACACAGCAACTGGAGCTATATGTTTTGAAAAATGGAGGGCCAGCACTTTTCGGACGTGAATGGTTGAGGAAGATCCAATTGGACTGGCACGCCATTAAATCCCTAAATGTGTCACCAGCAGGCAACCGTAGCCCACACAATGCCACACAGAGACTGTCGCAGCTACTCAATGTCAATTAGAAGGTCTTTGCTGAGGGTATTGGTACACTAAAAGGGATAAAGGCAAAAATTGAATTAGATTAAAAGGCAACACCAAAATTTCATAAAGCCCGTCCAGTGCCATATGCATTGCGTCCAAAGGTAGATGCTGAGCTGCAGAGTTTAGTGGCATCTGGAATCCTGTCAAAAGTTGAATGGAGTGATTGGGCCACGCCCATTGTACCTGTGATAAAAAAAGGAAAGGCGGAAACTGTTCGTATATGCGGCGACTTTAAAGTGAGCATTAATCCTGTGCTGTGTACTGTGCAGTACCCATTGTCACGTATAGAGGGCATTTTTGCATCACTGGCAGGAGGGAAGAAGTTCTCAAAAATTGATTTAGCACAGGCCTACTTGCAAATGGATATTGAGGAGTCAAGCAAAAAGCTCCTCACTATTAACACTCACAAAGGACTGTTCCAATACAACAGGCTTCTCTTTGGTGTTGCATCGGCCCCAGCGATTTGGCAAAGGGCGATGGACCAAGTCCTTCAAGATATCCTCGGTACCCAGTGTTACCTTGATGACATCATTATGACCGGAAAGAATGATGATGAGCATCTCCAGAACCTCAGCAAAGTGCTCACCAGGCTGAGTGAGTATGGCCTGCGTGCAAAGAGAAGTAAGTGCGAGTTTTTCAAGAGTGAAATCTCATATTGTGGACATGTCATTGATTTGCACGGCTTACACAAATCACGAGAAAATTAAAGCGGTGATTCAGGAACCAAAACCAGAGAATGTCTTACAACTAAGGTCATATTTAGGCCTTGTTAATTACTCTCCCAAAGTCTCTCCCAAACCTGGCTACTGCATTGCACCCACTGAATGCCCTGTTACAGGCAGGAGCCAAATGGGAATGGTCTGAGGAATGCAACAGAGCGTTCAAAGAAACAAGAAGGCTGATAACATCAGATGAACTGCTTACCCATTATGACCCAACACGACCAATCAGACTGGCATGCGACGTTAGCCCTTATGGGATTGGTTGTGTCTTGTCACATATTATGACAGACGGATCTGAGCGTCCAATTGCATTTGCTTCAAGGTCACTGACTAGCGCAGAACGCAATTATGCGCAGATCGACCGAGAAGCCCTTAGTCCAGTATGGGGCATCAAAAAGTTCCACCATTACCTCTACGGACAAAGGTTTACTCTTGTGACAGACCACCAACCCCTGGTGTCGATTTTTAACCCCCGGAAGGGAATCCCAGTGATGTCGGCAACCTGCTTACAGCGTTGGGCACTCTTCCTTGGAGCTCACTCTTACGACATTGAGTTCAAGGGTACCAAGTAAGACTTCTTCTCCAGACCCCGCGGAGGTGTTCTATACAGCAGTGGTGGACCAGCTGCCAGTGACAAATGCTGAAATACAAAGACAAACGAAGAATGACCCAACCTTGTCAAAAGTCTACGACATCACCATGCAAGGATGGCCAACTTCGGGTAATCCCATGTTTCCAGAGTTTTCAGTCAGACGAGCCCAACTCTCAGTATGTCAGGGAACTCTGATGTGTGGATCTCGTGTTGTAGTTCCCTCAAAACTACGCACCAGAGTCTTAGATAATCTTCACGAAGGGCACTTGGGCACTGTTAAAATGAAGAGTCTAGCCCGAAGCTACGTCTGGTGGCCGGGTATAGACAAACAAATTGAAGACCTCACCAAAGGCTGCTCAGGATGCCACAGAGTTTAGAATGCGGCACCACAGGCACCTCTTCACCCATGGGGGTGGCCTTCTGCACCATGGCAAAGAGTGCACGTCGACTTCGCCGGGCCATTCATGGACTTTATGTTCCTGATTGCTGTCGACGCTCATTCCAAGTGGCCGGAGGTGATACTGATGAAGTCAAGCACATCAGAAAAGACTAAGTGCTCTCAGGTCCATTTTCTCCAGAAACAGCCTACCTGAACAAATTCTGAGTGATAATGGACCGCAATTTATTTCAGAAGAGTTTCGTCTATTCATGAAGAGAAATGGCATCAAGCACTTCAAGTCAGTGCCTCACCACCCAGCTACAAACTGATTGGCTGAAAGGTTTGTCCAAACTTTCAAGAAATCCATTAAAGCCATGGAAAAGGAGGACATTTCTCTTCAGCACAAGGTCGACAACTTCCTCTTTGTGTATCGGAACTCCACTCATGCAACGACAAACCAAACACCTGCAATGCTATTCATGAACAGAAACCTCAGATCTCACATAGATCTCCTAAAACCAGATCTGCGAAAGGAAGTGCAGAAGAAACAGTTTGGTCACTTGCCAAGTAAAGCTGCAAGAAGTTTTGAGATTGGACAGGAAGTCCTAGCACGCGACTACCGAGAAGACAAGTGGACCCCTTGTAAGATAGCCACAAGAACCGGGCCACTGATGTACACCGTTGATGTTGGCGAGCGTACCTGGAGACGTCACTTGGATCAGATTCTGGACGCACAGCCAAAGAATAACACCTTGCCATCTCTAGATGTACCCCTCAGAGACAATCACACCACTAACATCGACGTGACACCTGCAACAGACTCCCTTGTCCCTGACAAGATCCCCGTTACCCATGATGTTACTCCACAGGTCCAGAGGCGTTACCCTGAAAGGCATTGAGCGCCCCCCAAGAGACTGGACTTGTAATGTGCATACATTATATTGTTGTGGACTTTAAAACACAGCTAAAAAAAAAAAGATGCCTGTTAAAATGCTTATTATATACATTCTATATGTGAATAGGATGTTTTGTTATGCATAAAGCTTCATGATGCATTTATCTAAAGGGGAAGGAAGTGTAGTGTATGGACCTACTTTCTTAGCGCAGCTATACCCCTGTGTTCTATAGCATATCTGCTATGTGGTTGCATACGCGCATTGACACACGTGCGCTCACGCTCTATCTCCTGAAGTAAAGTGTTGAACTGCAACCTCTTCGAGTTCGCTCGTAATTTCATTTCTGTTGTCACAAACACAGCACTGGGAACTGAGTAACGATGCGATCTATGTGAGAGCATGCATCAACTTCACGCACTGGCATATCTGGTGGTGACCATCCCCGTGTCTACTGCCTCTGTCGAGCGGTCATTTTCAGCCCTTTAAACGCATCAAAACTAACTCGCGAAATGCAACTGGGCAGGCTCAACTGTCAGCACTGGCCTCCGTGGCAATTCTGAAGGACCTTTTATTGGAGCTCAAATGGACTGATATGCTGTACGACCGCGTCATTCATCATTTTTGTAAGAAAGCAAGGAGGATGGAGTGCATTTTCAAATAACAAGCAGTTGCTGTGAGTTTAATAAATTTTTCATTTTATTCATGGTAAGTTTTGGATTTTGTTTTAGATCGTTTCTGCTGGTGTGTGTCTGGCTGTACCCTTGCACATTGAGGCACGTGTGTGTTTATGCGCAGCAGCTTGGCTAGTGTCCCAGTAGTCTTTCCTAGGTAGTCTACTTGGATGTGACTGGTTGCTGAGTTTTTTCTTGATTCTTAGTAAAGGCAGTGATTGATTAATGCAGGCAGTATGGCGAAGTGCTTTTTGTGTGAATGCTGTCACTGGAATTTGTGGGGAGGTTACGTTATGACGTCAAGCTGTTGCCGCGGTTAAATTTAGGTTAATTGCGGGAGGCTTACTAAAGTCCTAGGTGTAAAATGCACGGCCCACCACTGTTCAATCATGAAACCTTGCTTATTGCCAATAAAACTTACATTTTCTGTCAAATGTGTCTGTTTGCCATCGTATGCCTGCTTTGTCTAAACATTGTAGCTGCAAGGTGTTCGTAATAACCAGGTGCTGTAGATCTCTGAGGAAAAGCAAGGAACTTCATAAACTCGAGGTCAATAAGTCTGCGATGTGACGTGTTTTACTGACATGTAAGTATTACTATTACTGAACGGAATGCTTTGCTTCGTTATGTGTACAGTAAAATCTGAGTACATAAGTGAGGCAAACCATTAATGTTGCGCTTAATTCATCCATCATTAAATATAATTACGTGTTCTGACTCTCTGTGATAAGGCGAATTTACCGTGCTCTATTTTTTTTCTTTTGTTTGCGGGATTGGGGGTCAAATCCGAAAAGAATCAGAGACTTCTCAGTTATCATATAGTCCCTAGATACAATGGGGTAGAAATGTTCTCATTTAAAGTTTGTTCGAAACCTGCCAGCGACTGCAAGCAAAATGATCACACAGTTTGAGATATGACTGCTGTCCTGCATAAATTCTTATTTGCATCTACAATAATTTATTGTCCAAGCTTTATGACAATTCTCTGATGCCATAATTTGTTAATAACATACCAGTGAAGTCAAACTTGGAAAATAAAGCGCCAATCAAAAGAAATGAGCTGACAAAGGAAGGTAAATAAGGATTAGAGACCAATTACTAGATGAGTAACATTTATTGAGTCACAGATGCGCGATCGCCCGTGTGCAGCCCAGACCCATAAAAGCGGTGCACAGCCTCGGCTCGAAAGAAAGAAGTAACAGTAGTGCTTGTGAGATCATAGGGTGCATCTCAAAGCGTAGACTGCAGCCTTTGAAGGCTGCATTTTTAGGGATCGTCACTTACTTCCATCTGCCAGACTAACATTTAGGGTTCGGGATAAGGTTAAATTTAGAGTTAAGGTTAGGTTTGTGGGCTAGGTTTAGGGTAGGGGGCTAGAGTTAAGGTTAAGGTTAGGGAAACCAGAAACAACTTGCTTAAACCAAAGTAGTTTAACGGAGATGAAATGATGTCATGTCAGTTTGGCCGATGGAATTCAGTGACCACCCCTAAAAATGCAGTCTTCGGAGGCTGCAGCCAACGCTTTGAGATGCACCCATAGACTGTATAAAAAGATGGACGCAGCACCCTGGTCTGAAAAATGAAGCCCATGCGGAAGTACCGTAAAATGGCATTCTATTTAATGACCAGCAGATGGCGACGTCGGTGGTTGCAGAAAGAAGTTCAATGCTATAGAAGTCTATGAGAAAATGACCCTACTTTCCCACCTGATTTTTCATTTAAATAATGATTTTTCACATTATTTTATGGTAGTCATAGCAAGTTTCAAGTCTCCTTCGATATATCATGATGTTCATTTTTGTACATTATGGTCCCATATAGACTAGAATAAAGGATAAAGCCAGAATATGCTTTAGGGGCGTGGCTATCCTCTGGTCCTCGTCCAATACGGTCAGATCCAGAGCCACGGTCCTCCCCGGATCTTCAGTACATGCTCTCGTCCAATAGAAATCACATTCAGTTTCTAAATGACAACATGGCGCAATTCAAATTGCCAAAATCGAGGCTTCCTTTATGGTATGTTGAAACCAATGGGTGACGTCATGGTAGCTTCGTCCATCTTTTTATACAGTTTTTGTCTGCGCACCACTCAGACAATCAGCGATTCAGCGAGTCTAATCTACTGTACATTTCATCACTACATCGGATCGGGTACGGACAAGAGAAAGTCACTGACCGTGACATCTTTAGAGCTTGGGCGCAGGCCGACTTAAAACTGCCCTTTGTGATCTCCGATTGTCGTAATGGAATATCATTTGTACCGGCGTGGATAATTTTGGAGAACTTGCATTTGCCCATATCGAGTAATTTCACATTTGCCTCGATATCAGTCACGCGAGCGCCAGGGATACAGTTCACTGTGGTGGCCGGTTTAAACACCCTTACATTTCTAACTATGGAATCCCCGATAATTAGTGACTTTTTCCAGTATTCGTTCGTCTGGCTGTATTTCTTCGAGGGGAGCAAATGAATTAAACAGTTTAACGGGAGAGGGACTGGATGGCTGTGCAAGTTCCTTTCCCCTACGTTTACCTCAAACTGTTACAAATACATCACGCTGTGAAGAAGCTGCTGCAGCAGGTAAGGAACGGGAAACAGAAAGAGAACTAACATTAACACTAGTTTCAGGCTAGACCGAGAAAGACAATGAAAAAGAAAATGAAACTCGCACACTCGAATGCTCCAAATATTTAATAGAAGACAATGTTTCGAGCCAATGCTCTTCGTCAGGTCATCTTTACAAAGTGTTTTCTGCGCACCTAAATAGGTACCCACGGACAGCGTCATCGATGGTGGGTGGACCTGCAAGTGAAATGATTACATTCACATTTCTAAATCTCTTTGCCAACATTCAAAAACCTTATCAAAGGCAGAGAAAACAAAAAAGCAAGATGAATTCTTCATACAGGTAAGGACTACAAAAGTAACAATACCACAAGTGTATGAACCCATTACAAAAAATGATTAATAGGGAAATCTTCATTCATTCCCTTTGGAGACATAGTATCCAGAGTATAAATCCAAAAAGACTCTCGCTGCAATAGCAATTTATTTGTATCGCCTCCGTGTCTAGGACATTTGACATGTTCAATACCCAAATATTTTAAAGACGCCACATTATGTTTTGCTAACATGAAATGCATGGCCACCGGGCTTGTGGGATCCTGGTTCCGAATACTGGAGCGATGCTCAGAGATGCGTGTTTTTAATGCTCGGTTGGTTTTGCCTACATATCCTAAGCCACATGGACATTTTAGCAAATACACTACATTAGTTGTAGTACAGGTAATGATGCCCCTGATATTAAAGCGTTTCCCTGAAATGGGATGTGTGAACGTGTGGCTTTTAGACGTAAAACTGCACTGTGCGCAGCGTCCACATCTGTAATTGCCCTCAGGGACGCGATCCAGAAAAGTTTCAGGTTTCTGGGGCAGGAGATCTGATTTGGTCACTATTTGTCCAATGTTGGACAAAATTAAAAAGTTTGAGCGGGACAACGAGGATTACAGGAATGGCCGGGTCTACAAATGGAGAGGGCATCCCCAGGACACACCTCCCAACGCACCCCAACGGATTCCCGATGACGTCGGAAGACGCCCACAGAAACACCGCGCTCCGAGGCAAGCTGACATGTCATCCCTGGATTCCCCTGACTCGGAGTTCAGTGATGGTGTACACTCCCGGGAAGGTTTTTTGGAACGACGAGGGGGACACATGGGAACTGCAGGACAACCACGGCGAGGCCGAGGACAATGAGGACGTGGCGGAAATGCCGGAGGGGCAAGCGAAAGAGGATACCGATCTCCGTATGCAACACGGAGCAAGAGGTACTAAATGTTATCAACCTATCGGACAAGGAGCTCAGCACGCCATGTAAGTTAGCCCTTGGATAAGGCCTATCCTTTGCTCCCAGTACGCAATGTAACGACTTTGAAACCATCATTGACTGTCACAAGTTTTTCCGCACATTAAGGTTGAGGGAATTTTTTACTCCCGATAATAGACCCAATGTTGTAGCGGATATTTGCACTGTCACCCCAGCTCATGAACATGCTATTCGGGAAAAACAACCCTTGCGTAACAAGTCCACCTTTTGTCCTCCTAAAAATAGGAATCCATCATTGGAAACTTATTGCAGATTAGTAGAACGGGATGTAACTCAAGTATTAAATAAAAAGCGGATGTACAAAACCATGAACAATCTCCCAAAAGATCAAAGAGAAGCATTGACTGATCTGGAAAATGATGCGACTGTGGTTGTTAAACCCGCCGATAAAGGCGGAGCCATTGTGATTCAAAACCGCGCGGATTATGTGCACGAAATCACTAGGCAATTGGGTAATGACAATTTCTATAAAAAGTTGTCGGGTAATCCCATTGCATCTTTAAAGGTAGAAGTGCATGACACCTTGCAGCTATTCTTTGATAACGGGGAATTTGACAAAGGCACCTTTGACTTCATGAAAATTGACCATCCTGTTACACCAGTGATCTATACTCTGCCTAAAATACATAAATCCCTGAACTCTCCTCCAGGTAGACCCATTGTGGCGTCAATAGGGTCTCTTACCAAGAACATCTCTACGTACGTAGATTCCCTACTCAAGCCTCATGTCATTTCCCTCCCGTCGTATGTTAGAGACTCCATGGACATGATAACCACTCTAAAAAATATGATTATGATCGATGGAGATTTATGCATGGTCACTTTAGACGTTGAAAGCCTCTACACGTGTATCCCACACGAAGGTGACCTTCAAGCGCTTACCCATTTTATGAATAAGCGAGACTCGGCATGCACGCCCAGCACGCAATGTATCAGGGAGCCCGCTGAACTTGTTCTCACAAAAAACTATCTCATGTTCGAAAATGACTACTACCTCCAAATACGGGGCACTGCTATGGGAAGCCGTATGGCCCCCAACTATGCTGGGCTATTCATGGGTTTGTTTGAAGAAAGTCAGTCTTTGGTCCGAACAACCCTTTTATGACAAACATTAAATTATGGCGACGATATGTAGACGACATATTTTTATTGTGGCCTGGCAGCGAATCTGACTAGAAGAGGTTTTTCCAGTGGATTAATACCAACAACCAGTCCCTATCATTTACGATGTGTAATGGGGGAAAAAAAAGCCACTAGATGGCAGCATTGACAAATTTTTTTTGTTAAGCCCAGTCTGGAGCTAGGTTGGGCATGTCCTGGGCATGCCTCAGAGGGGGCTGGACAAGAGTATATAAGGAGAAAAATTGAGAGAGTGGAAGAGTAGTTGGAGAAATTGCAAGGAGAAATTGTGGAAGGATACATTTGACCAGACCTGTCACTCTTTTCAAGACCTGTGAAGCTTTTTGTGGATTTTAGCCTGTGTTGGAGCATTTTCCTGTCCCAGGACATTGCAACATAGCAGCCCATCTCCATTACAAAGGAACTGTAAATATCTCATTTTTTATTTGATTTCAATCTTGGTCAGTAGAGGTAGATTGTAGACTAGTTCAAAGTGTGTGTTAAATTAAATCTGTTGAAGTTTAAGAATTCTGTCTGTCATCCCTTGCTGTCCGTGACGTCATAACAAATTGACGCCATAACAAATTGGGGCCATAACAGATGTCATTCAATCAACAAGAAATTTGTTTTCTTGACATCCCGATTACTAGGTGCGACCAAGGCTTTAAAACTAGCGTGTACAAAAAACCAACAGACAGGAATACGCTATTGAGAGCGGATAGTTTCCACCCGTTACCACTGAAACGCAGCCTACCCGTCAGTCAATACAGCCGCATACGAAGACTTTGCAGTGACGAAACTGACTATAAAAAACAAAGTGACGTCCTAGACACACGTTTTAAGGATAGGGGCTATCCAAATGAATGGCTAAATAGGGCACGGGATAAATTTGAGCACAAAACACAAGATGAGTGTTTACAATCCACGCGAAACAGGACCTCTGATAATAGCCCCTTGTGCATTATGCGGTATTCACCTATGGGACGAGAGTTTGAAAAAATAATTAAACGACACTGGTACCTCCTGAGCAGCGACCCAAAACTGTCCACTACTTTCAAGGACACGCCAAAAATTGTTTACAGACGTCCTCCCAACATTGAACAAATAGTGACCAAATCAGATCTCCTGCCCCAGAAACCTGAAACTTTTCTGGATCGCGTCCCTGAGGGCAATTATAGATGTGGACGCTGCGCACAGTGCAGTTTTAAGTCTAAAAGCCACACGTTCACACATCCTATTTCAGGGAAACGCTTTAACATCAGGGGCATCATTACCTGCACTACAACTAATGTACTGTATTTGCTAAAATGTCCATGTGGCTTAGGATATGTAGGCAAAACCAACCGGGCATCAAAAACACGCATCTCTGAACATCGCTCCAGTATTCGGAACCAGGATCCCACAAGCTCAGTGGCCATGCATTTCATGTTGGCAAAACATAATGTGGCGTCTTTAAAATATTTGGGTATTGAACATGTCAAATGTCCTAGATGCGGAGGCGATACAAATAAATTGCTATTGCAGCGAGAGTCTTTTTGGATTTATACTCTGGATACTATGTCTCCAAAGGGAATGAATGAAGATTTCCCTATTAATCATTTTTTGTAATGGGTTCATACACTTGTGGTATTGTTACTTTTGTAGTCCTTACCTGTATGAAGAATTCATCTTGCTTTTTTGTTTTCTCTGCCTTTGATAAGGTTTTTGAATGTTTGCAAAGAGATTTAGAAATGTGAATGCAATCATTTCACTTGTAGGTCCACCCACCATCGATGACGCTGTCCGTGGGTACCTATTTAGGTGCGCAGAAAACACTTTGTAAAGATGACCTGACGAAGAGCATTGGCTCGAAACGTTGTCTTCTATTAAATATTTGGAGCAGTCGAGCGTGCGAGTTTCATTTTCTTTTTCATTGTCTTTTACTGAACTCAGCACCCGTATAAGGGATGTGCGTATTTCCTTGATTATTCGTGGACCGAGAAAGAATCAATGAACTCCTCATTCGACCTAATGTTCTGCAGCATTTCAATGCGAGCTTCCAGCTGTAAAAGCTTTTCAGCAAAGCTAGCATATGAGATGCATTTCTTGCTAAGCGCAGAGGAGTCGCAACAAAACATATTAAATTCAGAGCACAAGACAGGAAAAGAGGTCGGCGAACAAGGGAAGCAATCATGGTTGTTAACTTATGTTAGCAGGATGCCGGCGTAGCCCAAGTCCAAGGTTCACCTCACGGGCGTCTTGCAGAAGTGCAGGATGTTGAAAAGCGCGAAATTTGCGATTGTATTCCGTCAAAGGCAGAAAATCTCTCAGATTTGGTTTACAAGTTTCAAAAAAAACCCAACGTAATATTAACAGGAAAATAGGATAGAAACGCTCAGCACTACAGGTGCTACCCAATTTATTTAAAATAATTCCCCACTTCTATATTGAGCAACATATAAACTGAAACCTCCGATAATCCCATGTCTGAAATTTAGGTTTTTTCCTCCCCATGGCCTTATATATAGACAGCAGTGGGAGCTCGTGAAGTGGCAACTGCGGAGGCTCAAAACAATCACTTAAAATTAATGATTGATCACGACCTGTTTTCAATCATTCAGTCGTTATTCTGATGTCTCTTTATATGGCAACATATTTGTAATGTGACCAACATGTCTCATAACAATGCTTATGTACTTATTTCATTACGAAATAAGAGCACTCAGAAAGCGCAGCACCTCGCCATGCCAAGGCAACTCTGTGCTTTAGTTATTTTCGTTGGCTGATGTAGGGTATTGTTGCATTCCACTGCCAGGTGGCAGCAAAATCCAAACGCACAGCCTATTGGAAAGACAAAAATCTCTGCCAGCATAGCTGGATTTGAACTTTGGCCTATATCTCAGCTGTACTTTGGCCTAGATATGCCAAAATTTAAGCACTTGTTCCTCTTGTGCTACTCTAACATCCGGCAAAGTTTGGTTAAAATCTATGCGGCCATTTCTGAGATATACTGCTGACAGACAGACTTAGAAACAAACCAACCAAAGCTGGCGAAAACATACACCTCCTTGGCGGAGGTGAACAAGTGTGCGCGTCACATTCATCATTTCACTTACACCATGGCTAAGGTGCTCCGAAAATTATGTTAGACACCTAATATGATTGGCATGCTGTACAGTCTAAAGAAAGAGTTTTATATCTCCAGTTTTTTAAAATGTTAGACCCAAGACCCATGCCTTCAAGCACTAAAAATATGACATTGATTACTTGTATCCCTTTTGAGATATATACCCACTATAATGACCAAAAATACGCACTTTTCATTCTGAAGTCAACTTCCAAGGTCATTAAAACATAGAATACAACCATTGTGACTGATATTTTTTGTGGTTTTCAGAAAGTTGACCGACAGTTTGCATACCAAGTCTCAGGGCTCTATCTTAATCAGTTACAGAATAATAAATACATTAAATTTTGAAAAAATTAGAAATGATTGGTGTTTTTTGCTTTTTCCAGGCCACAGTACAGGTAAACTGAACACACTGAGTAAAGAAAAGTAGCTTAAAGGGATATTTCAACATTTTGGCAAATTGGCCTATTGCCATAATCCCTATAGTTATATGAGTAGGTACATTACCTTAGTTATCCGTGCCCATTGTGTTGAGATACGAGGGGGGAAAGACGCGAGCTGCTCAGCGAACATAATGAAAGTGAACGGTACAGATCCCTCGCTCCTTCAAAACTCTTCAAATACGCAATCCAGCAGCTCCAAAACGCTCTCGTGGACAACTTGTGACCTGCACATTCACCACGCCATAAAATAATAATGTATAATTACGAAACATTACGACACATGAAGCAAATACTCGGAACTACTTTCTTGAGTAACCCGCTGGGCGGATTAACACAGTGCGCACCTCAGACATTGCTACTTGCGAGTAGCTGCAGTAAACATACGCTTTTGAAATCACTCCGCCCAGCCGGTATGTCTGGAATGCAGTTCTGGTTATGCATTTGCCTTGAAAATAACTCTGTCTGGTAATTATACATTAGTATTTTATAGCGTGGTGAATGTGCTGGTCACAAGTTGACCACGAGAGCGTTTTGGAGCTGCTGGATTGCGTGTTTGAAGAGTTTTGAAGGAGCGAGGGACCTGTACCGTTCACTTTCATTATGTTCGCTGAGCAGCTCACGTCTCTCCCCCCTCGAATCTCAAAACAACAGGCACGGATAACTAAAGATAATGTACCTACTCATATAACTATAGGGATTATGGCAATAGGCCAATTTGCCAAAATGTTGAAATATCCCTTTAAGCCAAGAGTTCAACAACTTTTCTAATGACAAGATGAAACTTGTGGGTCTGTCAGCTCTGAAAATCCATTTCCGAGGCCCTCAAACTCCCTCCAAAATTAAGGCGATTTTGTGAAAATTGACACCCCCTCCCCCTAAAATAGGCTAAATTTCAGGAACTAGCAATAATTGAGCTGAAATATTTGACCTCAGAACTGCCAATGCGTATCTCTTGAAATGTGCAATGTTTTATCAAAATCAAAATTTTGATGTGGGGGGCTCTGGTTGAGTTGACACGGAATGACCCTTCCATATTTAAAAAAAGCATTTCATCAAGTGTTTTCATATTAAATGAACTTTGCAATATAAAAAGCTTGTGTATTTAAAGATCATTGCATTGGTGACAATATATGCCGACACACTTTAAAATCTTGTATAATTTTAATGGAATATGATAAGAAATATTATAAATAAGTTTGATCTATAATGTTAAGAGTGAATGCACACAAAAACCGAGCAAGAGGTGGCCACAGTTGAAAAATCAGCCTACCCTAATTTTGACTTTATGAGAAGCGATTGGTGAGTTTTAAAGGGTTCTGGGGTTTATTTTTAAATTCAAGTCGAGTGAGAAAAATGGGATTTTAGAATTTTGCTGGTCCATGACTAGAAATTTGGGTCAAATACACCAGCCCAAAAAACTCGCTTTTGGAAGCAAAACAACGCTTTCTCCTCACTTAAAAACACCTTATTTGCACAAAACAGACATCAAACAATTACAGATTTCCAGTTTTAGAGGATGTTCATGACAGCTAATTAGTGCATTCTTGTGGAGTCAAATAACAACAAGGTAGTTTATCGTAAAAACTAGAATGGCTGTAGCACTGGGGGCAGTGATTTTCATTGCTTCAAAATCAGGATTTAGAACCTTGAAACACGGTATTTCAAATATATCACATAATTTTTTTGGCGTCTTAAGCGAGCGCTTTAGAAATTGCCCACACACCCCACCCAATTCTGTTAACTTTGCTTAGTGAAAGACCATTTACTTGACCCTTTTGTTTTGAAACAAAGTGCGAAATCCCCAATAAAACACAATAACAATACTATGAAATACAACGATAATAGTTTGGTTTGACTTATTTTCCAGGAGTGGTCACTCACCCGCAATTCTGGACGGACTCTTGCTCTGCTTAAGCATTCTTTGGCGTTCAAAATACCAGGACGAAGCGTTCGTTATGCATTTCGGTATTTCATAATGTAGGAAATCTCAAAAACCATCACCAGACACAGACGATCCACTGCCATTTTCATAGTTAGAACCTCTGGAATCTAGTTCCTAATTGAACTCCTGAAAGTGCTCTGCGATGAATCCCGAAATAATCGAGTCTCCATTTGAACCGAGCAGCCGAGCTTTTTATTTTTTATTTTATTTATTAAGCTTTGACAGAAGTCAGGAAATGATTGCACAGGTGGCAAGGCACCTATTGTGAGGCAATCATCCCACAACATGTACAGACAATTGAACAAAGAGAAGAAAAAAATAGTAATAATAAAATAAGACGGTAAACTAGCAAATGTAAGTAACATCAAAGGGACAGACGGCAACGTGAACAATGACATTTGCCAACGCATGTACAGGCATCATCAGAAGAAAAATTGTTGTTAAACTTTTCTGTATAAAAATGAAATAGCTTCAATTTAAAAGCAGCTGGAGTATCAGAAATTTGATAGAGGTGACTGGCGTTCCACAAATAAAATAATCTGTTAAAATAAGAATGGCGAAAAGTTTCAGTCCTAAATTTTGGAATTTTCATTAAAAATGTATCCTCATTTTGAAATGAAACAAAATGGTTATAGTTGAGGTCCTATTCCCCCTTCAAGCATTTGCACAAGAATACACAATCAAATATATCACGTCTGTAGCCCAGCGGCAAAAGATCAAGCTTCATTGGTTGGGCTTTGTAATTGCTTCCAACACAATCATTATAACAAAGAATGTACTTAGTGGCTCTCCATTGCACACCTTCAATATGAAGGAGAGATTTTTTTGATGAAACGGCACAACATTGGGGGGAGTATTCTAAAAGTGGTCTTATAAGCGAAATATACAGTTTTCGTTTTGTTTGAACTGAACAGGAATGACCGCAAGTTCTTTGAATTAATCCAAGCATGCGATTTGCTTTACTGACCAAGACATTTGCATGTGCATCCCATGATAAATTTGATGACACCACAATCCCAAGATCACGCATGCAGTCGACTTTTCAATTAAATTACCATTCATTGTGTAATGATGAAGAATGGGAATTCGCTTCCTTGTAACGCTCAATAGTTTACATTTACTAGCGTTAAATCTCATGTCCCATTTACGGCTCCAATCCAAGATGTTTTCTAGGTCACACTGCAGCTGTGAACAGTCTTGCGTGTTTCTGATTTCTCTTATGCATTTAGAATCATCCGCAAACAAGGCAACCCTAGTCTCAGGACTTACACAGTCTGGCATGTCATTAATATACAGCAGAAACATCAAAGGACCTAAAATTGATCCTTGTGGAACTCCTGATTTAATGGGAGACCAGGATGATAGGGCACCATCGACAGCAACTCTTTGTTTACGATTGGATAAGTATGACCTAAACCACTTTAAAAGATTGCCATGAAATCCATACGTCTGGAGTTTATGTAAAAGTAAGTCATGGGGGACGGAATCGAAAGCAGATGAAAAGTCTAAATATAAAATATCAATTTGTCCGGACTGATCTAAGAATTTACCAACATCGTGAAATACCTGGATTAACTGAGTTGTTGTCGACCGACCCTTAACAAAACCATGTTGTAGGTGATGTAAAACAGGCACTACATGAGGATAGACAAAATTAAGTATGCACCTTTCCAGCACCTTGCTACAAATGCACAATAACGATACCGGTCGATAATTGCTCACATTTTCTTTGTCAGATTTTTTATGGACTGGAATAACATTTGCTCTTAGCCAATCAAGTGGTAATTCTCCAGTTTGAAGAGATTTGTTAAAAAGACTACAAAGTGACGGAGCCAATTCACGAGCACATTCTTTTAAAATCCGAGCCGGTAACACGTCAGGCCCACATGCTTTATTTGTATCAAGGTTAATCAAAACTGATTCAACATCATGGACGGTAATCCTTAAATCACCCAAATGAGCATGTTTAAAAACGGTTATATCCGGATATGTTCGTTCTCGAGGCTGAGGGTTAAATAGGGATTGAAAATACTCGTTGAACAGACTAGCCTTTGTGCTAGGATCGGAGGCAGTTTTATCTCCATGAGCAACAAAACTGGGGACACTTTTTGTCTTTGTTTTACTCTTGAAGAATCCCCAGAAACGCTTTGGTGTTTTGGCAAGAGAATCACTGAGAACATCCAAATACTGATTGTACTTGAAAGTACCTACATTTTTTAATTTATTCCTTAGTTTACGAAATTCCGCCCACAACGCTACAGTATTGCGTTTTTTAGCTCGTTTCCGTGTGGATTGTACTTTGTTGCTCAGGTGGCGCACTTCACTGTCAACCCAGGCAGGAGAATTTACATCCTTAATTACAGCGATGGGAATAAATTTACTGACAGATGAATGCACAAGATCAAGCCAACTTTGCCAATTAACATTAATATCAGGATGGAGAAGAGCAGAGTGAAATGACACTTTGTCCATGTGAGATCGTAGCCCGATAAAGTCAGCTCTTTTAAAATTGTACACGTTTCTCGCGCATGTGCGGAGTCTGTTGACACGAGTTTTAAAATTGAACTCGATCACAGCATGATCACTGTCAAACTGACCAAATGTTATATTGGGCTCGGAGCAGCGTTCAGGGATATTGGTGAAACCTAAATCCAGCACATTTCCCTTAATATGAGTAGGCTGGTCAATGATCTGGCTAAGGGAAAAGTTGTCAGCCAAGTCGCACAGCGTGTGTCCAGTGTTCGCCGATTCGTCCCACCAGGGTATATCTGGGAGATTAAAATCACCAAGAGCGAATATAATTTTGTACTCAATACTACACTTAGTAAATTTAGCTTGATTGTATGGCGGGCTGTCAAATAAGCCTGCCAATTTTCAACCCTTGCATGACATTGTAACACCAAGATTGCAGATTGATTATCAAAAAGTTGCTTTTATATTTTGACAAATATCAAAGTGTTACTTTATTTTAGATTAAACTGTTCGCCAACTGCTTCAATTCACAAAACTAATCAATTATTATAAGCTCCCTCCGCTCGCGGTGCGGGAGCTATGGTATCGGGCTCCGTCCGTGTGTATGTGCGTGCGTGCGTGCATCCGTCAACACATTTTGCTTTATCTCATCAAAGATTTCAGTTACAGGCTCATAATTTTTACTGGACGCGCGTCTCATGAAGGCCTACAAATGACGTGCCTAAAGGTGATCTTAGCCTATTTTTTCAATGTCACTGGCCTCAAAATATCACCGAAAACTTCAACATTTTGCTTTATCTCATCAACTATTTCAGTTACAGGCTCCTAATTTTTACTGGACATGCATCTCATAAAGCATAGCTCCCAAGTGACCCGCATTTGGCGGGTCCGACCCGCATTTGAATAGCAAAACCCACGGACCCACAAGCAAGTGAAAAAACCCGCATTGAGGGATTTACGTTTTATTCAGGCCCGGACTGTACATTGGGAGAACCGGGAGAATTTCCAAATCGTCGGTCTGTCACTGGCCTGCTGCTGGCCAGCATGTCCTTGTTTTTCTTTTTTTTTTTTTTGGACAGATCGCCGGCCAGAACCAATTAGCTGTCAGGCCGGTCCACTCCGCTGGTTCGCCTGTCTGACTTTTTTTTTTTTTTTAAGTCAGGCCAGGCCAATCGGAGGCCAGCACCCTGTTAGGAGCTCAAGACGTGATTGGTTTGTTTTGATATACACCCCGCCCCAACAGTCCGAGTACTCAGGCAGCATGAGGAGGGGGTGTGGCGACTCAAGCGTGTGTATTGGCCTGACTGTGGAAGAGAGGAGTTCTTCTTGCGATGCTTCTGCAAGTGAGTTATCTAATATGGGCTTGCTCGGTGCCTATGGGGTAAGGTTACTGTCAAAAGTTTCGTGCGTGTACACATAAAAATCGTGCATGTATTAAAAATGTGTGCGTGTTAGTCCATAGTTGTGCATAAATAAAAAATTTGTAAACTCTTGTTTAAGTCAAATCACGCATAGATTATGCAGTGTATAAATTCTCTGAGAATCCAACTCATAAAGTTACAACTTCACTAAATTACAAGTACGTATTGCAGTTTACGGACGTCGAATCTGAATAGAGTGAAATAACTGTCAAAACTACGTCACGAGGTCACGGGCATTATGTGTCGAGTGGAAGATATCATCGATTCTACAAACTGCGCATGTGTGAGAAATTCGACCGTGGGTTCAATTCAATGGGTGTATATCAATGAGTGTATATAGAACGTGTCTGTTCTGTTCTCTAGCTAGCCGGCATTGGTTTATGTGATCTGTTGTGGGTATTGTGCGGAGAAATAATGATTCCATTAAAGTTAATTGTTTGAAATATCATGTGGCATGCTGGTTATCAATCAACTCAGCTATGCTTGCCATCGCATGCTGATCGTGCCAGTAAACCTTTGAAACGGTTATAATATCAAAATTGATTAAATCCACGCGTTGGCTTTTAGCCAGCTAGCATGATTACAAACACTCCCACCAAATTAGCTTGCTACCTAGGACAGCTAAAACCCGTCTCTCCGCAGCATACCCATTTCAGAATGAGTCCGATCTGTTGCCAACATTGCCTGCTACTCGCCATTGATCGTTTCATGATTTAAAATGCCAATGCATCACACTGCTCTCTCCAATAATGCTTGAAAGACACACATGCCACTTAGCTAACGTTATAAGAACATTGATCAATAATGTAAATAGATCGCTCAAAAATGTAAATGAGCATCAGGTTAGATGCTGAACGAGCGTGGCTGAGTAACTTAGCCAGCCGGCTAACGTTTATGGTCGCTTCGCGTTGAGCTATAGCCTGTACGATATCTGATTTCTACTTGAAGCACCAATGAAGCCCCAATTAGCTAACATGAGCTGGTCAAATGCGTGAACGCAGTGCAGCCATTGTAAGCCCATGAACATTATCACCGTCCCCAACGTTTTCAATCTATTGCCTTTTGTTAAAGGTGGCAGGAAGAGTGAGATAATGAATGCGCGGTCGAGAAAATGAGCAAAATTCTCTTAACTGTATTGGACTGATTTTGATAGGGTGGTCCAACCTGACTGGAAACGGGGCCATAGTGTTGCCTACACCGATGAGCTGAAGCCTTTATTATCAGCATAATGTGTGCGAAAATTCCTTAGTGCAATAATTTGTCCATTTTAGTATTTAATATGAATGTTAATTTTAATAAATCGGCATAAGCCCGTTTTCAGATACACCGTTTGGGCGTAAGATTTGGGTTGGATGCGCAAATAAAAAGGCGGAAGTATCTTTCACCTCGAACTTAACAATGACTTCAACCTGAGATGTGAATAACTAATGCTCCTGTATCATGAACAGCATGTGAAATCATGCGGCATACGTGATAATTCCTCCAAACTTGAAAGAACCAGCCCCTATAGTATTTGAAACGAAAATTCTCATAGGAAAGGAAACGGGGCAAGGGGCAGAGATCGAAATCCACCAGCAAACATTGTGAATTCTAAGGCTCGAAGGAGGTCTAACAAGCTAGCAGCACGTTAGCTACAGCTTTAAACTGGGAATCAGGACTGCACAGTGACCTTTAACTAGCCTAGCTAGCTTAGTGCACGTTTCTCCAAGGCCTCGCTGTTAACCATGTCACTAACATTATGTCAGCAACTTACATAGTTTTTACTTAGACTGTAAATGGTTCCAGCAATGCAAGGTTGCAATAGTGCTTTCACGCATTAATGTTAGCTGTGGAAAAAGCCCAGCTACCAAACGGAAAATACAAGGCAGCGTTCGCATTTGCTGAACTCCAAAACCATAGTGCTGGTTGATAGCAATGCACCTCGCTGATATGAGAGAACGACACGTTATACTTCAAACCAAACGTCCAGAAAAAATGTAAACCCGACAGTGACAACAGTCTGTGGGAATTAAACGAACCGAGTGAGAAACTAGTGGGATGGAATGCTAGCCAGCTTTTCAGCATGGGTACGGGCAAGCTCCAGAGAGCTAGACTGAAGGTAAGAATTCAGTTTGGTGCACTACATTACAAGGGAATAAATATCTCGCTAACGTTAAAGTTAAATTCACAACCAATTTGAAGTGTGACACGACCACAGTAACGCGTTCGTGTTGTGATCCTCATTCCAACCGATTGGAAAAACGTACAGAGGCTTTCCCTGTTAACGGTTGGTTACGTACCCATTAGGCTAGCTAGGACAGCGCAAGCATCCTTAGATATGATTAATACCATGCCCATTGGCACAAAACCGCTTTACGGCCATGTTCCCTGTGGGCTATTCACCAGTACCACGCGTTTGACCATTCAGAGTCAGATGTGAGGCATATATTGACCAACCAGCGCCTTAATCGTAACTCCTTATAACTTCGTTCTCGAAAAGTGTCAACCAAAATTGCGCCTCGATTCATTTTTTAATATGTATTCCAGTACTACTTAAGAAGGAAATTCGATTGTATGCTCTTTAAATAACAAAATAATGACAGGAATTGTTCCATTATAGTCAATGGGAAATTGAGAGGTGCGGTGCACTGGACGCCATATTGGTTTCTTCAACTTTTCGCTCCGACAGCCTCTCCAGTTCTATATACATTCATTGCTCTGGGCCCGCGAATCCCACTGGGGGCAGTATCATAAATCAGCTGGCAGTCGTAAAACTGCCGTAATGCGAAGCTTAAAGGGCAATACACCCAAAACAGGATTACAAGAAGTAACTGCAGTTACCGCTGGGTTACATCCTCCCCCCCCTTAGACTGTGACGTCCTCGTCACTGCTATTTGCTATAGAATGCACTAACCATGCAATTTGCTGCTGCAATGACAAAAAAAAAACAATGCAACAGTGTCTGCTGTGTGGGGGGACATACACTGTGATGTTTACAATGTACTCTGCTGCCTACTTGGTAGTCACTAAGATAAGCTGGTGGTACCCTTCGTTTCTGTGGCCTAACCTGTGCCGGAGTAGGACAAACCTCTGTACCAATATCTGACAAATCTGCCCGCTCTGAAATAAATTCAGGGGCTTCAGGATTCAGAGGATGGTCAACCTGAGATATAGGCTGTTCAAGGGCCTCAGGTGTCATGTACTGAGACTCCCAGTCTGTATTCTCCTCCACAAAAGACAAATAATCTTCACCACTCCCTTCATCAGGTGCCTCAGAAGCTTGCGCCTGACTGGCCTGCCCATCATTAACCTCTCCATCTTCCCTTACTGCTGCAGGTTAGAACCCACAAGGAAGAAGCATGTCGCGATGCAGAACCCGCTCTCTGCCTTCTCCATCTTCAGGCTTTACTACATATACAGGGATACTTTCATCAGGCTGTTTGACGACGACATGAACAGTAGATTCCCACTTATCAGAGATTTTATGCTGCTTCCTCAGACTCAGATTCCTCACAAGAACTCTGTCCCCTACTTCTAAAGGCAGAGCAGTAACTTTTGCGTCCCAGCGTCTCTTGTTCCACAACTGCCTTCTTTCTGGATTTCTTGACGCTAGCTCGTATGCATGTCTGAGTCTCTTCCTTAGGTCTCGCACATACTGTGAGTGTGTTTTGGAATTGTGGCCCGGAGGGCTGATGCCAAAACAGAGGTCAATGGGGAGACGTGGCTCCCTTCCAAACATGAGAATAAAAGGAGTTTCCTTAGTCACATCATGCTTAGTACAATTGTAGGCATGTACAAGAGGCCTGACATACTTCCTCCATTCCTCTTTCTTCTTCTCGTCTAAAGTTCCCAAGAGATCAAGCAGCGTCCTATTAAACCTTTCCACCGGACTCCCTCTCGGGTGGTAGGGAGTTGTGCGAGATTTCGAAATCCCAGCTTGCTTACAAAGCTCTGCAACAACTTCTGACTCAAAGCAGGCTCCCTGATCACTATGCAGTCTGCGAGGGAAGCTGTAATGACTAATGAAGTTCTCCCATAATGATATTATCTCTCTGATGCATGTCCAGTAAAAATTAGGAGCCTGTAACTGAAAGAGTTGATGAGATACAGCAAAATGTCGAAGTTTTTGGTGATATTTTTAGGCCAGTGACCTTGAAAAAATAGGTCAAGGTCACCTTTAGGCACGTCATTTGTAGGCCTTTATCAGATGCATGTCCAGTAAAAATTTGGAGCCGGTAATTGAAATTGTTGATGAGATAAAGCAAAATGTGTTGACGGACGCACACATGCATGCATGCACGGAGCCCGATACCATAACTCCCGAAGCACTTTCTAATGGAGCTCCATGTCGAGGCTTGTATCGTCTCGGCGAAATGACATCACTCATTACGTTCGAAGCCTCATATGGGATGCTGCTTCGAGAAGGGGGTTCACTGTGGCGAGTGATTCGAGTACAAAATGTCCTGATTCTCTTCTGCAGCTCGTGGGTTTTTGTCAGCAGTTTAAGTTTGTCAGTGCGGTTTGCGATTTTGTGCGGTGTGCGAGTTTGTCTACGTGCGATGGAGCCAGCAAGAAAGTGTTTCACACGTTTGGGAATACTTTGATTTGATTTCACCGAATAAGGTCACTTAGTGAGGATATTAGGCCAAATTTTTAGACTATTATGTGATGTCATATTTTCAAACCTTTTCAAATAATTTCCAATATGTAATAAATTCCCTTAATTTGATAGTTTTTCATTTTATTATTAGGGGAAACGCTTATTATTTTTGAACAAAAATAAAAAGCTCTTTGTTTCACAAGCACATTCACCGCTGTCTGTCCAGTCCCCGAAAGCATCTTTTGGTTTCGTTATGACATAACATGAAGTCAAAATACTTTATTTCATTTTGCATTTATCGATTCTTCCACTTTCACGCTGTAGGCTTATGCTTGCCTATCATTACCTCCGAAGCACAATTCGCATGTGTTTTTATTGACCAATAGGGGTCTCTAGAGTGCATTCAAAACCTCAAGAAATGAACCACACTTCAACTCATCTGGCTGGAAAGCTTCAACGCTTCATGAAGGTTCATCTCACCAGCACTAACCTCCATTGCTTTGTTTAGACGGCAGTCCTAGTTCTCTGTAGCTGGGAGATGAAGGTCGTTACAGGTTCGGAGACATGCCAATTACGCCAATAATTGTTGTAGAACCGAGAAATTACAACAAATAGTCTTTTATCAAGTTTATTGCTCTGGTAAAATTGTGAACAACTGGTGAATCATACCAATGAAAACCGACTGCTGAAGTCTGTGGCTCTGTCTGGTACCAGCATCGTAAGAGTCGCTAAAGATGGAGGCTCAGAGATTTATGCTGAAACAAGGTGGGCTGTACTTGATAGTAAAGATTGAACTGATTGGACACAAAAAGACAAATGGCAGAGAAAACCAATGAATGATCAACAGAGGGGGGTTGGAGGCAGAGCCATTGAAAAACAGAGTTACGACACGCTTCGATCTCGTCGGTACGCGGTCACGTGGTCCATGTAGCTCCAAGTAGTTCCAAATAAACCCGCGCTGTCAACTCATTTGAATGCTTTCAAGCGGGACAAATAGAGGCAGTGATTACATTTTCGACAGGTTTCCGTAAATATTAACGTAGATGACTACCACATTGACTACACTTGTACTCAATAGATAGAACAGCATTTTGTTTGGGAATGACGGAGAGACAGCATTTTTCAGTTACCCTGCTAAGATTATGGAAGAAAAGGGAGATTTCTCTGATGACATAGAATTCGTAGACAGCGGCGACTATAGGCTATTCGTAGAAATTTTCGGTTGGCTTAGTATATACGCATAAACTTCATTGATCACAATGCTGGTTTCAATTATAGTAGGATTTTTTTTCTGGGGAGTGTTGTTTTACAGAATTAATTACTTTTTCTTCGTTTCATTTTGTAGGGAAAGGATTGCTCCCATAATGCAGATGATGTTTAGATTGGATGAACTTATATTTTTCGTGTCTCAATGGTCATTATTACATTTAATTATTATGCCAAGACATTCATGTAAACATGTACAGCAAGTGGATATCAATGAATGCAAGCAACTGCTCAATTATGTCGATAAAAGAGTTCTGTCAATAGTACAAAATAAACAAGGCAACCCATTGCATTAAACAAACCATTTTATTATACATTATACTCAGAGAGACGGGAGATAAATTTTTCCTTGAATGAGCAGTCATCAAAGGAACTCATTTGATGTCCTACAGGGAGAAAAAGACGTCAGAAAGGAGGCCAGGAAAGACATAGAAGTGTTTTAAATAGACATTTTATTCTTCCACCGCAACAATGCAAAGAAAAGGTGATCTAGACACCTGGCCTTGAGCACTCAAACTTCATTGGATGATCATCGCTCAAAACACGTCTAGAAACACATGCAAGAATCTTGAGTCAAATGCTTATTTATGAAATTGGCAAACTCCACAGCTCAAGTGATCCTATGGTTTAAATTCTTTGGACAGGGCATTTAAAGCATACAGTGGTGGAAGATGTATTCAGATGCTTTAGCAAAGGGAAAGTACTACAACCCCAATTCTGAAATATTTGGGACAAAGTGTGAATTTTGAATAAAATCAAAATGCAATGATTTTCAAATCACACCAGCCAGTATTTTATTCACAATAGAACAGAGATAATATAGCAAATGTTGAAACTGAGAAATTTTACAATTTTATCCACAAAATGAGCTCAATTCAAATTTGATGGCTGCTACAAGTCTCAAAAAAGTTGGGACAGGGGCCTGTTTACCATGGTGTAGCATTCCCTCTTCTTTTTAACACAGAGTGGAGATGTCTGGGCATTGAGGGGACTTAAGCATTAAGTTTCTTGATTTTAGCCATTGGAATTTGATCCCACTCTTGTTTAATACAGGCTTCCTGCTGCTGGAGAGTTTTGGGTCTCTTTGACAGACTTTTCGTTTAATTATGCGCCAAATGTTCTCAATAAGTGAAAGATCAGGACTGCAGGCAGGCCAGTTCAGCACACTTCTACCATGAAGCCATGCTGTTGTAATAGCTGCAGTATGTGGTTTTGCATTCTCCTTCTGAAATACACAAGGCCTTCCCTGGAATAGATGTCATCTAGAGGGGAGCATAGGTTGCTCTAAAACCTTTATATACCTTTCAGCATTCATGGTGCTTTTTAAAACATGCAAGTGTCCCACACCATATGCACTAATGCATCCCCATACCATCAGAGATGCTGGCTTTTGAACTGAGCGGTAATAACAGGAGGGGCGATCTTTCTCCTTTTTAGCCCGGAGGACACGACGCCCGTGATTTCCGACAAGAATGTCAAATTTGGACTCGTCTGACCACAGGACACTTTGCCACTTAGCTAGAGTCCATTTTAAATGAGCCTTGGCCCACAGAACACGGCGGCACTTCGGGATCATGCTCAACAATGGCTTCCTTTTTGCATGATAGAGTCTTAGGTGGCATCTGTGGATGGCACGGTGGACTGTGTTTACAGACAGTAGTTTCTTGAAGTATTCCTGGGCCCATTTAGTAATGTCAATGACAGAATCATGCCGGTGAGTGATACAGTGGTGTCTGAGGGCCCGAAGATCACGGGCATCCAGTAAAGGTCTTCGGCCTTGTCCCTTACGCACAGAAGTTTTTCCAGTTTCTCTGAATCTTTTCATGATGTTATGCACTGTTGATGATGAGACCTTCAAAGCCTTTGCAATTTGATGTTGAGGAACATTGTTTTTAAAGTATTACACAATTTTTTTACGCAAACCTTCACAGGGTGGAGAGCCTCTGGCCATCTTTACTTCTGAGAGACTCAGCCTCTCTAAGACATCCCTTTTACAGCCAATCATGTTACACACCTGTTATGGCCCCAATTTGTTATGGCGTCAATTTGTTATGGCCCCAATTTGTTATGGCGTCACGGACAGCAAGGGATGACAGACAAAATCCTTTAAGTTCAACAGATTTAATTAAACAAACACATAGAACTAATCTACACCCTACACTACTGACCAAGATTGAAAAGAAAATTAAAAAAAGAGATATTTACAGTTCCCTGTAATAGAGATGGGCTGCTCTGTTGTGATGTCCTGGGACAGGAAAATGCTCCAACACAGGCAAAAATCCACAAAAAGCTTAAAAGGTCTTGAAAAGAGTGACAGGTCTGGTCAAATGTATCCTTCTTGCAATTTCTCCTACTACCCTACTCTCTCAATTTTTCTCCTTATATACTCTTGTCCAGCCCCCTCCCATTTCTGGGACTTTCCCCTCTGGGCATGCCCTGGACATGCCCAACCTAGCTTCAGACTGAGCTTCACAAAAAAAAATGTCAATACTGTCATCTAGTGGCTTTTTACCACATTACACACCTGACGCCATTTAACTTAATTGTTAAATGTTCTTTCACCTGATTCTCTTATATATTAATTGCTTTTTCAGCCCTTTTTTGCCTGTGTCCCAACTTTTCTGAGACCTGTTATAGCCAGAAAATTTGAAGTAAGCTCATTTTGTGGATAAAAATGTAAAAGGTCTCAGTTTCAACATGTTGAAATGTTATCTATGTTCTACTGCAAATCACATAATGGCTCATGTGATCTGAAAGTCATTGCATTTCTATTTTGTTCACAATTTACACTTCGTCCCAACTATTTTGGAATTGGGGTTGTAATACCACACTCAAAATATTCCATTACAAATGAAAGTCAAGCATTAAAAACTTTTCAAAAGTATGCAGTATCAAAAAATTGAATGTACGTTGTCTTCATATTTCCTGAAATGAGAAAAGCTTGCCTGAGCCATAGTTGTAAAGACATAGCATTTGCACTCCACCTCTTTTCAAATGTACACTTTTGGCATGTTCCTATTAAGCCTTTAAGCCCAGATATGGTTGCCAGAATATGAGGTACACCGAGCTAAAACTTGTTCATTCGAATAGTCCTGCAATAATCCCTACCTTCATGCAGTTTATAATGTTCAATCGATGTTTTGAGGCGTTGATTCAACTTTGATTATTTTGGAGAATGGAGAGCTAGTGAGTTGTTTCTGACAATTAGCTTCATACCTTATAACTGGCGAATGCATTTTTGGATACTAAGCACATACCCGGCTTTCCAGGTTATCGATGTCAGCCTCCAGTGGTTCACGTCAGCTCTTCAACGGAAAAAAATGTTAAGTAATTAGTTATCAATATTTAAACCCCCGTTTTACTTTTTCACGTTGATCGTTGACATGCATGCTACTGATGTCATCTCCTGTCACTGGTGCATTGTCTCATAAACGACGTGTGCAATGAATGACTAAACTAAAGAAAAACTTAGCTATATTCTAACTAGCTGCCATTTATTGAAATCAGGTACGCTAATGCGGTCGAAATTATCAGCGAATCTAATAAGCGAATATAAACTTTGTACACAAACGAACACCAATAACTGCAATTAATTTAAGGAAGCTAAATGAAGGACAAATTATATCTGGTTATGCTAGATCGTTAAGAGCTGCTCACGTCATCTACTTTAACTTAAATGAGAATTTAACAGGTTGTTGGACGATCAACATAACCTAAAGCTCGGTACAGAAAATGACGCAATCAACAAAATTCATTAGGGGTTAGCTAATGCGTCAAATTTCCCAAAAAATGCAGTCATTTGATAAACTTACCTGCAAGCGTGTTCCAATGAAAATGAATGGAGGTCAGTGCTGGAACTATTCATTGCGTAACTATTGCTCTCCCCATGACGCGCATTACTTCCGCATTCCTCGATTCCTGTTGGAGTCTATGGAAGTGTCATAACTCTGATTTTCAGCGGCTCTGGTTGGAAGGACCAAGGACTGTATAAAACATGGACGACGCGTCTCCATTCACTCCCATTCAACAAAAATGGAGCCAAAATATCCTCGATACGGGTGCTGCCATATTGCTCATTTGGAGCCCGAATCGGCGCAGTAGTGATCGGGGGGTAGAGCCGCGCTATCGAATCCCGCCCACACACCCACCCAAACAGCCCCCTGAACTTCTAACCTGGGCTGGCAGCTACGGTATTAACGTAAGCGACCGTAATTGCCAGCTCTCACACGGAGACGGTACAGTTTACCATAGTAAAGGGAAAGGACCCCACTGCCGGCAGCTTAACTATTCGGTCGTTAATAAAGTAAATAGACTTTATGGCTAAACAGACCCCAGCCCCATTAGTTGAAGTACCTAACTGGCAATCTATGATATCTTGTCACTGAATCTTGCTTAACAAGCTAGGTATGTAGGCTAATTACATTAAGTAACGCAGGTGTCAGATTTTTGCCACTTTTCGACCACATAGCTAGTAGTCAATGTTCTCAACTGTCACTTACCCAATGTTGGGAGTGGCGAGCATATTAACGCCGACTTTCGTTGTATTTTCTAAATCACGTTCCGCCAGGAAAGTCTCATTTCCTATGTGCATGTACTAGCCGAGTAACGGGTCGAACTTTTAATTTTTCAACCCGTTAGAGCGGTAGATCGAATTTTGAATTAAAATAAACTGTCCTTCTCACCAAAGTTAGCTTGCTGTGTTTAATAAGTCGCGTATCTTACCGTTAGCTAATGTTGTATTTCTTAAAAATGTAACATAATCGTAATGGAAGATAACCATCATAGCTTGGGGGACCGGCAATTCATTCTCTGTGATAGTTCACTTAGCAATCCAACACCCGTACACTTTCTTTTATGTGGACTCGATGTCTTTGAATGCATAAATAGTAACTGTTCGAGTTTGGTATCCTCATTTTTAGACAACGAAATGGACTCGGCAATTCTTGCATCCTCCACAGTGGCCAAGAGTCTGGATATGTCTCATGGAAATATTTGGAAACCGACGCCTGTGGTTATTGAAGCATAAGACTTTTCACTGGAGAATGTCATAAAAAACTGAAGTTTATAACATTAAGTCACATCTATTTCATGCATAAAAAGCACAATACCACCTGGTAAAATATGGAATAATAGAATATAAACATGAATTATGTTAAATTGCAGAAAAAGCCAGCAGAAGTGACATTTAAAGGTGACATTTGCATTTTACAACCAACAGGGTCAAAAGTTTACATTATTGGGGACAGCTACATTCGCCGTGGGGAAAAACGAGCAAGGGAGACCATCGAGACCAGCCTTGGTCTGGATGCCCAGGTCCAGTGGTTTGGCTGGGGTGGCATGGTTTGGGGAAACTTCCTCCCCTTTATCCACCAGTGCCTGAGAGGAAGAGCTGTGACGGAGGTCCTGCTGGTCCACTGTGGCGGGAATGACCTTGGAAGTGTGAAGCTGGTCCACTGTGGCGGGAATGACCTTGGAAGTGTGAAGCTGGTCCACTGTGGCGGGAATGACCTTGGAAGTGTGAAGCTTGTCGCAGGGATCATGCAGGACTTGGAAATTCTCCATCGGCAGTTCCCTCGGATGAAGATCATCTTCTCTGCCATCACCCAGCGATGCAGGTGGAGGTCTTCCCATCCAAAGATTGACAAAGCCCGGCCATATGTCAACAGTGTGATGGCTACCTTTGTTTTGTCTATTGGTGGAGACATCTTGCATCATCCTCAGATAAAGCATGGAGATGCTGGCCAATTTTTGCATGATGGGAGTTCATTTCACCCCTATGGGAAATTATATATTTTTAAATAACATTGTGGCTGTGTCTGAAAGACCAAATCCAGTAGGGTGATGCTGAATTTGGATTTTCAACATCAGCTACGGGTGCAGAGAAAAAAGTCAGTTTTTTTGCTTTATGTGATATTTGATGCGCTTTTTATTCATTTTTTTATTTTTATACTAGGGTGGTAGCCATCATACTTATTGTTTTCCCAGCTCTTCCTCTCCATCCACCTTCCTTTCTCTCTTCCTCTTCAATCTTTTCTCCAAACCATTTGCTTCCCCCCAGCCTTTCCACCTGATGGACTTCCTTAATGTTTCCCCACAGCAAATGTAGCCAGTGGGTTGTCTTTGGGCCACACAGAACTCTATGCTGTGTGTAGTTTTTGTTTAAATAAATATTTTTTATTTAACTCATTTGCATGCCTCTGATTTACTGCAGCAAAGGACATAGTATATGTGAAAGAATTCCAGAGTGAAGTTTTAGCTGGACGTAAATGTAAACACCTTTATTGTACATTACAGGTTTAATTTACCACCATCACAGAAAATGTAGATTGAATTAAAAAATATTTCTCATGTACTTCCAGTCCAAGGACAGATGACTGGAATCTTTGTTGGAAAACTGAAGGCTTAGAAGTCAAGATGAACAGCTTTTGAATGTATTATTAAACAAAAAAAAAAAAAATGACAGTTTATGCCAATATTTGAAGATGACATATAAGGAAAATGACACGGACGGAACAAGCATATATAAGAGAAGCCAGTTACATGTCCATTATTATTCAATCAACATGGACTTGTCTTCCTCCAAGTGTAAATTACCGTCTAACAGAACCATTGCAAGTTTCAGTGACAATGCATAGTTGAGCAGTTTTGGCAAGCATTTTCATCAGTTATTCATTTATAAATTACTTCAGAAGTATTCTCCAGCAATAAAACAAAAGAATTGCTTGTAGCATCTTCCGAGTCTTCACTGGTCTGGGGTAACCTCAGCATTACCCAGTGGTTTTGCGGCTTCTGTAATCACATGGTAAAAAAAGAAAACACATCTAATTATTTGTGAAGCTTATATCTGAAACCTGAAGTGCAGTCTGCCCTACCATGACAGCAGTAAAATTGACTTGCACGTTCCAACCCACACATCTGGCAATTTTGCAAACGGCAGGTTTGACATTTAAAAAAAAAAAAACTAGAATGGAGATATATGCAGCTTTATATACTTTGAAACTAAATTCTTTCTGCTACCAATTAACATTCCTTTTTATGTGGGGTCACATGCACCTATTCCGACTTATTTGAAACGTGTTTCAGACTTAGACTGTAAATGAAGAGACATCAAATTTCAAAATAACTTCCCATAATTTTCAAGAAATTATAAAGCTGATCAAGGAAAATATTATTTTGTCATTGTGCAACGCCCAAACTCAGCTCTGACCGTCTAAATTAAGATACTGAAAGCATTACCTTAACAGATATGTTTCAGTGGCTGAACTAATTCACCATTAATTGCCGTGTGCAAGGTAATATGTGAGTTAACGTTAACTGAAGTCAGCTAGCTTGCTAGTTAACGTTAAGGTCACTCGATAACAAACGCAGCAATAATTAAAGAAGTGCGTTCAAGCACAAAAATTGATTGAAATTCGCTTTAGACGCACTTATAAGCAGAGGTGTATAATCCAGGGGTCAGAAAGTAAAAGTCCTGCCAAGTTTTTCTCCCTCCCACAGAATGAGCTGATCACTCATATTGGCTCCATCTCCTGTCCGAAGTAAATCCAGCTGGTTGGAATAAAGTTCTGGGGAGGTTTTTTACTTTCTGAACCCGGACTTTACACCCCTGCTTATAAGTGTGGCCAAGATGCACATTGCTTCACTGCCCACACTTAAATTAAGTGTGTCCTACGGCAAATTCTATTTTATTTTTTTGGCGAAATGTATTTTAAGCGGTACTGTTATGATTCTGCCATGTCTGTCATGATTCTGCTATGCCTGTTATGTTTTCGCCATGCCCTGTTATGTTTCTGCCATGTCTGATTAGGTTTTGCCATGTTCTGTTTAGTTTTTTGTTCCTTGCCATGTTTTTGTTTTTGCCCTGCCAGATCCACTTTTCTGTTATAGTCCGGTCCATGTCTTTGCCCATGCCCTTCATTGCACTTTATCTCCCCTGTCTGGTCTTTTAAGCTACAGCTTCTCCCCAAGTCCTGTGTGTCACATGTTTAGGTGATTTCATGGTTTCTGGGTTTCAAACATTCCTTCTAATCTCGTTTGCTTCCTTCGCCTTGCTTTTCTATTTTACTAACCAATACTAACAGTTTGTTATTTTGTTAAAGTTAATAACCGAGACTAACATTGTATGTAATACTAACTTACTAACGAGCACCAGGGAGTGTGTAGCTGCACTTACTAATTGATTAACAAGCTCTCAGCACTCGCCCTGTTCTAGTCTCCGCCTCTTGCCTTCTCTTAGTCTTTGCTGCAATTCAGCGGATCCTCCGCACCTGCTCTACTCTGTCCTGCCTCTCATTATCTGTGCACATTAGAACTCCCTAACCGGAGCTGCATGTCTTGTCATAGGTTGTCTCGTGATCCCTGTCCGCGTTTTGGCTTTTGCCAATTTCATGTGGTTAGGTTCTCCCTCGTGTTTGCTCCCACGTAATTAGTCTGATCCAGTTCACCTTTCCCTAATCTTAGCATGTGACTTCCCTTGTGTGTATTTAAACAGTCTTCTCACAGCAGCTCCCCGTCAGAACGTTTCTCTTGGTTTGCCTGTGCTACGCTTGTTTTCGCCTCGTAATCTCTCGTGAATCTCTTCTGACTGGACCGTCCCTGATTTCTGCTTTTGGCTCTGTTTTGGATTGCTTGCTATCTCTGTGTATCGAACCTCTTTTTGTCTGACTACGTATTTTGTGATTGGTGCCCTGTTTACGACCCGGATTACGCCCTGTGGATTTTTGATTTTTGGATTGTGGACTTTGTACCGTTGCCTCCTGCTCTGCGGGGGTTCGCCCCCTTTCCAATAAAGATCCTATTACTGCAATTCCTGGTTCTCGCGTCTGGTTCCAGATCGTTACCTAACAGGTACTTTCTAAGCGGCACTGGAATGGTCATCAACTAGCGCACTTATAAGTGTGGCCAAGGGGGGGGAAAAAAAAAATTCAGCATTGGCGACACGTATAAGTGCAAATAACATCGGCCCTAATTAATGCATAATTTAGTGGCGCAACAACCATCACGCTATAAACAATTTTTAAATGATATTCTTCCTGGTTTACACCACTCCCTTATTTACAGTGTGTGCCCATCACCTTCCAGGCCAAACTCGAAATGTTGTCAGGTTTTCCCGTCCGAGCAATCTTTTAAGAGTTACCCCGTTACCTAGCCAATTCCACTAAAGTAGATGCATTGATTCCAGCCGTAATTTCATCCGAAACCTGCCGGATCGACATTGAAATTATTAATGAATTGAATCCACTTTCGGTATGTTTCATATTGTCGTTGGTAAAATAATCTGTACTTCCTCGATCCAATTAGTTTTTCTTGCAGTTTTAGCTGCTGTCCGTAAGGTTGCAACGTAAGTTTGGAATTTTGTGTAACCTGCTGAAAAACGAGAAGTTGGCTTGCTGATGCTTATGGAAGCTCTGAACCTAGGGGCTCGTCTACTGAACATTAGATAGCAAGCTTGCTACATCGTTTACCCTACTTTAAAAGCCTAAGCGACTTCAATCAATTCAAAAGTTGAAGGAATTAGCCAGTCATCTGCAAGGTTCTAACGTTGATCCCCTGGGTAAGCAGAATTCCTACCAGGCGAAGTGACTCGCAATATGTGTTCGTTCTAAAATTCCGAGATACAGGCCGTTTCTCAATACTAAGAATGGTAAGAACGAACTTGCATTCTTGGGAAGAACGTTCTCGCTAGTCGTTCGAGGAAGAGTGCACTTCCAAGGCTACGAGCACTCAGAACGCTGTCGACGGTTTGAGACGATGCGTTCTCGTTGGTATTACGCAATACACCAGCCAGTGAGCCGCGACTTCCTCCGGCATCATCCTTTTTTTCCCAAGTAATGTTATCTGTGGGGGAAAAGGGGTCTGTGAGTGTGAGCTAGTTAAGGTGCTAAGCTTAGCTACGTTCCACCGGCTGTTGTGGAGTTTCTCTACTACGAAAACATTGGAGCATATTCGACATAAAACATCGTAAAGCAGCCAATATTCCAAATGTACTTAGATAATATTTAGCTAAGAAATAGCGAACGAATACCGACAGATTTCATTCAAGGTCAATGCAAAGACGCTTGACTTTGAATGCAAATCTGTCGTGCGAAAAATTCGTTTCGCGTCCGGTGCGAAAGCAGCTTTACCGATCCTGGGGTGTATTTCCCGAAATCACAGATGCTAACTTACATAGTTGGACCCATTGACTGTGAATGGACGAACTATAAGTTGCTAATTTAGTGAGCAGCTACGCCTTTGGGAAACGTAACCCTGGCCTTCCCTCTCAGGGGCGTCCCGCTTAGATGCCGAAAAGAATTCTGGGATATGCGTGCTGTCAAGTTCACACAAGTTACCATCCGATGCATCCTCGGAAAAATGGGCGTGTCAAGAACACTTCCGGGACTGGTAACCGCTCTCGTCGAGATGCGAACTTTGAATTGAGACAGTACATAGTCTCAGAGGGATGATGTTTCTCAAGTTCACAAGAACAGAAGTACAGAGAAGAACGCATATTGAGAAACGGCCACAGACTGCAGAACTGGAACTTTAAAGCTGAAACTACTGCGGCACTGGCCTAATATTTCAAGTTCAAGTTCATAAGAACTACATTTTATGACACAGTGCCGTTAACTTCATTCAAATGCTTACCATAATAGGTATCCTCTAAAATTAAAAGTGTATATTTTGCCAGTTATGAATGGCTACCGCTCACCATTTTTCCCCATATTAATCCCAAACGTTTGCTTCTCTGCTAGCAGTCTTAACGTAGCTAAGGTAGCTGGCTAACTTGGTAATAACTTAACTGACCGTTCAACTTCAACAAACAAAAAATAAACTTACCGAAAAAACTGCAAAGATCCTTCCGATCGGTCCTGTCGGTTAGTACAATTCACAGCAGAGCAACTCATTTCATCGTTCTTTGTTGTAATCTGTCCTGCTTGAAGCACAATCGCTGTTAGCTATGAAGAATTTCAGATAGCGTTAAGTCTCTTGTCGACGTTTCGTACTCCAGCTCTACGTAAAATTACTATTCACGAAACTAAATCCGCAGGGAGCAGGGGCTATCGCGACTCAGTCCACGCACTGCAGCTGTCAATCACTGCTGTTTATTATGACTACACGCCCCTTTTGCATAATATCAAATAAAAGGTTTACAGCAAACTTTTCAGAAAAATTGATGCTTGAATATAGATCAGCATGGTAAGAACTACTTAGAAAGGAAGAAACCATCTTCAGAAAAAAACTATTTTTCATGTACGCAATTTTTCCTGTCGAGCATTTCTCCCCTCCACTACCATGGAGGGGGCGGGCTTATAATTTGAACTGCAGCCGGCCAGTAGTTGGCGATCGAGATGTTTTGGCTTCACTTTTCAGGAGACATTTGGCTGTCCATGTTTTATACAGTCCTTGGGAGGGACATTCAAAAGATAACAATGGGACTGGATAGGTTGAATAGGCAGGTACAGAATGATGGGTAAGGGGGGTGGAGTGCCTCCTTCTACCACAAAGGTTAGGGAGTGGGTGGCTAACTAAGTGTGAGAGTTCAAGGACAGTTTTCCTGATTAGCGAGGGTTCGAAACAAGGACAGCTGTTGTGGACTGTATGTGCTGTCCAAGTTATTGTTCATTGTTAATATTCTTAAAAAGAAAATAAAAACTTGGGGATTGTCGATATTTGTTTTATACTGTGACCCACACTGTATTTGCTTACTCTCTTCGTGTAAAAAAACAAACAAACAAACAAACAAAAAAAAATGGATGCTGTTTTGAGTTGGTACAGATAATCTTGGTTGATATACTCCTTATTGCCAGTGCAAGTTCAATATGCCGTAAACTGTAAAACAGGTGCCATTAATACGCTTTCAGGATGATTTTTGCTCCACTGTAAGGTATGTGCACTTCACAAATGGATTGCTGCCTAATTATATTAGCACTAGAAGAAACACTTTTTGCTATTAACCCCACTTGAAATGATCTTGAAACTCACTGGTTGTGCTATAAAACCTCTAAAATGGATTTAATGTAAATGAGGACTGCATAACTGTTTCATTTTCACAGTGCTGTGTACTACTGTGCTGGATTGGAGTGCTGGTGTAATCTCCATCCAGAGTGGGGGTAGTGTTGCAGGTGTGGCGTGCTCCCTTTGGAGGGAGGGAGGGAGAGAGAGAGAGAGGGAGGGGGAGAGAGAGAGGGGGAGAGAGAGAGAGAGAGGGAGAGAGGGAGGGAGAGAGGGGGAGACAGAGAGAGAGAGAGAGAGGGGGAGGAGAGAGAGAGAGAGAGAGAGGGAGGGAGAGAGAGGGGGAGAGAGAGAGAGCAGGTATGTTGAATGATGCGAGGCAAGAGTGCAGTTGGAGGAAAGCAGAGCTGAAAGACAGAACAGCTGTGTTGTGAGCGAGTGAAAAGATTTGGCCCTAAAGCTATAAGTGTATGGTATGACTGGCCGCGACCCTTTCAATAAACAGACATTGCCGCAGGATAAAAGCGGAGTTCCCGTGTGCTGCTTTACACCAAAGTCATCACTGTAAGAACAACGGGAGTTAATCCCAGCTAGCTGTGCTAGCTAGTTACGGCCCTTGGGGTAAATCAAAACCTCCCCTGCGCTGCTGGACTACGGTCTGGGAGCCAAGCAGGAAAAGTTAACACCCTGTTCTAACAATATATTATTTGTCAGTGATGCAATCCAAGAAGTGCATCCCAGACAAACAAGTGACGCAATGCAGTCAGCCAGCTGGGGCACAAGTGAGACTGTGTAACCTGGTGTAAGGTCTTACACATGAAACCACAACGTTCATCAAAGCACTCAAACAATTCTCTTTCATCCTCACAAAGAAAAGAAATTTAGCACTCAGTTAGAGTAAATGTATTTCTGCAGATAATACTAGGTACATTTGCAACAGTTTGACTTTCATCAAAATGTTTGGCAATAAATAGGTTGCAGTTTACAAGTACTTTTCTTTACTTTCGCTACATAGACTTCACTAAAGCCTGGCATCTGTTCCAGGAGGTCTATTGTCCTGTAGGTTTCCATGCCGATCCTCAGAGAGGAGAACATAATCAAAGCTGAGAGATCTGAGTCAAAATTTGCCAATGTGTTACAAATCCACCAAAATCATGAACGCCGATGAGAAAAAAAAAATATTCATTTCAATAATTTCTAGACCCCATTATTTGAAGACTAATGGCATTAATAAACAGTAGTATGAAGATAACTATCGCAAATGAACTTTTATTCTACTTTCTCTTTACATTCAAAATCAAATTTAGCATTTCCAGTGACATCAATTTGTGACATTTGTTACATGGCATCTTCAGCCACCGGAAAATCAGACTTCTGCTCATCCATAATTGAATCAGTGGACATAATGTTATGGCCATATACAACCCCAATTCCGAAATTGTTGGGACAAAGTGTAAATTGTGAATAAAATCAAAACGCAATGACTTTCAAATCACACCAGCCAGTATTTTATTCACATTAGAACAGAGATAACATAGCAAATGTTGAAACTGAGAAATTTTACAATTTTATCCACAAAATGAGCTTATTTCAAATTTGATGGCTGCTACATGTCTCAAAAAAGTTGGGACAGGGGCCTGTTTACCATGGTGTAGCATCCCTTTCTTTTTTAAACATGGAGTGGAGGCGTCTGGGCATTGAGGAGACAAGTTTCTTGAGTTTAGCCATTGGAATTTGATCCCACTCTTGTTTAATACAGGCTTCTAGCTGCTGGAGAGTTTTGGGTCTCCTGCGACGGACTTTTCGTTTAATTATTCGCCAAATGTTCTCAATCGGTGAAAGATCAGGACTGCAGGCAGGCCAGTTCAGCACTTGGACTTTTCTACTCTGAAGCCATGCTGTTGTAATAGTTGCAGTATGTGGTTTTGCATTGTCCTGCTGAAATACACAAGGCCTTCCCTGGAATAGATGTCATCTAGAGGGGAGCATAGGTTGCTCTAAAACCTTTATATACCTTTCAGCATTCATGGTGCTTTTTAGAACATGCAAGTGTCCCACACCATATGCACTAATGCATCCCCATACTATCAGAGAGGCTGGCTTTTGAACTGAACGCTGATAACAAGAGGGGTCGTCTTTCTCCTCTTTAGCCCGGAGGACACGATGATTTCCAAGAAGAATGTCAAATTTGAACTCGTCTGACCACAGCACACTTTGCCACTTTGCTACAGTCCATTTTAAATGAGCCTTGGCCCACAGAACACAGCGGCACTTTTGGATCATGCCCAACAATGGCTTCCTTTTTGCATGATAGAGTTTTAGATGGCATCTGTGGATGGCATGGCGGACTGTGTTTACAGACAGTGGTTTCTTGAAGTATTCCTGGGCCCATTTAGTAATGTCAATGACAGAATCATGCCGGTGAGTGATGCAGTGGTGTCAGAGGGCCCAAAGATCATCGGCATCCAGTAAAGGTCTTCGGCCTTGTCCCTTATGCACAGAGATTATTCTAGTTTCTCTGAATCTTTTGATGATGTTATGCACTGTCGATGATGAGATTTTCAAAGCCTTTGCAATTTGATGTTGAGGAACATTGTTTATAAAGTATTCCACAATTTTCTTACGCAAGTCTTCGCAGGTTGGAGAGCCTCTGGCCATCTTTACTTCTGAGAGACTCAGCCTCCCTAAGACATCCCTTTTATAGCCAATCATGTTACACACCTGATGCCAGTTAACTTAATTACTTGCTAAATGTTCTTTCAGCTGATTCTCTTATATATTATTTGCTTTTTCAGCCCGTTCTTGCCTGTGTCCCAACTTTTTTGAGACCTGTTGCAGCCAGAAAATTTGAAATGAGCTCATTTTGTGGGTAAAAATGTAAAATGTCTCAGTTTCAACATTTGAAATGTTATCTATGTTCTATTGTAAATAACATATTGGCTCATGTGATCTGAAAGTCATTAAATTTTGATTTTATTCACAATTTACAATTCGTCCCAACTATTTTGGAATTGGGGTTGTATAATATATTCACTATATATTGATTGATATACAAATTATTGAAGTTTTCAATATATTGCCTGATGTATTAGAATATACATTCTAAAATATAACTAGTCATATATGCAAAAATGTATTTGATGTAATACATTTTGAAATACATAATGTGTATACATTACCAATATGTTAATTAAAATGATGAGAATTATTTAAATATATCATTTTGTGTTTTTTTAATACTTAACGCAATTAAAAACGCAACAGTGCGGTATGTACTGTATTTGTGGCAAATTGAAGGATCGATTGATTTTTATTGCTTTTACAGTAAGGCACGAGAGGAAATAAAGAAAAGCGCGTGGTATTGTGATCCTGACGCGCACCACGTGAACGCACCAAGCACTTCAGTAATTACAAACATTGAGCTGTTTGTGATGTGTACAGTGACACTTGACTTGTTCTTTTGGCTGTGGTCAATAGCCTACATAAAGCCAAAAAAAAAACGAAAAATGCTACTGCATCAAAAAAATGATCAGTTTGGGTTGCTGTCCGGAATAGGCCTGTCTCACATTTCTGGGTCTGTAAAACGGATGTGGGCGCTTTATTTTTCCGGTTAGCATCTGTAGCTGATGTTCGAGTACAGGACTGGTCTGCATGGGACTGGGACATTTCTCTAAATGCCTTCTTTCACTCCACTAATGTGGTTATAATTTTTTCTTAGAAGTCCACAGAGGCCAAAAGTATGGGGCCACCCTCAGATTTAAAAAAAAAAAATCACACATCAACTGTTTGTTCCTTATTTTTTGCACATGAAATGATTTCAGTGCATAAAATATGAGAAGCCAATAGGTTTTGGGTGAATTCCAGACCTCAGACCACATTTTAAAGCTGTCTTGACTGATTAATCACTTACCACAATTTTTTTTATAATTGAGTTCCAATGCCTTTGTGTAAAAATTGTTCACGTCCTAGTGACATAAAATCATGTGATGTAACAAGAAGCCATGCTGTATAAATGCCTTCCCCAAAACCAAGGGGACAAAACCAATGGTGCACCATTAAAAATCTGGGGGTGGCCCCAAAATTTTGGCCTGTAGTGTTTGCCTGTCTGGTTTGTTGTTGGCAGAAGAGGCCGCCAGCTTGGTTAAGCTTACCGATTACTAGCTATAACTTCTCAGCAACGGGCATAGCGTAGAAAGCTGTAGTAAGCGTGGCCGGGTCATAGCCAACATTTTTTTATCTTCAGCTGTGAAACCTTGCTCTACTTTGTGCCAATAAAACTTACATATTCTGACAAATGCGTTTGTGTGTTTCTGTTTTCTATTGTATAACTTCCTAGTCTCAACACTGTAGCAGGCAAGGTGTTCGTAAGAGCCAGGTGCTAAAGATCTCGGAGAGATTAAGGTACCACGTCAGCTCGAGGCAGTGCCGGCATCAAAACTGGAAGCTAAAACTGGGACACAGCATCCCTTTAAAACAATTATTAGCCCTGACTTGTGCTCAATCATTTTCAAAATTAGCAGTACATTCACTCTGAAAACACTCCACGGTATCAGGAGTTGCAAGTTCTCCCTGTCAACATTAGGCGATGCGGACGCACACTTTCGAGCATTTAAATTAGCTTTAATGAATTTTGGACCACTCCCAAAGTGGAGGAGAGTAGAAATAAGACAAGTGAGGATTGTGGGAATATAGGCAGTATATATAGACGTAAGGACGAATAGGAAGGCGGGAAGGCGCATTGGGAGCGGTCCTGTTCTACGTTATCGGGAACTTCCTTAAGGGGAGGCGAAACCTTTTGGAAAAATATTGTCATTTTTGGATAGAAATCATTCATACTTGATGTATTGACAGTATATGACCTGAAATACACAAAATATGAATTTGACCTAATTTGCATAATTACGTCATGTGATTCAAGATGGCCGCCACCCCGATTTCACCATTATTTCTTTGCCTTATATCTCAGGACTGAAGCAAGATATTTGAATCAGGTTTTTTTATTAGATTTAGTTATGTTTACACCTTCTTCTGAACTAGAATAAAGCATTTACACATAATACTAGAGATTTAGTGGGGTAAAAGAGGATTTTGCCATTTTTCGCCCCCTCGATATGAAATATAATTCACCATAACTCACAGACCCAAAGTGCTAAACCAAAACTTTTAGTTCAGTGGACTTCCTGATATGTACACAGACTTCTGTCAAAATTTCATGAGAAAAGCTCCACAAATAAATGAGTGTAGTGCCTTAAATGATAGCAATCGGGGCAAAAATCAGGTTTTGAGAAAATCTAGGTTAAAGTCAAAGTACACCTACAAATCATTGTAACAGTCAACTTAGAACATTAAAATGCCCCTGAAGCATAAACTTCTCCCTCCTGCTCCCTCTGATTGATTGTCCTGTTCTTGAGCAGATTGAAGTGATTTTTGGGTTTCTCCTCCCCTTAACTGAAAATTGCACAAAGGCATTTCAATGCCATTTTATCTCATTTCAATACTTGAAACGATCATGGAGCGCATGTTAGATCACCTGATGTTCTGATAAAGTAGCTCAGAAGTTTCAGAGCAGTTTATCTTTTATAAAGCATCGGCCTGTTTATAAGTAGGCTAAATTATTTTTCAGTACTGAATTTAGCCCGTTGTTTCGCCGCTGTTTGATTGCATAGGGTGAGAAGCTGTGTCTTTTCTTGCCAATGGATCATTACTATGATTGAAAAACTTGTCAATCTTTTACCTTATTGACAACTAGACAGGACTAATTGTTATGTAAAAAAAAGGGTGTGTCCGTGCTCCCCCAAATTCCAGTTCTTGCGCCGAAACTGACTTGAGGTCAATAAAGCCTGCAATGTGACATGTATTGCTTACATACAAGTCTAACAAAAGGAATATAATGCTTCGCTTTATGTTAAGAGGAATGTTGGAATATGTAATCGAGGCAAACCAGTAACATTGCGTGTCATTCACGCATAATTACATACAATTACGCTTTCTAACTCTCCGCGATCAAGCAAATTTACCTTGCTTTATTTCTTTAATCAGAAATTAGGGAGAAAGCGCCTCCCTAGCTATGAATAACTATACTGACACACTGTGAAAACGCGACACCCATATTTAATAACCAAAAAGAAGAAGCAACCAATGTTTTTCGATTCAATTTTAATATGAATAGAAAAAGTATTTCATTGTCCATAACACTGTAAAGTTTCATCACATCTCAACAAATGTTTCCAATATGCCGTTGTGAATGCGCAGACCCTCCACAAACTCAGTAGCGATTGTGTCCTCCCTGTGTTTGCACACATGCGCATAAACGGCGAGGCTTCGATTCTCACAAACGTCGCACAGTTGCTTGGGGAAAGTTCCTCCACTCCTCCTGTAGTGCTGCTGTGAAGTCGGCGACGTTGTGTGGTTGACGTTGACCCTGGTGCACAGGACGACCCAGTTCATCCCACGTGTTCAATGGGGTTAAGATCGGGTGAAAGGGATGGCTAAGGCAGAACATCAACCCCTGCTCATTGGAGAAAGTCTCTGGTGAGGCGTGCAGTATGGGGACGGGCGTCATCGTATTGGAACACACTACCCCCACCAAACTGATCTCTCTCCAGAAAACACCTGTCTTAAGGCCGTTCATATTGCCTCCTTTTCATCCATTGTCAGCCGTCAGCAAATGACACACAGAACCTCGATTCATCTAAAAAATCCAACAGTGGAAGACTCGTGGCGGCTGAACATGATGACGTCGGGCAAACTGGAGTCTGATGTCACTGTGACGTTGTGTCATGATATTGCCTCGATACGGCATTCGGCACTTTAACCCCACAGTTGGCAGTCGGCGAATCACAGTCATGACATGGATGGGACGTCTGTGGCATCCTATAGTGTTCTGAGCCGTGATTTCTGCTGTTTCTCTGATGGATCCGCCGGACGTGTTGATCCTGATGTGCCGTCGTAACCGAAAGTTGTCCTGGTCGGGGGCAGTGGTTAACGCTTCCTGTCTGTTGGTAGCGATGCTTCAGTCTGTTGATGGTGGATGGACTGACCCTGAACCGGTGGGCAACCTCTCTTTGAGATGTTCCCCCAAGCAGCATCCCCAAAGCTCACTACCTCTGCTGTTCTGTAAGCCACGGCATTCTGACACTGATGCGGATGGGGATGAACCACTGTGCCTTTTATGCGTCCAATGTCTTGCTTTGCACTTGCATGTCAATCAAGTGATGCATTCAACCTGCTGCTTGTTGTGTTTTCACACTTTCACAACATACATCCAATGGACACCGGAGTAAAGTTAGTGATGCTTTACTGGGTTTTTCTGTTAGCAATACATTCCATTATTTAACATGTGCACGCCGTTCTACTACACTGGATCAATGCGCCATTTAGCACTACATGTCAATGTATCATACGCATGACTTAAGATTCTGAACTAAACTAAAAGTAGTTCCCATATTTATGTGAACATATCATTTTCTCCCTTGCAGCATTGATGTCCATCTCTTAACAGAAACCCACAGGACTATCCTTAAAGCAAGTAAATACTTATTTTAAATCTTCACATCAAAACATATTGAACTCTAAACACTAGGCTTAACTTAACCAACATTCATTCAACATGTCAACATTAGACATTCAACATGTTTTTTTTTTTTTTTTTTACAACATTTGAGACAAACTTACAGGATAGTATGACCATTTTTTTTTTTTTTTTTTTTTTTTGAGGCTCAGAGCCTTTGAGGAGGGGTTATCCACACTAGCAGGTGAACTCTTTCAGGATAGCGTCTCTCTTGAGGCTCAGAGCCCTGAACAGGAACCTTATCCACTCTAGCAGGTGAACTTTTCCATAAAGCTCTAGCAGGTGAACTCTTTATCAGGAACTAGGATAGCGTCTCTCTGAGGCTCAGAGCCCTGAACAGGAACCGGGGTTATCCACACTAGCTTGAGGCTCAGAGCCCTGAACAGGAACCTCGGGGTTATCCACACTAGTAGGTGTGTGTTCATCATCATCAGGAGGTGTGTCCGGCCACACTAACATGAGTTCATCAGAATTCTCAGGAACATCATCCTCAGTGCTCAGGTTGGTCGCATTGTGAGCTGTTGCATCGAGCAGTTGATCAACATGACGGCGCCAGATGACTTCACGTCCAATCTTCACGGTGTATGTCAGAGGTCCCGTCTTAGACAGCATCTCGCCACGCTGCCATTTCTGCTTTGGCTGACGGTAATCTCTTGCCAACACTTCTTGTCCGATTACAAAGTTTCTCACAGGACGTGCTGCAGCTTTGATGGATTGTTTCTGCAGTACATCTCAACGCGAGCCAGGCTTCAGCGGATCTAGGCGTGACCTCAGTCGCCTTCCCATGAACAGTACAGCTGGAGCTTGACCTGTTGTGGCATGGTCAGTATTCCTGTATGCATGAAGGTACTTTGCCATTTTCTCTGTCAAGCGCATCTGAGCTTTTGTCATTATTTTCATTGACTGCTTAAATGATTGGACAAACCACTCAGCAATCTCGTTTGTGGCAGGATGGTAGGGGACAGCAGTTGTACGCTTGATGCCATTCTTTCGGATGAATGATTGGAACTCCTCTGAAGTGAATTGACTGCCATTGTCACTGGCAAGTCGTTCAGGCAATCCTGTTCTAGCAATGAGTGTTCGCAGGACTTCCACTGTTTTAGCGGATGTGGCATTTTTTCACTATGAAGACTTCAGGCCACTTTGAATATGCGTCAATGACCACAAGAAACATTCTATCCAGGAATGGGCCTGCTTAGTCAACGTGGATCCTTTGCCACTCCCTGTGAGATAAAGTTAGTTGCAAATTGCTTATTTAGTTATAAATTGCTTATCCTTGAGTAATCTAGGTTGTGCTTAATTGCTAATTCTTGCAATCTAGCTTGTACCTTTGTAGAAGTGTCATGAAGCGTGTTTACTGAACAGTGTGTTCCTCTGAGACCTTGGGGTAAGATTGCAACAGAAGTTTTAGGTGATGTGCGTGTGCTCGGTTTTATGTGATGTGCGTGGATTAAGAAATGTTAATAGAAAGGAGGACAGTAATAAACTATGGGGGGAAATTTGCCACGGGGGCGTAAATTTAAGGCGTTGTGCTCATACAAATATCCAAGCAAAGGGGAATCCCTTTGTCCTTGTTCCTGCATGTAACCTGGACCCTATATGCATATAGTAAAGACTGGATCCTATTGACTATCTCTGTCTCTGAGTTTTTCTTACAGGAATAAATTAAAATTTCCACCACACTCCCAACTGTGGACAGAGGCAAGTACAGGCTGCTTTTGCGTCAGCTCACATCCAGAACACGTCTTTGCTAAGTCCTCTATCTGGTGATCAATGCTGGGCCACCATCTGTAGCTCCTAGCAAGGCTCTTCATCTTTACGACACCCATGTGCCCCTCATGGAGTGCTTCAAGGACTCGGGAGCGTAGCTTTGGTGGCACTACAACTCTCGTGCCCCGCATGATGCACCCATGACACACGGATAGTTGCTCACGCCGGCTGAAGTATTCGGGCAAGCCTATTGTGTTTTTGGCTGGCCACCCCTTCACCGTTAGCTCAAGGACCTTTGCCATAGTTGGATCTCGACTGGTCTCTTGTTTCACCTGTGTGTTAGTGACAGGTAAGTTCTCCATATGAGTCAAGTGAAACAACTCCGCTGGGTCTGAAGTATTGTCCTCTGGTTCAAATGGCAAACGTGAGAGTCCACCAGCATTGCTATGCTGTGTTGTCCCCTTGTACTCAATCACATAGTCATGTCCACCTAAGAACAATGCCCACCTCTGTAAGTGTGCTGCAGTCATGGCGGGGATGGATTTTCTTGGGTTGAAAATGGTCACGAGGGGTTGATGGTCTGTTATCAGTGTGAAACGTTTCCCATATAGATACTGGTTAAATTTCTTCACACCCCAAACAAGGCTAAGCCCCTCTCTATCAATTTGCGCATAATTCTTTTCAGCCACACTCAAAGATCTAGAGGCGAAGGCCATGGGATGTTCAGAGCCGTCTGGCATTTCATGCGAGAGGACGGCACCAATGCCATATGGTGAGGCATCGCACGCCAATCGAAGAGGTAAGTCTGGGTTGTAGTGTGTCAAGACTTTTTCTGATGTGATCAGTTCTTTTGCTGTCTTGAAGGAAAAATTCCAGTGTTTCATCCATTTCCAGATCACCTTTGTTTGAAAGAGGTTATTCAAAGGATGAAGCACTGTTGCTAGATTCGGCAAGAATTTGTGATAGTAATTGATCAGACCCAAAAAAGAATGAAGCTGGGTTACGTTGCAGGGCTTAGGTGCTGTCAGGATGGCGTCAATTTTGTCCTGGGATTTGTGGAGGCCATCTCTGTCTATTCTATGTCCACAGTATTCAATGGAGTCTTTGAAAAACTCGCATTTGTCCTTATTAGCTGTAAGTCCACATTCAGCAAGTCTTGTTAGGACCATGGAGGTAATATAATAAAACTGGAGAGAGCGAGGAAGTACCGCCCCTATTACTTGCAATTGGAGATGCTAGGCTAGCTACTTCAGCCCAGGAAGTACGAAATTGACCGACGCCATCTTTAAAAATGGTGTTCCATGGGTGCTTATATCCAGCTCCATTTCATAAGATTGCCAATCTGATTACACAGCACAAATGGCCAAGAAAGTGTGTCATCTGTGCGGATTGGCGAATGTTTTCCAGCGGAAATGACAAGCAACACTGTTAATCCGGAGCGCGAACGCACTTTTCACTCTTTTCGTTGAACTGCTGCAGTCAGAGCAACAGCTGGACAACCAGCACTCGTGCACGAGCTGTCATCAAGCTCTAAGTATTAGTTCTTTTGCTACAGGCCCTCTTGAAAACATTGAACAGTTGCATCAGACAAAGAGTAAAATAATGAAGGATTAACGAATACATTTTCTTTTGTTTTCACTTTATTTGGCAAGAAAAGAATGCACACTTTTCAACTGGTGTCTCCGGAGCTGCCCCGTCTTTGGCCACAAAATTGGCTCCAGTGGGAAACGCGGAAGCAGGAAGCTAATATGCTAACTGGCTGAAGCAAAGGTACTTCCGCGGTCTCTCTGGTTCTATTATATATCTCTATGGTTAGAACTGCTTCCAGGTTAACAAGATGAGAGCTTTCATCATGTCCTGTCTCAATAATGTCGTCTAGATAGCACTGTGTGCCGGGAATGCCCTGGAGGACCTGATCAATCGCCCGCTGCCACACTGCAGGGGCAGACGCAACGCCGAACACTAGCCTGTTGTACTGAAAAAAGGCCTTTGTGGGTATTAATTGTCAAAAATTTTTTGGATGCATCATCCATTTCCATTTGTAAGTAAGCTTGGGCCTAGTCAATCTTTGAAAAATGTTGCCCACCAGCTAATGAAGCAAAAATGTCTTCTATGCGCGGTAATTGGTATTGGTCTGCATGTAAAATTGGATTTATGGTAACTTTGAAGTCACCACGTAGCCGTATTGCACCACATTTCTTAACGACTGGTACGATGGGCGTTCCCCAGTCCGACCATTAGACTTTAGACAGAATGCCCGGGTCTTCTAACCGCTTTAGTTCTGTCTCCACTTTAGGACGCAACGCATGGGGGACAGGATGAGCTTTCAGGAATTTGGGTGATGCATGTTCATCCACTGTGAGGTGAGCTTTCATTTGTTTTAGAGTCCCTCTGCCCTCTAGAAACACTGATGCTGTGCGCTGAAGCAGCAGGTTGAGCTTTTCCTGTGTAGCTAGACTGCATTCATTCAAGTCAACCTGCATAGACTTAATGGACTGCCAGTTAAGCTGTATCATTTGCAGCCAATCACGTCCAAATAAAGATGCGCCCCCAAGTGGTAGCACATACAAGTCCAGAATTTTCCTTTTTTTTCATATTTCACCTTCACTTTGATTTTTCTAACTGGCACCACTTTTTCTTCTATGTATGTTTTAAGCAGCACATTAGTGCGTTTCAGTTTCACATTCGCAAACTTTTCCTTGTAGTCTTTCTCTGATATGAGTGAAAGTCCAGAACCTGTATCCAGTTCCATCTTTAATTTCTTCCCCTCAATCTCTGGGGTCACTCATATCATTTTCCTATCGCTGTCAGTCACTGAATGAACTTCGATGTGCGCCAGAGTTGTATCTGCGTCATCTGAATTTGAGTCACTTGCGTCTGTGTCATTCATTTTATGGACCTTTCTGTCCTTCCTTTTATCTCTATGCTTTTATTCATTTTGTTTCATTTTACACATTCTCTGTATGTGCCCTCTCCTATTGCATTGTCTACAGTTTTTATCACGGAACCAACAGTGGCGTCGCCAAGGGGGGGCCAGGGGGGGCACCTGCCACCCCACGGAAATCTCGTGCCCCCCCATGTGGCCCCCCATTTAAGGTCCATAAATAAATAAATTATCAAGCATTTCTTTGGTAGTATCTACACTTTCAAGCTAGACGGAGCCAAAGTTGGAGGAAAACTCAAAATGGTCCATTTCATAGCAGATTGTGCCTATGTTTAGGCGGCATTATTTTATTTACCCAGCAAGATAGAGATCTGAAATTCTCCAGATACATAGTCCCTTTGGGGTACATTACAGCATTAGTGAAATCTCAACAGTAATATTTTCAGTGTAGATCATTTTAAACATCAAATGTTCATCAAAAGAAAAATTTGCCTCCAGGGGGCACTGTAGGCTGGATGCAAGTACTGGCCATCCCCAGCAATGTACCAAAGAATTTTTTTTTTTGAATTGTGATATACACAGCTAGTTTTCTCAGAAAGTGAAGAGCTTGATTTGGTACTATACTGGGTACATAGCTTTCTGACTAAAGGTGGCACTCTAAAGAGCTAATGTTCTACCGACCTAACATTCCATATTCCCGGACATATACCAAAGTTCTGTCTTTTGAAATATACGAAGCACATACACAGTTATACATAAAATTTGTTATCCCTTTGGCATAAAGCTTGTTTGGTTGTAAACTGGTGGTGACAGTGAGCATTATCAAACGCACAATACATGGGCTACTACCAAGTACGGGTACAGCGCAGTCAAAAACATACAGCACGTCATAAGACATGACCAGTCCAAAAGTTTTAAATGCCAATAAAAGAACTAATGTAAAAGGCGTACCACCGTAAGTACGTATGCAGACATGCGTCAACAGTATATGTACACTTACATAAAATAAAAGTCCATAATTTGAACTCTAAAAAAAAAATCTTCATCACACAACCGTTTACATGAAGACAGAAACTGTTTTAAACTTTTCATGTTATCCAAAGCGAAATGATGTCAACACACCATGTGACAAGCTCTATCCATCAATCTGTTTTTGGAATTGGATTGTGGGTTGGCGGCACCTGGTGGTGCGCACCAGAGGTGCTCCTTGGCCTTGGCCTTGAGCAGCCATCCATGGCCTTCTTCGTTGGATCTGGGTTGATGTGACCCACGGAGCCAGTTGAGCCCAAGGCAAGCCCTACTACACTGCATCCTGGGTCTCTACAGGGCTGCTTACAGGCCATTGATAGTGAGCTTGTCTGTCTCTGAATTAAATAGCGGGCTGCAGCCTATATGGTGCAATAGTTGCGTCAACACCCATGGCTTGGTACACACGGAAATGGGAAGTCTGTAAAAGAAACCCCGCCCTCCCAACCATCGGGCATCTTGTAGGCTAGGTATCATGGGCAGGTGTTAGGAATGAAGGCATGCAAGGTGCCACTACAAATGAACTTCCCTTTTCTTGGCAGGGTGCTGCGTGCTTGCTAGGACCTCTGTGTCCTTTATCAGGATAACCACTTGCTAGACGCGACTGCTGTGCCCTTTTTCTTACCCAAGCACCATACCCTAGGGAAATCCTAGAATTAACACCGAAACCTGCTCTCCGATTCTAATATTAATGCAAAAATGCTGAGAATTTGTTATTTTCTGAAACTCACCAAGACTACAAAACTGCACACTGTACTGACTACTGGTAAAAGTCTTGCAAGTTGACATGATGCTACAATCACCACCAACATTCTTTTGCAATTTTTTGTACAACCAACCCAGCTTTACACCAAAGAGATTACAAATTTTATGTATAACTGTGCATGTACTTTACTTATGTCAAAAGACAGAACTTTGGTATTTGTCTGGGAATATGGAATGTTAGATCGGAAGAACATTAGGTCTTTAGAGCACCACCTTTAGTCAGATAGCTATCTACCCAGCATAGTACCAAGCTAAACTCTTCACTTTCAGAGAAAACTAGCTGTGTGCATCACAATTCAAAAACAATTTCTTAGGTACTTCACTGGGGATGGCTAGTACTTGCATCCAGCGTACAGTGCCCCCAAGAGGCGAATTTTTCCAACTTTTGATGTTTAAAATCATCTACACTAAAAATACTACCATTGAGATTTTACTAATGCTGTAATGTACCCCAAAGGGGCTATGTATCTAGAGAATTTCAGATCTCAATCTTGCTGGGTAAACAAAATAATACCACCTAAACATAGGCACAATCTGCTATGAAATGGACCATTTTGAGTTTTCCTCCAACTTTGGCTCCGTCTAGCTTGAAAGTGTAGATACTACCAAAGAAATGCTTGGCATTCCTGAAAATAGAGTTCCAAAAGCACAACAAACAGCATTTACCCTCACAGCACAAATCTGGGTTAAAGAGAAAATATACAGCAAACATGCACCAAAAATGAGTTTCAACCATCTTTCTGGCCGTCCATTGCACAAACACAGCAAGATACCAAATATTCACTGAAAATGATAGTCTTGTTGTGTGTAAACACATAATAAAGCATTCTAGTTTGGTGTATGTCTGGGGTATTATTTTATTCCCATTCCCATTTCCAATTTTTATTCTTATTTCTCAAAGAATTCTGGCTCGCTAACGTAGTTACCCAGCTTTGCGCTAATGTGGTGCTGAAGTCTAACCGGACTTGAAGTGTCACAGGTCATGATAAAAGTACAACATATTTGGTACTGTGTACCCTTAAGTCATGATAGTTGATGTAAAATGTGGTGTCAACAGCAAAACTGAGCCACTTAAGTGGCTTCCAGGTGGCGCTATGGGCAGGCAAAGTGAAATACGGACCTAAAAATTCGGCTTTTTCTGTGAGACACTTATATCTACCTATGTGCCAAGTTTCATTCAATTCCAGGGGGGTCAACTGCGCACTGAATGTCAATCTCTGGTGGAATGGCTCTTACGATCTCAATGCATCATAAAATCTTGTTAATACATCAGCAATGTATTCTGCCGTGCTTTTTAATATTAAAAATGCATAAATAGCATTATATACATGGACGGGGCGGTCTGGGGCAAAAGATTGGTCCGGGAATTCGTACCTGACCGGCCCACTCTTCAGGGGGCGGAGATGGGGAGGTACTGGCCGCCCCAAAAAATTTCACCCTATTTGACAAAAAAGTATGCATTTTAACATCATATTGAACTGTATTTCCCATAGAACATTGATATTATTAGGTTTTGAGTTTATATAACACCAATTAGCCTACAACAACATAATTAGAGAGGGGTCATTCCAAATGAAATCACCAAAGCTCCCAGTTTGCTGGTCTCAGAATTTATTTTTTTTTTTATTTTTGTTTTCATTTCGGCATGATTGTATAGTCGTTTCATGACAATTTCAACACAACATGTATCATGACCGAAAGGGTCGCGGGAGAAGCGAGATCGCTTGTCAAAGTCCCGCCCCCAACTCCCAGAAAAACTGTTTGATTATGGTTAAGATATCATAAAGATTTATAAATCACAACAGAGCCGAGTGTCCATATACACTACGATTTAAGCATCACAACATAAGATCATAGAGATTTATGAACATCATGAAGAATTTTAATCACAATATAGCTGAGTGTCTATAAATTGCTTGTTTCTTTGATTAATTGCTTGTTTCTTTGATAGATTGTAGTGTCTAGTGGTAGAAAGAAGATGGCAATTTGTTTTAGTTCAATATCTGTCTGCTTCAGATTTTATCAGGGTTTGAAAAAGGGGGCGTGTCAGCATTAACCCCCTGTTAGCAGTTTGTGAGCATTTTCATCTGCCTATAAATCAAAACCTAAGAAAGCTAGCAGTTTGATTTCTTCAGAATATGTTTATTGTGTCTCAAAGTCTTAAAAGAGAGCATTTTTCACAACATTAACCCTTTGGGGGTTATGCAAATAACAATCAAACATTGAAATTTAAACAAAGTGTCACTGAAACTGACATATTTGAGGGTCAAATTTCTCCTACAACTCATAGGATATGGGTTTAGGAGTTTGTTTTCAAGTAAAGTATACATGTAGAGCTTTACAAAATTGCAGAGAGGAACTTCATACCATCTCCCAATTTTGGGCAAGATTAACCCTTTCCTGTCCAATAATCTGGGCGTGGCCCTTTTTGACCCAGATTTTGACCCTGTGGGTACCTTTCAATTCCCTATTTAATGGGCTGCTATCTCGATTTTCTTACCCATTAGTTAATTTTAACCCTTTTATGGGGTACCCGCAGACAGTTGATACTTTATAGTGCGGTGACAGTTGGGATACCCACTGAATGATGTTTTCTATATGGCCCCAGAGGGAGGATCTCTGCTGGGTGACTCATGTTCTGCTGGTGACTGCTCCAAGCACTACTAGACTAGGAAGGAATTATGTTCTTTCTTTGGATGATTTGGAGACAGTTGTCACATGGTTTGAAAGCTTGAAGTTGGCAACAGTTTAGTGAGCATTGGCTTGGTACTAAATTTCTTGATGGCTGTTGATTGCATAATGAATGTTAGATTCAATACTACTGGGCAAGAAAATCATGATAGCAGCCCATTAAATAGGATATAAGAATATTAATGTACAACCCCAATTCTGAAATAGTTGGGACAAAGTGTAAATTGTGAATAAAATCAAAACGCAATGACTTTCAAATCACACCAACCAGTATTTTATTCACAATAGAACAGAGATAGCATAGCAAATGTTGAAACTGAGAAATTTTACAATTTTATGCACAAAATGAGCTCGTTTCAAATTTGATGGCTGCTACAGGTCTCAAAAAAGTTGGGACAGGGGCCTGTTTACCATGGTGTAGCATCCCCTCTTCTTTATAACAGAGTGGAAGCGTCTGGGCATTTAGGAGACAAGTTTCTTGAGTTTAGCCACTGGAATTTGATCCCACTCTTGTTTAATACAGGCTTCCAGCTGCTGGAGACTTTTGGGTCTCCTTTGACGGACTTTTCGTTTAATTATGCGCCAAATGTTCTCAATCGGTGAAAGATCAGGACTGCAGGCAGGCCAGTTCAGCACACGGACTCTTCTACTACGAAGCCATACTGTTGTAATAGCTGCAGTATGTGGTTTTGCATTGTCCTGCTGAAATACACAAGGCCTTCCCTGGAATAGATGTTGTCTGGAGGGGAGCAAATGTTGCTCTAAAACCTTTTCCACTTTGCTACAGTCCATTTTAAATGAGCCTTGGCCCACAGAACACGGCGGCGCTTCTGGATCATGCTCAACAATGGCTTCCTTTTTGCATGATAGAGTTTTAGGTGGCATCTGTGGATGGCACGGCGGACTGTGTTTACTGACAGTGGTTTCTTGAAGTATTCCTGGGCCCATTTAGTAATGTCAATGACAGAATCATGCCGGTGAGTGATGCAGTGGCGTCTGAGGGTCCGAAGATCACGGGCATCCAGTAAAGGGTTTTGTCCTTGTCCCTGACGCACAGAGATTTTTCCAGTTTCTCTGAATCTTTTGATGATGTTATGCACTGTCGATGATGAGACCTTCAAAGCCTTTGCAATCTGACGTTGAGGAACATTGTTTTTAAAGTATTCCACAATTTTTTTACGCAAGCGTTCACAGGTTGGAGAGCCTCTGGCCATCTTTACTTCTGAGGGACTCAGCCTCTCTCAGACATCCCTTTTATAGCCAATCATGTTACACACCTGATGCCAGTTAACTTAATTACTTGCTAAATGTTTTTTCAGCTGATTCTCTTTTATATTACTAGCTTTTTCAGCCGTGTTTTGCCTGTTTCCCAACTTTTTGAGACCTGTTGCAGCCAGAAAATTTGAAATGAGCTCATTTTGTGAATAAAAATGTAAAATGTCTCAGTTTCAACATTTGAAATGTTATCTATGTTCGATTGTAAATAACATATTGGCTCATGTGATTTGAAAGTCATTTCATTTTGATTTCATTCACAATTTACACTTTGTCCTATTTCGGAATTGGGGTTGTGTTTAAATATATATATATATATATATATATATATATATATATATGGGTCAATCCAAAAATGATGCTCAGGGGATGAAAATAACAAACTCAGTATTACTTAATAACACTTTTGTTTTTTTGATAGCCCTATATCTTGGCTTTATGGAATGGTTCATTCAAGTCACCAACTCCAAATGGGTCAGTTTTTATCACACACGCCGTAAAACCTTTCCGAAAAGCGTAAAACATGAGTGATGAAATTAAATGCAACATCTAAAGTACAATTAGTATCTACACCAAATTTTGTTTCCAAACTATTACAATATGTTACTTTAATTGTACAAAAAATCAAAAACCAGGGTTGAAAATTTATAGAATTATGAGTCATCGAATATATAGTGCAAAAGGTGAAAGTTGGAAAAAATTGACTCACATTCTTAATTTTACCCTCATTTCCTCAAAACTCATTCAAAATCTCTTCAAAATCACTGTACTTTGCCTACAGTGTGTAAAACAGTTACCCTTTGCCATCCATAAATTACTTAAACAGCTCAGTCAGGCCCTGCATTGACCCTCAGAAAACCTCTCGTTCGTCACTCGCATTTTACCTCTGAAAACATATTCTTAAGTCCACCTCAGCACCACTATACATCATTGGATTGTATCCATATCACTCCTACATACACAAATCATGTTCTACTATAAAATTAAGGACATAATTAGACATATCTGGCCCATCTAGGGTTTCTACCATGCCTTTGAAAATAAAATTTAACTCTTTTTCGCGACATCAGCGACTCCGCGCAGGCCAGCTGTTAACATTAACAAGTGTGGTCAGTTTTCATTTACAACACAGAGCGATTACAACTCCGGACTCCACATCCTTTTTTTTATTCAGTGGTTGGAAGCAATGCATGTGTTTCGCGATCGTTTAAATGAAATAAGATCATTTGAAATGTCTTTATGCAATTCCATTGCTTCCAACTCCTCCGTGCACAAGGACTTCAGTTCCGCGCCAGAATCTACACACTCGTTGATTGAATAATTGCTGACTACAGCAGAGGAAGGAAAATATGCCACTTAAACTCACACCGAATGCGTGAGAGTTGACAAGTATGCGTTATGAATGAAAACTGGCCACACCTGATAATGCTGAGAGTTTTCAAAGTGTCTGTAATGGTAATGTAAATGACTGATAGAAAACAGGTCATGACCAATCATTCTTTTTAAGGGATTGTTTGAGCCTCTGCTGTTGGCAGTTCACAAGCCACGACTGATAGTGACCAAATATCCAGTCAAAACCCAAAATACAGCCCCCAGAAATTTTTGATTAAAAAAAAGTATGCAGTATCTATATATTAGCTGTTGTGTAAGTTTGGGGTACCATACGGCCATCTTCTGGTGAAATATGAATAGGCTGGATGGGGTGGAGGTGCCCTTTCTGACGAAATTATAGAAATTGAAACGCGAGTGACGATGGGAAAATGTACCTAAAAGCAGTGAAGGTATTGCACAATGTTCATTACTTCTGGTCAGGATATTAGAGAAGAGGCCTATCTAGACTGCTAACAAGTGAAAATTCCCGGGCTGTGCATATAGAGGTGTATGGCGGCCATAATCGTAGTACGTGAAACATGAGTGACGCGGCGTAGCTAAATACCTTTAGGCCTGCACTGTGGCAATATTATACTACCCAGGATAGGTTGAACACACTAAAACGATTAAGAGTAGGTGTGGTAAGGAATATAACTAGGAAAAAGCATGTAATCTAGCGAAATTAGGCCGTTTGGGGGACTAAAAAGTGAAAATTATGACAAAATTTCGCCATTCCGCCCTTCTTTGGGGTGGGGGGTCGACCCAAAATTCCCAAACATGGCCTAAAAAGGTAATAACACATGTGGGGCACCTCTGTCTTCAGAAGTGACATCGATTTACAGCTAAGGATACAGGAATTCAAGCCACAGAAGCCATTTTCGGCAAGGTGGCTGGCCGGTCACACACGTATCACTTTTCCCCAAACCCACACCAGGCACGGCAAATGGCTCCGTACACGCAAACTAATGGCTGTACCAGCTTGGAAATTTCACTCGTCGATCTATTTAACCCATAGAACCAAAAATACATAGTTTCGGTACAAATTGAGACATCTGCATACACCCAGACACCCCCTCAACAATATTTTGTAAGAATTTCATCCAAATTACCTTTCTTTCTGAAGAACTATTCTTGTATTTTGCGGTAAAATCTGCCATAAACTTGCCTCAATCGAAGCTTGAGATCCTCTGAGTTGTTTACGAAGGACCCCGGATGTAGTTTACTTTTGCCGGTTAACAGGAAGTCGCTTTCCCCTTCTCGCGACATTTTTGGCGCCGGAGGATCACTCATGTTTCACTCACCGAGCAACACCCCACAGAGCCAACCTGAATTAATTTTCTTTATTATTTTACATTTAGGATTGCTACATATACCCTATAACTTTGTTTGGATGGTAGGAAGTATAAAAATTAGCAGTAGTTTGCTCAATATATGGGAAAATGTCAATGAAACGTGAGTGACGAGGCCGGTGTTGAAAAATAGTTTTTCAAGCTGGCGCAGGCTCAGGTCAATGTATGTAAAAAATATTTCTATGAACATAACCCTGATAGGGACCCTCTTGGCTGGATGTAATATGAACAGTGGGACTACCTTCTTAGTATGCTAGTTGATGGTCTAAAAGTTTCATTAATTCGCGTTACAACGAGTTGAAATTCCAATGAAAAGATATAGGGAAAAAAAATGTAGGTCATGAAATGGCTAACCCACATGGAAATTTTAGATATGACCCCCCACGAAGGAAAAAATAAGTTTATAGTGGTCTAGCACTATTGGGCTTGACAATACATGGCTTGGAAGGAGGTGAAAATGGCCTAAAAATGGCAATTTTGGGCAATTTTTTAACTTTGGGGTTCAATAACTTGCGAAATTGTGGCCCGACATATGCAAATTTGCCCTTCTTTTGAAGCCCTGGATGTTTTCTTTCAAATGAGATGAGAAACAGGAAGAATGGTGCATAATTTTTTTTCTATACCTCTCTGAAGTCAAAATGACCCTAAAATAGGCCCAAACATCATTTCTTGGATTGACCCATATGTATATATATATATATATATATATATATATATACATATATATATGTGTGTGTGTGTGTGTGTGTGTGTATATATATATATATATATATATATACAGCGCCCTCCATAATTATTGGCACCTGTGGTTAAGATGTGTTCTTTAGCTTCTAATAAATTCAGTTTTTTCTAAATAATATAGGACCACAATGAAAAAAAGAGGAAAATCCAACCTTTAATTCAAGTGCATTTACTCAGTGGGAAAAAAAATCCCACATTAAGAAATAATTCTTTTACATCAAATCATGTGTGCCACAATTATTAGCACCCCTGATGTTAATACTTTGTCCAACCCCCTTTTGCCAACAAAACAGCACTAGTCTTCTCCTATAATGTTTCACAAGATGGGAGAATACAGAAAGAGGGATCTTCGACCATTCCTCTTTGCACAATCTCACTAAATCATCCAGTGACCTGGGTCCTCTCCTCTGCACTCTCCTCTTCAGCTCACTCCACATGTTTTCAATGGGGTTGAGATCTGGGGACTGAGATGGCCATGGGAGGAGCTTGATTCTGTGTCTGGTGAACCATTTCTGTGTAGATTTGGCCACATGTTTAGGGTCATTATCTTGCTGAAAGACCCAGTGATGACCCATCTTCAGCTTTCGGGCAGAGGCCACCAGATTTTGATTTAAAATGTCCTGGTATTTCAAAGCGTTCATGATGCCATGCACCCTAACAAGATTCCCAGGGCCTCTGGAAGAGAAACAGGCCCACAGCATCACCGATCCTCCCCCATACTTCACAGTAGGCATGAGGTGCTTTTCTGCATACTCATCTTTTGTGTTCCACCGGATCCACTTAGAGTGTTTGGCGCCAAAAAGCTCTATCTTGGTCTCATCTGACCTAAGCACACGGTCCCAGCTGAAGTCCCAGTACCACTTAGTGAACTCCAGACGTTTGCGTTTATGATTGTGAGTGAGAAAAGGTTTTTTCCGTGCATGCCTCCCAAACAGCTTGTTGGCATGTAGATAGCGCCTGATGGTTGTTTTGGAGACTTTGTGACCCCAAGATGCTACCATTTGTTGCAATTCTTTAACAGTGAGCTTTGGAGAACTTTTTATTTCTCTTACCATCCTCCTCACTGTGCGTGGTGGCAAAATAACCTTGCGTCCTCGTCCAGGCTTGTTTACCACTGTTCCAGTTGTTTTAAACTTCTTAATGATTCCTCTGACAGTAGATATGGGCAGGTGCAGGCGAGTGGCTATTTTCTTGTAGCCATTGCCTGACTTGTGAAGGTCGACACACATCTGCCTTACTTGAATGGTGTGTTCCTTTGTCTTTCCCATGTTGAAGAGTGGATAAGAGAAATGGCCTCTGTGTCACGTCATATTTATACCCCAGGGAAACAGGAAGTGATGAATTACTAATTAAATGTTCCTAGATACTCTGATCACCTTTGTAAACTACCGTAGAAATAACAGAAATACTTCAATTACATTTATTTCCTGGGAATTTTTAGGGGTGCCAATAATTGTGGAACAGGTGATTTTATGAAAAATAATAATTTCCTAGTCAGGGATTTTTTTTTCCCTTAAAATTCACTTGAGTTGAAGGTTACATTTTTCTAGAATTTTCAGGGTGAGAGTATGCTTCTGCAATAAAAATTGAATTTATTTTAAGGCTTTTAACACATCTTAACCAGGGGTGCCAATAATTATGGAGGGCGCTGTATATATACATACATATGTATTGTCAAAGATATGTTGCCCCTTTCCATATATTCAAATGTATTTTATAATGTATTACATTATATTTTTCAATACATCGTAATATAGTTATGTTCGTAAGGGTACAATTTGACAGTCACAAACTCTTAAGCATTTTGTTTATTGTTTGTTTGTTTATTAGTTTAAAATATACTGAGACAGTGCACATTAATGAACATTTCTGTAAACGTGCCGGTTTAGCCAAATTGGCTAATTTCCAAACGTAGTCTCTGGGGCAGGTGACTTGAGCACTACAATAATTAAAATGCATATAAAAACAAAACTATGCCTACTTATAAAATACATTGCATACAATACATTAGAATTACAGTACATACAATAAAATACAAATACTTTACAGTTTCAGAACAGATGGTCACATACTTGGCCATCTCTCAACCATAGTTTTAAATTTCTTTTAAAAGAGAGGTAAGTGTCATACCCCCTGAACTGCACTGGAAGAATATTCCAGGTGTGAGCAGCTCTCACCGAGAGGGAGGGCTGCCTGGCCAAAAGCAGTCGTCCTGTTTGGAACTACACAGTCCCCTCTGCTGATAGACCTGGTCTGCCTGTCAGTAGATGTTTTCTGCGTTATAAAAGCACCAAGGGGGGAGGAGCCAAGCCATGCAGGATCTTATAAGTAAGACAGGCATCTTTGAATTTAACAAAGTTATCCCAGCTCTGGAAGTCGTGATTTGTAAAGCTGTGACAATGATGATGAGCATTTGTCTTCCTGTCCAGTACTTTCACAGCCTGATGATAGAATACTTGTCCAGATTTTAGTGTTGTTCAAGAGGCTTGTGCCCAGCTAGTGAGACAGTATGACAGATGTGACATGATAATAGCATTAAAATACAGCACTGCAGCTTTTGTTGACAGTGAGTTTCTGATGTGACGGAAATTTGATAAGTGAAACTTTGCCGTGTTTACTACTGATTTAATTTGTTTTTTAAATGTAAGATTTGAATCAATTTTTATTCCAAGATATTTATATTCGGGCGCAGCTGTCTACTTTTCTCTGGTGACATAGACTTCGGGTGTTACGGTATCCATCAACCTCTTAGTAAAAATCATGCACACTGTTTTCTTAGTATTTAGATGCAAACATTAATTATTCAGCCATTTAACGACCGGGGTCATTGCTGCCGTTAACTTATTTGCAGCTTGCTTCTTGGTTGCTGCATGAACATAAATGACCATGTCATCTGCATACATCTGGATGTCAGACTCATTGCATACAGATGGAAGATCATTGATGTAAAGACTAAACAACAGTGGTCCCAATTTCGATCCTTGGGGGACACCAAAACTACAACTAAGGGAAGAGAATAGCTCACCATTTGCCCTTACTCTCTGAGTTCTACCTTCAAGATAAGACTTCATATATCTGATGGTATTAGGGGAGAAGCTGTATTCGGAAAGCTTAGTGAGAAGGACATCATGATCCACAGTGTCAAAGGCTTTCTTTAGGTCTAAAAATGCGGCTGCAACAACTCCCCCCTTATGAAGCTTAGATCTAATATTCTCCAAGAGAAGCATATTGCAGTCTTTGTTGAATGGTTTGATCTAAAACCAAACTGCATGGGGTGCAATCCAACGAGGCTGGTATTAAGGTGATTTATCAGTTGTTTTGCGATATGTTTTTCTGCTATTTTGGACAAAACAGGTAATATACTAATTGGCCTATAATTTACTACTTCAGAAGATTTACCTGCTTTGTATATAGGGGTTATTATAGCCTCCTTCCATGCTCCTGGAAATACATCTTCACTATAGGATCTGTTAATAATAGTTGATATTGGTCCAGACAAGCATTAATTGAATGTTTTTAAAAACATTGTGTCTAGGCCATACACATTCTTAGCTTTGGAGTTCTTCAAGGAATTTACAATTGTTGTCACCTTTGTTTCAGTGATTTCACACAACTCAAAAACAGTTTGATTGTGATCCACTGGAAACATACTCAGATTAGCAGGGAAGCTCTGTTGCAGAGTCTTCACTGACTCCACAAAATAAGAATTAAAACTTTCTGCAATTTAAGTTCCGTCTTGTGTAATATTACCTTTCACAAAAATTTCGAGACACTTTTTCCCCCCACTGTGTTTCCCCAGGGGCACTGTGCAAGCCAAATTTTTGGGTGGGCACAGCTTAGCTATGCTGTACAATTTTACTTTGTCTCCTTTATAGAAATAATTCTCATGCAAATAAGGTTTTTTGAAAAATTGAACTTTGTAGTTTACAATTCAACAAATCTTTTCCCCCACAGTTTTCTGTTATGAGCTCCATAAATAAAAAAATAATATTCAAAAAAGAGTCCATGTGTCCTATACCCAGCGGTCAGTTAATAGTCAAACCACTTACACCACAGTCCTTCCCCATCGTGATGCTTGGTGGGAACATGTTCTCATGCACTGCATGAGTTTTAACCTCGTAATTGACTGAAATATTTGCATTCAGGAGAAGGTGTACAAGTGTACCTAATAAAGTGACCAAGAGTTCATCCTGCGCATTCGGTAGCAGATCAGTAAAAGGCAGAGCTAAAGAAAAATCCTCCGTAGCCTACAGTTGAATCCCAGTTAGCCTGAAGTATGAAACCCAATCTAATTGTGAGGCATTATCTGAAAATAGTTCTGCGTCTTTTCACCTAAGTACAGAATACGTTTTGATCATTTTCATTTCAAGAAGCAATAACAACAACAACAACAATAATACTTCACTATCCCGAATGAAATTTGCCGCTGAGGTCGCTGCCTTCAAGAATTGCCCGGAATAACCCTATCGTACATTTTTTTCCACTCCATTGAGTCTTCACGCGTGTATTTGACGTGACATCACGAACTATACAAGAAAAGGATAAGAAGACAATTTAATATCTTTAATATTAAATCGATGGATAAGTCCTTTAACGTAGTGTTTCGCGTTGTCAAACTATATTTACACACGTGTAGCCATCAGCACAAGGGATATTTCTAAAAATAACAGTACCAAAAAAAAAAAAAAAAAAAATACGCGCATTTAATCGGCAATTGAAAGAACGTACGTTCTAAAGCAAGGGAATACATTTTTAAGTCTGAGTAGCTAAGCTTAGTGTTTGGCTACCTGTCCACTCGTCAGCATCACATGTAAGCTTGTCCGTGCAACCTGCAGGGGAACGGCAAATCCCAGTTTCATCTCTTATGGGCTCGTCTCGACCGACATTTTTTTAAAATTATTATTAATATTTTTATATTTTTTTTATTCTATTGTTTCTTATTGCTTTTCTGTTTTTATGATTACTTATGTACAGTACTTTGGTTCAGCTGTGGGTTTTTAAAGCGCTCTATAAACAAATCTGACTGAGTTGAGTTCAGTTGAGACAGTGCACTACGCTAAGTTCCAGAGATGGGATTCACTAAAGCCCGCCTCTTGTTTTTTTTTAATTTATTTTTTATTTTTTAAATTTGTACTTAGACAAGACCAGACATCAAACATTACAAAACCAACACTACAAAAAACAGGGGGGGGGTATGCTAGATGAGGTGCCGAGTTGCAGAATGTATTTTATGCATGCACACATTTCTTTTCTCCTGTATTTTCCTTCGTAAGACAGCTCCCTACCAACTCCATCCATGAGCCATCATTTTATTTTTTTATTTATTTATTCATAATTTGGTTAATTACTTAAATTTTATTTATTTATGGATTAAATTCATTTTTTTATTGAACATATTACCAAGATTTAAACAACCTATAGATTAAGAGGATGAAGGACAACCCGAGACTGCAGCCACAGAGTGGTCATGTCACTCACAAGCCATCCAGCATCCATAATATAATGTAACTAGCTGACCGGCAGGAACACCAGCAGCTAAACATAAAGCTACTAAGCAGCTGGACAGAGGTTACAAAGAGCTGCTTCACATTTATACAATCATAACTGCATTAGTAGTTCCCACACAATCATGGAAAAGAGAAATGAATACACAAAAATCAACCACACAAAATTAAATTGCATCAAAGAGACAGGAGAGCAAAATGCCTCGACTCCAGGAATGAGCTTCTTGTGTCCCACAGGCCATTGTCCCCCCTGTCAACATAAAACATCGACCACCAGCTTTGGACAGTACAGTCAATGAAATACTCTTTAAGAGGACTATGCAAGCTTGTCGAGGAGGAGGGACTATTATTATGGGAGACTTAAATTATCCTGGTATTGATTGGGATATGGAGAAAGGACAGGGTAGGGGGGAGGAAAAATTTTGAGATGTCATAAATGATAATTTTTTGGTGCAGTATGTTAATAAACCTACAAGAGAGAAGGCAATTTTAGACTTAGTGCTCTGTAATGACCCAGATAGAATTAGCAATGTTGAGGTACGGGAGCCACTTGGGACAAGTGATCACTCTACTGTTAATTTTGAGGCTTCATGGGAAGTTAAAAAGGTGTCTTCAAAAACAAACATTTTCAATTTTAGGCGAGCAAACTTTGACAGGATGCGCTCATATCTAAGTGAAATAAAATGGGAGACACTCCTGGACTGTGAGTCTGTAAATGAGATGTGGGAAAGATTTAAGGGGGTTTTACCTGATTCACAATGCAAATTCATTCCAAAGGTGTCCAAAAGTAAGCTGAAAAAGCAGAATCCCCAGTGGATGACCACAGCTATTCGTAGGAGTTTGAGGGAAAAGAGGAATCTTTATAAGATGTACATAGAGGATAACAATGAGATTACTAAGGCTGAATACTGTAAAATGCGGGCTGTGGTCAAAAAAGAGCTGAGGAATGCTAGAAGACTGTATGAAAAGCAAATTGCAGAGGGGGCAAAAACGTAACCCTAAGCGCTTCTTTCAGTACTGTAGCAGAAAAAGGAAAGTCAAAGAGCAGGTTAAGTGCATGAAGAATAAAAATGGATCGCTGCTATATGATAACAAGGATATTGCGGATACCTTAAACAGTTACTTTGTTGAGAATTTTACCTTAGAGCGGGTCTTTATTCGGCCAGAGGGCATGTCCAATGCTCAAGATTATTTAGCGGAAATTGAGGTTAGGGATAACAAAGTATTAGACAAGTTGCATAAACTAAAGGCAGATAAGGCGGCGGGTCCTGATGGCTTATATCCGAGAGCGCTCAGGGAAGTTAGTGAGATCATCTTTAAATCTTTAAATCTTTAGACGGTCTTTAGAAACTGGAGAAATACCAAATGATTGGAAACAGGACAATGTAATACCAATATATAAGAAAGGGGACTGAACTGAGCCAGGTAATTACAGGCCAGTCAGTTTAACTTGCATTGCCTGCAAAATATTGGAATCTATCATAAAAGATGAGCTGGACTTATTTCTTGAACGTAACAATATCTTGAGGGATAGCCAACATGGTTTCCGTAAAGGAAGGTCATGCCTGACAAACCTTCTGGAATTTTTTGAAGAGGCCACCAAGACTTATGACCAGAGCAGGGCTTATGACATCATATATTTGGATTTTCAGAAAGCATTTGACACAGTACCGCATAAGAGACTAATTTTTAAAATGAGCTCCATTGGAGTTACAGGAGGTATTCTGAAGTGGATTCAAAACTGGTTGCAGAACAGAACACAAAGAGTGGTGGTCAGTGGTATCTCATCTGAGCTAGGTATGGTGGGGAGTGGCGTCCCCCAGGGATCGGTGTTGGGACCCCTGCTGTTCCTCATCTACATTAATGACCTCGATAAGAATATTGAGAGCAGATTATATTGAGAATATTGAGATTTGCAGATGATACTAAATTGGGAGGTTTGGAAAATAGTTTAGATTCCACTAAAGTGATTCAGGATGATTTGGATAGAATCCAGAATTGGGCAGAAATATGGAAAATGAAATTTAATGTAGCGAAATGTAAAGTTGTACATGTAGGTAATAAAAACATTAGACGGAATTACTTCATGGGAGGTTTTAAACTGGAATGTGCTCCACAAGAGAAAGATCTGGGAGTGATTGTTGACCAAACCCTCACAGGCTCTAGCCATTGTGCCGTAGCAGTTAAAAAAGCCAATCGGATGCTGGGATACATTGCCAAAAGTATTGAGTTCAAATCCAAGGAGGTGATGCTTCTTTTGTACAACACATTCGTCAGACCACATCTAGAGTATTGTGTACAGGTCTGGGGACCATACTTTAAGAAAGACATAGAGGCTCTAGAGAAAGTTCAGAGAAGAGCTACGAAGCTAATTCCGGGTATAAAAGATGAAAGCTATGAGAAAAGGCTGAAGATCCTTAATCTCTTTAGTCTTAGGAAAAGGAGACTAAGGGGTGATCTGATTGAGGTCTTTAAATATGTTAAAGGGATTAACAAAGTGAATTATGTAGGGTTCCTTCAACCAAGTGTTGTTAGTAGAACTCGGGGTCACAAATGGAAGCTGACCAAAGGTAAATTTAGCACTAATATTCGGAAATATTTCTTCACCCAAAGAGTAATTTCGCTGTGGAACAGCTTGCCTGACCATATTGTTGAGGCAGAGACCTTGGGAGTTTTCAAGAGCAGGCTTGACTTAAAGCTAGATACCATTGAGTCATTGAGTATCTGAAGTGATATATTCACGATAGTATAAAGAAACTGGCGAGCCTAGTTGGGCTGAACGGCCTGTTCTCGCCATTCATGTTATGTTATGTTAACATGCTTATAATATCAAGAAAATCATCCAGCCACCTGCTTAAATTAAAACAGTTTGCTTTCCTGACCTTCCAGTTCAGGAGAATTAAGCATTTAGTTGCCAGGCATGCCAGGGTTACTATTCTTTGAGCAAGAACATCCTGAATATCTGCAGGCTGGGTACCAAGTATGCGCGTAACCGGACATAATGCTATATCTCTACATAGAGTCTTGGAGAGAATCTCTCCCACTGCATCCCAAAGGGCTTTGACAGCCGGACAGAACCACAGAGTGCAAGACGGTACCGACCTCCCCACAGCCATGCCAGCAAAGACCAGAAGTGGTTGGGTCAATTTTCTTTAATCTAGATGGAGTTATATATGCTCTATGTAATATTTTAAGTTGTATAACTTTGAATCTTACACAGCTAGGCATTAATAGGGCATTCCTCCAGATTATATCCCATTCCTGTTGTGAGAAAGAGGTACCAAGATCTTGTTCCCATTTTTCCTGGGTCTGGTCATTTCCTGTGGGAGAGGAAAGAATAATGAGCCTGTACATGCTTGAAACAAAACCCTTCTTGGCAACATAACTTTTAAGGGTATTTTCCAAATGCTCATGACAACATATGTGTAACCTTAGAGGTTATTTTACTGATAATAAACTTTAACTGCAAATAAGGAAGAAAAGAAGATGCACTGTTACGGACAGTTGTGTGTTCCAGAATATTCTGGAAGGTTCCAATTTAGAAGAAGGATTAAATTAAAACAATTTATTAAATAACTGAGCGAATGAACGTAGCAATTACAATTATACAGGAATGGGTAATGAAATTACTACATTGAAGATAAAAATACTATTCACTAGCCCAAACTGTCCATCCTTGTGATGTTCCCACGATGATGGTGAAAATCTACTGGAATCTGATGTCTTCGGTGTGGTGATCCTGATCACCGCAAAGTCCGTATTCAAGAGGTGTCTGTGTAATCCAAAGTCCAGTTGCACCCGGCAAAGCCGGTCTAGCTTTCAGGTGTAGCAGACCGGAGATGATCTATAGTCTGATTGCACCCAGCAAAGCCGGAGTAGCTTCCAGGTACAGCAGACCGGACAGAATCCCCCCCCCAATCCATTGGCTGCAAGTTCCTTTTATATAGGCCTTGTACTCCTGTATGATGTCATAGAAGAATCCTGCATGATGTCATAAAGTTGAATCCTGACTGACATCACAAACAAGAATCTTGAAGGTGATAGAACCCTCCAGATGGCTCTTGAAGAATCTTGCAGACAATAGAACTTTCTAGATAGAAGAATCTATGGTGTTCCCGGGCTAGTCATAATGTTTACAAGCATCAGGAATATTCATTACCCTTACATAAGTATACAGAAACTACTGGCTGAGCAAAATAATACAATCAGATATTATAAATCATCATAACGTAACAGCACTCAAATTAAATTTCGTAATCATTTCTGGAAATTGAATTATGGCATTATCTCTAACAATTTGACCAATTTGGTGTATATTTTGATCTTGCATTAGTGTATTATTCAGTGTGTTACCACCTGCCAAAAAAAAAGTGGATGTTTCCAAAGTGGACATGATGGAAGAGAAGCACTTGTGATGCCCAACTTTTTATGAATAATTTTAGCCACCCAAACAGAGAATTCTATCAGTGGATTATTCAGTTTGGCAAGTGAATAAAAGGGGGACTGGCTGTGCCTGATGTTTATGTGTATTACCTTTCGTACAACGCCAGATTCCCCATTACCTGGGGCTATGGGAGTCCTCCCCCTAAAACAAGTTGGGATTGGCTAGAAGGACAAATAATTAGTGAGCATAATAAAAATATCTCGCTAGCTTCATTATGGCACTGTCCTATAGAAGTTGACCTGGGTGTCTCTGATCACAGGGTCATCTCGATGGACCTGCTGCTATTGTCCTCTAATACCAAGCCCAAACGCCAAATCAGTTTCTGAAACCTTAAAAATATAAACCCAGCCTCTCTAACCTCTGATCTCCATAATCTTTCCGGCTCCACAGAACTGTTTCTACTTCTGACTCAATGGATTTTACAATAACTGTCTTAAATTCATCCTGGATTCCCATGCGCCTATTAAGACAAGGAGTGTAACTTTCACATGCTCCATCCCCTGGTTCACTCAGGAACTACGGAGAATGAAGGAAACAGGGCGTGTCCTTGATCAGTGCTTCAGAGTGTCAGGGCTCACCGTCCACAATCTGGCTTACCATGAGCATTAAAAAATCTACTCCAAATCACTAGCAAATGCAAGATCACAGTTTTACTCCTCCATCATCAGCAATAGCCCTGGGAACTCCAAGCAACTTTTCTCCACTGTTAATCATCTCCTAAAATCACACACCACCTAATTTTCTAACACCACTGAGGAGCAATGCAATAACTTCATCTCTACTTTCACCACAAAGATGGATACCATCTGTTCTTTTCTTTCCCCCTCCAGCCTCCCACCTCTCCCTGTACTGGCCTCTGGAAACCCAGAGATAGTTTCTTCCCACATTTTCTCCGTTTTCATCGACACCACACAGCATGAGGGTGAAGCCGTCATCCACAAGATGAAACCCACCACATGCATCCTGGACTCCTTCCCCACATCTCTTCTAAAATCACGTCCTGCCATAAGTCCCCTAATCATCAAAATCATCAACCTCTCTCTCCAAGGTGGCCATCTTCCATCTGCCTTTAAAACTGCCATTATCAAACCCCTTCTCAAAAAGACCACTCTAGGCCCCGATGATCTGATGTCCTACAGACCCATCTCCAACCTCCCATTTCTTTCCAAGGTAATGAAAAAAGTAGTCGCTGCTCAACTCCACGACCATCTCCATGCAAACCACCTTTTTGAAAAATTCTAATCCGGTTCCCGCACAGCCCACAGCACCGAGACAGCGCTGGTCAAACGACCTGCTGATGGCAGCAGATGCTGGCTCTCCATCCCTCCTTCTCCTCCTTGACCTGACCGCTGCATTTGATACTGTTGACCACAACATCCTCTTACATCGTCTACAGTACACCCTTGGACTCTCTGGCGCCATCCTAATATGGTTCTACTCTTACTTTACTGGAAGAACGAAGTTTGTTGCACTGGGGAATGCCAAATCCAGCGCACACAACATCACCTGTGGGCTCCCTTAAGGATCAGTGCTCGGTCCAACCCTTCTCACTGTTTACATCCTCCCCCTTAGCCACATCATCAGAAAACACGGACTTTATTTATTTATTTATTTGTTTTTATTTCGGCATGATTGTATAGTCGTTTCATGACAATTTCAACACAACATGTATCCTGACTGAAAGGGTCGCGGGAGAAGCGAAATCGCTTATCAAAGTCCTGCCCCCAACTCCCAGAAAAACAGTTTGATTATAGTTAAGATATCATAGAGATTTATAAATCACAACAGAGCTGAGTGTCCGTTTACACTACGATTTAAGTGTCACAACATAAGATCATGAAGATTTATGAACATCGTAAAGAATTATAAATCACAATATAGCTGAGTGTCCATATAAGTTTAGATTTGAATGTCACTCTTGCTTTAATCCATTGAGACTTGGCCCAGAAAAACCTGGACTCCTTTCTTCATCATTTGATTTGTTCCTAGTGATTTGGAGTAGTTGGAAGGTGCAATAATACCAGATCTTTGCATGGATCTCTTGATTAGTCATCATTTTCGTCGACTTGGTTCACCCTTGCCTTATCGGATTTAATGACTTCTTGCAGTATGTTTAGTCCATCATTGCCTTCCTTGATGTCGAATCCAATTTTATTGAGCTTTCTGTCGAGGAAAACCATGCTTTTCAAAGTTTTCTTTATCCTATGGTCGATCAAAAACAGACCAAGCCCCAATTATAGCAGGCCCGCTATCATAAATCCAATTAGATAGACGTCCTCTACATCCTCGATGTCCAGGACTGCCAAACACAGCGAACGCCACTTTCCCCGTGCATCCATGGTTTAACCGGGTGGGAATGTCCCATCCGGGCATCTCGGTTCTCCAGAACCTGTCCGCCTCGTGGAAATAATTTTGTCAATTGCATTTAACGACCAGTTTATAAGGTCCATGTTGGTTACAGCTGTCTGTAGTAATGTGCTGTGACAGTTGTCTTTCAGACAGATGGCCTGGTGTGTCCAGTAGATATAATGGTACTGATTTAACAATAGCAGTCCACATATTTAGTCTAAACAACCCCTAGTGTTTATGCCCGTTATGATTCCGTTTACTTTAACCAATGCCATTTTATTGGATAAGTTTATAGTTATTCACACATGCAAATTTCAATAGATACTTAAAGACCTTCAGATTGTCTGCCATTCTAATATTGTCTTCAAGTATGTTCCATGCACTGACTCCGGCCACAGATAAGGAGTGCTCACTCCGAGTCGATTTGACCCTTCTCGTTTTCAACAACATTCTGCCTCTGAGGTCGTGGGTACATTCACGTTGAAGAAATAGGCATTGTATATTTTTAGGCAATTCTTTGTGGTATCCTAAATATACATTTTGCAAGGAGTTGAATTTTATTATATCCTGTAATTTAAGAAACTTTGCCTTAATAAACAAGTCGTTTGTATGAGTTCCATAAGGAACGTAATGAATAATTCTAAGGGCCTTTTTTTTGGAGTTTAAACAATGATTCTATTGTATTATTATAAGTGTGTCCCCATACTTCAGCGCAGTAATGTAAGTGGGGTGCTATGAGTGCTGAATAGATTATTTTAAGTGACTTGCGTTTTAGTAGCTTCTGCATTTTCCAAAGAATAGACACGCTTTTAGCTAACTTTCTTTGAACTAAATTTACATGTGGTTTCCAGCTTAAGAGATTATCTAACATAACTCCCATGACTTTATATTCGTTTACCCTTTCAATGCTGGTACCATTTACCTTTAGGTCTATGTCGTCCTTTAGGCCTTTTTTCCCAAATATCATAAATTTGGTCTTTGTAAGATTTAGTGATAATTTGTTTACATTAAACCACGTGTGAAGTTTAGACAATTCGTTATTAGCCAATTTTACCAAGTGTTTGAGATCGACACCTGAGCAAAAAATAGTCGTGTCGTCTGCGAATAAAATTAGTTTTAGGATATCGGACACCTTAACAATGTCATTTATGTAAATTATGAACAACTTGGGACCTATGACCGAGCCCTGAGGAATTCCACAGGTAATATCCAAGCAATTTGATTTGCTATTACCCATCTGCACAAATTGCGTTCTACTTGTTAAGTAATTTTTGATCCATTTTAATGCGGTCCCTCTTATTCCATATTTGTAAAGTTTTTCAATCAATATATCGTGATTTATAGTGTCGAATGCTTTCTTCAGATCAATAAATATGCCTATAGAATATAAGTTTGAATCTAGTGAATCTTTAATCATTTCAATAAATTCTGTTAGGGCTAGTGCTGTCGAATGCTTTTTCCTGAACCCATACTGACTGTCACACAGTAGTTTGTGTTTATCAATGTACTTGTCCAATCTGTCATTGAATAGCTTTTCTAGGATCTTTGAGCATTGAGGTAAAATCGAGACAGGACGATAGTTTGAGAAATCATATTTATCCCCACTTTTATAGAGAGGGATAACTTTCGCTACCTTCATTTTATCTGGAAACACTCCGTAGGAGAAGGATAGATTGCATATATGCGTAAGTGGAGTTACAATTGCGTTAGTTAGTGTTTTTAGTAATTTCATATCTAATTAATATCTAATTTTTCAGAATTGATCTGATTTCGGATTCGTTAACAGGAGTTAGTGTCATTGTGTCTTGGATTTCCTCGTCCTTGTCAAGGTAGTCCCATCTTAGGTGTGAGGATTTAATACCCTTTACTAGTTCTGGCCCAACATTCACAAAATAACTGTTAAAGTTCTCCACGACCAATTCCATGTTCTCTACCTTTTTGCCATTTATATTAAAGAAGGCAGGGTGCTCCCTCTTCGGAGTTCTCCCAGAGACGTTCTTTATTATATTCCAGAGATTTCTGGTATAATGTTTATTTTCTAATAAAAGCTTTTCATAATATTCTTTTTTGTGTTTCCTTAGTAAATGTGTCATTTTGTTTCTGCAACTTTTGTACCTAATTTCTGCTTTCTCAGTTCTTTCTCTCAGAAACTGCTTATACAAAGTATTTTTTTTCTTACAGGCATTTGCCAGTGCTTTTGAAACCCAAGGTCTTCTCTCTTTGTTTTGCTTTTTTTTGTTTGTTGTTTTGACTAGACAGTGTTTATCATACAGGGAGTTTACTGTCCATAGAAAAGCCTCATAGGCTCTATTTGGATCTTTCTCTGTTAATACATGATCCCAATTCTGGTTCAACATATCTGATTCTAGTTTCTTTAGCCTTTTTTCACTTTTAATTCTGATTTCTGTGTGTTCCAGGGTTTTCAATCTAGCCTGGTCCCTTATATCTAATTTGCAGTGACAAATAGCAAAGACTGGCAGATGATCAGTAATGTCATTTATCATGATGACTTTCTTTTCACTGTTATGCCAACGACACTCAGCTTTACGATAAAACTGGTTCCGCCCCCTCTGCAACCACACAATCACCATCTGCACTCTCTATCTGCCTGGAGGAGATAAAGGTGTGGATGAATCACAACTTCCTACAGTTCAATAGTTCTAAAACTGAAGCCATTCTTGTCAGCACTCCCCACCAGATACATTCATCATCCATAACCAGCATTTCTTTCTCTGGGCACAACATCCCTCTCTCCAAAACAGTCACCGATCTGGGTGTTAAGCTTGACACCTACTTGACATTTGAATCTCACATTACACACCTCTGCAAAACCTCCTTCTACCATCTACGAAATATCGCCAAGCTCCGCCCCTCCCTCACCCTCCAAGACGCAGAAAAGTTCGTCCACGCCTTTTTCTCCTCCAGCCTCGACTACTGCAGCGCACTGCTCATCAGGATCCCTGGCAAGAGCCTTCAAGAGCTCCAGTGTATACAGAACAGTGCTGCAGGATCCTGATGAGGGTGCGAAAACATGAACACATTACACCCATCCTCCGCACCCTCCACTGGCTTCCCATTCACCACCGAAAAGACTATAAAATCTCACTGTTCACCTACCAGTGTGTTCATGGAAATGCCCCCGCCTACCTGAAGGACCTCATCGCACCCCAAATCTCTCAAAAACCCTCCGCTCAGCAGACAAACATTACCTCAAACCCCCCAGAACAAAGCTCCATACAGTGGGAGATCGGTCATTTCGATCCGCTGCCCCAAGGACTTGGAACACCCTCCCAGACCATCTGAGGGCCCCCCAGACCATAGACTGTTTAAAAAGAAATCTTAAAACATTCCTGTTCAGAAAAGCCTACCCCTGATGTCCTGGTCTTTTAGAATGATTGTTGATTCCTCCTCATGTTATGATTCTGTCTGTTTTTAGCCTCTTTTAAATGTTTATTTATTTATTTATTTTTTATTTTTTTGGCATTTTTCTGTAAGCGCTTTGAGACTTGTTTTTCAGGTGAAAAGCAGTCCATAAATAAAATCTATTATTATTATTATTAAACAAGACAAGCGGGATTGTGGGAATGTCGGTGGTATATATAGGCATAAGGACGAATAGGAAGGCGCATTGGGAGTGGTCCTGTTCATGAACCTATGTTATTGGCAACTTCCTAAAGTCAAAATACATAGTCCAGTCAAAATATATCATCCATTATCAATATAATCTCCACAATTCATTAAACATTCAGTCATTTACAAATCAATCAATCAAGGAACAGAAACCATCATATATCAGTACTAGTCTACATTACATTCCCTTTCTTCTAGACTGTAATTCTGAAGAATAATTTGCTTGTACTTTTTAAAAAATTGTGTCGCACATTTAGTGTATTTAAAGTGAGGGAGGAAAGACGAGAAAGAGAGAAAGGAGCGGGAGCGGAAAGTCGGGAGGGGAGGAGTGAGGAAGAGAGGAGGGAGCGGGAAAGTCGAAAGAGGAGCGGGAGAGCGAGAAAGGAAAGTCGAGCGGGGAGGAGCGCGAAGAGAGAGAAGGGCGGAGCGGAGGAAAGGGAGGAGAGAGAGGGGAGGGAGAGGCGAGGAGAGGGAGAGGGGAGGAGCGAAGAGAGAGAGGGAGGAGCGGGGAGAGAGAGAGAGAAGAGGCGGGAGGGGAAAGAGGAGGAGGAGCGAGAGAGAGAGGGGAGCGGGAGCGGGAAAGCGAGCGAGGGAGGAGCGACGAGAGAGAGAGGGAGCGGGAGCGGGAAAGTCGAGCGAGGGAGGAGCGACGAGAGAGAGAGGAGCGGGAGGGGAAAGTCGAGCGAGGGAGGAGCGACGAGAGAGAGAGGAGCGGGAGCAGGAAAGTCGAGCGAGGGAGGAGCGACGAGAGAGAGAGGAGCGGGAAAGGCGAGCGAGGGAGGAGGGGCGAGAGAGAGAGAGGAGCGGGAGCGGGAAAGTCGAGCGAGGGAGGAGCGACGAGAGAGAGAGAGAGCGAGCGGGAAAGTCGAGCGAGGGAGGAGCGACGAGAGAGAGAGGAGCGGGAGCGGGAAAGCGAGCGAGGGAGGAGCGACAGAGAGAGAGAGGGAGCGGGAGCGGGAAAGCGAAAGCGGGGGGGAGCGATGAGAGAGAGAGAGAGGAGGGAAAGTTGAGCAGGGAAGCGAGAGAGAGAGGAGCGGGAGCGGGAAAGTCGAGCGAGGGAGGAGCGACGAGAGAGAGAGGAACGGGAGCAGGAAAGTCGAGCGAGGGAGGAGCGACGAGAGAGAGAGGAGCGGGAGCAGGAAAGTTTGAAAGTAGGGAGGAGCGAAGAGAGAGAGAGGAGAGGAAAGGAGCGGGAAAGAGAGAGAGAGGGAGGAGCGATGAGAGAGAGAGAGGAGCGGGGAGGAGAAGAGGGCGGAGGGAGGAGCGACGAGAGAGAGGGAGGAGCGGAGGAAAGTCGAAAGGGAGGGGAGGAGCGAGAGAGAGAGAGGAGCGGGAGCGGGAAAGCAAAGGGGAGGAGGACGGAGAGAGAGGAGCGGAGAGAAAGAGAGGGAGGAGGGGAGAGAGGAGCGGGACCGGGAAGCGAGCGAGGGAGGAGCGACGAGAGAGAGAGGAGCAGGAGCAGGAAAGCCGAGCGAGGGAGGAGCGACGAGAGAGAGAGAGGAGCGGGAAAGTCGAGCGAGGGAGGAGTGACGAGAGAGAGAGGAGGGACCGGGAAAGCGGGGAAGTCGAGAGAGGGAGGAGCGGGAAAGTCGAGCGAGGGAGGAGTGACGAGAGAGAGAGGAGCGGGACCGGGAAAGTCGAGCGAGGGAGGAGAGGCACCTGAGCTTAATTGAGCTATTAAGCAACAAATAAAAGCTTTTTCTGTTGTGTCTTCCTGAATCCAAAGCTTTTCATACTGTCGAGGTCCCCTTGTCTGTAAATAATTGGAGACACAAAATCTCAGAAGTTATCACATTTCATTCCAGCCTTCAATCGGACAATAATCCAAACCTGGTGAGTAGTCCTTGCGCAAGGAGAACTCCCCTCGTGTTCCCACAGAGCCATATTTATGGAAAAAAAACCCCATCAAACTTTGTTCCAATCACAATACATGGGTTATCTCAAGTTTTTTTCTTTCCCTATTGGTTGGCAGCTCTCTATGGGATTCTCTGGTAAATATAGGTGGCGCACAGAAGTATTGCTCTCATAAAAAAAGAAAGAAAATACATTAAAAAGGAGAGGAAAAATACAAAGGAATAGGATACAAATAGATACATGAATGATTGAACTGATTGAGTTTTCAGTAACTAATGATTTTACTGAACAAATATTGATCAAAGCTACAGAAATCAAATACATTTAAATGTCTCACCTGATAATGTTTTCAAATCAACTAAACAGAAGCCCGCTAACTAATCAAAGCTACAGAAGTCTGCTGCTTATGTGAGTGTGAACTGCTTATGTGCGCGCGCGTGTGTGTGTGTGTGTGTGTGTGTTTGTATTATTGCTGCTGACATAATATGGTCACTGATTATTGATTATGGTAATTGATTTGCTGATGAATCTGATGAGAAATATTAAAATAGAATCCTCAATAGTAGAATACTGTTCTGAATTGGAAAAAAAGTTAGTAAAGATGTGGGAAAAAAGCAGGGTTGTTGATTTGCAAGAGATCATGAAAATGTAAGAGACAATAAGTGATATTAGGGTTGTGGTTTATTGCATTGTGGGTTTTCATATACTTTTACATTGTTTCGGTCTAATGATGCATTACAACCTAGCGTGAGAGAAAAAACTGTCAAGTACCATGGAATACGCACACAAATTGCATTGCCTGAGAGAACCTAAACAATAATGGAAGGTGTTGCATCTGGTTTTTGCTCTGCAGAAATGTATTAATTATTGCAAGGGAACATGTGAAAGTCAAATATCAGCCAGTTGACTAACTTCACTAAAAACCCCTCTTTTTCAGGTGGCAACGATCATACATGAATTGAGCAACTTCTGTTTATCTTTCATTGTCCAGCACCATGTTTGAGGGAGAGACCTTCGACTTCTACACTTAGCTATAGGTTCTCCAGGAATGTTTCTGGAATCATAACTTAACTGCTAAGCAGGTGATTGGTCCACATAATTTTACCAGAGCCCCGTTAGCCAGCGTGTTTCCAGGTAGATCCAGACAGGCCGTCATGGTTACCATATCGGCCCGGGTGGTTAAACCACCCACCATACTTCGCCCTGCCTAGCAATCCTGTACTTTACCTGTTTCCACCTCTTACGACTCGGACGAGGGGTTGGATAAGAGGCAATAATAAAAGAACTATAATACAACTATGTACACCAGGGGTGAGTAACACATAACATTTGAGATAAATCAGGAACAAAGAACTCCCTGGGCAGAGAAACACAAACCAAAAAAAAAAAAACTAACTATTATCATGTTCTTGCAGCACTGCAATGGGAATATCAGGAGCAGACACCGATGCTGCAAGTCTGCCCCTGAGGGTGGTCCCAGACCGCTGGAGTGACTCGTGGGCTTCAACATCATCCCCGTCATCCTCGTCTTCGACCTCAGGCTCCAAGACGTCCCCGTTCCCGTGGCAGACGTTGAGCAGGAAAAGGCAGGCACAGATGACCTCAGGCACAAACTCCACCCTCACCTCCAGTGCCTTCAGGAAAATGGAGCGCCACCTGGTCTTGAGGACCCCAAATGCCCTCTCCTTCAAGCACTGTGCCCTGGACAGCCTAGTGTTGTACCTGCCCTCCACAGGATTCCGGACAGGCTCCCGGAAGGGCGTCATCTGGCAGATGGGCTCTGCCAAGCACGGGTATCCGCCATCGCCCAGCAGACACCATCCAGGAGGTGGGTACAGCCGGTGGACATAGAAGGGGCTACACCTCAGGACCCGGGCATCATGGACGCAGCCAGGGAAGCCCCCCACCACATCCAGAAAGCGACCCTTGTGGTCGCAGATGGCCTGGAACTGGACTGAGTAGAGCAGCTTCAGTTGTAATAGTCCGCTGCAAACTGCCCAGGTGGAACAATGCGGACATGGCAGCCATCAATGCTCCCTGCCACCCGCCCAAAGGCTGGGGAACCAGACAGCTGCTGGAACCCAGCTCCAGTCTCTTCCTAGCTCTTCGGGGGTGGGGAGGCGGACGAGCCTCCTGAAAACCCCCTGGATGCCCTTACTGACCCGGTGGATCATGTCATGGCATGTGGTGCAGGGAATATCAAAGGCCTCTGACACAACCCGGTAGGACGTTCCACAGGCCAGCCAGTACACAAACACCAGCACCTCTATCGACTTCCCCCATCCATGGTCGTTCTCTCCCAGGAGATGGATAAGGCTCTCCAGCGATGACCTTGATAGGCGGAAGTCCTTCCCCAGGTCACCTCCCTCAAAATAGAGGCGCAACAGGGGACCATGGGGATTCACCCTGCAGTATGGCCCTCTGGAACCCACCTGTAAAGGACAATATTTAAAATTCTTTATTGGACTATGTATTGAATGTTTTAACTGTTGTTCAATAATTTCATATACACTATTAACTATTTCATGCAATTATTTATAGAACCATTTTCTTAAATTACATCATTTAATTATTTATTGAACTATTTAAAGTGGTTGAAGTAATTTATAAAATTTCTCATTGGAATATTTCTATGTCATTATTGCATATTGACTGTTTTTTAAAGATTAAATTCACATTTGCCATCTTATTAGCATTATTATTATTATTATTTCAATATATCTATGAGCTCAAATGTTTCCCTTTATGCATAATACAAATTAAGGAATTTTTTCCTGTTGTGCAAGAGCTTATTTAATGCTTCATCACTCAGTATTTGTATTGCAGATACTGGCCAAACTTGCTCAATTGAAGTAAAACATTCGAAAATTCAATTACACAATTAATTTAGCCATTACATTTCGGTATTCATGGATGCAGGTGTCTATACCTGCACAAAAGGATTAATGTGAATGTAAGCTACTTTTTCCCTCCAATTTCATTTGTAGAGCATTTGGCGAGTTCTGCTCCATACCCGTAGCTGTTTGGGTTTAAGTTATGTTTCAAGTAGAAATACGCCGATAAAAACATTATGCATGAGAATTAACATTAGATGATAATTTAAAGAATACTTTCTTAATGGTCATTCAGTATTCTGATGCTTACAATTGTTCTTTGGTTGAAGCCAAGCTAACATTTCACTCTCATCTGTTCACACATCCACAATGTTTCCCCTTTTTTTTTAAAGGAAGGATTTGATTTAAAAAAATTTAACCATTTTTGAAAAAAATTTTTAAAAATTTGCCATTTTTTTAAAAAATTAACCCCCAAAAAAAGGGCAAAAAGTTAAAAAAAGGAAAAATCTGGAGAATGGCAAAAGCGTTAGAAAATTTTTGAAATTCTGGCCAAAAAAAAATTTGCGGAGGGGGAAAAGAAAAAAACAGGCCCCGAGCCATAACTAAAAAAAAAATAGGCAAAAAAAAATTCCTTTTAAAAAAATTTAACTTAAGCTGGAAGTTGTAAAATTCGCCTTTTAGCCCTTTTCTCGGATAAAAATTGGGAAAAATTTTCCTTTTACCACAATAATCAAATTACCCAAAGTTAAGTTAAACACTTACAGGGGAAAATGTTAAATTTAATTCCCAAATTTACGTTCTTTAAAGGGGCCCTTTTTTAAGCCTTTTAAACATGTTTATTGTAAAACGACTTAGTTTTTAAAAAACAACATTCTTATTTAACTCCGACAAAAACTTTTTACCCCAAATGGGAGTTTCCCTGTAAATTTTTCCCCATTTTAAAACCCAAACATATTAAAAAATTAAACAAATTAATCCATATCCCTTAGCACATTTATTAAAATAAACATATTTTAAAAAATTTTAAAGCAGATTTTTTTTTCCCCCGGGTTTCCTAAAAAATTCAAAAAAAAATAATTGAAATTTAAGTAAAATTTTTTTTTAAAACAAAAACCCCCTGAATAGAAAAAAAAAAAAACATTAAAAAATTGTTTAATTTACCCCCTTTTTTTATGGGTTTTTTATAGGCCCCTTTTTATTGGTTTTTTTGGGTAGCAAAATTGATTTTCTTCTAAAAGACATGCAAAAAAAATTGGTTTCCCAAAAAGCTTTTAGTGAATTGAGGAAATAAAAGGTTTTTTTAGTTTTTTACTACTTTTTTAATCCCAAACTTCAAAAAGGGCGAAATTTTTGAATATTTTTTCATAGGATTTTTTTTTGGGGGGTTTAAAATTGGGTTGGGTAGACTTGTTTATTAGTTCCCTTCAATTTGGGATGGGGGCGGGCAAATTTCCTCCTGGCGATGCACTTTTGAATTAAATGCAAATAAAAAAATATTGAAAAGAATCCTTTCTCATTTTTTAAAAAAACTTCAAAAAACTTTAAAAAAACTTTCAACAATTTTTTTTTTTAGGTGAAAGGGGGGTTTAAAACTTTGTAAAGGGGTTTTGGTTTTTAAAACCCCCCAAACCATTGTTTTCCCCCGGGGGAACTTTTTTTGAAGGGGCCCTTTTTGGTTATCAGAAAATTTTTGAACAGGGGGGGGATATCTCTTTTTTTTAGTCCTTTTTTTTTTGCGTTTTTTTCTCCCAAAATACCCAAAACCCCAAACCCCCCCGCCCCCCCCAAAAAACCCCGGGTGCGGGGTTGAAATTTGGTTTTGCTTTTTCCCAAGGTTTTTTATTCATTTTTTTTTAAACCACTCTTATTTATTTTTTGGGGGGCTCAATAAAAAAATAACCCCCAAAAGGGCGGATCCTGGGAATTTTTTTTCCCCAAAAAATTTTTAGGGGAAAAATTCTTTCTTTAAGAGAATTTTTTTTTGGGGTTTAAATACCAAAAACCCCCAAGGGAAACCCCTTTTTTGGGGAAAGCCCCTGGGGTGCAATTAGGGGCCCCCCTATTTCAGTTTTAGGAAAATTTTTTTTTTAAAAATTTTTAAAAAATCCATTTCCCCCTTTTGGGGGGAAAAACTTTAAGGAAAAATTGGGGCCCCGGGCAAACCTTTTTTCTGGGGCATTTTCCCCCCGGGATACAAATGAAAAAACTCTGTCTTAAAAGGGGGGGGGGGTTTTTTAAAAAAAAAAATTATTCAAAAGGGCCCCCGCATTTTTTTTTAAAAAAAAAAAAACTTTTTAAAAAAGGCCAAAATTTCATCCAAAAATTTTAAAGTGGAGAGGGTTTTAAAAAATTTAAAAAAAACGGTCGCGAGCATTTTAGCCCGGGGGTTTTTTGGGGGAAAAATTGGTTCCTTTAAAATTACTTTTTTGGATAAACCCCCCCTGCTTAAAAAAAAACCTGAAATCTGCATGTTCACCCCCTTCAAACCCCTCCTTTAGGGTCAGCCCCCTTGGTTAACCCCCCATATTTTTTTTTTGTTTATTAAAAACATTAATTTTTGGGACCCCCCAAATTTTGTTTCTGGGGGGGGAAAGTGATTTACCCCAAATTTACTTAGGGCCCCCCCATCATGGCTTTGGTATCTCCCCCCCCGGTTGGTTATAACTCAAAAATTATATTTGATTAATAAATTTTTATGCTGGGATAAGGTCCCCACTCCTTTTTCCCTTTCCTGGGCCCTCTCGTTCAATTTGGTAAAAAAAAAAATCGAGTTGCATTTTCCCGGGTTTTTTGGGGTGGGTTATGCCCCCTCGGTCAATGCCTTTATCCCACAAAAAAATTGGGGATTGGGCCCCCCCCAAGGTTTACAGTTTTGCAAATTAGGAATGGTTTGGGCAAAAAAATTAACCCCCAAAAAAACCCCCCCAAATGAAAAAACTATCTCACATATTTTCATTATCCTTTATTGATAACTTTTGAAATTTTTAAAAACCCCCATTTCCCCCAAAAATTTAAATAATTTTTTCCCAAACTACAGTTTTAATTTTCCTTAAATTTGCCAATGGGTTTAAAAAAATTTCTCGATTTTGGGCCCCTTTACCCCAAATTTTAAACATGGGTATCTTTTATTGCGACTGCAAAACCCCCAATAAAAATTTTAAAATGATTTAAAAAAGAAAATTTACATTTCAAAATATTATTTTTTTAATTTTTTTAATTTAAAAAAAATTTTAAAAATTAAAAAAATTTTTTTTAAAAAAAAATTTTCCCCTCAAAACTTTTTTAAAAATAAATTTAAAAAGGTTATTTAAAAATACATGTTGGTAAAAAAAAGCCGTGTGAAAAATTTTTTCTCAAATTGTTTTTTTTTTTCCCCTTTTATTTTTAAAAATTTTTTTCCCAAAAACCCCAAAAACCCTTTTTTAAATTTTTGCCCCCCTTAAAAAAAAAAATTTGTTTTCAAATTTAAACAACGGAAAAACCCCCCAAAAAACCCCCCAAAGGTTAAAATTAAGGGAAAAATTAAAAAATGAGCATGTATGGTCAATCAAAGAGACCGTGTGTAAATGATATTTATCTCCATACTTACAAGGCTGTTTTATTATGTCCATTTAATTTCATTATGCCAGCATGGGGTCTAGCTTTGCCCAGGAAACACCTGCAGTGACTACAGATTTTCTGGGCGCACAGCATATACACAAATAAAAATGATAGTTTTGGCTATTCCTGTGCTTAATGCAGACAATCAGTGAGCAACTACCACATTCAAAGTATTTTAGACCACAAAATGATAAAATGCTTTTAAGGGGACTTAGAGTTCAGCAAACATTTTTCCAAGATATTCACTTTTTTAACTAAGAATTATGATTGTCAAAATAATTCTATTAGAAATTAAATTTAAAACACTGAGTTTCTGTCGCATCACATCAGTGGTTGCCATTGCAACGGCTGTTTTAATGAATATATAGATCCTTAGAGAAACACGGTTATTGAGATAAATAAACAGTGTTTGGTTATCATTTCAGCTGTAATGTGAAGGAAAAAACATGTCACTGCAGAGCTTTTTTTCTAGGTTTCTATGTTCTAGTATTGATTTTGACCCCCCCAGATCAATTTCAGCAGGAAACAGCTAATTCATTCATTCATTCATTTTCTATACCCGCTTATTCCTCACTAGGGTCGCGGGCGAGCTGGAGCCTATCCCAGCTGACTACGGGCAAAGGCAGGGACCCCCCCTGGACAGCTTGCCAATCCATCGCAGGGCGCACACACCATTCAGAGACCATTCACTCTCACACTGGAAACAGCTAATTAAATATGCATATTTTGATTTTCTCATATTCAGAGGTACATATTGCAAAAGGAGCTCTGTAGAAACATATATTGTCACAAAATGAAGAAAACAGCCAAATATGAAGTTAATTGGATGTACAGTTGCTGAGAAATCTGTATTTTCTTGTTGAAAATCATCTTTATTTTTATTAAGGTTTTAACGTGATTTTTAGTGTAAAAGAGTATTTTCAGAGCAATTTTTGAGCATCCTGAATTTTTCAAACTGTTTTAACATCAAATCTCATTTCCTCAAAACAATGGATTTGTGGGATAGCCCACTTTACCTCTCAAAGGCACAATTGTTGATGCAGTTCTTTTGCCAAATTAAAGAGCTGTTTCTGACAACAACACACAAGCAAATTGGGCTCCAGCAAATTTACCCTTTTTGGTTTGAACCCAAATGATATTTTTGAGACTTACCTTGCAAAGCACTGCTGGTTTGTCCTCTGTTAAACACACCACTACTGCTAATAGTATTGACATAAATAGGAATGACACTGGCTTGTTCAGTAATTAGGTTTTGAGTCTTCAAATTTAAAGCCTTTTTTCAGTGGGACTTCAATATTTTGTCCACCCCCAATATCTGCAGTTAAAAGCTGAGAGGGGACTTCATACAGGATTGCAGTACAGTGACATAAATTCAGCATGTTTCACAGTCCAAATTCAACCTTATCATTGTTGATCCTCTATCTCTGCAGTCAGGCACACAATGGCTGTTTAAATTATGTAAATATCATTCCCCATCCATAGGCCATTAATTATATGAATTGGTTGGTTAAACCCAGGTGGGCTTATGGACTTTTGATCAGATCTGTGTGCCTATTTTACCCATCTGGCTGTTTAGGTGTCTAAGTGACTTAACATTGTATGACCTGTGTAAGATGGGAAATCCATTTGGGACGACAAAAGGCTGACAAACTGGTGGGGCCCAGGATTCTGGTGACAAGTACGTGGTTTCGTCCGTTTACATTTTCCAATCGGACAGCTGTCTATGGAAGCCCATAGTGGACAATATTCAAATGAAAATGTAATCCCACTACTGCATTATAATTTTCCACTTATGAATGAGTTATTTGAGACAATATTAAATTGAAAATGCATTAATCCAATATCACTTTCATTTTCACATACACATATGGGAAATCTATGACTATATTCAAATGATAATGAAATGCTGATTGACATTTAATTTTCAAAGTCATGCTCTGCAATACAGTGGACAATATTCAAATGCAATAAGCAAAACAGCACCCCCAGCCGATTGCATTTACATTGACGTGTCATCACGCTTTTTTAGGGTCAATATGATAATGAAAATGCTTCTTTGTGATCACTTGGAAATAATAATTATATAATAATGATGACGACATTTGACATTTCATTTTCAAAGACTTATCCTGCAATACATGGGACAATATTCAAACGCGGTAAGGGAAACAGCGCCTCCCAGTCCATTGCATTTTCAAATACATGTCACCACGCTCTTTTTGGGACACAATGAAAATTAAAATGCAATCTGTCAGCGTCTCATCAAGGCGGGTCTTCCGCTAGGATGTCACTCATTAGGAGCGCGAGCGGAAACCATGTTCCCCAAAACCGTGTACTTCACCTGTTTCCACTTCTTACGACTCGGACGAGGGGTTGGATAAGAGGCAATAATAAAAGAACTATAATACAACTATGTACACCAGGGGTGAGTAACACATAACATTTGAGATAAATCAGGAACAAAGAACTCCCTGGGCAGAGAAGCACAAACCAAAAAAAAAAAAAAACTAACAATTATCATGTTTTGCAGCACTGCAATGGGAATATCAGGAGCAGACACCGATGCTGCAAGTCTGCCCCTGAGGGTGGCCCCGGACCGCTGGAGAGGCTCGTGGGCTTCAACATCATCTCCGTCATCCTCGTCTTCGACCTCAGGCTCCAAGACGTCCCCGTTCCCGAGGCAGACGTTGAGCAGGAAAAGGCAGGCACAGATGACCTCAGGCACAAACTCCACCCTCACCTCCAGTGCCTTCAGGAAAATGGAGCGCCACCTGGTCTTGAGGACCCCAATGCCCTCTCCTTCAAGCACTGTGCCCTGGACAGCCTAGTGTTGTACCTGCCCTCCACAGGATTCTGGACAGGCTCCCGGAATGGTGTCATCAGGCAGATGGGCTCTGCCAAGCACGGGTGTCCTCCATCGCCCAGCAGACACCATCCAGGAGGTGTACAGCCGGTGGACATAGAAGGCTACACCTCAGACCCGGCATCATGGACACAGCCAGGGAAGCCCACCACCACATCCAGAAAGCGACCCTTGTGGTCGCAGATGGCCTGGAACTGGTCCGAGTAGAACAGCTTCCTGTTGTAATAGTCTGCTGCAAACCGCCCAGGTGGAACAATGCGGACATGGCAGCCATCAATGCTCCCTGCCACCTGCCCAAAGGCTGGGGAACCAGACAGCTGCTGGAACCCAGCTCCAGTCTCTTCCAGCTGGGTGGGAGGCGGACGAGCCTCCTGAAAACCCCCTGGATGCCTGTACTGACCCGGTGGATCATGTCATGGCATGTGGTGCAGGGAATGTCAAAGGCCTCTGACACGACCCGGTAGGACGTTCCACAGGCCAGCCAGTACACAAACACCAGCACCTCTATCGACTTCCCCCATCCATGGTCGTTCTCTCCCAGGAGACGGATAAGGCTCTCCAGCGATGACCTTGATAGGTGGAAGTCCTTCCGCAGGTCACCTCCCTCAAAATAGAGGCGCAACAGGGGACCATGGGGATTCACCCTGCAGTATGGCCCTCTCGAACCCACCTGTAAAGGACAATATTTAAAATTATTTATTGGACTATGTATTGAATGTCCTGTTCAATAATTTCATATACACTATTAACTATTTCATGCAATTATTTATAGAACCATTTTCTTAAATTACATAATTTAATTATTTATTGAACTATTTAAAGTGGTTGAAGTAATTTATTAAATTTCTCATTGGAATATTTCTATGAAATTATTGCATATTGACTGTTTTTTAAAGATTAAATTCACATTTGCCATCTTATTATTATTATTATTTCAATATATCTATGAGCTCAAATGTTTCCCTTTATGCATAATACAAATAAAGGAATTTTTTTTCCTGTTGTGCAAGAGCTTATTTAATGCTCATCACTGGGCAATGTATTGTATCGCAGATACTGGCCAAAATTGTTCAATTGAAGTAAACATTCGAAAATTCAACTACACACACTTAGCCAATACATCAGATTCACATGCAGGTGTCTATACCTGCGCAAAAGGATTAATGTGAATGTAAGCTACTTTTTCCCTCCAATTTCATTTGTAGAGCATTTGGCGAGTTCTGCTCCATACCCGTAGCTGTTTCGGTTTAAGTTATGTTTCAAGTAGAAATACGATAAACATTATGCATGAGAATGAACATTAGATGATAATTTAAAGAATACTTTCTTAATGGTCATTCAGTATTCTGGATGCTTACAATTCTTGCTGAAGCCAAGCTAACATTTCACTCTCATCTGTTCACACATCCACTGGGAGTAAGTAAGCTGAGTGAAAGTAGAAACTTGTTTAAAATGGTATCTCACCTCTGAGGAAAATTCAAAATTCATAAGCGCACAGATGAAACGCAGACGGCGGGCCGATTTTCTCCGTCGTCTCCTAGCTGACTGCATCTTCACCAGGTAAGGCAAAACGGCGAAATGCCAGTCAGGGGGTCAAAAACGGCTATTTCAGGTTGGCTAAAGTGAGGTTATAGGTTAAAATCCTTTTAAATCCCTCTTCAAACAAATGCGCGATTTTTCCTTTATTACTTCTGCGTATTGTTAGGTTACGTGGGGTTTTAATTTTGTAGAAAACATCTCGAAATATTCATTTCTCAAAAGGGTCTGCTCAGAATCATTATTTTTACCACGCAGAAGGTGGTAATACACAAAATATTGTACATTGACCATAAATCTCAAAAGAAGAGGAAGGAAGGGTTCGTTCCTAGTGTGTAGTGCAAATAGTGTATGTACACCGTAGAGCGCGGTTTCGAACACGGCCTTAATCTCTATCTGCAACCATTTAGCTTCCACAGGCGATTTGGCCCATTCTCCATAAGACCCAATGTTAGAGCACAGCGCCCCCACTAGACCCACTTCCGTCGATTCAATCAAAATGGCACTCGCATTGTACATATAGTGTATCAAGGTGAGTTGATTGCCCAATTTAGAGTTATCGGACAGTTCTTAAGAAATAATGTTTGAAATTTCAAGTCCTATCTTTTAACATTGTTAATATATTCCTGACCACGAAGTTTGACCTTTCAAAGTCATCTGAGGTCAACTTTAACATAGCCAATGTATAGGTCATATATGACTTCCATAATGTCGATAATACAAACTTAATCTCCTATCTGCAACCATTTGGCCTCCACAGGCCATCTTGCATATTCATAAAGTACAGCGCCCCCAATAGACCCACTTCCGTCAATTCAATCAAAATGGCGCTCGCACTGTACATTGACGGTACTAAGGTAAGTTGATTGCCTGATTTAGAAGAAAATTTATCACACAGTTTTTGAGAAATAGTTTTTAAAAATTGCTCAGTCCTATCTTTAACATTTGAGCCAAAATTTCAAGGGCCCATAAAACGGACAAAAATGATTCAATCAAAAATCCGAGAAGAACGTCTGGAGATATGGTCTAGTAGTACGTTATTGCAAATTTACACGAAAATTCATCAGGCCAAAAAAAAGATTAAAAATGTTCCGGACGACGGACGCCACACCACGACAATAGCTTAAGCTAACAAAGCTTTGAACAACCAGGCCCTGAGGCCTGAGCAAAACTTTTAATCTGCCTTCTAGAAATCTGTGAACGTGTAAGAAACGTGAAGAATGTCTGTCAATTAGTATTTAGTTAGTAGGGCAGCAGTCACTTTAGTCGTCCATTCGGTTTGGTTGGAATTTAAGCGAAAGCTTTGCGGAGTGCTCCGCCTCCTCCCTCCTCCAGTTTCTCCTGGGCGTAGTAGCCAGTCTTTTTTATCTGGGTTCTCAGCTAAGCCCTGTGATATTTTTAGGTTAGTATATTATTAGTACCGGGACTAGATAAATTCAAGTTGGCTTATTAGGAGTGCTTATTATCCATAGAGTTTCTCAATTTGGTATTTCATTTCTGTTAACTGAAACTAAGCCCCTGTTAAAAGAGGCTTATTATCCATTCACATAGTTTCCCCACGGTTTCTATTGAGACTGCTGCTTAGGGCTTCTCAGGTTAATAAATAAATAAACTGTGGTTCCTGAGCTTCTGTCTCAGCATTAGTAATTTTCTTTGTTATCTAGGGTGAGCGAGGTCATTAGGTAGGGGGTTCAAAATGTGGCCAAAACTATGTGACGGTTGCAGGATGATCGCACTTTTGGAAAGAGATTTCCAGGGTGGGTTTGTCTGTCACCGGTGCCAGCTAATTGAGCATCTGGAGAGCAAGATCCTTGATCTTCAGGGCCAGTTGGCGGCACGACATAGTTTGCAATCAGTAGAGTTCCTAGAGGAACTAAGTAGTATGTCGTTTAGAGAAATGGTTTGTACGTAAAACAGGGTGGTGTGGGGACCCTAGAGCAGGCAGGAGAGAAAGTTGGGTGACGGTGGGGCGTCAGCGCAGGAGGGCATGCACACCATACAGCGACAGCTCCTCCAGTGGTTGAGGTGTCCAACCGATTCCGGCCCTTGCAGGAACTCGAATTGGCCCCTGACCCTGAGAGTGAGGGGACTGATGAGCAGCAGGGCACCCTGTTGGCCTCTACCCCTCAAAAGAGAGTTATTGATAGTGGGGGACTCAATACTTAGAGGAATAGACAGTTTAGTCTGTTCACGTGACAAGGAGTCTCAAATGCGGTGTGTTGCCTGCCTGGTGCCCAGGTAGGGAGACCTCCTGGAGCGTGCGGACAAGCTCCTGGCCAGAGGGGAGGGATCCAGTTGTCATGACCCATGTTGGGACAAATGACATAGGTAAGGGTAGGTTTGAGGTTCTGCAAAGCAAATTTGTTGAATTAGCTGAAAAGCTTAGGAGCAGATCCTCCACGGTAGTGTTCTCCGGGATTCTACGGTACCACGTGCAAGCAGAGGGAAGCAGAATTTTATCAGGAGATTTAACACGTGGCTCTGAACCTGGTTTAGGAAAAAGAGGGGTATAGGTTTATGGGGCACTGGAACTACTTCTGGGACAGGGGTGACCTGTTCAAGCCGGATGGGCTACACCTGAACCGGAGGGTACCTTTGCACTGGGTCAGCGTGTATGTTGAGGGTAGCAGAGAGTTATTTAAACTAGGGACTTGGGGGCAGGGAGGTTAGAGAGTGTTATACAGAGGAAATGCAGACTGCCCTGATGGAAGCTGACAGCGTTACATGCACTATTGATGATATATGTTTAAAGCAAAAAAGCGTGGTGAGGGGCTTTGAGCAGCAGGCACATGGGAAATCCAAGGGGAAGAGCGTTCGTGATAACCTGAAATGTTTTTATCTAAATGCAAGAAGCATTAAAAATAAATTTCGAGAACTTGAGGCCGTTATGATTAGTGAAGGCTATGACATAGTTGGGATTACAGAGACATGGCTTAGTGAAGAGGATGGAGATGAATATAATGTTGAAGGTTATAAGCTCTTTAGGAAGGATAGATGCAATAGGCGAGGAGGGGGTGCAGCACTCTATGTGAACGAACACATAAATGTGCAGGAAATTCCTGAAATTGAACATTCCTTGCCCTGCGAAGATATCTGGGTCAGGCTCACTGGCAAACACGAGCCTGGTTTAAACATGGGTGTATGCTATCGACCACCAGCTTTGGACAGTACAGTCAATGAAATGCCCTTTAAGAGGATTACGCAAGCTTGTAGAGGAGGAGGGACTATTATTATGGGAGACTTAAATTATCCTGGTATTGATTGGGAAAAGGTGAAAGGACAGGGGAGGGGGGAGGAAGAATTTCTAGATGTCATAAATGATAATTTTTTGGTGCAGTATGTTAATAAACCTACAAGAGAGAAGGCAATTTTAGACTTAGTGCTCTGTAATGACCCAGATAGAATTAGCATTGTTGAGGTACGGGAGCCACTTGGGACAAGTGATCACTCTACTATTAATTTTGAGGTTTCATAGGAAGTTAAAAAGGTGTATTCAAAAACAAAAATTTTCAATTTTAGGCGAGCAAACTTTGACAGGATGCGCTCATATCTGAGTGAAATAAAATGGGAGACACTCCTGGACTGTGAGTCTGGAACTGAGATGTGGGAAAGATTTAAGGGGGTTTTACTTGATTCACAATGCAAATTCATTCCAAAGGTGTCCAAAAGTAAGCTGAAAAAGCAGAATCCTCAGTGGATGACCGCAGCTATTCGTAGGAGTTTGAGGGAAAAGAGGAATCTTTATAAGATGTACATAGAGGATAACAATGAGATTACTAAGGCCGAATTTTGTAAAATGTGGGTTGTGGTCAAAAAAGAGCTGAGGAATGCTAGAAGACTGTATGAAAGACAAATTGCAGAGGGGGCAAAAACTAACCCTAAGCGCTTCTTTCAGTACTGTAGTAGAAAAAGGAAAGTCAAAGAGCAGGTTAAGTGCATAAAGAATAAAAATGGATCGCTGCTATATAATAACAAGGATATTGCGGACACCTTAAACGGTTACTTTGTTGAAAATTTTACCTTAGAGCGGGTCTTTATTTGGCCAGAGGGCATGCCCAATGCTCAAGATTATTTAGCGGAAATTGAGGTTAGGGATAACGTAGTATTAGACAAGTTGCATAAACTAAAGGCAGATAAGGCGGCGGGTCCTGATGGCTTATATCCTAGAGTGCTCAGGGAAGTTAGTGAGATCATCTTTAAGCCGCTATCCGCCATCTTTAGATGGTCTTTAGAAACTGGAGAAATACCAAATGATTGGAAACAGGGTAATATAATACCAATATATAAGAAAGGGGACCGTACTGAGCCAGGTAATTACAGGCCAGTCAGTTTAACTTGCATTGCGTGCAAAATATTGGAATCTATCATAAAAGATGAGCTGGACTTATTTCTTGAACGTAACAATATCTTGAGGGATAGCCAACATGGTTTCCGTAAAGGAAGGTCATGCCTGACAAACCTTCTGGAATTTTTTGAAGAGGCCACCAAGACTTATGACCAGAGCAGGGCTTATGACATCATATATTTGGATTTTCAGAAAGCATTTGACACAGTACCGCATAAGAGACTAATTTTTAAAATGAGCTCCATTGGAGTTACAGGAGGTATTCTGAAGTGGATTCAAAACTGGTTGCAGGACAGAACACAAAGAGTGGTGGTCAGTGGTATCTCATCTGAGCTAGGTATGGTGGGGAGTGGCGTCCCCCAGGGATCGGTGTTGGGACCCCTGCTGTTCCTCATCTACATTAATGACCTTGATAGGAACATTGGGAGCAGATTAGTGAAATTTGCAGATGATACTAAATTGGGAGGTTTGGCAAATAGTTTAGAGTCCACTAAAGTGATTCAAGATGATTTGGATAGAATCCAGAATTGGGCAGAAATGTGGCAAATGAAATTTAATGTAGCGAAATGTAAAGTAGTACATGTAGGTAATAAAAACATTAGACGGGATTACTTCATGGGAGGTTTTAAACTGGAATGTGCTCCACAAGAGAAAGATCTGGGAGTGATTGTTGACCAAACCCTCACAGGCTCTAGCCATTGTGCCGTAGCAGTTAAAAAAGCCAATCGGATGCTGGGATACATTGCCAAAAGTATTGAGTTCAAATCCAAGGAGGTGATACTTCTTTTGTACAACACATTCGTCAGACCACATCTAGAGTATTGTGTACAGTTCTGGGGACCATACTTTAAGAAAGACATAGAGGCTTTAGAGAAAGTTCAGAGAAAAGCCACGAAGCTAATTCCGGGTATAAAAGATGGAAGCTATGAGAAGAGGCTGAAGATCCTTAATCTCTTTTGTCTTAGGAAAAGGAGACTAAGGGGTGATCTGATTGAGGTCTTTAAATATGTTAAAGGGATTAACAAAGTGAATTATGTAGGATTCCTTCAACCAAGTGTTGTTAGTAGAACTCGGGGTCACAAATGGAAGCTGACCAAAGGTAAATTTAGCACTGATATTCGGAAATATTTCTTCACCCAAAGAGTAATTTCGGTGTGGAACAGCTTGCCTGACCATATTGTTGAGGCAGAGACCTTGGGAGTTTTCAAGAGCAGGCTTGACTTAAAGTTAGATACCATTGAGTCATTGAGCATTTGAAGTGATATATTCACGATAGTACAAAGAAACTGGCGAGCCTAGTTGGGCTGAACGGCCTGTTCTCGCCATTCATGTTATGTTATGTTATGTTATGTTATGACCACGGGCGGTAAGATCCACAAACAGCTTATCCAGGAGTAACAATAGTGTTAATTTAATTCCTATTATTGTAGCTTGTTGCGGTGTGTAACTGTTCAGCCTGTCTTTTACACGGAGCCTTTCACAGACAGTGTTTATTAAGTGAAAGGCCCAGTACCTTGGCACTCTAAAATACACCACATTACTTCAGTCTTACACTCCTGACAGAAATTACCGTGTGTTATTACCTCTGACAGATGGGAGTCCTGTCCTTGTGATTCCTCCATTGCAGCCAATTCAGTCATAAACCAGTAACCATCTCCAAACAGGCCACAGCTCCAAGTCCCTGATGATGCCAACTTCAGCTCATTGTTGTTACATATCAATCTTGACTTATAGCTGTTTAAATCATTTCATTACATGTCATTGATTCATTTGAAGATCTCCATGGACTTTCACTAACAAAAAGTATCAACAAAACCCAATAATTGAAGATTTCACCAGTGTAAATTTTTGACAGACACACATAACGCACGTGAATACTAAAAACAATAATTCATATAAAAGTGTGTGTTTATATTTTATTTCCATATCCTGTGATTTTATGGATTTAATTTATATGGCCATTACATTATGTCCACTGATTCAATTTTGGATGAGCAGAAGTCTGATTTTCTGGTGGCTGAAGATGCCATGTAACAAATGTCACAAATTGATGTCACTGGAAATGCTAAATTTGATTATGAATGTAAAGAGAAAGTACAATAAAAGTTCCTTTGTAATAGTTATCTTGATACTACTGTTTATTAATGCCATTAGTCTTCAAATAATGGGGTCAAGAAATTATTGAAATGATTTTTTTCATAGGCATTAATAATTTTGGTGGATTTGTAACACATTGGCTAATTTTGACTCAGATCTCTCAGCTTTGATTATGTTCTCCTCTCTAAGGATCGGCATGGAAACCTACAGGACAATAGACCTCCTGGAACAGATGCCAGGCTTTAGTGAAGTCTATGTAGCGAAAGCAAAGAAAAGTACTTGTAAACTGCAACCTACTTATTGCCAAACATTTTGATGAAAGTCAAACTGTCACAAAATGTACCTAATATTATCTGCAGAAATACATTTACTGTAACTGAGACTGAATTTCTTTTCTTTGTGAGGATGAAAGAGAATTGTTTGAGTGCTTTGATGGACGTTGTGGTTTCATGTGTAAGACCTTACACCAGGTTACACAGTCTCACTTGTGCACCAGCTGGCTGACTGCATTGTGTCACTTGTTTGTCTGGGATGCACTTCTTGGATTGCATCACTGACAAATAATATATTGTTAGAACAGGGATGGGGGTACTCATCTACCCCTCCTTTTAGCCCCTCCTCTGTTTTACTGCAGATCTGTTTGTCACATCACAAACTCACTCTGCAAACCCAACCCCCTCTTGCACACCCACCCATCCTTAAATATAATCCTGTGGTGACAGGGTATTGCACAGTCACTCCAAGTGCTGTTGCTTCCTCTATGGATTTGTGACTGGCTGTCATCTGCCCTGCTTACATACCACTCAGATTGATTTATTTTCTGAAGTAAAAGGATATTGAATAAAAACATAACCCTCCTGGAAACAGGTGATCAGGATACAGACCTTGAGGAGTGTGTGTCGAGCAATTGTAGTTACTCAGGTAAGTTACTAATTCTTTCTTTCAATCTGATGAACCATTCTTTCATTTCTTAAGCAGTGCTTGAGTGAGAGACTGTTGCAGACTGTAATACAATAGACCCCAAGGGCAAACCCTGTATTCTGGGAACACTGTCTCCATCTCGGGAAGGTGTCTGAACTTGAGGAGAGTATGTCAAGCTATTGCAGTTTCTCAGGTAAGTTATTCATTTTCTCAATTTGATAAACCACTCTTTTATTTCTTATGTTGTGCTTGAGTGAAAGGCTTTCGCAGACAGTAAAATATAGACCCAAAGGGCAAACCCTGTCTTCTGGGAACACTGTCTCCACCTCGGGAAGCTCCAGTGCAGTTTCAAAGAGTAAAGCTGGCGTCTCAGAGGAGAGAGAGTTTTCTCTGGATGGAGGTCGTCTTCCCAGAAAACAAAAACCTTTCTTCAGTGTAACAATGCAACACAATTGTGCAGGTCTTCTTTGACATGAATAATTTCTCAAAAGAGAGAGCTTAACTTTGTGCAAAATAGGCCAGTATAAGTGTTTCCATCTCTATTATGCAGTTAATGTGATATGATGAGGAATACTTTGGAGAGAAGAATAATGTAAAATAATGCTGGAATCAGCTTAAGAACATAATTTAGCCTCGCAGTCAGTTTAAGTGGTGAGTTCAGTCAGGCTTGACCATGTAACTTACATTCACTCTCTTTTCTAAGGATCATCAACCCTAAAACCTGCTGGATAAAATAAAACCAAAATGAACAGCTCTGTCATCAATTCTAGCCGACCCTTCAACCACTCCTCTTCAGGATCCAGTCCCCAACTCTCGGGCACATTAACACCCTGCACATACCACTATGCTGCGTTTGTGTTTCTGTTTATTGAAAAGAGCATCAACCTTGTAGTGGGCTACCCTGCCAACATCATGGTAATGTGGCTGGTGGCCAGAGAGAAGAGTGACTCTTCCACCTCCAATTACTTTATCTTCAGCCTGGCCCTCGCTGATGCATGGCTTTGCGTGATGATCCCCATCTCTGGCTTAGGTTACATTATACTCGAAATTGGATATTTCGATTATATAAATTACTTTATGACTGGGATCAAAAACGGCTCCCCACTCTTTCTCACCTGCATTTGCCTGGACCGCTACGTGGCTGTGGTTCACCCCATTGTGTTCACCAGCATCAAGGATAAAAAGATCAGAGTTGCTACTTCCATGCTTGTTTGGGGGCTCGTGATAGCCTATGCCCTCTGCAGGACAATGGGCACGGGCTCCCACTATCAAATCTACATTGGGCTGATCATGGCCGCCTTCACCATTATGGTTTACTGCAACGTTTCTATCATATGGAGTCTGAGGAAGTCGGTCTTGGGCAAGGAGAAGATGCACCCCATGAAAAAGAAAGCCCTCAGAACTGTGCAAATCTATCTGGGCATCATAGCGTTTCATTACCTGCCTGTAGTTGTTATCAGTCTCTTGAATTATTATCCTGATTTACCAGAATTCTGCACAATTGATGTGATTATATTCAGCCTTAAGGACTACAGTTCCATCACTCACCCCCTTCTCTACCTCTCCCAGATTAAGCAGTTGCCATGGCTGAAAAAATTGCTCTGCATCTGCTGCCGAAGCCCTTCCCCTGAGCCACATAATGTAAGCACATGAGATGTATGCTTGTGATTGTCTGTTACATTGCATTTACTCTCCACATAAATTCGTGAAAATGAGTTTATGAAACAAAGCAAGAATGTTATCTGAGTTATAGGCAAATATATTATCTTTAATTTGTTTGTAATTAGCAAAGAGAAGATAATTAACACAACTATAACCGTAAGCATTGATTAAAAATAGAAAATTATTTAAATCTCCCACATCAATATTACCATGATTTCATATTACGCAAATTAAACTTTTTTTTCATTCTTTAAAAATGAGCATGTATGATCAATCAAAGAGACCAATTTTTTATGTCATGAGTTAATGATATTTATCTCCATACTTACAAGACTGTTTTATTATGTCCATTTAATTTCATTATGCCAGCATGGGGTCTAGTTTTGCCCAGGAAACACCTGCAGTGACTACAGATTTTCTGGGCGCACAGCATATACGCAAATAAAAATGATTGTTTTGGCTATTCCTGTGCTTAATGCAGACAATCAGTGAGCAAGTACCACATTCAAAGTATTTTAGACCACAAAATGATAAAATGCATTTAAGGGGACTTATAGTTCAGCAAACATTTTTCCAAGGTATTCACTTTTTAAACTAAGAATTATGATTGTCAAAATAATTCTATTAGAAATTAAATTTAAAACACTGAGTTTCTGTCGCATCACATCAGTGGTTGCCATTGCAGCGGCTGTTTTAATGAATATATAGATACTTAGAGAAACACGGTTATTGAGATAAATAAACAGTGTTTGGTTATCATTTCAGCTGTAATGTGAAGGAAAAAACATGTCACTGCAGAGCTTTTTTCTAGGTTTCTATGTTCTAGTATTGATTTTGACCCCCCAAAATCAATTTCAGCAGGAAACAGCTAATTCATTCATTCATTCATTCATTCATTCATTCATTTTCTATACCCGCTTATTCCTCACTAGGGTCGCGGGGCGAGCTGGAGCCTATCCCAGCTGACTACGGGCAAAGGCAGGGACCCACCCTGGACAGCTTGCCAATCCATCGCAGGGCGCACACACCATTCAGAGACCATTCACTCTCACACTGGAAACAGCTAATTAAATATGCATATTTTGATTTTCTCATATTCAGAGGTACATATTGCAAAAGGAGCTCTGTAGAAACATATATTGTCACAAAATGAAGAAAACAGCCAAATATGAAGTTAATTGGATGTACAGTTGCTGAGAAATCTGTATTTTCTTGTTGACAATCATCTTTATTTTTATAAAGGTTTTAACGTGATTTTTAGTGTAAAAGAGTATTTTCAGAGCAATTTTTGAGCATCCTGAATTTTTCAAACGGTTTTAACATCAAATCTCATTTCCTCAAAACAATGGATTTGTGGGATAGCCCACTTTACCTCTCAAAGGCACAATTGTTGATGCAGTTCTTTTGCCAAATTAAAGAGCTGTTTCTGACAACAACACACAAGCAAATTGGGCTCCAGCAAATTTACCCTTTTTGGTTTGAACCCCAATGATATTTTTGAGACTTATCTTGCAAAGCACTGCTGGTTTGTCCTCTGTTAAACACACCACTACTGCTAATAGTATTGATATTAATAGGAATGACACTGGCTTGTTCAGTAATTAGGTTTTGAGTCTTCAAATTTAAAGCCTTTTTTCAGTGGGACTTCAATATTTTGTCCACCCCCAATATCTGCAGTTAAAAGCTGAGAGGGGACTTCATACAGGATTGCAGTACACTGATATAAACTTAGCATGTTTCACAGTCCAAATTCAACCTTATCATTGTTGAGACTCTATCTCTGCAGTCAGGCACACAATGGCTGTTTAAATTATGGAAATATCATTCCCCATCCATAGGCCATTAATTATATGAATTGGTTGGTTAAACCCAGGTGGGCTTATGGTCTTTTGATCAGATCTGTGTGCCTATTTTACCCATCTGGCTGTTTAGGTGTCTGAGTGACTTAACATTGTATGACCTGTGTAAGACGGGAAATCCATTTGGGACGACAAAAGGCTGACAAACTGGTGGGGCCCAGGAACTGAGGCTCACCCTAAGTTTCAAAGGACTGATATTGCCTATAGTATGACAATAGGCTGTTAGGACTTCCTGAGGGTGAGCGGGCCGTGAATTCCCCAAGATGATAGCTATTTGGCATCAAAGGAAGTGGAGTGTTCATGGTTGTGTCTGTGGAAGACTGGGGGGGTTTATGACGGCCCAGGACAATCAGCAGAACTCTGGCGACGTGAGGGGGGTAACTATCACAGTTCCCCCCCCCTTAACCTCATCCCCGGCCCTGGTCATTCCTTTTATGAAACCGGACCTTAACTCATCTGTTTAAATTTTCTGTCACTATAGCAATGTCAATCCTTTTTGATATACTCTATGCATTACTGTGAAATAACTTATGTGCTTAGAATCGAAATTGTCCGTACAATAATCCAGTTTAAGAGTTTTTCATGACAACTGCATCATATTAAAGCTGCAGTTGGTAAGTTTTATAAAAGTAACTTTTTGTCATTTTTGCTAAAACTGTCACTGTATACAGACAGTATTACATAAAACTAGTACTCTGTAATTAAAAAAAGCCACCTTTAAACCCACATACTGCTCCTACTGCAATTTAAAAGAATCGTTCGGACCGACCAAAAAGAACCAATTAGAGCCAGGATGGTGTCTGACAGCCGTCAAACAGTGCACATGCACGCGCTGCGGACAGCCTCCTCCCCCTTCCTTCTCAGTTCACGCCGGTGCTCAGTCAAAGCTCAAATCTCCGAGAGGGGGTTCGGGTATGGCAAGCCGTTTTAACATTTAATAGCGAAGTCTGACTATCCGGGATTAACATTGCAGATATCAACAACGTCATTTTGACGGCTAAGACAATTACATTGTGACTAGTCATAAAAAAAAAAAAGATATCTATAACGTCATTTTGACGGGTGAAAACTACAGTGAATATCTGTGGCTTTTTTTGACTAGTCACAACTGAATTGGAATATCTAAAAACCGTCACTGAAAGCGACACTCGACTCAAATCACGCATCCCAACTGACAAATGTAGATATCTGTAATTCAGTTTTTTGAGGCAGAATGAACTTTAAAATATCGCAAACGTCATTATGACTAGTCAGAATTGTTGTGCAGCGTTAAGCGGAAAAAATGGCGGTTGCTGTTGTGGATAACATTGTTAGAAAATGCCATAAAATAGAAAAGAGCTTATCACCAAGAATTTTTGTATTTGTTAGAGCTTTGTTCACTAGAGACTTGTGGTAGAAATTGTTACGTGTCGAATATTTGTAGTCTCCAGACTAACTTTAGCTTGTTTCGAATTCTGGGGTGCATTTCCCAAAATCACAGATGCTACCTTACATAGTTGGGGAATTGACTGTGAAAGGATGAACTTTGTGAAGTTGCCTGTTAGCAACTTACGGTTCTGGGAATTGTTGCCCCTGGAGTAAAGCTGAAAGTTTCGTTGTTGCAGAATGTAACGTTAAACCCTGTGCATTTGACAGCTCCTGCCATTCAGCAGGCTGCGACATTTTCTCGCTCAAAAACAAAGAGGCCTCTGCTTGCTCTGACATAGCGTTTAAATGCAGCTTTGAATCAATACATACTGCTGTGCCATAACTTTCTGGCATTAAGATATCTGCAATTTCATTTCCGCCTAGTCAAAACTCTAGTTCAAGATATCTTCAATTACATTTCGACTAGGCAGAATGGAAGTGAAAGATATCTCCAATTTGAGATATCTCTTATCAGATTTCTCTCCGAGATATCTGTAACTTGATAGCAGATATCTACAATCAAATTACGTATATCCCAAATTCCAGTTTGAGATATCTACTAATTAATTTTGATTTAGACATACATCCAGTTAAAGATATCTACAATGACACTCTGACTAGGCAAAGCTTAATTTAAGATATCTACATAGGACAATGTATATATCTTGAATTCTGGTGGCAATTCAAGATATCTTGAACTGGAATTTTGACTAGTCAAAATTTAATTTTAGATATCTCAAACTGGAGTTACTGCTGCTAAAAATTCAGTGGCAGATATCCTACAGTAATTCACTTTGACAGATATCTGCAACTGAAATGTAGATATCTGTATCAGAAACCCCATTCACATGAATGGAAAAAAATGACCGTCATTCATCCTAGGAAGAACCAACGTTGTAGATATCTTAAATGACAATTGTGGATAGGAGAGTGTCATTGTAGATATCTTAAATGCTCGTTTTGACTAGGAAGAATTGAATTGCGGATATCTGCAACACATATCCAGTCTAGCTATTAAATGTTAAAACGGCTTGCCATAGTTCGGGAGCTTAGAGCCATCATTTAAAAAATCTCTTGCAGACCTCCGTTATCGACAACAAGTGAACGCTGCTAAGACAAGTAAAAGAGGAAGCCAGATCAAAAAAAAAACACAAATGTAGCCGCCAAAGGAAGGCCGGGATAAAACCAGAGTGAACATCGGAGTGGTGTTTTTTTCAGGTGGAGGAACTCCGTGATCTGGAAGGATTAAAAACTGCTGCAGAGTTGGCGACTCTTCTGCTTGACAGGTAAACCCCTGCTTTGAGCTTTGGTTCATTTTGCTCCACAATGCTCTGGAAATAAGTGTTTGAAGCGTCGTAAACATGCACTGCTAGAACTAACCCCAGCCCTTACGGGCATCAATTCATTTTCGCTCTCAAAGCGTTGTGAACGTCCGTCCAAGCACAGTCGCTGTTGAATAACCAGCGTCTTGTAATTGTTACAGTACTCCGCAGTCCATGTGATGTTACTGTGATGTTGCAGTCGGGCTAACGTTAGCTTATTTTTCGATGCTAGGGCTTGCATGTTACTGGCGTCGTTTTATTAAAACTAGCACAAAATTTCTTTATGAAGTGACCTGGCAGTGTTTAAACAGTGTTTTGTGTTGTTGTTTGTCCTTATAAATATGTGTAACGTTTCTGTGCTCTCACAGCTAAATGCTGTCATACATGGTTTACTGGCCATTCAGCAGGATTCACGACAGTTTCTGTACTCAAAAAAAAAAAGAGGTTACTTACTGAAATAAGCGTGTGCTGGGTTTTTACTGAATACATACTGTTTTTTAGATGTTTTTGTTTGTCGAAATGATTTATTTCTGCTCGTTTGTTGCGCGTTGTCAACCTGAAAAAAGTTTAATATCCCTCCCTTTATTGAAAATAATTAGTCCTGGCTAATTCTAGATGGGTTTCCTTTATTAACACGTTTTCCAATTCAAGAATAATCAAGTGGCAATCGAAGAGATGGCTTCTCTCCCTCATGCGATCTAAAAGCGACAAAATAATGGGCTGCATTCAGTACCGAAAAATAATTTTATCATAATTAGGTCTATGCAATAAGCACCGGAGGAGCGGCATTTCAGAACTCGGATGTCAGAATGAAGGTAATTCTGGTGACATTTACGTGTTTTCCTCCGAAAATCATTTTCCAAGTGCCAAGCTAAATATTTTTTTAAATGTAAATTTTGTGACCAAATGAAAAAACAGGCAAGTGTTACAGTTTATGACAGGTTACATTGGTAACATATTGGCTCATCCGGATCAATAAACACCCATAAAATGACAATTTGGCACAAGTAAATAAAATCAACGCTAACCATCAACAGCCATTACCCTAAGGACCTTAACCAATGTATTGTCACAAGTTGTGATGTAATATTTAGCAAAATAAATGCGTAGATCCTTGCGGAGTTACGCCAGTTTAATTGACGGCTGTTTCCACTATAGCGCCGTCCTTAACAGTACAAAACACTTACGTTACTAATCTAAGAAAGCACAATAATTTAAACAGAGCATCTCTTGCAGAGCACTTTTGCTATGACAACAAGTGAACGCTGCCGGGAGCGTATTAGCTCAACCGCCGGATCAGTAAACACCCATATGTAGCCGCCAAAGGAAGGCGGGGTTATAAATCAGGACAGGCAGATTTAAGGGTGTTCTAGCCAGGCGAAGGGAGATGTCTTGGGTCCTCATATGTGAAGCTGCTGCAGGTGCGTGAGAGCAATTGTTTGAGGGTGCTGCCGACTGTGAGCTTTGGGGCTGTTGTGAGACCACACGCTGAGAGGTAACAGTGTTTGAGTGTATGTGTAAACACACAGCGCTAGGCACGTTTGGGCTTTGCCGGTACGAAGTAACTTGTGTAGGAGTTGTCTTTGTGTCCGTCCCCCACACTGCATTATATTTTTTTGTTATAACAGTTGCAGTGGGAAACGGGCCTGAGTAGAGTCGGTCAGACCCGTGTACGTATGCGCGCAACCCTTGACGGTCATATGGTAATCTTATTTTGTGTGCTGCTTGCATGTTGCATGTATTATAAATTGTATTAATACTGCAGGGCAAATTTTTATAGCTTGTATTGTTTGCTGTATTTTGTCAGCAGGATGTTTAAACAGTGTTTTGCTTGTAGGTCTGTTTGGAGCAGCGGTGCATGGCCTGACTGCTGTCCCTTTTCCTGTCTTATACGCGGTTAAGGCGTCCAGTTGAACAGTTGCCGCTGAGCGGAGTTTCGCTCATTCCTATGGCCTCGTGTTAATATTCAGAGCGGAGCTGTTCAGCTGAGCTGCTTATCATGTTTTTTGTGTTTTTGTTTGTCTAAATTATCCTCCCACTATCTCTGACAAAAGTTTAACTGTCAGGCCTCATCTCCAAACGTGCTTGACCTGCCGTAAACCGAGGGGCTTACACTAGACGGGATTGCTGTGTACACTGGCATAAGCCTTATTGAGTTGTATTGGTAATTGTTGCTCTGAAGAGGTGCAGTGTTATATGAATGCCAGGTGGCTGTGCGTGAACCATAATGTTTTGTCTATCCCCTCTCACCTGCAATAAGCCCGGAGGAGCCAGGCTGGCTGGAATCGGATGTCAGTAGATGGGATGTATTAATTTACTGTTGCTCACAAAGAGAAAATCCTTTTTAAAGTGCCAATAAATATATTTTTAAATGTAAATTTTGTACAAATGAAGAAGCACGGCAAGTGTTATATTTAAAGCGTTACATTGGAGTTTTGGCTCATCTCTTGAACCTTGGGTAACACATAAAATGACAATTGGGCACAAGTAAATAAAATCAATGCTAACCATCGACAGCCATTACCCTAAGGATCTTAACTAATGTATTGTCACAAGTTGTGATATAATATTTAGAATAATAAATGCGTAGATCCTTGCGGAGCTACGCCAGCTTAAATGACGGTTGTTTCCACTGTAGCGCCGTCCTTGACAGTACAAAACACTTAACGTTACTAAGAAAGCACAATAATTTAAACAGAGCAATATAGACAGACTAATTAACGTAGCCTACTTGTAACATTAAGGGTGCTTCGGTGACATTTACACACCTGCAAGAATAAATGACAAAAATCGGAGGCAATTTTATCCTGATAAAAATAATTTATAACTAATATGCAGTTATCAAACTGCAATCCAAATGTTTTTTTTATAAGCTGCAAAATAACGGAAGAAAATGGCAATAAGAAGAGGTTCCTCATCATGTTAAATAGTGGTTGGGGAAACCCCCCCCCCCCCAGGCTTACAGAAATGATTTAACCCTACTGCTCAGGAGCCAATGGGAACTTAGGACTCTCAGCCGTTCAAACTGGACAAGTGGCCGAAGGGCTCATAATCACGTGAAATTAACGCGTTGTCAACGTGTTAGAATTCGCGTGTATTTGACCTGGATGGCGTTCCATATATTTCCGTTCACAACATGACCATCGCGTGCTGTGCGTTTTGCAAGGACATTATCCCTGATCCAGAATCAAAAACACTGCGGGTTATTTCCCCCCACGGCACCAGGGGGCGCCGCCTGCGGCTTAATGGGAGACACACAGACAGGCTACAATTTAGTGTGCCGGCTCAACAGACCCTGAACTCACGAACAGAGATAATTGGTACCACAACGGTGGTCGTAATCTTTCTTTGTTAATGGCGGTTTTGTGCTTTCAACACTATACGCGCTCTCAACAAAAGCGCGTTTCATGCGGCAATTTACCCTATTTCCGTTCATAAAATGACCGATCGCCTTCTGTATGTTTCACAAGCTATATCTGATCCAGGATCAGTAACACTGCGGGTTATCTCCCCCCGAGCCACCAGGGGGCGCCGCCAGCGGCTTTATGGGAGACCCATGAAGTTTTACACTCATTGGTTGGACACTTGAAAGACTGCATGCGCATCCTCAGGTGGACACTTGGGAAATTATAATTGAGATTTGTGTTCGTGCATTCATGTTGGTTGATGTATGCACTTGTTCATTGGGTGTAATGTAAGTGGTTGCTGGGTGATTAAAATCTTTAAAAAAAAAAAAAAAAAAAAAATCTAGGAGGAGTGGGTCATTATGGACAGTTACGAAGAATGTAAATATATATTAAAAAAAAACAGGAAAAAGCAACACTGTTGCTACTAATAAGGCCAGAGAGGAATTCTGGCAGAAAATTGCTGACCGTATTTCCTCTGAAGGACTAGTGGAAATCACATCAGTTTCTCAGCCAAATCAAACAAAATGAAATTATAGAATGAACTTTCTTATTTCTCGGCCAATTCTCATGATCTTGCTGTTAACACCAAGGCCTTTTCGAGAGTTTTCAATAGGTCATAAATTCATATAAAATTAATTGCATTTCAATTTTTTTGTCACATAGTTAACCATATTCATTCATCACCAATATCAAATAACGCTATATGTAAACACATGGCAGCTCCTTCACTAGAACATGTTTATTAAGTGGTTTTACTCGAAACTGTGGATTCTTTGTCCATAACATGCCCTAAGACGAAACATGGGGGAAAAAGGAATCTTTGAAGTTCGTTCTTACACCCTCACTATATAGGAACTGCCATGTGTTCACAATATTGACGTCACGTTCCCGGTTAGCACAACTGTAACAATAACTTTATTGTTTCATTACGATTCAGGAGCATGCATATATATACTTTATCTGCTATCTACATCTGTTGCTGTCTCTCTCAAATTCACATTCACAAAATCAATAACTGTTACCCTAACTCTAGCTCTTTGTCTATTCAAATGTATAGCTTGCTTTTGATATGTTTTCCTTACTCAAGCCCCCCTTCACCTCCCACTCCTATTACCTCACACACTCTCACTCACTCCCACTCTCTCACTCACACTCTCACTCTTACTCTCCCCTCCCACTTTCTAAATAATTTATCAGCTCCAGCTCATTACTAAACTTGCACTTCATATAATTGCGTGAGCTTTGCCCCATTTAGCACCCTTATCTTGGGCCCACATTCTCATACAGCACTTGGCGGCCCAGCCATAGACTAGGTTGCACCTAGTCTTGTTAAAAATGTGGTTGCTTGTTTTGAGAAGTGTAACAAGTGACCTAATTGTTATACAACCTCAATTCCGAAATAGTTGGGACGAAGTGTAAATTGTGAATAAAATCAAAATGCAATGACTTTAGGATCACATGAGCCAATATGTTATTTACAATAAAACATAGATAACATTTCAGATGTTGAAACTGAGACATTTTACATTTTTGTATCCAAAATGAGCTTATTTCAAATTTTCTGGCTGCAACATGTCTCAAAAAAGTTGGAACACAGGCAAAAAAAAAAGGGCTGAAAAAGCAATTAATATATAAGAGAATCAGCTGAAAGAACATTTAGCAATTAATTAAGTTAACTGGCATCAGGTGTGTAACATGATTGACAATAAAAGGGATGTCTTAGAGAGGCCGAGTCTCTCAGAAGATGGCCAGAGGCTCTCCAACATGTGAAGGCTTGCGTAAAAAAATTGTGGAGTACTTTAAAAACAATGTTCCTCAACGTCAAATTGCAAAGGCTTTGAAGGTCTCATCATTGACAGTGCATAACATCATCAAAAGATTCAGAGAAACTGGAAAAATCTGTGCGTGTAAGGGACAAGGCCAAAGACCTTTACTGGATGCCTGTGATCTTCGGGCCCTCAGACACCACTGCATCACTCACCGGCATGATTCTGTCATTGACATTACTAAATTGGCCGAGGAATACTTCAAGAAACCACTGTCTGTAAACACAGTCTGCCGTGCCATCCAGAGATGCCCCATTAAAACTCTATCATGCAAAAAGGAAGCCATTGTTGAGCATGATCCAGAAGCAAAGTGGCAAAGTGTCCTGTGGTCAGACGAGTGCAAATTCGACATTCTTGTTGGAATTCATGGGTGTCGTGTCCTCCGGGCTAAAGAGGAGAAAGACCACCCCTCCGGTTATCAGCATTCAGTTCAAAAGCCAGCATCTCTGATGGTATGGGGATGCATTAGTACATATGGTGTGGGACACTTGCATGTTTTAAAAAGCACCATGAATGCTGAAAGGTATATAAAGGTTTTAGAGCAACATATGCTCCCCTCCAGACTACATCTATTCCAGGGAAGGCCTTGTGTATTTCAACAGGACAATGCAAAACCACATACTGCAGCTATTACAACATCATGGCTTCGTAGTAGAAGAGTCCGTGTGCTGAACTGGCCTGCCAGCAGTCCTGATCTTTCACCAATTGAGAACATTTGGCGCATAATTAAACGAAAAGCCCGTCAAAGGAGACCCAAAACTCTCCAGCCGCTGGAAGCCTGTATTAAACAAGAGTGGGATCAAATTCCAATGGCTAAACTCAAGAAATTTGTCTCCTCAATGCCCAGACGCCTCCACTCTGTGTTTAAAAAGAAAAGGAAATGCTACACTATGGTAAACAGGCCCCTGTCCCAACTTTTTTGAGACCTGTAGCAGCCATCAAATTTGAAATGAGCTAATTTTGTGGATAAAATTGTGAAATTTCTCAGTTTTAACATTTGCTATGTTATCTCTGTTCAATTGTGAATAAAATACTGGCTGGTGTGATTTGAAAGTCATTGCGTTTGGATTTTATTTGCAATTTACACTTTGTCCCAACTATTTCGGAATTGGGGTTGTACATTTACGGTTGCTATTTCCCCCTGATTCATTGATCGACACTGCTCACAGCCTCACGAGTAATGTGAGAGAACCTGCCCTCCCTCCTCGCCCCTAGGTCAACTAAACGAAAGATAATCTCCCCCCCAAATAAGCTGTGGTCGCTTATTTTTCTTATCAGAGCTGGTAACCCTGCTCCCCTTGCTTTGCATACAGACCTGCAAACCAGAGAAAGGCTGTAGTGGAAAGACAAAGTAGTTTCGGAGAGGGCCAAGCTGCTGCGCTGAGGTGGATTTGTTTATGTGCGCTACTATGGAGATCATGACAGTAGCTCCGTAGAGGAGTTGGGAAACCATGTAGATAGACTCTTAAGTTGTTTGCACTTGAAACATTTTAAAAACGTGATTTTTAAAAAAAGTTAAATTCAAATAATGAATACTGCACAAGCTAAGTTGTGGTGATTGTTGATGCACCCCTTACGTTCCCAGCGCCCCCCCAAAGTTGTCCGAACGCCCCCGTTGAGAAACCCTAATCTTGAGTCAAAAGACCGTAACGTATGCCAGTGCCTCCAACGACCGCATTAAAAATTTATTTTAAACGCCATTCCAAAACAGAAACAAAATGGAAAGCCATAGGGTTGTAAATGATTTTTCAAGAAGAACACGACCACTTTCAAGATTTAATTACACAACCCTTCAACAATTGTTGAATATTTCGATCGTGTGTGTTGTTTAATGTCAACAGTTGATTTGGCCTTCAGACGTTGGCAACGGGACATCAGTACATAGGCTATAGGCCTAGCCTATGTTTTACCGATATTCTGATGAGTGTGCTCGCACATCAATGATCAGAATACCATGTAGAACATAGGCCTACTGACGTCCATTAAATGGACATAATGTAACAGTAACTTATGCCCCATTTCTACTAAGTGGTGCGGCTCTACCCGCTTTTTTTCATTGTTTAAGTTGCATAAAAGGGTGTTGGGAGAAGTCATTAAACGCAACATTTTATTTCGTGCATTACATGTAGGCCTATATATTATTATTGAAATTCTATTGAAATAAACTAATGTTCCGTGGTGTGAAAGAATGCATGTTAAAATTAACATTTATTGGTGTTGATGAATATGCATCATAATGCATTTCTTTTATGAAAATGCTGCATTCATAAATGATTTTCTCCTCGCCAATTATTCCCTTTTCGGCGCTGATGATTTTTTTTCTCTGTTCGTAATGAACAGCAAAAGTTGTAAAACCTTTTCAAACGGTAACGGATATGTTGGTTACGTGGTTGGTGAAGCTCATAGCGCACACAAATGCATGATGATTATCATTAACATAATGTGTGAAAACACCACTTCAAAAAACGGCTGCGATGGCATGGCACGTTTGTCTGAGTGGTAAAGAATCAACCGCATCCAAAAAGGGGCATACAGATATTTTAAATAGTTTTGTGCTGCGCCGCTATGATGACCAGCTACACTGAGGCTGTACTATCCTCTAATGGAAAACCATCCCCCAGAAAAGTACCCGGCATCAAGGCGGGCGGAGTAGAGTAGAGCCGGTACCACATAGTGGAAATGAGGCATTAAGGCCGAATTCGGCGAGGTCTCGGGCAAGGAGAAAACTTTTCGGACAACCAGGAATGCGCTTGCCCGACGGGCTACCATTCATTTTGGAATTTTGCGAGCCCTGGTAAGTCAATATCTTTGTACCCCTCGGCCGACGAAAGTCAGTCAAGGGGTATTGTCGTGGCGCGCGGCGTCCGTCTGTCCA